>CP125848.1:1379838-2128511 GCA_030408175.1 Trifolium repens | reverse complement strand
GAACAAACTAGGGGCAAGGGACTGAACAAAAACTGAAATTTTTGTACTCTCTAAACCACGAGAAAGCTTTTTGTTTCAAGTACAAGTTGTTTAAAATATTAAAATAACATTTTGTTTAGCAAAAGTTTAGTGAGCTAGACTTTCATTTCCATTTTCATTTTTTTTGTGGATGAGGAACCTTGATAGATTGCCCAAATAGTTTGAGTTGGGAAGTAATTATACTGTGCCAAATTGAATTTTTACTTTTAACATTATATCACTGATCCATTGAATTTTTGCTTTTAACATTATATCACTGATCCATTGAATTTCTTCTTGACATATAATGAAAATTCTGTTGATGAATTAAAATGCAGGAGGTCAAATGCTGGGGCTTGTTAAAAGCTGCATAGGTACCAAATTCACAAGTCAATTTGGGGATTTGATTGCTGTGAGTATTTTTCTCTCGGCTAGGTTTCCAAATGTTTTTCTTTGCTCTTTTGTATTTACAATTATTTGAGCTAGATGTGTAACATGGCACTGGTTATGCTTGAAATGCTCAGTGAAGAACTTGAATGTAACCAAGGGAGAGGGTAGCTTTAGCAATGTAGTACATTCTAAAAGTTATCATATACATTTGAATTGTTTGGTTCTGATGACTGACATATTCTTTTCCCCTTATCAATTTAATTGCCTTACATGCAAACCTAGCAAATAGTGTTTAAATAATCTCATTATTTCCGCTCTTGTTCTTTGGTTGTATTGTTTCTGTTTGAGTGAACAGGACTTAAATTGGATGCTACTATAAGTGCACATAATTATTATATCCTTTTGTAGTTATAGCCTTGTGCAGTTGGATAACATTTCTAGATCTATTGAATTATATTTAAAGTATTCACTTGCTTATACTCCATGATTTAGCTATTGATGCTACTACAACAGTGGGCGTTGATATTGGCCAAGGTTTAAGAGATGTAGATATTAAAAATTATATCAAAGTTGAGAAGGTCCCTGGCGCACAGCTTGAGGAGTCGAGAGTTCTCAAGGGAGTTATGTTTAACAAAGATGTGGTTGCCCCTGGCAAGATGAGGAGAAAGATTGTTAACCCACGTATCATTCTCCTTGATTGTCCTCTTGAGTATAAAAAGGGTGAAAACCAAACAAATGCTGAACTGCTCAGAGAAGAAGACTGGAGTCTCTTATTGAAATTGGAGGAAGAATACATTGAGGAGCTCTGCATGCAGATATTGAAGTTCAAACCAGACTTGGTTGTTACAGAGAAGGGTCTTAGTGATTTGGCATGCCATTATCTGAGCAAGCATGGAGTTAGTGCAATCAGAAGACTGAGAAAAACCGATAACAATCGAATTGCCAGGGCATGTGGTGCCGTTATTGTGAACAGACAAGACGAGTTGCAGGAGTCTGATGTTGGTACTGGTGTCTGATGTTGGTACTGGTGCAGGGTTATTTGAAGTTAAGAAAATTGGAGACGAGTACTTTGCTTTTATTGTTGATTGCAAAGAACCCAAAGCATGTACTGTATTATTACGGGGTGCTAGTAAGGATCTCTTGAATGAAGTCGAAAGAAACCTGCAGGTAAGTTATTGATATTTGTTTGCTAAATCCCAAATCATATTTGATCATATTACTTCATTAAACTCTTTTCCATGCCACAGGATGCCATGTCTGTTGCTAGGAACATAATAAAAAATCCAAAACTTGTTCCTGGAGGCGGTGCTACAGAGATGACTGTGTCAGCTGCTTTGAAACAGAAGAGTTCTTCTATTGAGGGCATAGAGAAGGTGAGTGTATTTCACTGTTGTTTCAGTGAACCAGTGGATACTTTTTTATATTTGGTGGGTTCTAGTTCCTTTCGTGTTGAGCAGCAGTTTACTTTGGTTCTCATTTTTTATTTTTGTTGACCAACAGTGGCCATATGAACCTGCTGCCATTGCTTTTGAATCTATTCCACGTACTTTGGCACAAAATTGTGGAGTAAACGTTATCCGTACAATGACTGCACTTCAAGGAAAAGTAAGAATAGTTTGCTAGTATATACATACAGTCCTTTCTCTGAAGTGTTGATTTTGTTTAACTTTCATGTTTTTGAAAATCGTAGCATGCAAATGGAGAAAATGCATGGATTGGAATAGATGGAAATACTGGTGCCATCGCTGACATGAAAGAGCGCAAGGTACTTTGTTTTTATGTTATTCTTGAAGTTTGCATATTCTAAATGATACCCAAAATTATCCATTGTTATTTTGCCAACTAAAGTTAGTCACATAAGAAACATTTCACAAGTTGTGATAAATCTCAAATTCTCAATTGAATACCAATTGATTTCCTTGCCCTGAATACAAATCTTCATTGTCTTAATTGAATACCACCTGACTTATTTATATTTTATAAAACTCTAGATTGAATACCACAAGATTTCTTTATCATGAAAAAAGTAGTCTAAAATCCCATGAAATCCCAATCCAATGCTCCAACCCTTGGTCACAGTAGATCTTAGAACCTACATTTTCCATTTATTTGTAAATAGGTGCGACACTGAAGAAATCAATATTATAATGGCAATACTTTTGCACCCTGCAATCTGTGGCTAGTGCTGTTTCATCCCTGCCCCCCATCTCTTTACGTGTCTTATGTTGATTGGTTGTTAGTGTATGATTGATCTCTGAAAATGTTTGTATTATGTTGTTAGATCTGGGATGCCTATAATGTGAAGGCGCAAACATTCAAGACTGCCATTGAAGCTGCTTGCATGCTTTTGAGGATTGATGATATAGTGAGTGGGATCAAGAAGAAGCAGGCCCCTCAAAGCCTAAGATTGAGACCGAGGGAGATGCTGACGGCGAGCAAATCCTTCCCGACTAAAAACACAGTTCCCTCAACGTTGTTTTTTGACAGAGTTGAAAATTTGCTAGGTTTTTTGCTAGGGTCTTGTTTCTCTTTGAACTATATCATTATTCTTGAGAAGTTTTGGTTCCTTGATTGTGGTGTTGTGTTGTTTTGTACTTTGTAATGTTTGATACAAATTGTGAACTTTTTTACTGATCTTCCAAATATCATCTACTTATCTAGTATTCTCAGTCCGTTGTTGAAATTTTGCCAGGCTGAAAATTGTTTTCACCATTTTTTAAGAGTTGCTTGTTTACCATTAAATTTCAGACATGTACCCATCTTTCTGTGGGTAATGCCATTACGCAGGCCTTTCACTGCCTTGGGTCATTTAAACATGCTTGTGTCCCTTGCAGCAGTTTCCATTTTAATATTTTTTGAAAAATTACTTGTCACTCTAGGAGTTACTCGCGCGCTCTACTTATAGCGCTCTACTTATAGTGGACGTAAAAATGAGTAATTTTTCTATGGATGTTCCGCTTATATACGACACCTATATTATGTAGAGACCTGGTTAATAATATATTTTGCAATTTCAAAAAAAAAAAGTAGCGGACGTAAAAATGAGTAATTTTTTTTGGCAAAACACCTTAAATTTGTGTCCGCAACTTAAATAACGGACGTTATAAAAATACGAAGTGAATAAAAAATATCCTACATGAAAATACCCTACAAGAAAATTTCTCATTCTTATAACATCTGCTACTTAAGTAATGGATTCGTCCGCTACTTAAGTAGTGGATGTAAAATTTGTTACTTAAGTAACAGACAAGGGTATTTTGTATGCACGCCCCAAAATCAGTAGGTGGCAAAAGTGTTTGTCTATTTTTTTAATTGAAGTTTCCACGTAGAATCAGAATAGAAAATGATATATTTTATGTTGAGTTGGTACTTCTGTAAAACATTGAAAGATTGTTTTTTTTTTTACAATAAAAAATAATAATTGAAGGATTGCTAATGGGTTGTTTTTTTGTTTTCTTTTTTGAATGGCAGCTAATGGGTTTTTCACTTTGCTGCTCTCATTTTCTAAATGAGTTCATTTTAACTTGCTCTTGAGATGTCACACTTTTGAAATAGACAATAAATATAATATTTTGGCATTTTCATTGTTTCTTTTAATTTATTAATTTTATCCCACAAATATAAAAAATATATTAATTTAAAAAGTGCATCCAAAAAGGAAACAAAAAAATATATTTTGCAAGGGAGAAATCCCAAAGGAATTTTTTGCAGGATTAAAGCAAAATTGACCTACTTTTGCAGGGGTAAAGACATATTTACCCTATAATTAAGAGTGCATGCATAAATAAAAAAACTAAGAAGATTTATAGCCTAGATGGCATTTTAGCAAATTACTTGATGTTACCCCAACCCCACTGTTGGTTGATATGCAAAGCTGCAAGTGGAGGAACGGAGATCATATTCACACCATATAGGGGGTCGAAGAGCAGTCAGATCTAACCTTTTAAAAATTGGACCAATGTGTGAAAAACATTGAATAACTGTACAGAGAAACTATATAAAATTGAAATGCAAACGGGAAACATACTACATCATCAAGAAAGGCATCATAGTTTGATCAGCTGTTTCAGGAATTGTGGTTGTTTTATGGTGATATGATGGTGATTTTTGTGGAGTGTTAGTGATGGCTTGATCCAATTCCCCATTAAGTAAGATGTTGTTCTAAATGGCTTAGGAAATTAGAAGCATTTTGTTGGTGATACTGCTGAGTTAGAGAGTCAAGTTCATTGAGTTTCTCTGTTCTCAATGACTTGAGCAATCTGTTGTACAACGTGATGAATTTCAGTCTCAATCACTCCCAGGTAAAACGACATTAATGGGTTGGGAGTCGTCAAAGGGGATATTTGATTTTGGTGGAGAAGTTTGGTTAGTGTGAAAATTAGGTTGAGCAGCAGCAGCAGCATCTATAGTAGGATTAGATGAGTTACCTTGCACTGAGCCTTCAGCAGTACCTTCAGAAGTTGGCTTCTTTCGGATTCTCCTTATCAGAGGCACCTCATCCTCTATTTCCTCAGAGTCATCCTTAGCTTCAGTAGCTCTTGACTCTTTAGATACTGCTTTCTTGGTTCTTTTTCCCTTGGCAGCCTTTGAAGCTACTTTCTTAGCCTTAGATTTTGCTTTTTCCTCAGCAATAATCTCCAGCTTCTTCATCCGTACGTTGAGCTTGTGAAAGAGCAGGCTTCAGGTTTTCTTCATACTTTAGCCTTTTTCTTCTTCCTCTTCTTCTTATCCTCTAGCTCAGGTTCTTCTTTCACTTCATCATCATCATTGAACGTGTGGAAAAACATAATAAGGGGAGGTTGAATTGTGTTTTTGTAGTTTAAAACTTTTTCAAAACTTGAGAGTTTATGCGGCGGATTAAAACACAAAACAAAGGTAAAGAGAGAGCGCGTGAGAGACACAAGCAATTTTATACTGATTATTGAGAGTACTCTGGTCCCCTTACACTTCCAATGAAGTTCACTATCATTACAACTAATTACAAATGCTCAACCACACTAGCAAGAAACTTCTCAATGTCCAAGTTCACTAACAAGAGACTTCCTATGCTAAAGTACACTTGCAAGAGACTTCACTAATTTAAATGAATTTAAGAAAGTTTAGAATCAACACTTGATATACAATCAGAGGTGTTTACAAAATACAAATTAGTTACAAGACTTAAAAATGTTTGACAGATTTTTCTCTGAGTCAAAGCTTCAATGTCTTGTTTTTGCGTGTGAGTATCGTAGTGCGTTGGTCATTCCTTCAAATGAGATCTTCTATTTATAGAGAGATTTGAAGATGACCGTTGTAGAGAAGATAAGGTAGCCAGTTGCAATAGCACAATCCTTGGAGATATGATTTGATCCTTTTGCCTAGATAGGTAATAAATTTCCACTACTCGTTCATATTTCAAATGGCGCCTAACCATTTTGGGCAAATATAGTACAATAGTACTATACGCTCCTCCAATGAATAAGATAGTTGTACAATGATTATTCTTTCATCAAAGAGGTCACTTGGAGATTATCCTTCAGATATTCCAATAGCAGGTGACGTTCTTTAGAAGAAATTAATCTTCTTCAAGTTCTAAAAGCACATCCACCGATAATCTTTCATCCTCTGATTTGACCATCTTCTGACGCTCTATCAGAGTCTACCTTGCTTGTTGCTTCTGAAAGTCTTTCAGAACTTGAAACTCTTGATATCTTCTGATGTCCTCAGAGTATCTTTCAGAGCTTGGCTTATCTTCTCCTATTCCATGCAACATATTACTACTATATGGATCAAACATAAATAAAATATCATATGTACTGTGCTTTGTTAATTAATTAGACATGCAAATATCACCAAAATTGTCTCTTAAAAATTGAAAAAAAAAAAAAGTAGTTTAGGCAATTTTGACATTTTTCGGTGCAAAATAGTATGAACAATATCTATAGTATTTTACCTAAGATTTTTCCTACTAGTGCGCACGATTCTCAAACAACACTTAAAAATAAACGGAAGGCATAGCTTATTACAATTTTAACAAGCTCAATCAGCTCTTGAGTAAATAAAAAGCAGCTACCTCTCAGAGTAGATGAGTTGCCTAACCTAAAGGATTAGTTCCTCGACTCTAGTTAACTCGACGGTTTTAAATACGATTTTAAAAACCTAATTATAATTTTAGTCTTCATCCGATTTTAAACATGACTATGTCATGTTATTTTGAACATGAGCAAATCCAAATCTGGGCAGCCATAGACCATCATGTTCAGCTTTCATCCAAACTGGTTAGAACACTGTTTTCTTGCCGTTTTCCACTCTCGTCTTTTACATCCTGTGAAAATCCCCCAATCCAAACGAAGTGTACTAGAGTAATTATAACGAGTGTAACAATTAACAATAAATTCTCATCAAGAGATCCAATAACTATAAGGAACATAAATATCAAGGATAGGATCCCAAACATAGTAAAGAGAAAAATTGAAGCATTGATTCTAATAGTCTATCATATAGAAAAGGATTGTGAAAAAATTAGAGTTTCCTATTTATTTATATTTTAATAAGAATTCCTCGACTTGGTTATCGGGATATCCTTTCGCAATTGTAATCTCGTAATATCGCGCATTGCAGAAAACAGATGGCGAAAGGTCACAACTTTGGCACCATCCCTTGCAGCCTCAAGAGCCGCATGATTAACTATGTTTGCAAGGTCAGCCCCAGAGAACTGATATGTTGAATCAGCGATGGTCTTTAAATTAACATCATTAGCCTTCGGTACCTACATGGAGAAAGAAAATCATATCTGCGACATGCAACAAAATAAGATCAACGATTTCAAAGGATTAAAAGCATACCTTCGACATGAGAGATTTCAAAATCACTTGCTTTTCGTAAGCACCTGGTTTGGGAACATCGACACGGCGATCAAATCGTCCATGTTCCACCAAAGCCTTGTCTAGTGAGTCTGGAACATCAGTAGCCGCAATCACAATTATGCCACTTTTTTGCTTCAATCCATCAAGCTCAACAGTCAACTGATTCAAAGTCCTCTTCGTGTGTATTTGATCGATCTCATCAATGAAGATTATACTCGGTGACCGCTTTTTCGCAGCAGCAAAGAGATCCCTCATCCTTTGTGCACCATCACCAAAATGTGTTTCAAATTCATGTCCTTTGCATGAGAAGAAAGGAACCCCAGTCTCTCCAGCAACAGCTGTCGCCAGCATTGTTTTACCAGTGCCAGTCGGGCCAGCAAGCAAATAACCTTTTGGGAACTTCACACCTAGACGAGCAAAGCACTGTTGCAACGAAAACATGTCATCTAACAGAATAATAAAGGCATTCATATGTAGTCAAGAGAATACATGACTAATTTAATATAAAGACGGTGGATTATTATCCGAAGCAATAGAATGATTTCTTGAGAATTATTATGCCAGGGAAAGTCTACCTCGGGATCTCTTAGGTACTCAACAATTTCTTTTAGTTTTGCCTTTGGAGAATAAGCACCTTTTACGTCCTTGAATCTAGTATTTGACTCCACACTGGGCTGCACTTCTTCATTCATACCAAGTCCTGGGAAAGGTGAAAGAGTAAAACAGAGAATGTGCTTTCAGCAATAAAGCACATATAAAAGTAACCCTATTTTGTTTATTATGATTACTAATGGAAGATATCAAGCTAATTAACTTCACAGTTCCTTAGGCTCTGTTTGGATTGGTGGAATGTAATGGAATGGAGCGGAATGAAATATAATAATATTCCATTGTTTGGATTTGAAAAATAATAATGGAATGGAGCGGAATAAGATGGAATGAATTTAATACAATACCACCACTTACCATCAATTTGTTCCTCTCCTTTTTAAAATATCCAAACAATGAAACGGAATATTTATTCCATTCTGTTCCATCTCATTCCACTCCACTCTATTCCGCTCCGCTCCATTCCATTACATTCCATCAATCCAAATGGAGCCTTAATTAATTGGATGTGCAACGATGCCTAGGTGATAGAGCATTTTTTAAAAAATTTAAAGTACGAGTATGTTAATATAGGATATTAAAATAATTATGTCTTGAGTGAATTTGTCGACCACCTAAACTATTTTCGTCAAAAGCGAGATAAATAATTAATATATAATAAAAAATTAAAATATTTTATTCTATTTTTCTACCACCTACACATTTTTGCCATATCCACCACTCCTAATCAACCAAATAAAAATAGATTTAGATTTGTAAGTACCCAACAAGTACCATATGCGTGCCCGGTATGCTGCGTATGTGGTATGGGTACTTTACTATTTTAGGAGTACCCATACTTGATAGAGCTTTGTAATTAAAAATTCAACACTTTTCAAAAGTATGTGCCAGGTTTCATGCTTGTTTATTAAGCAAGGTAACAATAAGAGGGCAAGGCAGAAATGATATGGGAAATTCAGTGAAAACAAAATCCAAATAGTAAAGCGTGCCTGGACACTTTTGGGAGTGTGCAGCTCATTGTAGGGAGCTCCTAGGCTTCAAATACAGGCATGACCTGGTCAGAGATTAGGGTTGGGAATAGGCTAGGCCGAGTTAGGCTTTGCCAAGCCTGAGCCTGTGAAAAAATTGAAGGCCTGATCCTGGCCTATGGAATTTGACTGGAATTTACCCTCTTGTGGGACGGGCAGCTCACAAAGCCGCTTCAAGCAAAATGGCAAAACATAAGAAAGCGTGCTCTAACAATCAACACGTTTTTATACCATTTGCATTCGACACTTTTGGCTTTTTAACACCATATGCTGTAAATCTTTTGAAAATAGTTCAAAAGGTCATACATAGTAATGTGGATTTGACTGGAATTTACCCTCTTGTGGGACTTGGGAATTTTATTGTGGGACGGGCAGCTCACAAAGCCGCTTCAAGCAAAATGGCAAAACATAAGAAAGCATGCTCTAACAATCAACACGTTTTTATACCATTTGCATTCGACACTTTTGGCTTTTTAACACCATATGTTGTAAATCTTTTGAAAATAGTTCAAAGGGTCATGCATAGTAATGTTGTGTCACCTAAGTGTATGAATGTAATTTTTCAAAGATTAGGATTTGCTATACAAAAAGGGTTAGCGGAGCAGCTTGTTGTCCGTCTACCTTTTATTAATATGTAATTATTTTATATTATATATATAGTGCAAATGGTTTTTGGGGGGAAAAAAGTAACCTCTTTGCAAAGTCTTGAGTAAAAATTCACTTTGATCCAACCTATCAACTTTTGCCAATGCTTTAACATACTCATAAAGCGCTGAAGGATTAGCATGTAGAGATGAGTGGCTTTCAAATTCTTTGATGACAGCTTCAGGATCATTTTTACTGGTTTCATGTGCTCCATGTATTCGACGAAGAAAGCTTGATTTGAATCTCTCCTGAGAGCAGCAAAGCCTATTTCCTTTAGAAATTGAACACAGCAATTGATGCCTTGTAGCCTGTAAAAATAAAACAAAAGATACAGATCATAGTTTGACATTCTTATAGCATGAATAAATAAAAGGGGTTTTTCATCTCAACCGTGAGTTTGATCGATCAATGAATAACGACTTACTTGCGTTATCAAAAACCTCCAAGCCATGTTGTGAAGATCGCAGGTAAAATCAACACTCTCTGTTTGCGTTGCACCTTAAACAATTAAAAGGAACTTTTTTCTTAGGTTTTTTTTCCTTCTTGATAGGACTAACTCAGCGTGGATCAATGAATTTGATTTTTAATTCGTACCTTAAACAATTAATAAGGAATTGAACGATGTCAATGGTGCTTTGAATGAATTGCGTAAAAGGAATAATTGTGCATACCTGTGTCAACGATGGATTGTTCTCAACGCGTTTTTGAAGGGGCAGTGGGTTCCAAGGAAGCTATAAATTCTTTAGATGATAATCACCCACCTCATAGGAAAAAGCTTCCAATTGAGAGTTTAGGGTTTAGGTGTTGAATTGCAGAAGTCTTGTACTGCTTCAACAAACATACTATATAGCTTGGGTGAGGAAACATAGTTGTGGACCAATTGGACTCATACAACAAGTGGGCCACCAGGTTTTGTCTTGTCAGGCCCAATTTCGCCTCACCCCCAGTCTTGCGAAAATCATTAGGTGAAGAATTTTTTAGGCCTAACATTCAAAGCACCACGATAAAAAATACGATTGCTTATAAAAAAATGATAAAAGATACAAATTAAAAATAGTAACTCAATCTAACATATAATAATTTATATAAAATATATAAAAAGTTATGACAACTTCAAAAATAATTAAAATAGAATAATCTAATAAAAGAAAATACTTTGGAAAAAAGAGAAATTAAAAAAAAAAAGATTATGTCGACAATTAAATATTAAGAACACAAAAATAGAAACAAAAATACAATATATTAAAAGCAATTACTATTAAAACACCTAATTTATCCTCATCAATTTTTAATAATATTTCAAATCTTCTACCCATAATTGTAATTTATTAAAACTATTTTTAACATAATAGTTCAATTCTACTATATTTTTATTAATTATTATATACAAAAATATACTCTATTTTTGTTTACTCTCATATGAAAAATATAGGAGATGTGTGTAACTCCCCAATTTTTTATAGTTATTTTTAATTAGGTTTATAAAAGTTTTTAATATTTTATTTTACAAGGGAGTGTTTCATGGGAATTATTTAGTAATTGTTGAGGATCGTAGAGTTTTAATAGAATTATTAAAACATTATTAAAATAATAGAAGCGTGAATAAAAAAATAAGAAATATTTAGATATAGCGTAGAAATTAGAATAATAATTAGAATTAAATTTTATATGATTTTAGTAAGTAAGTAAGTAAGAAAGAAATGAGATAAAAATAATTTGTGAAAAAAATAGAAATTTAGAAAAAAAAATATTTGGATAAAAGAGTGTAAATAATAGACAATAGTGGAAAATGAGGTATAGTATAGTAAAACTTTAGTGGGCTAGTGGAAAGGGAAGTGGACTATGTAGTTTTTAGTAAAAATGGAGTATATATCTAGAAATTCTGTCTAGAAAGAGATTTTTGTGAAAAATAAAAGTGTATCAAAAATGAGATACTTTAGGACATTTAATTAGGATATATTTGAGAAATAATGTTTTTCGAATATATTTTAAAAGTGCGTTTTAGAAATATATTTTTGAAATATTGCAGAATGACCAACAGACACGAATCCGAAGAACAATCGACAGGCATAATGCCAGAGAACGACTGACACACGCGATGTCGGTGGTCGGTGGTCTGCAAACTAAACATAATGATGAGTTGGTGAGATGAGAGAGAGAAAAGACAAGAATTTAGGTGGGAACTTGGCTACTCATCTCATAAAATTGGGTCACTAGCCCATCCTAAATGTCTTAAATATAGTGGTTGAAAAAAATGTCACTTATAAATTGTGATTAATTCTCAATTGTGGTACATAATTTTGATTTTTGTTCATAAAGGTTATGACTACCATGTTGATTGTTATGAGTCTCATCTTTTTATTGCTTCTTCGATGTGTAGAATGTAGTGTGTTTAAACCTCTTACCAGTGTGATTTTGATGGACTGATCCTCTTGTGTTAGGATGCATCATCGAATTAATTGAAAGACTACCCTGCCCCAGGTTAAGATTAAGGGTTTTTAAAAAGAAAGAACACCGACTTCCGGCTTAAAGGGGTTGATTAGGGATTATCTCCTTATATCGCCAGTGTTTGGGAAGTGAAACAATGCCTTACACCATCAGCCAGGTCTTACTAATAAAAGCATATATCAGCGAATTCATTCATTTTATTTGCATCATTCTCCCCTCAAATTTGTTAAAATATGATAAATAAGAAAAGAGTGAATACGAATGGATTGATTCCAAAAATATGCATGCTCATTTTACTGCAAATATTATTAAAAGGTACAATTTTAAAAAGCAAACAAATACTTGGCAAGAAGGAAATTACAACTTGAAATGAAAAGACCTAGTAATTTTAAGGACAAACTTCATTGTTGATCCACCAACTTTAAAATATGCCCTTTGTCTCATGATTGGGCAACAGTGTTGGCCCTGATGAACATTTGTACTTTAGCCTTTAAAGCAAAACAACGCTCAATGTTATGTCCGGGTGTCTCTTGATGGAAATCACATAACTTTGATACTTTCTTGTTCCACTACTTCCATTCTCTTTTTTCATTTGGCCATGTATTATATCTGCGAGTTGGCTTTGGGCGAGCTTGTCAGGACATGTTTACCCTTTGAGAAGTAGCAAAGCGTAAGGTTCAGACTCATAAGACCATGAATGCAAAAATGATGCATGATGCTCTATGTAAAAAATCGACAGGCATAATGCCAGAGAACGACTGACACACGCGATGTCGGTGGTCCGCAAACTAAACATGACGATGAGTTGGTGAGATGAGAGAGAGAAAAGACAAGAATTTAGGTGGGAACTTGGCTACTCATCTCATAAAATTGGGTCACTAACCCATCCTAAATGTCTTAAATATAGTGGTTGAAAAAAATGTCACTTATAAATTGTGATTAATTCTCAATTGTGGTACATAATTTTTCCACTATTTACAAATTCACCCTATATAATTAATAAATTGAGATTCCCAACCGGCGTGCTAGAGTTCCCGATGAATGGTTAATAGTTCCAATGATGACATCATATCATAGTATGGTACAATATACTACTCCTTACGTCCTAAAATATAAGCAAAAGCGATTTAAATAAACTTAATATATTTGGTCCAAAATTTGAACCAAATACATCTGATAGGTCCGCATGTGCACAGAAATATCAGTTATAGTATAAAAAATTGTTGAACCTACAGAGACCAATGTCAAGTACTGTATTCTGTTGTCGCGTTGTTTATCTAAGGCGATGAAAATTAATTAAGAGAGTTTAATTATATTAAAATAGTTTTAATTATTCAAATTAACCTTTTAGAAAAAATACTAAGAACTAAAGAACGGAATATGATTTTTAGTAGTTTCAAAGGATTCAATAATTAATTTGTGTAAAGAAAAGATTTAGCTTTCACAAAATAATATTGATTTAAAAATATGAATCTCACACCGTCGTGCTATTGACTAGTATCATATTATATAAATTTATGCTTTGCTGTCGCTCACTCATTTATAAAATACTTTTTAAAAATTAATATAATTTAATTAACTCTGAAGAGCTGCCGCGGAGTTTAGAGTTAATGTTTAGTTTTTACTGTCTAGTATAAATCTCACACTGTCGCGCTATTAATTTATAGCTTAGTTAATTTTTATTTTGGTGCAAAATCATTAATTTAATTGTTAAAAACTGATACAGAAAACTAGTTTAGAATTGAATACACAAATTAGTTACCGAATCCAATTAGCTTCCAATTTCACATTCCAGTTTTAATAAATTAGCTAGACATAGTTATAATTAAAGACATGTTAATTAAATAATCAATTACCAAATTAAACATGATAAACCAAATAGACAATAAAATAAACAATTAAATAAATTGAAATAATAAATAAAAAGACAATAATAAATAAATAAGAAAATATGGAACCTGATAATAAAGCTGAAATTAAATTAGAAACTTCAAGGTATACTGGAAAGAATAATTTGACGGAGAGCAGCTACAAACTTTTAAACTAAAATTGAAAACTGTAAAATTCTGAATAAAACTCTCCGTCCTTTGAATGAAAACTGAGCAAGGTATTTATAGGCTTCCGATTGCAACTGTATTGCTATCCCTCTTCTTTAAATCCTAAATTCCATTAGACTTAAGAGGATATGTGTAACACCCGCTTTAATTGTAGAGTTGTTTGGTATTTCGAAGTTTGGAACTAAGGTTTTTCCCCTGCTGTTCCGTGCAAAAACCAGTTCAGGTCTGGTGTGCTCGCCCAGCGAGAGTTGTTCGCCAGCCCTCGCTGGCAGCTGGGAACACTCTGTAACTGCTCGCTACCTCCTCGCCAGATATCGCTCAGCGACCAAAAGCTGATATGCCAACTATTTAGTGGGACAAAGCATCATTTCCACACTCTTCCATCACTTTCCTTCCACGAATTTTCTTACCCAAACTCCTCAGGGTACTGTTCATCAACCCTAGCACCATTATTTCATCTCTAAACTTCATTTCCACTATTAATCTTCAATCTAAACCAAATCCTAACCTCTCTCAAGGGTATTGAACCATTTACTTGGAGCTGTAGTTCAAGGATCAAGAGGAAATGAGCTAGGGTTTGGAGCTGAGCTTAAGAAAGAAAGAGTTTCAACTAAAGAGTTTCATCAAATCATCATCTTTAACCAAGATGGGTTCTTTAAGTAATTCCGGCAGCCATAAGTCCGATGATTAGGTTTTCTATTTTTATTTATCATGTTATATACTAGTCACATGAGTTAGGAATTGCAAGTTGGAATAGATAAGTCTTTTAATTAACTTATGATGTTATTTATATGAAAAGTGCTTCTAGTAGCTAGGGTTTTGTGCTTGGTTACGAATTAGGGGTTTTGTGCTTAATTATAAATATTTTAAATGGTTTTCAAATGGATGATGTAGTCTCTGCGGTATCGATCGATCGACCAGACCGCTAGTAGTCGGCCAATTGGTTGGTATTTGGGGGATTATGTGATCTCTTTTGTTTTACTAATTTACGGGAAGCGCAATTAATCCCTGATTGGTACAGCGAAGTCTGATTGTTAGATTGATTATGATATCATTCCAATTTGAGTTTTAAAGATAAAGTTTTGAAGTTTAACTTATGTGAGTAGTGCCGGGATGGGCGGTTAGGTCATGCATTCATATGTATTCAGTTTAATGTTACAGTTTATGCCGTCATAAGACGTGAGTTCATGCCGTCGTAAGACGTGAGTTTATGCTGTCGTAAGACATGAGTTCAGACATCAAGTAATTAAGTAAATGTGAGCCATGTGCCGTTCCTGATCTACATTTAATATCTGGAACGTGAGGCCGACCTACGAGAACTGCTCACCTCAAAGTGCATGGGCGTCCCGCATACATGTGCGGGATGTGCGACGACACCGGGCCTCCAAATTTTGAGAGTATAACGCCCCAACTAAAATATCTAGAATATTTAGTCAAGACATAAATAAATGGATCTGAGTACAAATAATTTACTGAATAAATTGAGAATTTACACTTGTCTCGAATACAATGAGATAATTTGATAGAAAAAAAATACAACGGAATGATACAAAAGTTTATGAGTAAACAAGATAAATAACAACAAGGAGAAGAATGAAATCTTCTAGTCCGACAATCCAAGCTCGGCTCCAACTGTCAGGCTCCAATCAGGTCCTTGCTCCGAATAACCTGTCTACCTAAAAAATTGATTTGGAGTGGGGTGAGACTACTAAGCCTCAGTGAGTCCTACTACCCTCCTAATGGCGACTACGCCGGGGAACCTAGATAGTGTAATAATCTAAGTTCAACTGTTTTACATAGTCATGTATTAATCATTACTAAAATAAAGTGTAACACAAAATTATTATCTTGTCAAGTTACTCTTCAAAGGTCACCGAGGCAAGCCGGTCTCGATGCCTGACTCTGCGTACTACCAAAACAGAGGCTCAGATTCCGTCGTTGGCTCGCATAATAAAATGATTAGAATTCAGAGGAATTCTTTAATCACGGCATAAAGCTGCCATTTAATTTTAATGAGTATAAACAGTTCTAACCAATATATCCCGCCCAGGGTATCCTAAACATGTTACTGATAAATTTAAATATACATGTTAATCTCTGACTATATAATCTATTTTACACTATTAAATATGTTCATGAGATCCCAGTTGCATTCGGACATAAAACGAGTGTTTGGTATTTTTAAAAGGTAAAATATGCGAGTTTTGTCCCTGCTAAACTCGCTACGGCGAGCTCCTACTCGCTACGGTGAGTTTTATGTGCTGACAGACCTGTAACACTCGCCCTGGCGAGTCAGAAACTCTCCTGGCGAGCTATACAGAGCATCAACACTCGCTATAGCGAGCAGTCACTCGCTACGACGAGTTTGACAGAGAAAATCCCTGTTTCTGCAGAACTTGAATTTTTATAAAACCACCTACAATCTTCATGCAACTGGTTACAAACATGTTTTACAGTATTAAATAAATCGTATAGGAGTAGGAATTGGGATTTATTCCTTCTCATTTATTCAATTGATCCTAAACCTTAAGTTTACATGCATTACATATTTTTGGGGAACTAAGCTTTCTAAATAAATTACTAAGGTTAAGAACCTAGAGAATCCACCTTAATTTAAGCTTTAAAATGATCTCTAAGCTCCGTTGCAGCCAAGAACAACATACTCCAAAACTGACTTTTTGAACACTTCTCCATTTTTCATGAATTTAACTCATGCAATCACAAATAATGCACAAGTGAGTTTATGGAGTTTCAAGGAATGAAAGGAATAGGTCAGTCAAGGGAATGGAAGAGGGTTTTGAGATTGTTTACCTTAAGTTTCCAATAGCGCACAAACTGATGGGTGAATTTAGAGTTGGTACATGCAACCCAAAAAGTTAAATTCGTAGCTCTTGGTGAAAGAAAAGCAGCGCTGCTGCAGAGAGGAGTGAGGGTTTGATTCCTTCTTACTTCTTGGACTTAACTTCTTAATTTCTCAACAATCTTGACCTTGAATAAACACACGCAGCAGCTCTTCTTAAGAGTATTGAGAGAATTAATCCTTCCAAGGTCCAAAATGTCATCATACATTCTCAAACAAATATTCCAATTATGAGAGATTTGTGGCTAGAATTTAGAATTCAAATAAGAGGGATAAATGGAGTCATGGTTGGTAATCTTTACCTTAGTTTCTTATCCACAAAATATGGGCTAGAATGACTCAGAAGTAAAAGAACATAAACATGCAGCAGCAGGTCTTTTGCCAAGCTCGCCGTGGCGAGTTCTTCTGCTCGCTGAGCGAGCGTAACAGGGTGAAGGTGTATGGTTCTGATGTGCTTCCAATTCTCCAGTTTTCCACAACACCCACCATCTTCCATTCATCACAAGACTCTTAGCTTAGGAAGTAGACATGCATGCAAGGATAAATTTCAAGTTTGAGATAAGATTGAATAATTGAATTTAAAAGGGGAAAACCTCATAAATCTATGAAGAGTGAGTCTCTTACCTTAACTCTCCGCTTAACATAGACTTAATCCAAATGGGGCAGATTACAGAGCGGAGATGATCAACATGCATCCATGTCTTCTCTTAGATGATGAAGGAATTGAATCTTGAGGAGAGGTACAATAAAAGGGCTTTTCGGCCAAGAGGAAAAGAAATAGAATTAGTGGAGCTCACTTGGTTCATTGTCTCATGGGGATTCCAGAATTGGGATTGCATGCTTCATCTACTAAGGATTAAAAAGGGTTTAGGAGAGGAATTGTTGTTTGTTGGCGTGAGAAGAAGGAGGAGAGAGTAATGGGTTGTTTTGTTTTTAAGAAAATAAAGAAAGAATACTGATACATGAGGAATAGAAGTGGTGTTGGTCTTATAAGGGATGGGTGGGTCCACTTTGTGCTTGGTTAGTAGTTTAGCTAGTGGGTTAGGAGTGAAATTAACGTGAGAGAGAAGGATGAGGAGAGTTTTGGTTCAATTTCTCACTTATATCTTGGTAGAATATTAGTGAAGTAGGTTAATTTTGGTTTGGTCACCGGGAAATAAATCCTTTAATTTTAAATATTTCACTTAACTTCAATTAATCTTCAAAAATTGACTCTAATTAATATCCTTCTATTAATTAAAGTTTAGAGATGTTACAGAGGGTCTCAACTCAAAATTTTGAGGTCATATAATACTACTTATATATTATTTATACCCATAAAATATCAGATGTATATTAATAGATTAATTTTTAGGCCCTAAAATAATAGTTATATATTGTTAATGTTCATAAAATATCAAATGAATATCAATAGATTAGTTATCTATAGTAGTAAATATAGTTCTAGCCTATTTTAATCTTTGTATAAAATTTAATCTTAGATTAGGATGTTCCTTTTTGACGTTATATACAAAGATAATTATTCTGTATTTTTTGTCCTTTTTTTTAGTTATTTTTTTTCGTCCTATTTGATTTAATGCAATTGGTTTAATATTGATAATTTTTTTTGAGCTCTTAATATTGATAATTTATATGTTTACAAGAATAAGAATGATTATTTTTTTAAAAAAATTATATGCAATTTAAATCGATTTAATTTTTTTTATTATTAAAGGGCCACTTTTATATTTTGCACAAAATCTCCAAAAATTCGGAGACGCCCCTGTCAAAGTGTCCGTGAGTTAGTAAAATGAATCAAGATTTAATTGTGTGTTACACCTCTATTTAATGAATTAAGTATGCTATCTTTTACGGTTAGGAGTTCAGGATTAATTACTATTATTATTATCATGTTCATGGGTGTTAGCACACCACTTAGTGGGTAGCAAGAATCCACTAAGGCTTAGTAGTCTCACCCCTTATTTGATTACAGTTAGGTATGTTCGATCAGAGTGGCGCAGCGGACGCGTGGTGTAGGATACATGAAGATGGAGTCCGAGTTAGAGCTTCTATGTTATAGTCTTATATTAGGATTTTCATTTTGTACCCTAGGTTTGATGTTAGTTTTCGGAAGCTGCGTTGTATAAGGATGTTGTAAAAAAAATAAAAAATTATGTAACTTTAATGTATTTCCAATACCATTTGTGATTATCTTGTATCATGTTCTAGATAATGATATGGGGTGTTATAATTTGCTTATGAGCCAATCGTGCACCTTAAATTTTAGAATGGAATTAGTCTGGCGGGCGCTTTTGTTGTGAGTGGCGGGTGCCACATGCATTATGCCATAATTTAATGCATTGCTCCTAAAGAAAAGGAATGGCATGCGCCACTCTTGTTGTGGTGGGCGCCACATGTTGTTAAGGAAGTGGCAGGGGCACATGGCGTGCGCCATTCCTTGCATGTCTTGCCTTTGCATTTTTCATCTCTCCAACATATCATGTATCTAATCTCATAGTAAAACCCAACAAGAATAGATAATCATGTTTTTAAATCATACTCCCTCCGGTCTTTAATATAAGAGTAATTTTACTTTTTAGGTTCATTGAGAATCTAATGTATCTAGTCAATAATATGATCTAGATACATTAGATTCTCAATAAATCTAAAAAGTGAAGTTCCTCTTATATTAAAGACTAGAGGGAGTAATTGTTTGGAAGAAATTAAATGTCGTGATTGTTAATATTATTATGGGCTTCTCTGCTTTTTTTGGGCTTTAAGTTGGACTTATATTTTATTTTTTATCCAATTTTTGTATTTATTTTATTTCAAAACTTTTTATGAAGTTTACATAGTACCTGAAATACATAAAAAATAATATAATAATATTACAAAAATACAAAGAAATAATAAAATACTAAGCTAATTTAATTAAATAAATGGTGCATTTTTTGGTACTATCAACATCCACTTTTGTTGACAAGTTTTTACTTATATTTTAGAACGGTGGAAGTATATGTATAAAAAAAGATTCCAATTGTTAATTTTTTTATTATTTTAATTAAATTGCTTCCAAAAATTAATGGTTGGAATGGAGCATGGTTAATTTGTATAGATTTAATTTTTTTTCTTCATAAATCTCCTTTAAATTCTTTGGAAAAGAAAAATAATCTAAAATATAACTAGTAGTATGACTTTGTAAAAAAACAACTAATAGAATGACTTTTTTTTCCGTAAAAGGATTTAAATAAGTCTTTGTCCCTACAAATATAGCGAATTGTGATTTTAAATCCTAAAAATAAAAATGAGATGTTTTAATTTCCTAAAAAAAATTATTCTATTTTTAGTTTTTTTTAGTACAAATTCTATTTTTAATCCACTACTAGAAAACATGCGTTTAGCAACCGATTTAGCGACTGATTTTCATCAAAATCGGTTGCTAATGATTTAGCAACAAATTAAAATCAGTAGCAAAAACCTTGGTCGTTGATTTGTAGTGACCAAATTAGCAACCGATTTTGTTGCAACCGGTTAGCAACTGAATTTTGAAACCGAATTAGCGACCAATTGCAGCAACCAATTTAGAGTCCGAAATCAAAGGACAATTTAGAGACAGAGTTTGCGACACATTCTGCAACGCTATTAGCAACTGATTTTGTTACCAGATTTAGCGACTAAATTTATTTCATTTTTGAACAAAACAGTCGCTTATTCGGTCACTAGTTTCAATTATTTTTTAAAAAAAAATTGATATATATATATATATATATATATATATATATATATATATATATATATATACACACACATAAAAATTACAATAGAAACAGTGCAAATCAGAAATCACACAATTGGTATAACATAGGAATAATACATACAGATATAAATTTTATATATATATATATATATATATATATATATATATATATAAAGCTTAGTTTTTTCATTCTAACTCTATAAGAGACTCTAACACCTTCAAAGCTTCCTAAGTTCCTTTCATGTAGCAGAAAGTTTGCCAATGTGGTGCATGACCTTTTGTCTTTGACTCATTTTCTAGCAAAAAATTGAAAAAAAATTAATCAAATCCAACATGCAAATGGAAGAAAACAGAGCAAACTAGCAAATAGTAAATAATTACCTTGCCAAGAGATAATCCAATATTGACTATATGCATCAAGCGGAATTTTAAGTCACTCGTAGAGATTAGAACCTGAAGATGCCAATAAAAAAAAGATTACAAAGATGATAATATCTTAATTTTCTCACGATGTCAGTACTGATTCATTGTCGTTAATTCTAACAAATGGTGAAATAGACTCGGGATACAAAAACTTAAATGTCAATTCATTGTATAAACGTATCTAAGATCAAAACCACAATTTTCAACCAATCCAATAAGGATTATTTCAAGAAAAATTACAAAGATATAGGAAAACTAAATATGATATAGGAAAATGGCAGATAATTATACATTCTTTAGTCAAATCATCAATTCATGCATTCATAATAATTACCTAAGCTAATCAACATGATATCCTAGAAAACAAACATGCCATAGAGAAGTTAGCATTTTCATTTTTTTTCATTGTTCTTCTTTTGCAAATTATATTAGGCAAAATATATAGTTGAGAAACATATCACATTGTTAAGTACATATGACAAAAATATAAAAAGGAGTGAATATGACTTACATTTTATTATGCCTCAAATTCATAGAGCTATTATTTGTTTAGATTGTCAAAGTTCTGGTCTTAGTATTCTCTTTGATATAAATTAAATGCAGGCTCCTCGTTATATATTTTCTGTGCAACAAGATTCAAACCTGCAACCACATGAGCAAATAATCCATTAGCTTCATATATTAGTTTCTCATATCCTAATAAGTTGAATAAAAGACATAGTGAAATTTAACAAAAGCATACTAAAGTTTGACCAAGGAATTGAAGAAACAAATTTTCTACTTTTTAATGTAACACATAGCAAGCATTATCATAGCCACAACATATCTATTAGACAGACATGAACTAAATATATGAATAAATATCTCGATAATGAAGACTAACTTAAAACAATACCATGTAAGATGCAACCTCCTATCTTCATTTTTACATTGCCTTAAAAAATTGTGCTATGTAAGTGATTTGCCTTCTTGTTTGTTCATTCCACTTGATTTAGCAATTGATAGCATATGTGAAGTAGCCCTTATATAAATTATAATGACTCTTTCTACTCTCTAGCTCGTGCAATTGAATCCTGCAAAAGTAAGTAATTGAATTTTAACACTCAAATTGACACCAGAATTGCAAGAATAAGGTAAAAATATAACAAGAAGAAAATTAAAAAGAGCAACTCATTTCTCCCATTATTAAGTTAATAGACTATCTATTGAAACAAAAAATTTAACCACCCATCTAATGCTCACCCAATATCAATAGCTCTCTTCATTACATAAACCATTTGTTGTTTTTGATATTTGAAAGTAGTTTTCGAAAATAAGCCACTGAAGAAATTACTGGGTTGAGTCGCGGGAAAATACGCTTTCTTTAAGACGTTTCGTGGCACTGCTCAAAATTGTGCAAGCAGACTATCAACCACGCCGCCTCCAGGATAAAACAGCTCAGTTACAACTGTATACCAATATGCTACTGCACTATAGAAATCGGTCAAGAATTACACCTTCTTGAATGATACTACAATACCACTCGAATTGATGCTACAACATCAATCTATGATTCATCGGTGATTCAGTGGTATTAAAATACCAGTCAAATTGATGTTACAACATCAATCGATGAATCAACTACGATATCCGTATTGATACTACAATATCAATCAATAATGGTACTACAATACCATTCTTATATGGTAACTAAGACCATTCTTAAATCAAAGGGATATGGTCTCATGACCATTCTAAATTTGAAGGAACTAGTGATACTTGATCACTCTTAAACCAAATTAATAATAATAAAGTTTTTCATATATTCACCAATTTCAAATGAAATATGCAAACATATCTACATCATATTTTCTCTATGAACTATATCATTCTTTTAACTCTCAAAAGTTTTGTTGAAAACTTAAAATTAAAAGTCTAACAAAACAACGGAGCAAACTCAGTAAACATCAAGATACTCAGAAAACATCAAATTTAATTTTAGTATTAAATTCTAAATTCCTGGCAATTTGATCGACACAAATGAATAATATAGTTCACGATAAATATTAATTTCATTTAGTAAGTCTCGAAAACTTACATAAAACTATAAATAAACATTTATCTTTTTTTTGACAGTGTGAATATCATAAGACTTGCAAATACCTTCAACTACAGATAAGAGCATTTTTCTTTTGGAAGAGTTCCAAAGCCAAAACCAAAACAATTGCTACAATACCATGAGCATGAATTGCTTTATTTTGATGTAGAAAAGTGAAGCTGCGGAGTCACCTTAGTATAGAATGAATGTGGCAGATACTTGTGATTAGCACTGAAAAAGAAAGAAAAGGCTACGGCTGTTCTTTCAATTTGATGGAATTATATTCAGAGGAACCGATGTTTTCCTAATGAATTAGTCCATCCACTTAATGGCTTTCCTAAATATGTGGGATACCAAAAAATGGAATGAAAGGTGGGGGTGTACGTGGTCATGTAACTAGGAAAATATAGTTTCCTTTTGGTCTTTGCAAATTAAATTACACGTACATGTTATGCTTAGTCAAAATAACATGTGTTCTTCCTATTATTTAGCAAATTCAAGGTTTAACCACAACATGGAAAATGTGCTAATAAAAAGTAGAAACTACCTTTAATTATTTTATTCTCAAAATACACAATAGTATACTATACATATTAATATGCTCTACTACCCGATGTGGGATTCGATGATTTTATTTTCAATTCACACATAAATGTGCTCTACGTTCCAACAATCCCCCACTTGAATTTAAAAGAAAATTCCAAAATAACGTAGGACGTTTCTATAAGATTGTGCATAAGCAAAGGTGTCTACGACTTGAACCTTTACATAGCAAGTAAGAGCCCGATTTAACAAGAGTGACACACTTGTCTTGAACTCTATCTCAGATTTTTCTCAAACCCGCACACAACCTTTTCTTAAGGTGTATCTTTATAGCCCGTGCTTTAATGGCCCTGCACGTGTATCCCAGTTTCATGAACGCTCTAGGAATTCCGCCTCAAAAATTCCATAGGAACCGACCTAAGTTCCACATTCATATAGGTGAGTCTATCAAGAGTACTCCTGAAGCTCGGTACTCCACTCATATAGAGTATAGATCTCATTTAGAGTTTTATTATCTCATCCTTTCGCTTTCAGGATTCATGCTTCTCTTATTTATATTTGCATGATCAACTTTAACTCCTCACAACTTGTTATTACCCATTGAACCTATTTCTTGGGATCTCCAGTCATTTAGGTTGGGTTCCCATCATGAGAAATTCATTTAGGCATTAGTCTCATCTTCTTTGATGTATTAAAGACTTCCTCTTTAGCTATTCCTTTTGTCAAAGGATCTGCTAAACTTTCATCAGTGTGTACATGACTCATTCTTACAACACCTTTAGCGAATAACAATCTCATGTTGTGTTGTGCTTTCTTTTCAATTGACGTCTCTTACCGTTATAATAACAGTTCTCAATTTATGCAATAGCCGCGGTACTATTGCAATGGATCAACACATCTGACATATATTATTCCATAAAGGAATCTCAATTAGCATGCAACAAACTTGCTTCTTCACTAGTTGTTGCTAATGTTATCATTTTAGACTCCATTTTGGACTCAGCCAATATAGTCTGTTTCTCTGATTTCCAAAATACAATTTTTATACTATATATACCAAATATATAGTCACTAATTATTTTGGAATCATATAATAATGTGTTTCCAAATCTACATAATTGTATCTTCAAGTGCATCAGAAAATCTCTAATAATGTAATATAAGATTCATGGTCTTTTTAAAGTATCTCATGAATCTTTCAATAGCACATCTCATTATTTGGTTTACTAACAAACCGGCATAACAGTACCACGACATATATGCAATGCCACTACATATGCAACGTCGAGTCTAGTACAATCAGTGACATGCTGAATGCAAATAATGCTTTCATATTCTGATTGTCTTACACTTCATCAGTGTTCTTCCATAGATTTTACACTAGGATCATATAGTATGCAAACAAGTTTGCAGTCAACGAGCATATTTCTTTAAAACTTTCTCATCATAGTGAGATTGATTTAAGGAAATTCACATTCATGAATTAGTAATCTCATCTAAGATTACAGTTACTTCTTTGAAGTCTTTCATATCAAAGTTGTTATACAACAATGATTTCACTTCATTCACAACATAAATGTTTTCTCTAAACAAGAGTAAATCATTACTTAGAGACATTTGATAGTGCAAATGCTATTTTCCATTTTATAGAAAATACATTTGTCACTTCCATTCACTTTAAACTCATTTGACATCATCAAATTGTCAAACTATTCATGTCATTTCTTATGGCTTATTTGAGACTCTGCAAAGTCTTATCTACCTTATCGACTTTAATTTTCTTGCCCATGAGTTACAAATTTTTTAGGTTGTTCCATAAAAACTTCTTCTTCTAATTCACTATTTAGAAAAACAATTTTAATATCCATTTGGCCTTATGGATATTATTCTTGGGATTGGAGGAAAAAATATTGAAAAGATCTAGTTTTTCTTTCTAAAAATCATTTACAACCATTCATTTGACAATCATAAGGCAAGCTTACTAAAAATCAAGTCTTATTAGACTCTAGAGAATCCATCTCAATATTTACGGCCACTACCATAAATCAATATCATGTCTTATTAGACTCTAGATGATATATCTCATCATTTATGGCCACTACCATAAATCAACATCCAAGAAAGACAATTTCTTGGAGGTTCGTTGGATCCTCTTATAATTTCTAAACCATGTAATCAGATTCATAGTTTTTAGCAACTCTTGCAATATTACCTCTTTGAGGTTCTATTACATCTTTCGATGTTCTCATCATTGATTCTGATCACTGAAATGTGAACAATTACTATGCCCCCACTATTTCTAAATTTAAAGAGAGGCTCAATTTCCTAGAGATTAACATATTTTGATTTTATGATCGTTTTAGCATTTAGGCATACAACCTATAAGCTTTGATGTTAATTGTGTATCAACAAATACACATTTATAGGCTCTACTAGTGAGTTTAACTCTCTCGGAGTCGAGAATTTAAACACACGCCAAATTACTCCATGTTCAAAAAATAAGATAAGTTAAATTGTCTTCTCTTCAAAATTTCATGAGTAGAAATTTTGTTCTAGTGCTTCGGCACTCTATTTAGCACAAAACAATCAATTAATTAAATTTCATGCACTAATGAGATGCAATACCAAAATTAAAATGATTGTAACAACAATCTCGGTAAAGGATTCTTTATTTTATTTTTATCGCTTTACCGTTCATCTCAAAGGAGTAAGCCGCAGTTGTTTTATGAATAATTTCATTCTCATTAAAAAATATGGGAATCATATTTTGTGCCTTAGCAAAATGAAGTTACTTGACTTTCTTACTGAAATAATTTTCAATTTCAGCTCGTTGAATTGAAACATGTCAAGAACATCACTTTTCACTTTTCGTTTTCATAATATTTATGAAGGAATAATCTGAACAATCATCAACAAAATTGATGAAGTATCTGTCTCTATTTCTAGTGTTATTGTTCGAGACAACAAACACTTCCTTATTTTTCTGATCTTGCTTTACAACTTTTTCTTTCAAAAGAACACAAGATTTCAGACTTTCAAAGGTGTATATTCTATAGACTTTTTATTTATCTTTTCCGACTTGTACATCTATTTTGTGTACAACTGAAATATTATCCTTCAACACATTAGCAACTCTTTTATTTTTAAAAAATTTGTTTTGTTGCCAATGTCTGAAGTGATTCCCTTCAAACCAAAAATGGTTTGTCATAATCAGTGTCATTATAATATAATCTGAACCAGTAATTTCTTCGGTAGTCATGGCAGAAAGAAACGTCTTAAAATTGTTGTTTTTGATATTTGAAAGTAGTTTTCGAAAATAAGCCACTGAAGAAATTACTGGGTTGAGTCGCGGGAAAATACGCTTTCTTTAAGACGTTTCGTGTGGCACTGCTCAAAATTGTGCAAGCAGACTATCAACCACGCCGCCTCCAGGATAAAACAGCCCAGTTACAACTGTATACCAATATGCTACTGCACTATAGAAATCGGTCAAGAATTACACCTTCTTGAATGATACTACAATACCACTCGAATTGATGCTACAACATCAATCTATGATTCATCGGTGATTCAGTGGTATTAAAATACCAGTCAAATTGATGTTACAACATCAATCGATGAATCAACTACGATATCCGTATTGATACTACAATATCAATCAATAATGGTACTACAATACCATTCTTATATGGTAACTAAGACCATTCTTAAATCAAAGGGATATGGTCTCATGACCATTCTAAATTTGAAGGAACTAGTGATACTTGATCACTCTTAAACCAAATTAATAATAATAAAGTTTTTCATATATTCACCAATTTCAAATGAAATATACAAACATATCTACATCATATTTTCTCTATGAACTATATCATTCTTTTAACTCTCAAAAGTTTTGTTGAAAACTTAAAATTAAAAGTCTAACAAAACAACGGAGCAAACTCAGTAAACATCAAGATACTCAGAAAACATCAAATTTAATTTTAGTATTAAATTCTAAATTCCTGGCAATTTGATCGACACAAATGAATGATATAGTTCACGATAAATATTAATTTCATTTAGTAAGTTTCGAAAACTTACATAAAACTATAAATAAACATTTATCTTTTTTTTTTTGACAGTGTGAATATCATAAGACTTGCAAATACCTTCAACTACAGATAAGAACATTTTTCTTTTGAAAGAGTTCCAAAGCCAAAACCAAAACAATTGCTACAATACCATGAGCATGAATTGCTTTATTTTGATGTAGAAAAGTGAAGCTGCGGAGTCACCTTAGTATAGAATGAATGTGGCAGATACTTGTGATTAGCACTGAAAAAGAAAGAAAAGGCTACGACTGTTCTTTCAATTTGATGGAATTATATTCAGAGGAACCGATGTTTTCCTAATGAATTAGTCCATCCACTTAATGGCTTTCCTAAATATGTGGGATACCAAAAAATGGAATGAAAGGTGGGGGTGTACGTGGTCATGTAACTAGGAAAATATAGTTTCCTTTTGGTCTTTGCAAATTAAATTACACGTACATGTTATGCTTAGTCAAAATAACATGTGTTCTTCCTATTATTTAGCAAATTCAAGGTTTAACCACAACATGGAAAATGTGCTAATAAAAAGTAGAAACTACCTTTAATTATTTTATTCTCAAAATACACAATAGTATACTATACATATTAATATGCTCTACTACCCGATGTGGGATTCGATGATTTTATTTTCAATTCACACATAAATGTGCTCTACGTTCCAACACCATTTGATAAAATCAAACCTTAATGATAATATAATAAAAATATCATAAAAAGATCATACCATTATCAGTGTTACTATGTCACTTTCACAAAAGTATAGCGCATGGTTTCATTGTAACATTGTAAGTTTAATAAGCTTGGAAAACCATCCCTGTAATTGGGGGTTCTGCATTTATCAACAATAACCATGCAAAATACAAAATCCCACATGTATACATAAATTAAACTATGCCTCACAAGAAACCAATCAAGAATACAAATTTTATTGCATATTGTTTTATTTTCAAATTTTAATCAAACTATTTATCAGTTCCAAAACACTATAGATCTATGTGACTAGTTGTTTTAAGCAAAACAAAGACGAAGAAAAAAAATACACAAGTACTTACTTGTGCAGACGTGACCACAGCCGGCAACATGTGACCACACCACGCCCCTGGTCCATCTCCTTCATCTCCAAAATCGCATCCACCACTGTATAACATGGTGCTAGCCTTCAACACTAAACAGATTCAAATCAGCGAACATTCAGAATCGAAAAAATAACACGTTTTTGAGATTTTGATTTGAGGGTTTTAGGGACTGATTCATATTGGAAACAAAGTTGTCTCTGAGAAATTCATCTGAAATCAAACAAAAAATCAGCATCAAGACAAGAACACAAAACAAATATAATATCTCTGCAAGCAGGGACGGAACCATAGAAAATTATTAAGGGTGGCGAAAATATAACACCATATAAATAACATCAAATATAACTATATACTAGTTAAGGATACTTAAAATAGTAAAAGTACATTAAAATTTATATAGTTAATATTTGAAAAGTAGAAAAACTGTTGTTTTCAATACAAAAATTACTTTTTTTGTATCTTTAACTTATATCTGGGGCACTAGTTAGCATGACTCTTAACAAATATTATTATTTTATAAGTATATTAATATGACTTTATGAATGAATGAGTGGACCAAATAGAAATAGAAGGGTGGCAAGCTATCAAAAAAAATTAATGGCAGGGGTTGCAGTGTATGTATACATATGGATAGTATACTAGAGCAAAATCATATTTCTTTAGACACCCTCTGCCTATTAGAAGAGAGCAAAAACTTGCGTATGATAATTCATATCGGTTGGAACTTTGAGACCATAAATTTTATTTGGCCAAACTGAATTTAATTTCCAAAACATTTCACCATAAATTTAAATGAACTAAAATCTGCAGGGCCGGCCCAACATAAAGTGGGGCCTAAAACAAACTTTAACATGAGGCCTAACATAATTTTTAACTCAACATAAAGTTCACCACATTGTAAGAATTGTTTTGTTACGGTAGTAAGAATATTTTTTTAATAAAACATAGTGCAAGAAAAAAACGTAACATTTATATTTACAAACGGTTAAAAAAAAATTGGTAAAATGTGGCAATTATATTTGTAATAAAATTAATACTATTAGAAAAAACTTCCTTTTATTTTTGGTGATTAGAAAAACTTCTATAATATGAATAAAATAAAATAAAATAAAATAAATGATTTTTATTCTATAATATTGTCTTTTCTGAATTTCGTTAATATTGATATTTTCTCATTATCAGATTATATATTACGTCTTTTAAAAAATATTATATCGTCAATTTATAGTTAAAAAACTATAATAGAGTACCAAAACTGTTCAATTTTAAAAAAAGAGATAAATTACACAAAATGGTAAAAATATGGGAATCAAAACTACAATTAAACCTTTAATTTATTTGTTTCATTTTCATAATTTTTAGCTATTTAAAGTTATTAAAATTCCAGCTTTCATATTTCGATGTTGGTGTAAATTTAAAAAAAAATATTGTTAAGAACAAATTATTCAAAAAAAGAAAATCCAACTAAAATTTGTGGTTAAATTTTGTATTCCATTTTTTATATTATGGTATAGGCTAATAATTTTTGTTTGAAATAAATAATAATCTCTAAACAATTTATCTTTTTGAATAATTATTATTAACAATTAGAAGAATTGGAAGATTATGAAAAATAAGGTAAAAAATAGAAAACAGGCCTCTGCAGGTTTCGAACTGGCATCCTCCCAATACCACTCCTAAAGTTCGGCCAATCAAACTATAATGCATTATATGAAAATAAATTGGGCCTAAATATATATATATATATATAAATCAAAGATTTTTTTTTGAGGCCCAAATCCTTTATTAAAAAAATATATTTTTTATGGGCCTAAAGCCCTAGCTTGGTGGGCTTTACCTTTGGGCCGGCCCTGAAAATCTGGAATTTTCATGGTTAAAATCCTTATTTAAGCTTTCAAGAGAAACAAAAGGTGCATGTTTTCTAGTTGTATGGCTCAACCTGGTGTTTAAAGCAAAACACCGTGTCTAATAATTTGATGTTTAAACTACCCATACAATCCATCAAAAGACAAATAATCCCTTCAAAATAAGTAAAGCTATGAAGTAGTTTGCAATGAAGACTGGACAAAAGAAGTGTTATTTTGAACGCTAAAAGTTATACATATTCATATACTGTCATAACTAAATAAATATGTAAGACAAAGACTTGGCAAACACAACATATATGTATTCAACTAAGGATAAAGAGAGTAAAGCTCAATCAAACACACATTTGTATCATTCATACATTATTCTAACTTTTAGTTGGCACTTGCTGACTGAGCGGGTGTAGACTGTTGGTTAGGGGTTCGATCCTTGGCAGCAGCAAATATAGTATTTTCTTTGTAAACAAGTTGGTGGTACTTATAAACCATCAACTTTTAAAAATAAAAAAAAAACTTTATTGATACATATTAAATAATAGATACTAGGTATACACATGCTGAAAAAGTAAAATAATACTCAAAATTCATGAAACATTCATTAAATAACAATAAAATACCAATAAAGTCAATAAAACAAACAAGTTTAAGCATGCAAAGCTTAAAAACTAAAAATTCAAAGGAAACAAAATCTTCCCCCAAACGTACTAGTACTCCTAAGAGTCAACTTTCATACTTTTTTTATCCCTAAATTTTAAGGAAACAAAACGGTACATAGCTCCTTTACAATACTCAGAAGATTGAAAACTATAATTTTAAATGAAATTGAAATCATTGAAAACAATTTGAAAACAGAAAATTGGATAGAGGATAAGATGAGCCCTAATTTAATTGTATCTTCACAAAAAGAGGGAAAAACCCAAACGTGAAACAATAAATTGGTAAAAAAATAGGAACCCGAGAGGAACGCAAATAGAGTATAGCTTACCTGAGAAAGCTTCATGAGAGAGTGGATTTGCGAGACATCCGACGAACACGGCGAATGGAAGCTTTGTGTGCCCTTTGGTGAAACGCTGAGAAGAAGGAGAGCATAGACAGAGAGGAACTCAGACTTGAACGGAGTCAACGACAAGGATAGCTGAGAGTCAAAGGAAAGGAAAGAACCGTTTCTCTCTCGTGAAACCTTTCTCAAAGATGGAGAAACACAATCTATTTCACGCATGAAACTTTACTTTTCTATATTTTTATCTTTATTTCTTTTTATTATTTCTTTCTATTTTATTTATTTACTTTTTTTTTGTCAAGTATTTCTTTTTATTATTTCTTTATTCAATTAAAAAGTATTGCATTTTATTTTCTTTATTTTAGATAAGATTTTAAAAATTAAGTTTGAATTTTTATTTTTCAACACAAACCGAGAGGTTTCTCACTAAACTATTTTAGTTTTTCTATTCAAAAAAATTAAGAAAAAAAAATAATTACGTTCAAGCGAGAGATTTTGCGGTCGCTAAATTTCGGTTTCTAAATTAATCTCTAAAGCAACCGATTTAGTGACCAAAATATTTTTCACTTTGAAGCTTGAAATTTGGTCTCTAATTCGGTCTTTAAAAGCAACCGAAATATTGATCACTAATTATTGGTCTCTAATTTAGTCTCTATAATTATGTAGCAACCGATATAACGACTGATTTTTTTTTTTTAAGTTTAAGTTCAAAATATCAGTCTCTAAATCGGTCTCTATAGTAACCGAAATATTTCGGTCTCTAAATCGGTCTCTATAGTAACCGAAATATTTCGGTCTCTAAATCGGTTGCTAAAAGCCAATTTTCTAGTAGTGATCTTTATTGGTCAAAATTTTGACATTTCTTTTTACTATAGACTTACATACAATTCATTCCTAAGTAGTACGGACTCTTTGGAGTCTGAGCTGTTTATGCTAAAATCATCGCGTGCTGAGCCGTGCAACTCAGTATTGTGCATGGTAGACAGGGTATTACTGTAATATCCAATTTTGTATCCCAATTGTCATAATCAAATCGAGTTAGCTAGGCTCAATTGATATAACAACTAGAACAAACATTAGGAACACAAGTGACCCTTCAATTTAATGTAAACATTTAATGATCCCCAGGCACGGTCTGGGTCGATCTGCTTTGATACCAATTATAACGCCGCATATCATTTATCTAGAATACGACACGAGATATTCATAAAGGTACTGGAAATACATTAAAGTTACAAGTGTATGTCATACAATGATCATACATGAGTGGCATTAGTATAAAATTTCAACTTATGTCACCGAACACGTCCGTTTCGCTAAAACATTTCACCATCTAGTACTATACAACATGTATACATTATTATACAAAAATATTGACTTCATTCTCAGGCTTCCTACTCCGTTGTCTTCTTACCTTGTGCACCTGCCTTATCTGAAAACAAATGAGGGGGTGAGTCTACTAAGCCTCGGTGGATTTCTTGCTACCCAATAAGTGGTGTACTAACACCGTTAAATATAACAGTTGATCATTCTGAAACTTAATCATAAAAATTACATGAATAATTGAATATAAGTGTAACACACAAATTAATCTGAATTCATTTTACTTATCCGCGGACACTTCGAGGCGAGATGGTCTCGAATGCCGCCATAAGGTTTCTGACGTAATATCAATCAGAACCAGACTGCGCTAACAATTAAACTGAGACCCACTGAACGGGGTTTAATGTCGGAATCCCTAAAAGGACTCAATCAAACATGTCTGACTTATACTTTAGGAGATGGTTCAATACCAACCATCATTAATCAACTGTAAACATTAAAATAACTTAACCTCTCATCCCTGAAAATTATCCACATGAGCCCTAACTCTTGATTTAATGCATCTATACTATATTCATCATTCGGAAGGGTGTTAAGGCTTATCTAACGATCGGGGTCCATGTTTATATGTACTAGGGTTAATTGAGCTTTTACGGGAAATAACGAAAGTTCATAATCCCATTATTATCAATCAATTAGCTCGACTAACGAGTCTAGCTCATCAATTAACACCATGGGACCATGTATTCTACGAAAACTTTTAGAAAACATGGTGATTAGCTCGAAGCCCTAATTCATAATTTTAGGAAACCCTAATTATTAAATAAAGCTTAACACATCATGGGTTTACGGAAAATTGGTTACCCATCCATTCCAACATGTTATTTACATAATAACTAACTCATGTGGCCTGTGTTTTGAAATCAATAAACGAAATAAAACCTACTCATCGGACTTATGGTTGCCGAAATTACTTAAAGAAATCCACCTAACCAAAAGATGAAGTTTTGAAGAAGATTAATGGTTGGAACTCCTCTTTCTCTAAGCTTTAGTCCAAACCCTAAGCCAAAGCTCCTTGATCCTTATACTATAGTTGAAGAAAAGGGGTCTAATACACTTAGGTAAGGTTAAAATTAGGTTTAGATGGAAGATTAGTGGTAGAAATTAGGTTTAAGAGTGATTTAATGGTGAGGATGATGATGAACAGTGGTCTGAAGCTTTGTGGGAGAGAAATTCGTGGTTGGAAAGAAATAGAAAGGTGTAGAAATGGTGGTGTGTCACTATAAATAGGAGACACATCATCGTCCGCTCGCGACGCGAGCCTATTCTAGCTACGCGAGAGCTTCAGTTTCGCATCTCGCTGTGGCGGGGAAGTAGCGAGGGAGTAGCGAGAGGATGACAAGTCTGGCTCGCCACTGGCTAAGCCTCTCTAGCGATGCGAGACTGTTCTGGTGTGGTTTTCAAGACTGCACTCATTTCCATTCCATTAATCTAACTACTTCCAACACTTACATAATTGTTTCATATAATTTAATCGGGTATTACAGAAGAGGGAAGTGAGAGAAAGAAATCTAGTAAAAATGAAATTTTATTTGAAAAAATATATACATATCCCCTTACTCTGCGCGCCCCCCACTTTACTCCGCGCGCCCCCCATAAGTTATTTTAGTTTATACTATGTTTTAAATCTATCAAATGACAGACTCATGTGGTTTAGTGGTTGAGAATGTTGTTGGTGAGGAAAGGACGCGGGTTCGATACCCAGCATGGGGACCGGTTATCCTGCATAAGGAGTTTTTATGCAGCGTGCATAAACCTTCTATTCGCACCCCTCCTATTCCGTTATACACCCCCACCCAGCCCACTTTACCGGTTACTGTGCACAAGCCCAAAGACAGTTGCTTAGCGCACCCCCCAGTTGCTTCGCGCGCCCCCATATACTACCCCATTACTTGTGCGCCCCCCATTTGCTTAGCGTATCCCCCAGTTGTTTTTTTTCCCTTTTTCTCCCTAGATTTTCTTGTGAGCCCCCCATTTTTTTCCTCCCCAAATTTCTAGCGCGCCCCCAAATTTTTTTCCTCCTCCAAACTTCTAGCGCACCCCCACCCAAATTTCTAGCGTGCCCCCCATTTCCAATTAAATAATAACTTTTGTTCCTTTTAAGTATATATTATAAGAATCAATTTTTAATTAATTTTCGTCATACACCCCCTCAAAGCCCAACATAATAATCAATGGTTCATGTATAACATCTTGAAACCAAATAACAAAACTAATGGTTTCAATGTATAACGCTATGAAACCATTTAACTAAAATAATGGTTCCAGTGTATAACGCTATGAAATCATTTAACTAGACTAATGGTTTCAGTGTATAACATCTTGAAACCAAAGTAGCCCTCTTATGGTTTCTAATAAAATATCCATATTTAGTGGCTTAATGGTTTCACTAGTGTTGTATGTGAAATCAAAGTAGCTCTCTTATGGTTTCCAATAAAATATTCATATTTAATTTAACATAAATATTATAACTGAAACCATAAGTGTGGCTTAATTGTTTCACTAGTGTTGTATGTGAAACCACAGTAACTCTCTTATGGTTTACAATAAAATGATTTTCAAAATAACATAATGAATTTCAAAATAACATTGCATAAATAATCAATGAAGCATTAGCTCTCTTATGGTTTCCAATAAAATGATTTTCAAAATAACATAATGATTTTCAAAATAACATTGCATAAATAACCAATGATTTTGTAACAAAGTAATAATGGTAAAAATTCGTGGGGGTGCGCAAAGTAATATGGAGGGTGCATAAAGTAATATGGAGGGTGCGTAAAGTAATCTGGGTGCACAAAGCAATTCTGGGGGTGCGCTGGAAAATTTGGGTGCAAACATAAAAGGTGTAAGTGAAAAACAAAACCAAAAAAAAAAAAAAACTGGGCTTTCAGGCCCAGTAGGCTAAAAATAAAAACAGAATGTGTGTCATCAGCAGAAAGGAGTGTGTGAATAGCGATGCATTGGAGGGGAATGGGGGGCGCGCGTGAGAAACTTCTGGGGGGCGCGCGAGAAATTTTGGTGCTTATGCACCATGCATAAGGGGGGGCTTATGCATAATAACCTTGGCCCCCAGCATGCGCATTCTCCCCTATTTTTTTTCGTTCTTTTTTTAACTGTTGTTTAGGCCTGTTCTGGGCCTTAGGCCCCGTTTGCTGGACACACCCCCACGCCTGCTGTTGCACCCCCTGTTATTTTTATTTTATTTTATTTTTATTATTGTCATCATTATTATTTATTCATGTTTTCTTGTCATATTTATTTTTTTCATACAATATATAAAATGTAAAAATATATGTCGTGCCCTTATTTATTTTATGTAACGTCTTTATTTATGTATTTATTTACGCAATGTCTATATTTGTTTATTTTATTTCATATGTCTAAAATTGTATGTTATGCATAGTTTATTTCTTTTTTAAGTCCAAGGGAAGGATGACTATTTTATTTATGATTATCTCACATATTTGTCCTTTTTTTTTTTGAGTAATCACATATTTGTCCATTCGTTATTTAGCATTGAGCTTTAAATAAAAAACTTGCATAAAAAAAAAAATGAAAAAGGAGTTGTTTGCCGTATAGCTCATTCACTCCTAGGTTATTTCGGATTCCTGCTGGATAGCTTGCAATTCGGAAAATCGTCATTCTCGAAACCTTAAAAATATAAAAATAAACCAAAAAAAATATTCAAAAAAACTAAAACCCTTTTCAAAAAAGAATCTTTTTTAAGAAACATCGACTCTCGTCGAGAAACTTTTTTCAAACTTTTTTTAATAAATGTCTTAACAAAGCCTATTTAAATATTTTAAAAGATTAAAATATACCAAAAAAACAACTCAAACATTTTGCCGTTTGGCTTTTTGACTTTAAAACCTTTTAAAAGAGTTTAGACATGAGTCATTTATAGTCGAGAATTCCAATATTCCCCATAACATTAAACAAAAAAAATGTGGAGTCTTTTCCACCTAAGAGAGTTAGTGGCATACTCGTCGATAATTTTCGAGTGAGAGCCCTTCCCTATTGTGAAGCAAAAGACCCATTTTTAGCATGTTTGTGGTGGATTAAAAGGGAGTTTAAAACTTAATATGACAACTTGTCTTTTCTTCTAAGGGTCTGTTTGGTTCGAAGTTTTTGGAGGGAAGGAGAGAAGAGGTGACGGAATATTTTAAATTTTTATGTTTGGTTCAATTTTTTAACGAGGGGAGGGGAGGGAAGGGGAGAAGTAATTTACTTTTTTACTTTTAACCTTATAAACTCAAAATAAGGATTAAATTATAATGGATATATTACGTAAAAAAAAAATTAATGGATATATAACAAAAAAAAAATCTAATGAGTAGAAAACCTAAATTTTTGTTTGTTGTAAAAAAAAAAAAAAAAACCTAGAATTTTAATATTCCAACAAGGATAATTTTGAATTTTAATAAAAAAATGAGGGTAATTTTGTCAACATAATAAATTTTGTTTTACCTCGCCTCCCCTCCTTAAAAATCCCTCCCCTCCTTCTCAATTGAACCAAACAGACCCTAAAACTTAATATGACAACTTGTCTTTTCTCCTAAAAACAATCAACAAACTACTTTTATTATTTTTACCCCGAACTACAATATTTTGATCCTTAACATGTACGTAGTGCAAAAGACTTTGCGTTTTCCTAAATCAAAATTAATAAAATATTTTCCTTTTTTATCATTCAAATCAAAATTAATAGAACTTTATTTTATTTTTTTCTTATTTCATATTAAAATTAACAAAGAAAGCATTTTCTATAATAACAAAACAAGCAAATCATTTAGCATAAAAAATAAATATTTACAAGAGGTTCTTATAGAGTACTATAGACGTTTATGGTGCTAATACCTTCCATTTATGTAACTAACCCCCAAACCTAAGATCTCTTAATTTAATAGTGTTTATTCGATCTTTTCCCCTTCCTTTGGATAAATTAAAGTTCGGTGGTGAATAATTATTTTTTGCGAGTCAAAGCTAATCAATAGTTTGGCGTCCGAAAATCACGACAGAACACACATGCAAGCTTGAGCTCCTAAGATTGGAAATTCGTGAAATTGGGATTTTGGTGTGTTGGTTTTCGTTCAAGGGAAAGGAGAGGAAAAATGGGGCTGAAGTTTGGTTTTGTTGATTACTCTAAATGGGTGATTTGAAAGAAAACCACTCATGCAAAATTTCTTATAATGGGAAGAATGGAAAAATTGAGTTTGGTTAGCTAGAAGAAGGGGGCTTCAGCGCCCGATGAAGAAGAAGAGAGAAGACTGACTTTTGTTTTTCCATCCCTTTGTTAATACTACCTCCTAATCCCTCATATAATCTCTTGTGTAAAGTTCCACTTTGGATTGGCCCTTCACCATCCGGTACAACTACTAATGTATCCTCCTTATTATAACTAGCCGCCTAACGAGCACGTTCTGTGTGGTCGATATTCTTTTTTTTGTTTGCTGTAATCGATATTATCTATTGTGCAAATATAAATAACTATTTAATCTCATTTTGTATTGCACTTAGTTAATTGATAACTATTTGACCTACTTTTTTGTTGTGGCTAATTATTAAGAATAAAAAAATATTTTTTTTACTATAAAAAAACTGAAAACATACTTTTACGTGGAAGTTGTGTTTAGTTGTTTTTTTTGTAGTTTTTTTAAGGGTAAAATAGGAATAATGAAAAAGTCATCCCAAAAATTTGTATCCCCTTTATATATTAGTATAGATTTCTCCAATTTAATTAATGAATCATATTTCTTTTTATTTATTAAATAGTGTCTGACTAACACTATTGTTATTAATTAGAGTTGAGATGTTACAGAAACATACACACACAAAAACAACAAAAATAACAATTTGTAAACAAAAAAAAGGTGAATTTTTTCGAAAAAAAGGCCGGATCTAAAATTATGATTCGATCTCTGTTTGTTTTTTTTGTTTTGCAGGTTTGAATTCGTGTTGAAAAAGAGGCTTGGAGTTGATTAGGGGTTTCTTGGAGTGGATTTTGGTTTTTTTGTGTGTTCCGGCACGGTGGCGCCGCAATCTTGCTCCGGCAACCACCGCGCCGGCGTTCTTCGTCTCAAGAACAAAAGCGGGAGGCGAGAGAGAAGTGAGAGAGAGCGGTAAGGAAGAGAGAGAAGAGAAGTGATGAAATGAAATTTTGTGAAGGGGTTTTCAATTTATACCCCTCCCAATCCCGTGCGTGCGCGTCCATACGTTATTGTGAGCTAGCGATTCTTGATCCCTTGATCGTTAAATCAGACGCCTCAGATGCGTCCTCCCTATGATTAAAACAATCAAACAAATCATTTTTTGGTATTTTTTACCTGAACTACGGAATTTTGATCCTTAACGGGTACGTAGTGCAAAAGACTTTGTGTCTTCCCAAATCCAAAAATTAATAAAAAATATATTTTTTCCTCGTCCCTACAATCATTTACAAGCAAATTTCTTCAGCACAAAAAATACATATATTGCAAGAGGTTCCTGTAGAGTACTACAGATACTTAGGATGCTAATACATTCCCTTTGTAACTAACCCTCGTACCTTAGATCTCTTTATTGCATTATTTAATTGCTTTATTGCTATATTAAATTTTGCAGGTTAATTATGGGTTTATTCGATCTTTTTTCCTTCCCTTAAAAAAATTAAAGTTTGGTGGTGAATCATTATTTTTTGCAGGTCAAAGCTAACCAATAGTCTTGCATCCGAATATCACCGCGACATAAATGACGACTTCACTAGGGACCCCCCCAAGATGGATGACCCTAACTTGTATATATATGTTTTTTTTGTGCTATTATTATTTTTATATATATTATTTGCTTGTATAGTATTGCCTATTTGTTTGGGCTTTGTGTAGTGAGATAAGTCTCCTACCCGGACTTGAGTAAAACAATAAGATAAGATGGTGGTATAATCAAAGTGTCATGCCAAGAGTAGTCTTGAAACATGATGTACATGTGATATAACCCAACTCAGTGAAGGCCTCATAATGGTAGTACTATGTCGTCACGAGTAGTCGTGTTGGTGTTATTACTTTTCAATGTGAGTGTCCTATGAAGCTGAGGATCTTTAGAGTTACCTTAACCCATCTTGACTTCTAGGACGTAGTGCGGTGGCTAACCAAGAGTAGTCTTGAAATTAGCCGACACGCGAAGCTACACTTAAACGAGATCATCTTGTGGATATTCCGGTAATATCCAGAAGAGGATCGATGACTTTAGGAACCTGTTAGAACCCGTGATGCAGGTGTTGCAATACAAAAGTAAGTATAGTTTTTATCGTCTCCTCGGGGATTGGTGCGATATTAGTGTCGTTCAACAATTAATATTGCTCTAAGTATTGAGAAAGAGTTTTGTTTATAAACATTCAAACTTACAAAGTTATTGGGATTAGTTATCATTAATTAATCTTCTAATGCAAACTTTTAATCGATTATATATTTTCTAAATTTCAATTATACTCTCACCTATGGCTCACATACGTGTCCGTGTCCGGAGCACGACGAGAGTTCCGTTTATACCTATTAACTCTCGATGTCTCGAGCCATTAATCTATATAACGGCTATATTGTATTGCTTAAACTCCGATGTCTCGGACAATTTAACCAACAAAATAGTATTAAGTTTCGATAGTGTTTGTGAATGTGAACCTAATACTATCCCTAGCAATTAACGTTCACATATTAATTTATTTCAGTTCTCTTAAACAAAAAGTCTATGTCTAGAGCTTTCTGAGTCAAATAATCAATTTAGGAGTTTTACGTCGGAAAAGCATGAAGCATAGAAATAAACCATCAACATAATAAAAATAGAGTATATATAATCAGCCAGATTAAAAGTTTACACGAGAATTTAATTAACAAAACTTAATCCCAATAACAGAGAGAATTAGTTACGCATAATAACCTTACAATACATAGCTAAAAGAGATGGAAAGATGGATTGATAATTCCGCCGCTCCTTTTGGTCGCTCTTTGCCTCGTGAGAATTGTTTCCTCCTTCCCTTTGTTTTTATCTCTGTTTCTCTCTTGTTGCAAGAATGAATGTATATTGGAATAGTTGATGCTTGCTTTTATAGGCAATATTATACAAGGCTGTGCTGCTAACTATGATTCTTAATAGTTAAGTTAACTTAATTGTGAAGAATCAAGAAAGAAACGGTCCTGCACTCAGTATAATGAGGTCCAATGGAAAACTTCTTATGTCATTAAACAAGAGGATAAATGGTGCCCCTTTTCTTGGACCAATCATAATTTTTCTAAGTCTCTAAATATATGGTTCTATTTGTTGAAGTGTGTTTGAAGTCCCACATTGCTTAGGTTCCCGGGCTGTTGGGTGTATAAATATGTGAGGGCAACCTCACCCTTTGAGCTAGCTTTTGGGGTTGAGATCCGAACATATTTAACATGATATCAGAGCCGGGTTAAGGACTGCAATGTGGGCGTTTGACCCAGGACCACGCTTGGCGTGAGGGTGGGTGTTGAAGTATGTTTGAAGTCCCACATTGCTTAGGTTCCCGGGTTGTTGGGTGTATAAATATGTGAGGGCAACCTCACCCTATGAGCTAGCTTTTGGGTTGAGATCCGAGCATATTTAACATGGTATCAGAGCCGGGTTAAGGACTGCAATGTGGGCGTTTGACCCAGGACCACGCTTGGCGTGAGGGTGGGTGTTGAAGTGTGTTTGAAGTCCCACATTGCTTAGGTTCCCGGGCTGTTAGGTGTATAAATATGTGAGGGCAACCTCACCCTTTGAGCTAGCTTTTGGGGTTGAGATCCGAGCATATTTAACATGTGAGGGCAACCTCACCCTTTGAGCTAGCTTTTGGGGTTGGGATCCGAGCATATTTAACACTATTTTTCCAATAAGCTCATAAAACCTACAAAAGTGAGAGAAAATAAGTGAAAATAGTTAAAATGGTTAATTTGCTAATTGAAACTAATATTTATATTTAGTTGGGTTTTTCATATGAAATTACTTTTAAAATAAGTCAATAAGTGTCTAAAATATATATGTAAAATTACCGCTTTTTGACACTTATCAGCAGGTACAAATGAACCCTTAGTACACAACTTGTGTTTGGTTTCTACCCATGACTCCATGCTCGTGATGTCGAACCATTGAACCATGTTTGTGATGTTGTGTATATTTGTTGCATAATTATGTATTCATATGAAAAAAAAATTGGTTTTCAAAAGACATAGAGGATTTAATTTGTAAATATCACGGGTATCCTTTACTTTGTCAGTTTTATATTAAAAAAAACTCATTGTAGTGTTTTGATTTGTTAATAAACTGAGGTCCTTTATGATGTTTATTTTAGAAGTCCTTTGAAAAAAAAAACAACAACTTTCTTTTTTACATAGAGCATCATGCATCATTTTTGCATTCATGGTCTTATGAGTCTGAACCTTACGCTTTGCTATTTCTCAAAGGGTAAATCTGTCCTGACAAGCTCGCCCAAAGCCAACTCGTAGATATAATACATGGCCAAATGAAAAAAGAGAATGGAAGTAGTGGAACAAGAAAGTATCAAAGTTATGTGATTTCCATCAAGAGACATCCGGACATAACATTGAGCGTTGTTTTGCTTTAAAGGCTAAAGTCCAAATGTTGATCAGGGCCAACACTGTTGCCCAATCATGAGACAAAGGGCATATTTTAAAGTTGGTGGATCAATAATGAAGTTTGTCCTTAAAATTACTAGGTCTTTTTATTTCAAGTTGTAATTTCCTTGTTGCCAAGTATTTGTTTGCTTTTTAAAATTGTACCTTTTAATAATATTTGCAGTAAAATGAGCATGCATATTTTTGGAATCAATCCATTCGTATTCACTCTTTTCTTATTTATCATATTTTAACAAATTTGAGGGGAGAATGATGCAAATAAAATGAATGAATTCGTTGATATATGCTTTTATTAGTAAGACATGACTGATGGTGTAAGGCATTGTTTCACTTCCCAAACACTGGCGATATAAGGAGATAATCCCTAGTCAACCCCTTTAAGCCGGAAGTCGGTGTTCTTTCTTTTTAAAAACCCTTAATCTTAACCTGGGGCAGGGTAGTTTTTCAATTAATTCGATGATGCATCCTAACACAAGAGGATCAGTCCATCAAAATCACACTGGTAAGAGGTTTAAACACACTACATTCTACACATCGAAGAAGCAATAAAAAGATGAGACTCATAACAATCAACATGGTAGTCATAACCTTTATGAACAAAAATCAAAATTATGTACCACAATTGAGAATTAATCACAATTTATAAGTGACATTTTTTTCAACCACTATATTTAAGACATTTAGGATGGGCTAGTGACCCAATTTTATGAGATGAGTAGCCAAGTTCCCACCTAAATTCTTGTCTTTTCTCTCTCTCATCTCACCAACTCATCATTATGTTTAGTTTGCGGACCACCGACCACCGACATCGCGTGTGTCAGTCGTTCTCTGGCATTATGCCTGTCGATTGTTCTTCGGATTCGTGTCTGTTGGTCATTCTGCAATATTTCAAAAATATATTTCTAAAACGCACTTTTAAAATATATTTGAAAAACATTATTTCTCAAATATATCCTAATTAAATGTCCTAAAGTATCTCATTTTTGATACACTTTTATTTTTCACAAAAATCTCTTTCTAGACAGAATTTCTAGATATATACTCCATTTTTACTAAAAACTACATAGTCCACTTCCCTTTCCACTAGCCCACTAAAGTTTTACTATACTATACCTCATTTTCCACTATTGTCTATTATTTACACTCTTTTATCCAAATATTTTTTTTTCTAAATTTCTATTTTTTTCACAAATTATTTTTATCTCATTTCTTTCTTACTTACTTACTTACTAAAATCATATAAAATTTAATTCTAATTATTATTCTAATTTCTACGCTATATCTAAATATTTCTTATTTTTTTATTCACGCTTCTATTATTTTAATAATGTTTTAATAATTCTATTAAAACTCTACGATCCTCAACAATTACTAAATAATTCCCATGAAACACTCCCTTGTAAAATAAAATATTAAAAACTTTTATAAACCTAATTAAAAATAACTATAAAAAATTGGGGAGTTACACACATCTCCTATATTTTTCATATGAGAGTAAACAAAAATAGAGTATATTTTTGTATATAATAATTAATAAAAATATAGTAGAATTGAACTATTATGTTAAAAATAGTTTTAATAAATTACAATTATGGGTAGAAGATTTGAAATATTATTAAAAATTGATGAGGATAAATTAGGTGTTTTAATAGTAATTGCTTTTAATATATTGTATTTTTGTTTCTATTTTTGTGTTCTTAATATTTAATTGTCGACATAATCTTTTTTTTTTAATATAATTTGACCTAATATTTTCTCTTTTTTCCAAAGTATTTTCTTTTATTAGATTATTCTATTTTAATTATTTTTGAAGTTGTCATAACTTTTTATATATTTTATATAAATTATTATATGTTAGATTGAGTTACTATTTTTAATTTGTATCTTTTATCATTTTTTTATAAGCAATCGTATTTTTTATCGTGGTGCTTTGAATGTTAGGCCTAAAAAATTCTTCACCTAATGATTTTCGCAAGACTGGGGGTGAGGCGAAATTGGGCCTGACAAGACAAAACCTGGTGGCCCACTTGTTGTATGAGTCCAATTGGTCCACAACTATGTTTCCTCACCCAAGCTATATAGTATGTTTGTTGAAGCAGTACAAGACTTCTGCAATTCAACACCTAAACCCTAAACTCTCAATTGGAAGCTTTTTCCTATGAGGTGGGTGATTATCATCTAAAGAATTTATAGCTTCCTTGGAACCCACTGCCCCTTCAAAAACGCGTTGAGAACAATCCATCGTTGACACAGGTATGCACAATTATTCCTTTTACGCAATTCATTCAAAGCACCATTGACATCGTTCAATTCCTTATTAATTGTTTAAGGTACGAATTAAAAATCAAATTCATTGATCCACGCTGAGTTAGTCCTATCAAGAAGGAAAAAAAACCTAAGAAAAAAGTTCCTTTTAATTGTTTAAGGTGCAACGCAAACAGAGAGTGTTGATTTTACCTGCGATCTTCACAACATGGCTTGGAGGTTTTTGATAACGCAAGTAAGTCGTTATTCATTGATCGATCAAACTCACGGTTGAGATGAAAAACCCCTTTTATTTATTCATGCTATAAGAATGTCAAACTATGATCTGTATCTTTTGTTTTATTTTTACAGGCTACAAGGCATCAATTGCTGTGTTCAATTTCTAAAGGAAATAGGCTTTGCTGCTCTCAGGAGAGATTCAAATCAAGCTTTCTTCGTCGAATACATGGAGCACATGAAACCAGTAAAAATGATCCTGAAGCTGTCATCAAAGAATTTGAAAGCCACTCATCTCTACATGCTAATCCTTCAGCGCTTTATGAGTATGTTAAAGCATTGGCAAAAGTTGATAGGTTGGATCAAAGTGAATTTTTACTCAAGACTTTGCAAAGAGGTTACTTTTTTCCCCCCAAAAACCATTTGCACTATATATATAATATAAAATAATTACATATTAATAAAAGGTAGACGGACAACAAGCTGCTCCGCTAACCCTTTTTGTATAGCAAATCCTAATCTTTGAAAAATTACATTCATACACTTAGGTGACACAACATTACTATGCATGACCCTTTGAACTATTTTCAAAAGATTTACAACATATGGTGTTAAAAAGCCAAAAGTGTCGAATGCAAATGGTATAAAAACGTGTTGATTGTTAGAGCATGCTTTCTTATGTTTTGCCATTTTGCTTGAAGCGGCTTTGTGAGCTGCCCGTCCCACAATAAAATTCCCAAGTCCCACAAGAGGGTAAATTCCAGTCAAATCCACATTACTATGTATGACCTTTTGAACTATTTTCAAAAGATTTACAGCATATGGTGTTAAAAAGCCAAAAGTGTCGAATGCAAATGGTATAAAAACGTGTTGATTGTTAGAGCACGCTTTCTTATGTTTTGCCATTTTGCTTGAAGCGGCTTTGTGAGCTGCCCGTCCCACAAGAGGGTAAATTCCAGTCAAATTCCATAGGCCAGGCTCAGGCCTTCAATTTTTTCACAGGCTCAGGCTTGGCAAAGCCTAACTCGGCCTAGCCTATTCCCAACCCTAATCTCTGACCAGGTCATGCCTGTATTTGAAGCCTAGGAGCTCCCTACAATGAGCTGCACACTCCCAAAAGTGTCCAGGCACGCTTTACTATTTGGATTTTGTTTTCACTGAATTTCCCATATCATTTCTGCCTTGCCCTCTTATTGTTACCTTGCTTAATAAACAAGCATGAAACCTGGCACATACTTTTGAAAAGTGTTGAATTTTTAATTACAAAGCTCTATCAAGTATGGGTACTCCTAAAATAGTAAAGTACCCATACCACATACGCAGCATACCGGGCACGCATATGGTACTCGTTGGGTACTTACAAATCTAAATCTATTTTTATTTGGTTGATTTGGAGTGGTGGATATGGCAAAAATGTGTAGGTGGTAGAAACATAGAATAAAATATTTTAATTTTTTATTATATATTAATTATTTATCTCGCTTTTGACGAAAATAGTTTAGGCGGTCGACAAATTCACTCAAGACATAATTATTTTAATATCCTATATTAACATACTCATACTTTAAATTTTTTAAAAAATGCTCTATCACCTAGGCATCGTTGCACATCCAATTAATTAAGGCTCCATTTGGATTGATGGAATGTAATGGAATGGAGCGGAGCGGAATAGAGTGGAGTGGAATGAGATGGAACAGAATGGAATAAATATTCCGTTCCATTGTTTGGATATTTTAAAAAGGAGAGGAACAAATTGATGGTAAGTGGTGGTATTGTATTAAATTCATTCCATCTTATTCCGCTCCATTCCATTATTATTTTTCAAATTCAAACAATGGAATATTATTATATTCCATTCCGCTCCATTCCATTACATTCCACCAATCCAAACAGAGCCTAAGGAACTGTGAAGTTAATTAGCTTGATATCTTCCATTAGTAATCATAATAAACAAAATAGGGTTACTTTTATATGTGCTTTATTGCTGAAAGCACATTCTCTGTTTTACTCTTTCACCTTTCCCAGGACTTGGTATGAATGAAGAAGTGCAGCCCAGTGTGGAGTCAAATACTAGATTCAAGGACGTAAAAGGTGCTTATTCTCCAAAGGCAAAACTAAAAGAAATTGTTGAGTACCTTCGAGATCCCGAGGTAGACTTTCCCTGGCATAATAATTCTCAAGAAATCATTCTATTGCTTCGGATAATAATCCACCGTCTTTATATTAAATTAGTCATGTATTCTCTTGACTACATATGAATGCCTTTATTATTCTGTTAGATGACATGTTTTCGTTGTAACAGTGCTTTGCTCGTCTAGGTGTGAAGTTCCCAAAAGGTTATTTGCTTGCTGGCCCGACTGGCACTGGTAAAACAATGCTGGCGACAGCTGTTGCTGGAGAGACTGGGGTTCCTTTCTTCTCATGCAAAGGACATGAATTTGAAACACATTTTGGTGATGGCGCACAAAGGATGAGGGATCTCTTTGCTGCTGCGAAAAAGCGGTCACCGAGTATAATCTTCATTGATGACATCGATCAAATACACACGAAGAGGACTTTGAATCAGTTGAATGTTGAGCTTGATGGATTGAAGCAAAAAAGTGGCATAATTGTGATTGCGGCTACTGATGTTCCAGACTCACTAGACAAGGCTTTGGTGGAACATGGACGATTTGATCGCCGTGTCGATGTTCCTAAACCAGATGCTTACGAAAAGCAAGTGATTTTGAAATCTCTCATGTCAAAGGTATGCTTTTAATCCTTTGAAATCGTTGATCTTATTTTGTTGCATGTCGCCGGTATGATTTTCTTTCTCCATGTAGGTGCCGAAGGCTAAAGATGCTAATTTAATTAAGACCATCGCTGATTCAACACATGACTTCTCTACGGTTGACCTTGCAAACATGGTTAATCATGCGACTCTTGAGGCTGCAAGGGATGGTACCAAAGTTGTGACCTTTTACCATATGTATTTTGCAATTCTCGAGATTGGGAGAGTAGTATGGCAAAAGGATATCGAGAATACTTTGTCAGGTTTAAAATCATATAAAGACAAATATTATAATTAGGTTTTTTAATTTGGTCCCTTAAGTTATCAATGTTTGTATTAGTTGGTCCCTTCCGTCAGGTTCACTGTTTCAATTGGACATGTGTCAACGTGTCCACGTGTCAAGCCACGTATGCAAACCGTCTGCCACATAGGACAAAACTGACGGAAATGACCAAATTGGAACCTAAAATAAACGTAAGGGACCAAATTGAAATTTTTTAAACGTAAGACCAAATTGAAACCTAAAATAAACATAAGGGGCCAAATGTGTAGTTTAGCCTATATTAATTAATAAAAGTGTCTATTTTCTATAATTTCAATGCAGACCTATATTGCAGACTTACAGTTATTCTATGCATCGTTGATAAATATATCCCGTCATATATTAATTAATATAAGTGTCTTTTTCTTTTTTTTTTTTTAATTTCAAGCATGTTGTCAAAATAGACACTTGCAGACTTGCAGTTATTTTACAGAATATAGACACTTGTATATTAGAAAAATAGTTTTCAAACATATTATCATAAGTAATCTTACCTTACTCTATATTACTACTCCAAAATGATAGAAAAATAGTTTTGATTATATTATCAGAAGTAATCTTACCTTACTCTATAGTTGTTATATACCAGACAACTATCTTTGCAATGATAAATAATTTTATAACGAGACTAATTCCGTACTATACAATACTCACTCTACAATAAAAAAATCACGGCAACACTGTGACCGGTGCGCAAGGTATTATCCTAGTTAGCTAATGAAAATCAAAACAATGTAGAAGTTTAAAATTGGATAAATGCATTATGCATGCATCATGAGAATACTAGAAAGGAACACATACAAATCAGAAAATACCAACAATGTTATAATTAGTCAAATAAAGTCTAAAAAAATATCACCTAACATCTCCTAAAATCAAACAAATCTAACACCATTTTCTTGGGATTTTTTTTAAGATGTGAAATTTTTTAAAAAAATTAAAAAGTGAACTAAATGAAGTATTTTTGAATTTTCAGTCTGGATTTTCGCATCGCTAATACGAAAGTTTTAATCTTTGATTTTTTCCCCAGATTTTCGGACAAACATTTAATTAGAAATCAGTTATTCTTTCCAGCTTAAATGGAAAGATCAACGTTGATGTTAGTTGGTCCTTACTTTCTCTATACCTAGCTAGAGATCCTCGTCAACACCGTCAATTAGGGGTGTGCATGGTTTAAAAACCAACTCACACCACTCCAAATTTATGGTTTGGTTTAAGATCCAAAACCATTTTAATAAAAATTGGTTATTATATAAAACTAATTTGGATATGGTTTATAACCGGTTTAAAACCAATTAATAACCGATTCGTAATAATAATTTGGTTACTTACTTGAACTAATTTTAAATCAATTTTTTCCTTTTCATTTTAATTTTTTTATTATCCCGACAAAAGATCAAAAACTTATTTCCGGAAAAGAACGGTAACTTTTTTCCAAAAAAGTCGAGAACTTTTTTCCGGAAAAATTGAGAATTTTTTTTCGGGAAAAAATCGGAAACTTTTTTTCCGGCAAAACCGGAAACTTTTTTTCGGAAAAATTGGAAACTTTTTTTCCCGGCAAAAAATCAAGAACTTTTTTCCGGATAAATCGAGAACTTTTTTTACGGAAAAACCGGAAACTTTTTTCCAGAAAAATCGAGAACTTTTTTCCGGAAACAATCGGAAACTTTTTTCCATAAAAATCGGGAACTTTTTTTCGGCAAAAAATCGAGAACTTTTTTTCCGGAAAAAATCGGAAACTTTTTCCGGAAAAACCGGAAACTTTTTTTCCGGAAAAATCGGGGACTTTTATTCCCGGCAAAAAATCGAGAACTTTATTTATAATCCTAGAGTGAAAACCTAATTAGGAACAGAAAATAATTCAAAACAGAAAATATAATAGCAAACCAATACAGTTTGATTCATGGGCGTACAACCTTATTTATAATCCTAGAGTGAAAACCTAATTAGGAACCGAATCAGAACATAAGGTGAACCTAGTAGGAGCTAATCAAACCAATACAAATTATTAATTGACCCAAAACCTATAGTCAACTTTACAGCTCCAATCATTCGCATATTTGATCATTATGATGTCAGACCTAGGTTTTGAGTTCAACATAAAAGTTGTATCTCTGCTTCTTAGCTATCCAGTGTATGCTCACACACTTCAACCGGATAAATATAACCCATAGCCTACGAGTGAGCAAGGGTCAATATGTAAATAAATTCAAAATTTAATCAAAAAACATATTAAAGATCAATTTATGACCCAAAGTTTAGAAAAATGCTTAACAGCTAATATTATGCTCAAAAAGCTTTCAAAATGCCAAAGTTTAAAGCCAGAAAATATGTGTCAAAATGCAACAATCAATTAGGCTTAAACTCAACAAACATAAGCATCAACAACTAAGCAAAGTATAGGCATAAACATAAGCATAAACATCTAAGACGTGCATAAACTCATGAAACATAGCATCAACAACTAAGCAAGCATAAACATAAAAATCATATGCGTAAATTCAACAAACATATGCATCAAAGACTTGCATCAACTCAACAAACAACTCAACGCACAAGCATAACCATAAAAGACATGCATAAACTCACCAAACATATGCATTATCAACTCTACAAGAATAGGCATAAGAGATAAGCATAAATATAACCATATAAGGCATGCGTAAACTTAGCAAGCATAAGAAAACCACAAGTACAAATTAATCAATCAATCACATATTTACAAACTTGACTAGATTTACAAAATTAGCAATCATACACTTACAATTAGGGGTGGGCAAAAATACCAAAAAACCAAACCGAACCGCCAAACCGAACAAAAAAAAAACTGAACCATAACCAACAATTTTAAAACCAAACTGAAATAGTTCGGTTTGGTTCATGATTAACAGTTCGGTTCGGTTTAATGATTCGGTTTTTTTAGTGAAAAATTAGTTATGTTTTGGTTTAAAACTGATGAGTCTTGTCATTACTTCATTTGCAAGGTCAATTCAAGAGTGTTTTAGAGGATTTTGGAAGTTTTTTTTTATCATAATCAAGGTGTGAAAGACTTAGGATTAGAGGTTGCTTACATGCGAAGAAACTGAAGTTTTGAAGAGCTGGGAAGGCTGGCTTTTGCGCAGGATGCGCATGCTTTTGTGCATGAGGCGCAACCAGCAGCCAGGGACCCTGTTGCTTGCGCAGGAGGCGCAACTTGCTGCGCGTGATGTGTTAGATTAATTATTTAATTAATCAATTATGGATTGACAATAATCAATTATTCGGAATTATTATTAATATAAATTATGGTCTATTGTTATTAAGCATTTATTGATGAATTATATGATTGGGCTTTTGTCTCTGAATGAACCGTGATGGGTTCGACCATTCAGTTAAGCCCAGTGAGAGGTCCCTGCCTCCACTGATGAGTATATATTGACCATCCCATCAGGTTAATATACATGTTGAATACAGAATCCTTAACCGCTCATCAGTAAGAGGTAGAAGAGCTCTCAACCCTAACTCATTCTCTGATTAAAGTCTTCTCTTACAAGGTACATAATTCCTTTCTTTATTCTATTGATTGATACATATATGCTATAATTTGTGTCTAATGATTCATGGCTTTTATCAAAATATCCTTCAATTGGTGTCAGAGCTGGTTAGATACATATTATGGCTGTTGTTCGGTTGAGTTTATTTCATCGCTTATATGTAAAATCAAATTAGTGTAAATTGCATGCAAGCATAATATATGTATGTTTACTGCTGAAATCAACAATATCGTCTGATCAGTTTTACTTTGCGAACCTGTTAATTTAAAGAATTAAATATGTTAGGTTTGCTCAACAAGTTTATGTAAAGTGATAAACCCGTTTTAATTGATAATAGAAATCATTCTTCAAATTCTCATGGGAATTCTGTTTTATTCGAAATCGCGAGCATAACCCATGTAGAATTTTCATGCTGCTTTCTGTATTTTGGAAGAATGTTTCGGGTTGTTTCCGGGTTGTAGAAACCCATTTCTCTTCCATCCGGGTGAAGAAGATAATTAACAGTAAAACTGTGATGCCCACACGCGTGTCATGCGTAAAATTCAAAATTTGATATTATTTTTTTTGCCAATTAATTACTATTTAAAATTTTGATCCTTTTTTTTTTGGCACAAATTTTGGACACCTAAAATTATTTTATATTTATTATTTTGAGAATAAATTGTAATATTTATATCATATTCTCAAAATCTTTGGTCCAAAATTAATATGGAAATTTCTTTACTCTTTTATGACACTTAAAAAATTTCTCACTCTCCAAATTTAATGTGTCATTAAATTATTTTAATTGATTCTATATAAATCAATTTGATACTTTGTTTTATTTATGGAATAAAATTTTGATTTGATTTGTACCCAAAATAATTTATAGATTCAATTTTATTTTATGAGCGGTGCTATATCCTGCGAAAACTTTTCTCGTGAAATTTCGCGAATAGCAAAATACTCTGTTGAGAAACAAAAACGAACTATCCCTCTCTCTTCCATGTTCTTCTCCCTAGCTTCTTGGTTAGTTCATCTTCAGTTTCAACCACCCAACATTAACTCCTGAGAGAATTGAAACCAATTTCAACAAATTTCTTCAAAAGAAACTACTCCCTCCGTCCCAATTTAAATGACACAGTTGACTATTGTAAACTAATCATATATGTTGTTTTGACCTTATTTTTCTACTAATAAACAAAAATAAATATTAGCATATAAGATGTTGTTTAATTCGTCTCGATGAGTATTTTCAAAATATCAATTTTTTATAATTTTTACTATTATACAATTAAAAATATTAATCATCAAAGTTGTGCATTGGTATGCGTGAAATAGTCAATTGTGTCATTTAAATTGGGACGGAGGGAATAATTTCAATTTCCAATAATCTCCATCAATACCATTTTTTTTTTTGAAGCAATCTCAATCAATACTCTAAAATACAGAGAAACCCAGATCCTTAAAATTTTCACTTTCAAAATCTTCATATTGGAACTTTATGTCCCAACAACCAAATATTTGATTCTTTCAAATAAGCAGAAAAGTAAAAAAAAAAAAAAAAAAAAAAATAGAAATCTAATTGGGAAAACTAGGCTTTGAGAGGGTATATAGAAAGAGACTTCAATTGGGTACATGAGTTTGAGAGAAAAATAAATGGAGAAGAGACGGACAGAACTAATCAAGAAGTTTGGGAGAAGAACATGGAATTTGCATAGAGAAGAAGTAGTGTTGTTGGATGATTGAAATTGAAGATGAAAGAGAAAAGAAAAGTTGGTTTTTTTTTTTTACTAAAAAGAAATTAAGTTAATGAAAAGTAAATGATACACATACACGTGACTTCCACTGCCAGTGCCAGGTCATTCGCGACGTTTTCGTGAGGAAATTTTCGCTGTATGTAGCATTTTCCTTATTTTATACATTCTATATTTTGGGATTGAAAATTTATTCCTTAAATATGTAAATATTTGGTGTTTATTAAATTTGAGAATTGTGCATTATTTTACATAATATATTCTCAATAGTTGAGTCTTAAATATTCGGTGTAAAATTTTCTTTAATAGACGCCGATATGAATTATATTAATAAATATTGTATTTTGAAATTATTCTAGACTCAATAATAGACGCCAAATATTGTATAGATTATATGTTGCCTTATTGTTATTTAAATGCTCACTAGTGAAATATAGCCACGTATAGTAATTTGAGCAATTCTTAAGGCAAATTAATTAAGTTGTAACATCCTTGTATTGATTTAATTTTATAAAATCAAGTTTTATGCTTGATATAACGGTTTTCTCTTTGTTTATTCTATAAACCGCTTGAGACAACGTCGTGAAAGATTTCCTGAAATTCAGCTAAAGTCAATAAAGTTCAACAAACTCTGCATACAAGGATGAAAGTCACACTCTCTGAGGTCAGTGAATCTAATTATGTGACTTAAATTATATAATTGCATATAAGGAGAAAATTGTTTAAATATTATATACTCCTTTCATGTAAAAAAGTAAAATGTGCAATTATATATATAAAATAAACTATTGTCCAGAATAATTATTTTTTGAAATTTAGAACTCTTTAACCTTTTGTTGGGTTTTTCGTTAATTAACTCCATTTAAAATAAAAATAAAAAAACTATTTTGGGAGTATTTAAAACTAAATTATTTTGAGAGTTCTATTCTGGATAATAGTATATTTATTATATTAGTTAAAATTCTTCAATTGACATTATTTTAGCATAAAGATCCAAGCATCCAAGTTGATCAATTCTTTTGCGACAAATATAAATTTGGGCATTTGTCTATTTTCTTAGCCACAAATTAATTATGGATCTTAGCTGTCATTCCTTTTAAAATAAAGCATTGTAAAAATGTATATTATGTATGCCATTTATATTAAGTGAATTAAAAACTGACGTATTTTTATTTAATATACATTATACTTTCTACTATACACTTCAATTTAGACCCATAATTAATTGTCCTTAATCTTGTGACAAATGTTATAAACTTTATAATTATGTTAATTATGTGTCTTGTCGCAATTTAACATTTGGATCACCTTATTATTAAACTATATATTTTATTGAATGATGCAATCTTGCATTTTGTTTATGCTAAAATTCTAAGTATGAATCAAAATTTATATGCCTTTGTTGTTTATCAGTTAAATATCATCAAAACAAGTTTATTAAAATTGAGGCAATTTTAAAACAATTAGCATCCTTGCAACTAAGTATTTATGTAAATCATATTGATTTATAATTAGTCAGTCTCATATATGTTTAATTCTAATGGCTTATTCTTAATTTTTTATTCTTGAATATTCTGAGATGATGTTATCAAATGGTATTCTTGGCAAATCATCAAAAGCCAATGACTCTAAGGGCAAGGATGAATGTCACATTCTATGAGGTTAGTCGCGATCTAATTAAAATTTTCAACCTCATGTGACTTATTATTTGTTATTGCATATATGAAGAATTTATTTCTTCTTCTCTTTTGTTGTGCAATTATGTATATATAAAAGTGGAATTCTTTTTTCAAAATATTCTAAATAGAACTCTACAACTATTACATATATTATCTTCTTAAAATAACACTCCTTTTGTAATCATATCCTAAGTTATAGCTTTGTGGGAGTATTTAAATCTTTATTCTAAGAGTTCTATTCTGGATAAAATACAAAATTATTTTACACACTTTTATTTTAAAATAACAACTCTTGTTATTATACTCTTTTGTATATATAAATTCTACATTCATATTTATGATGTGCTAATTTAAAATATTGTTAAGCATATCTTTCTATTATTTGAATATGACTAATATTGAGTAAATTAAATAGATTTTTATGCATGATATTATTTTATCATATTCTTTTAAGCATAAATATTATTGATTTGTATAATTGTAATCTCACTTATCGTGGATACAATTGTGCAAATTATACTAAATATTATATTGATAACAATTATACCCTATCGGTATGTTGTTGTTAATATAATTTTGTTATCACTCAATGTACTCTAATTTTATACTTATTATGTTTCAAGTACCTTGTCACCATTAAAACATTGTGACATAAGAATAGTATATTGTAATGCTATAGTTTTATCTATTACCGTTAATACACTTGAATGAGATTACAATAAATAAGACACTTTAGTAAATATACTATACTAGAAGACATGTAGCTATTATTTGAATTTTGCAATCCAATACAATTCTAATTTCAATTAATGACATTTAATTTTATTTTATTTTATAAATATTTTGGATTGCTACTATCCCTGAATCGTGTAAGTGACGGACATGCCCTATCGGTGTGACGTTACCCAACATGATCTTTCTGTGATAGAGATATAGTTGAATATTTATTTAAAATATTTTCAAACTTTCAATTCAACTATCATTCTCTATCAAGTGGGAGAATCTTCACTATGTATTGTGTAACGTGATGGACATACCCTATCGGTATGACATTACTTAACATAATCATCCTTTGTGTGAGAAAAATATCTCGAAAATTTAACTATAATTATTCATCAAGTGAAGAAAATTCTACATGCCAATTAACTATAGCTCAAAAGCAAATATATTTATTTGTTTTGATTCTAGAAATAAAAACTATCGTAGAGACTTATATTGAGGATATTAATCATAGTCTTTTCTTATAAATTATCATATACTTCCATATTATTCTATATTATTTGAAACTTATTTTGTAAAAGCAATATGTCAAAATCCCAAAATTTTAACAACTCCTATAAGAAAAATTTATTTATTTTATACCATTATTCTAAATAATGATAAATGGTATATTTGGGATATTTAATTTTTCCATATTATTCTATATTATTTGAAACTTATTTTGTAAAAGCAATATGTCAAAATCCCAAAATTTTAACAACTCCTATAAGAAAAATTTATTTATTTTATACCATTATTCTAAATAATGATAAATGGTATATTTGGGATATTTAATTTTTCCATTTTTACTATATTTGACATATATTTTATAGTATTTCTATTCTTCAACACTTATGGAAGTTAATGACTATTTTCTCATATATCCTCAATAATAATAATTATAAAATCTAAGTCTCGTGTATTTCCGTTGCGTGTAACCTAACTGTTTCTCAAATGTGTGTGCCTATAATTGTAGCATTTGAGTTCTGTTGAATGAGTTATTAAACCTTTTATATATATAGTCTCATATCCTATTTTATAAACATAGAGACTTAATCTCACTCATATGATGATAAACCTCTTATATATAATCATCATACTCTTTTATATGAAGGTTACTTTGTTTATAAAAATTTCTTTGAGAATTTATTTAATTTGTTATAAGGAGATTTTGTGCTATAAAATATTAAGTAAAAAAACTTACGTTCTCCTTAATTCTAAATGCAGAATATGTGGTTAACCATGAAATCCAAATCTTGATAAAAATCTGCCAATGAAAAGTTATGTATATATTGAGTTTCATATTATAATTGAGTTACCACTTGTATTAATAATTCTGCTATAATTTTGTGCAAATATGTGGTTGAGTTTGTGAAACTCTATTAGTGAAATAAAATAATATAACCACATATATAGATAATTTTGCACTAGCAAATAAGTATCCCACTGTTAAATATTACATATTATGATATTTGTATATCAGTGATCACTAATGAAAACACTAAAGAAAATTCCACTCATTCTTGTTTATATATGTGGGATCAGCGGGAGTGTGTACATAATATTATATATTATGAGCTCAAATGAGAAATTTCACTCTTGTTCATATATGTGAGATCAATGGAAATATGTACACAATGATCTAAACACAAAACTTAAAGTTATAATCTCACTCTTGCCATATATTCTTGCGCGCTAAATAAAATATGGCATAGCTTAAGAGACTTTAAATTTCAGTCTCATTCTATTATACTGAGATATATATAAAAATTCTCTAATCTCAGTAAGCATCGTAATTAGATGCTTCAGTCAGTTTGTTGGAAATGCACAATAATCTCTTAGCATGCAAATACATTGTGCTTCTCTTTTACCAATATTTCACAAGGTCATAAATAGTAAGTACTACTATAATATCAATACTTCTATCGAGTATGATGTTGTATTCCTAAAGTACTTATGAATTGCATAATCATAATTGTTCATTATTGACATTCTTGTGGCCACATTAATCCATATCTTATTTTTTTCTTTAAACTAAGTGGTTGTGTTAATCCAATTGGAGATTCTCAAGTCTCCTATTTCTTTATGGATTTTCATAGTCACAATTTTTGTTAAAACTTGGATTAATTGAATGTCAAACATTGTAGAACATTTATTGATTTTGACTAAAAGTAATTATTTTCTTAATAGGCTATCCCTATAAGCTAGTAATTACTTGACCTTATGTGGATATTCTATGACTATTATGAAATTAAAACTCATTGGCAGAATCACTAACCGTAGACTTATATACATGAGCATGGCAACTCATATTGATTTGATCAAAGTCTTCTATATATTGGGTTAGTGGGAGTTTTATTATAGCATTTTCATATGCTTGGGCCATTCTTTAATAACATATTATTCTCATTTGAAATATGTTATTCTAAATTCATCATTCTAGTATAAAATGTAAGTCTTTGACTTGTATGATATGTTTTCCCTATCGGATTCATTTTCTGCAATGTTGAAGTTTACTTTTGTTTGGCAAACAAGTGCTTTGACCATAATTTAATTCTAGTATTAAAATTTATATTATCTTACTAATTGATGGTTGTCATCCAAGTGGGAGAATGTTAGATTAATTATTTAATTAATCAATTATGGATTGACAATAATCAATTATTCGGAATTATTATTAATATAAATTATGGTCTATTGTTATTAAGCATTTATTGATGAATTATATGATTGGGCTTTTGTCCCTGAATGGACCGTGATGGGTTGGACCATTCAGTTAAGCCCAGTGAGAGGTCCCTGCCCTCAACCATTCGGCTATATAATTGTTATCCCATCAGACAGTTAACATAAGAGTGAAAACCTAATTCTGAATGCCAATGGTGATGAGAGTAGTTATTCCACTCACGCTTCTTTCTGATCACTTGTGACTACAATCCTAGAAGGTATGTATCATGATCTTCTCTTTAATATATCAATATGCTATAATCTTGTATCTAATGATCTATGGTTATTCTATAAGTTTTCCTTCATGATGTGCAGATCTGTTGCTTTTGCGCAGGATGCGCATGCTTTTGTGCATGAGGCGCAACCAGCAGCTAGGGACCCTGTTGCTTGCGCAGGAGGCGCAACTTGCTGCGCGTGATGTGCAGATCTGGGCGAAAATTCACCTATAAAAGGCTTGTTTTGACTCTATTGAAAGGTTACGAAGTTTTGGTGTAAAATTGGTCATTGGAGCTCATTGGAAGTGGATTCAAGCAAGAAACAAAGGATGGAAACACTCCAACACCTCTTGTCATGATGAAATCTTCTCTTCTTCATGTAATCTCTCTTTTTACTATGAGTTTCTAGACCTTCAGATTGAATCTTTAGGAAATTCTCTATGTAATTTGTTTGAACCATGTGAACTTGATTCTATATGAATGATTATGATCTAGTTTCTATTGATTATTCTTTGCACTTCATGCTTCATGTGATTTGACGAAATTGTGTGATGAACTTAATAGTTGATTTATCATGAGAATGGAAATTAGATGGGCCTAGGAATATTTGAACAATTGATATTCACTTTAGAGATTTAGGTTTATTAATTGTGATTAAGGAATCAATGTTTGTGAAAATTTCACTTAAACACACATTCTCCAAGAGATTGGAGAGTTGTGATTAAGTGAGAGGGTTATTGTCCAAGAGATTGGGAATAACTATTTTATTGATTCAATCTATGAAACTAGTTGAGTAATTCATGAGTATAAAATATGGTTCACCACGCACATTACTATGAGGTGAACCAAAGAGATTCAATCGCCCGCCAACCATTTGATAAAATTCCAATAATCGTTTTAAATAACTTGTTGATGCGAAAACCCCAAATGTCTTTTACATTTTGCCTTAAGTTTAGTCAATTGCTTGCCTTGAAAAATCCAATCCCTGTGGTTCGATAACTCTTTTATTACTTGCGCGACACATTCGTACACTTGCGAAATAGTCCAACAAAAACCATAAAACCGAACCACTTTAAAAGTTCGGTTCGGCTTTAAAGACAACCAGTTCAGTTTGGTTCAGTTATTATAAATTTTAAAAACAGTTTGATTCAATTCCACTTTAACAGTTCGGTTCATCTTTAAAGACAAACAGTTCGGTTCGGTTCAGTTATTATAAATTTTAAAAATAGTTTGATTCAATTCGGTTTGTTTTTCCTCCAAAACCAAACCATGTTCATCCCTATTTACAATGCCTTCCTTGCTCATTAACTCATTTGGAAGTGTCATGGGCTTTCAATTAACTCAAAAGTGTATATTCTCTTTTCCCCTCCATGACTCTTTTTAACCCCCCAATATTTCGATTTTACCCTTGTACAAAAACTTCGGAACGTGTTTTCCAAAGTTTTTCTAGTTCAAATTCGTCAAAAATTTCGGGAAATATGTTTCGAAGTTCGTATTCAAGACAAAAATAACTTTGGAAAACGCGTTCCGAAATTTAAAATCAGGGGCAAAAAAGAAAATTCGGGGGGAAGAGAATTTTTCTATTGGGCCTAATTTACGATTGGTTCTCTTTTTATTTATTTATTTATTTATCATGCTTCACATTTTTAATGGATTCTTAATTTTTAATTAGATTCTTATTTTACATTTTTGTGAAACTATTTAACTAATCTATTTCTCTAAAAAATTACTAATTATTTTTTTTGGATTAACCCTCATATTCTTAGGATATGGTGGCATAATAATCAATAATTCGATCATAAGATAAGTAAAGTCTGAAAAAAATTCACCCATAAATTAAACTCAAGTTCTTCTAAATAATCTGTTCTTTGGTGAAGCTTGTCCAATGTCTTAGTTAAATTATATTTTGCATTAGTTTAAGATTTTTATGAACTGTGTGTATTTTTTTCTTTTTTATATATATGAGCTTATAGCATTTCATTATTAATAATAGTGTGAATACAAACGGTAAATCATTAAAAATGTGGAAATTAGCTTAGAGATAAGACTACCCATACTAATACACAGCGGCGAAGCTAGCACAGTTTTTACGAGGGGGCCAAATATAAATAAAAAATAAAATATATTTTAAAAAACTAATATATTAAATTTAATCAATAAATAAAATAAATTCACAATAAATTTACTTATATTTAATGAAACACATATAAGAAAATAAAGCTAATAATAGTTACTTACTATGATGCACGGATACTCCATTTGAGGGAGAATACCGGTACCGAATACGTACCCATATATTACCGGGTATATATATATATATATATATATATATATATATATATATATATATATCTTAATTTATGTCCATATACGTACATTAGTTTTTCTAAAAATGCATACCCCATACCTGTATCGGATATCGATACCGTGCCCGCACCTAGGCAACACACGTTAATTATAAAAATTGAGCTCTATAGAGTTTTAAGAAGCTAAATTCATCCATAATTGACACCAAACTAAATAGATTATTAATATATTTTTAATACCATTTCTCTTTGAACCAACAAAATTGTTTGGAGTAGCCAAATAATATATTAATAGGGTAGCTATACATAAAACTATATTAATTATCCAAGACTTTATTTTTCTTTTGGGGTAGCATTGGCTACCCCATGGCTATGAAGCCCTTCGCCCCTGCTAATACATGTGCGGTTTTATTGATTTATCTTTGAATAAACTCAACATGCGAGTTTCTAAATAAATTGTTGTGCAAATGTTGACAATCTTTAATGAGATCTCTTAATTCTTTATGTATCATTATTTTTGCAATAAAATTTCATAACTACCGTCTTTGCATATAAACTCAAAATGAACATTTTGTTGCAATTCATGGACCCATTGAAAAGCAAGCAATAGCCTGGAGTTTCATAAACTTCCGGTGTTTATTTAATTGATAGAACAAGTTTCATTTATAGTTTAAAGAAACACAAGAGTTTCATTTATTTTCTTCTTTGTTTTTTTTTTATTTATTGGGGCCGGGGTGATTTTAGAAGAGTTTCATTTCTAAAATGCTACTTTTATTAGTTTGGAAGATTCTAACTCCAGAACAGGTGAGAAGCTTTGTTTGGTAGTTGAAGCATCGTCGTCTTCTAACTCGATATCTGGAGAGCAAGATGCATTTGGGAACTAGCATGATTGTAGAGACGAAATTGCATGTGTTAAGGGATTGTCAAAAATGCTTGACTGTGTGGTTAAGTTGTGTCGAACAGGAGAGGTGGGAGCTAGCATAATAAGTGTGTGGTTAAGTTAGTGTGCTTACTTAATTGTTCATCATTATCTATCTTTTCTCCTAATTCCTCGTTAGTTCTCAATTGTTCATTCTCTCGTTATGTTCGGAGGTCGTAAAATCCGGGCGAGGTATGAACATGTGATTCTTTGCAGGTAATAGCTAAATCTGGAATTTCTTGGAGTAGATTCTTGACTTCATTCTACAATCCAAAAAACCTTGGAAATCAGGGGATTTGTTATAACATTCATCTTCAAGGCTTTGCTGAACAATAACAAGTTCTCTTACAAAGGTTTGTCTAATAATTGTCTCGATCCATTAGAATTTCGTAGATAGAGTACCAAATGTTCATATTTTTTTGCTCAAATTTCATGCTCTTGAATTTGATATAATCAATCTAGGTACTCAATTGCATTGCTCTTTGCATAGATTTTTGCTTTGTTCAGGTAGATTGTATGTTTGAAATATCAATTGAATAATGGAGATAGCATCACTCATGTATCGAGTAGGTCTATAGACTATAGGTGTATCAACTAGCTTATTTTATGTTTATTAAGTTTTTTATTTGAATGGTCATTTTTGTGTGTATTGTGTTTATCCATTTCAGTTTAATCTTCTTCATCATTTGATTAAATCTTCAAGTTTTTTACGATATTTGGTGTACCTGAAGAAAAGGGAAGTTCGGCTGGAACCGCAAATCATACATCGTGCCGTATTTGTCATGAAGGTAGGCTCACTTTGAAGCACATATTTGAAAAATTCTTCATTCATGAAATCATTGTAGTAGTTTGACTAACAATATATCTTTCTTTTATCTTAGTTTATTCTAATTTTTTAACCCAAAAATATAGATTAATATGTCATATATATATATATATATATATATATATATATATTAGTGTCAGTTGTACCCGTTAATAGCAAATGACAGATTATGTAGTGCTTATATAGTGCTGGAGCCATATAATTATTGAATTTTATATCCTACTTTCTTCAGTAATTATATAGTGCTTTTACTCCCACTCCTGTTTTATCTATGTGTGTACCTTACTAGCTATGTTAGTGAATATTAAGTGCACAATCTATGATATTTGAATTTTTGATGCAAGGAAGTAGGTGCACAATTGGTAGTGATGGTTGTATCAGAGAGGAGCTGACACTTCTGTACATTGGTTGGAGGCTTATTTTGTATCAGAGGAGATGACACTTCTGTACAAGATTTTTCTATTGCTTGCTTAATTGTTCATCATTCTCTATCTTTCTCCCAATTCCTGTTAGTTCTCGATTTCACTATTGTTCATTCTCTCGCTATGTTTTCGTAAATATTCGGGCGAAGTATGAACATGTGATTCTTTACAGGTAATAGCTGAACCTGAATTTCATCGGAGTAGATTCTTGAACCTCAAATCAAATCATACATTGTGTCGTATTAGTCATGAATGTAGGCTCACTTTGAAGCAAATATTTGTAACATTTATGAAAATATATTAAGTTTAGTTGTACTATCTTTTTTCTTTCGAACTTTCAATCTTCGTTCGTTGTTCATTGCTCAATTTCGTTTACAATTCGAAAATTTGTTCGTTAGATCAAAAGTTTCAAGCGAATGCAGAAGGTAATTCCGATGAGCTTGTAGATCCACCGATGGTGGAGTGTAAGATCCGCGCTGTTCCACATGGACTTTCAACAGATTCAGATGTGGTTAAGAGGTAGCTATGAATTCTCTTATTCGATCTCTGTTTTAAGTATTGATTTGTGATTTTTGGCGTGTAAATTTGTGTGAATGAAGGGAATCGGAATCAATCTCGAAGAGATCACTTCGGAGTAACGCCGAAGAAGTTCGAATTTCAAGTGGAAGTGTTAAGACGTATGGATATTATTATCAATTCACTCTATGGTAACAAAGATATTTTTCTTAGGGAACTTATTTCAAATGCTTCTGATGTAAGCTTATTCTTGTTTTTGAATTGAATAATTGTTGAATTTTGATTTTTATACACGAAATGGAACTTTGTATTAATCAGAAATGAGTTATGTATTGTAGGCATTGGACAAGAAAATTTAGGCGAAGGTGACAACGCCAAACTTGAAGTTCAGGTTAGCATTGGTAAATCTATAATTTAAGCATCTATTTAGATCATTAGATTAGTTAATTTCTTTATTATGAAGAGTTAAGAAGCAACTATGAAGCTCGAGTAACTGGTATCACATGTGGCTCACTTTAAGAGTAACAATTTTTTAAGATTGATATAAGCTTTAGTGTTTCTGTTTAGAATACTCAAAGATGAGGAACATAAAAGGATAGTCAAACTTCATCTCCATGGGAGTTATGTATACATGGTCCTAGATTTTGCCATTGATTAGGATTTCTTGTACTAATTTATATCGAAATTTGCTAATTTTGTTGTATATGAATTGTATAATTTGTAGATTTGTAATTGGATTCTCGTGCATCAGAATTCCTTAGCTCTTTAGTTTTCCTTCAAATTTGCAATCAAGCATTGTTGTAATTGGAACATTGTGCATCAGAATTCCTTAGCTGCTTAATTCTCGTCGTCGCCTGTTGCCCGATGATGATATGATTTATATGTTTGATGATTCAGCTTTGAAAGAAATTCAAGGGAGATGATAAGCCTCTTGCACATTTGGGTTCTAGCAAAGGCTATAATATTGATATGAACCCTATGGTATTAATTTATTCATTTTCTGTTGACTTGTTTTTAATTCTTTCACTCCATTACGGATACATATGATATTTTCATCACATGTTATGATATGATTCTCAATTTGTCTGATTTTTGTTTTTATTTTTTGGTTTGGCTAGTTCATTATGGCTAATGGCATGTTAGTGAGGTTTCCATTGAAGGATGTTGGTTATGGCAAAGGTACAACTAAGTACTTGCTGGACAAAATAGCAGAAGTGGAAGTGAGACACAAAATTCCTTTATGCCTAGGTATGTAACCCCTTAGAAAGTCGACGAATAATACTTTCATGTTTTGTTACTGCAGTCTTAGACTGTTATTTAGAGGTAACTTGTTTTCAGTTGAACTTAACCTATTTATGAATTCACCAGCTTAGTAATTAGTAACAGGTATTAACTGAGGCAGTTTAGTTTTATTGACTTGTATATTTATGTGGATGGCTAGCTATTTGTGAGCCTTGGATGCAAGTGTTACTAATTACTAAGCTGGTGCCAGTTTCCTAAAAAAATGTTGTTACTATTTCCTAGCTTGTAACACATCCTGCAACACGTCACTGTGTTGTTAATTCAAGGTTAATTAACTATGAATTAGCTAGGAAAATATTTTATAGCCATTTGCCAATTTGTAGCTCAATCCATGCATAACTTATAGCTTAGCTTATTTGCTGGGAATTAGCTACAAATTAGCTACGAATTACGTAACATTTTTCCAATGTTACTAATAATATTCTAAGATGTTACTAAAAGTCTTTAGTAACATAGGCTTTATGCGACACTTGCTCAAATGTTACTAAAAGCCTTTAGTAACATTTTTTTGGATTTAGTAACATTTTATAAATGTTACTAAATCTCATATTTGTTGTAGTGTATATACTATTCCAATAGCATATGGTACAATTGTGATATACCAATAAAAGGCTAAGGAGTATATTAATGATAATTACATTTTGCTTGGTTATGACTTATGCACATAAGCTTATAAGGAGTTTGTACTATCGGTGGTCGAGAAATTCTACTATGGCACAACCACAAATATATTTTATATAGGCACACACACATAAAATCTAAAAATTAAATTATATATAAATTAGTCGGATCAATTGAATCAATTAATTCTTTTATCATTTAATTTTATTTAAGCTTTGTATGTGTGCCTAAATTGAATAGTTTGTAGTTGTGTCTATGAAAGTGTTTCTCTCGGTTGTCACTACATGTTGGCCATTCAAATGCTTTGATTTTTCTAGGTAAAAAAGGTCCGCGATGGTTTGTAAGGGAAATTTGTTGATTACTAGTATTTTGCACTAGTAATGTATTCGGAATTCAATGATAAATTAACCAAACCTAACAAAAAATAAAACAATGATATGTTCCTCTATAACTCACTTGGTAGCCTCACTGCAGTTACTTTGTACATGAAGTTGTTTTGTTGACAAATTGTTAATACCTGATTAATATTTCTTCAAGGATATACTCGATCGTCTACTTTTTTCTCATGATCAATATGAATTGAACTAAAAATTAACGATTCAAATGTTAAACTTTACGTTCTATTGAAGAATTTGTCGGTTGGACATTCATGTTAATTTAATTCTCTAATTCGTAAAAATTTGGTCTAGTAAAATAACAATTTGTAAATCTTTAAAGTAATATATAGAGAAATATCGCAAATAATTTTTTTGCAATTCGTCATCAAAGTGGTAGTTCCCTACCCTAGTGCTATGTACTTTTTCATATTGTAATGGCAAAATTTTATTTTTGATCATTTATCTTATTATTATTTGTAACACTTTGGTCCTTTATTTTATTTATTTGCAACACTTTGGTCCTCGTAACACATATAAATCATTTTTTCATATTTTTTTTTAATTTTAAAAATGCTGAATTTTATTTTTTTTAAATATGTTTTAATTAAAATTAAATAAAACTCATAATTTTGATGAATATGTTCATCATCTTCATCAATTTTTTTATATTTTCATATTCTTTAAAGGACCAAAGTGTTAATAAAAAATAAAATAAAGGATCAAAGTGTTACAAATAAAAGATAAAGGACCAAAGTGTTACAAAGAAAAGATAAATTACCAAAGTGTTTTAAAGAAAAAGATAACAGACCAAAATATTATAAAAAAATACGATAAATGACTGATAATGTAATTTTACCTATTTTAAATTCAATAGTTTTTTTTCTATATTTTTAATTCAATCAATGATTTGGACACCAACCATTTTGCCGTAAATAAATGGTCTTACACTATAAATATATATTGGTAAGTAAATTTTATATGAAAATCGATTTTCTCTACCACGAAATCAAGCTAATTCCTATATCAACAACATTTTTATTTTTTCTTAATCTATTCCTCTCTAAAGTGTATTAGGGATCTTATTTTTAAAGACTATTTTTTTTCTTCCAAGTTTCTTCATTCAAGTGTATTAATCAACACAAATTGTCTGAAGGCTTTAAAATTTTTGGATGTGCCCATCATTAAATATTCGATTCTTCCAAAAACCATATGAAAAAGGTTCTTTGGACACAAAAAATATTTTTTTAATAAATATTCTTCATACGTAACTATACAACTTATTGTATATCTTTCTATATATATATATATATATATATATATATATATATATATATATATATATATATATATATATATATATATATATATATATATATATATATATATGAGAGATCCGTTGACTACTCCTGATCTTCACCCTTGATTTTGTTTAAATCTAATGGGCTAAAATTAAATCTCATTAATAATCATAGACCTCATCTTTCCTAACTATTCCTCGTAACATTTATGATTTCTTTGACAACATAGTTTCCTTTTATTATACTCAATATTCATTATTTCCTAAATCATACTATTATACAACATTAATTTACAATTAATAATTGGTAAAATAAAAAGGAAAAAACAGAGAAAATAATCCATGCATTTTTTCGAACCTCCTGAGCATTGTGCAAGAATGATTTCTTAACCATTTGGATTTGAAGATAAACAATGAAAGCAAAATGAAATTGTCAAGTGACATTAAGTCTCTATGAAGAACACCGTGAATTTGTTGATTTTTTAAGAGATTGAATTTAATTTTATTTGCCGATGATTTTATATAATTAAGGACATATAACCATTATCAAGAATATCATGTGCCATTCTTAATAGAACTTTTTTCTTCTTCTTCCTAATGATTTTAAATTTTTAATCAATATAGGGACCTATGTCATAATATATGCAAATCGTGAATAATTTTGGTCATTAATTAACTGATACTAGAATAAAATAAAGGAAAGCATAAATTTTGACCAAGAGGAAATCATAAATGTTGTGAGGAATAATTAGGAAAAATGAGGTCCATGATTATTAATGATAATTAATTTTAGTCTATTAGATTTATACAAAATCAAGGGTGAGAATGTGGAGTACCTTTAAAGAGTTAGTCTTGGAGTCAATATAATATAGCATCAATATTATCACTAAGATATGAAGAATCTATGCATAATGTCACAAGATATGAGTATATTATATATATCACTAATATGTTTGTCATGATTTGAGGTTTGCAATTTCAAGTTGAACACTGCACTCACTGTACTGTAATAGTATCGGCTGCTAATGTTTTTCTTTCATCACTGCAGGTCTGCAATAGAATCTATGACTAATACTTTGTAGGTTTAATTAGTTTTTAGATCCCTTAAAGATTTTTTTTGTTTCACTTTGGTCCCTTAAAGAAAATAAGTTTCACTTTAGTCCCTTAATGATTTCTCGAGCAGTCAATATAGTCCTTTTCGTCCATTTTTTCTCAGAAATTGTTAACTTCTGTACATGTGATAAAATAGGTTGTTACATAACACATGTACTGAAATTAACGGTTTTTGAAAAAAAAAGGACCGAAATGATCATATTAATTGATAGAGATATCAATAAGGACCAAAATAGAACTTATTTTCTTTAAGGGATCAAAGTGAAACCAAAAAAGTCTTTAAGGGAGTTAAAGACTAATTAAGCCTACTTTGTACATATTCACATAAAGTTTGATCAATAGTACCAAACATTTTTTTTGACGTCATCAATAGTACCAAACATGAATCATGCTACTATGACATTAATTACTTGCAAAATATTCCGTTGAAATTTTTGGGACATAAATAATGTTACAATTATTTTGGCTCAAATAAGTTGGCCTATCATTTTTTATTTTGTTTTTTTTAGGCTGGCGCATCTTCTATCTTCTATCATTTCATAGTGTTTTTTTCTTTCTTTCATAAGTAAAGTGTTTAGAATTCGAATTTATTCTCCTGTATATAAAATACGGTGTATCTATTAATTTTATTATAAATATATTACAGAGCGTTTTTATTTTTTTTACAATAGTATAGGCGAATTGATATTTCTCTAAATTCTTTCTTGCACTCCCTTGATCAATTTATTATTTAATAAAAATATTCGACTTTTGTAAAAACCTTGCATTAATTCCTCTATTGGAAAAATAATTCATCTTCATTTTCGCAACAATAACATAAAGTGGATATATGTGTATATTACAACGGTGCAGGAATCAAATTTTGGCCGTCCGATCTTTGATCGATGGTTGAGATATTTTTATTTTATAAAATTGTATTTTAAATTGAACTGTCCGATCTGAAATCAATGGTTATGATTAACTACAACGTCAAACTGTGTCAATAATTGACAACGGCAAATCCAGATCCCATTGGTGCAACATGAATAAAGTGAAATTTGAGTAATTATGACATCTACTAACCTAAAATCAGAAACAAAATTTTCTTCATCTTTCAACCTGCCACAACTTTTTTATTTAGTCTATTAGAAAGAAGTGGTTTAAAGTCAAATTAGTCTGATATTATGATACTTTTAGGACTTAAACATATGAGGAGAACCTAACCTAAAAAACTAGATTAATAGATGAGAGATTCTCATGGTTTAAGTATTACACTGAACTTTTTGAAATACTCAATGTGGGACTCCTAACATGATGACACCCTTTAAGAACCGACGTCCACGACAATTTTCACTCGATGTTATCTTTTCCTTTTCAACACCATCACTCACCTATCAGTATTGGTAGATCACCTTGATCCAACAACCTATAAGTAGCCTTTTTTGCGGCCCAACTCTTAATGAAAGCACCAATTGTTAGGACTTAAGCACATGAAAATAGCCCAACCCAAAAAAACTAATCCAATAGATGAGAGAACCTCATGGCTTAAATATCACACTGAACACTTTAAAATATTCGATATGAAACTCCTAACAAATTAAATTTTTCTGCGTCAAAAATTAAATAAATTATTTTTTTCATTTTTTTTTTTTTTTTGGTTAGGTAGCCTAGTGGCTAGAATTTCACCCCTTAAAGGTGAATAAGTGGGCGTACCCGGGTTCGAACCCTGGTCCCTGCACATAATGTGCGATGTCCTTACCAACTGAGCTAAGCTCACGAGGACATTTTTTTCATTTTTTTTATTCTCACTTAATTAAATAAGTGTGATTTTTACTTATTTACATTTTCCATCTTGACACCACCATGTATTTTGTTTTTTCTAAATAGATAATTTAGATAAGATAAAATTATTTGAAATCCTCTGGAAAGTAAACATTTACTCAAAAAAGAAAGCATTTGTATAATTACAACAATTTAGAGTGTTGCCGTCTATTGTAATTTATTCGGGTTAATCTATATAATTAAAAATGTAACTAAAATATTTATTAAATAAGGTGACAATATATTATTGAATACATGTATAAAATAATTTTACGCTAATACTTTATATATGCTTTTGTATTTTTTGTCTTATATACTTTGTATTTTTTTCCATGTAATAAAAAAAAATGTACTACCATTTCCACAGCCTTCGGAGATTAGGAAGAGGGAGAAGCCAAGCCAACAAACAAAGAATGAAGACATTGACCACAAATTTCCATTACTTTGAAAATTCCAAAGCACCCTCTTTCCTTGCATTTCTCATCCTTTTCACTCATTTTAATATAATAATCAATTATTGCATTGCATTACACAAACCAACCAAAACCCAAAAAATAAAGATAATAAAAAATTAAATAAAAAAAAGAAGAAGAAAAAGCACCTACTTTCTCTTTTTCTTCTTCTTCTTCTTCCATTGATAAACCAATTTCTCGTGACTTTCACAAATTACCACTCAGATCAGTTGAATCTATACCCAACTCACAAAAACAGAAAACACAAAAAACAAATCAAAACTTTCAGGTTTTTCACTTTTTGTTCTGTATTTTTTGCAATTTTTTTTTGTTGACCCAGTTGAAAATTTTAGATTTTTATTTATTTGATGCATACCCTTTTGAAAATCAGATCTGTTTCATGCACACCAGATGTTTGATGAATTGATGTTACTTTTTTGTTGGTGATAGTGTGTTGAATTATGAATTATGTTATGATGTTTTATTTTTGTTGTTGTATATGTTATGATGTTTTCTTGTAAGAACTTGTTGGATTGGATTTCAATTATTTTATTCTTATGAAATGAATTTTATAGAAATTTATTAAACCTCTCCAAATTTTTCATGATTCATTTGGTTTTGTATGCTAGATTCTGTAGATTGTTGCTTATAGGGATGTATATCTTAATTGAAGTGATTCACAGGAAAACTTGTTGATATGTTGTTGTCTTATTTTCGCAGAAAACTCGAGAATGATGATAGCTTCTTAATCAGTAATTAAACTCAATTGAAGTGATTCACAGGAAAATTTGTTGATTTGATAGTCTTTGAGATACAACTTGAAGTTATTAGATTTCAATTTTACTTTACAAATTTCTTGGATCTCTGAGCATGACCGGGAACCAAGACCAGTTTGAGATCAAGTTTAGGTTGACAGATGGTTCTGATATTGGCCCCAAAAGTTTTCCTGCTGCTACTAGTATTGCAACATTGAAAGAAAGTATTCTTGCTCAATGGCCGAAAGGTTAGTTGTTTTGTGATTGAATGTCTTCTTTATATGCTTTCTCTTTTCGGTTTATCAGCTTAATAGCCAATTTATCTATGTGAGAATTGAGATGTTGCTTCTTTGGTATTGTTCATGTTTGTTGTAAGAAACATTGTGTTCATGCATTAAGAGAGACACGGCCAGCGGGGTCTAGCTAAAGTGGTTGGTGCACAAGGTGTTTGATTTGAGTGGTGTAATTGTAAACCTCCGGTTACGAAGTTTGATTCCTACTGATAAAAATAATAATTAAGAAGGCGGGTGGTTTGGTTGGATGGATTGAGAAACAAGGTGACAGAAGGCGCATGATCGTTTATGCGGCTTTTGGATTTGATGTATTCATTATTTTAGATGATATATATTGAGGATGGAGCAGTAATAATTTCCTTTTAGTTTTAAGTTATCATTTTTTCAATGAACCTTGATTTAGCCATTGCGTAAATGACGGAGAATATCTAAACCTTGAATCGGCCTTCACTACGGTTCAGTTATTTGAGAAGTTCGACCGTGGTTTCATCCCGATTCAAGTGGTTTACGGTGGTTGAACTGCAATCCAAAAGTCTAGATGGTTCGATGTCCGGTTTGAATTTTAAGATGATATTGATATATTATGAGCTCACAATAATTTATTTTCCTATTATTGTTTGTAACTGTTAGTTTTGTGTTTTGAAGATAAGGAGATTGGGCCAAGGACTATAAAAGATTTGAAGATAATTAGTGCAGGAAAAATATTGGAGAACAACAGAACAGTTGGTGAGTGCCAGAGCCAGAGCCCTTTATGTGATGCACCTGGTACAGTTACAACAATGCATGTGGTTGTGCAACCACCTACTACAGACAAAGGTCTAATGTCTATTTCCAATAATGCCATAAGCTAGTTCTAATTCACTTCTTTTTGTGTGTGTGAATACCAGTGTTATCGAATATCGGCCATGAAGATTCTCAAACTGTTTCTTTTATTGGCTGTTCCAAAACAGGCTTTTTCTAATGTTCACAAGTAAATTACTTCTGCACCATACACAAGTTTCTTTTCTACCATTGGATCAATAAATCTTATCATATTTTATTTAAAGGTGTGATTTATTGATCCAATGTTGAAAACATACTTGTGCTGGTGCAAGTCTTGTCTCACTTGTGTACCATAAAATTGGGATCCACAACATTCTTATACAATTTCTCTTCTTACTAGTAGAAAGTAGTTCATTTCATTGGTTGGGCAGGAAAATTAAATCGATTGATACGTTGCACCTAGGACCGTGTTTTTATATATAGTAAAATAAATAGGCAATATTGCACTAGAGGTTTTTTAACTTAAAGTTTCATACAAGTCCTTTTATCTATTTCAACGTTTTAGTGACTTTCCGTCCATAATTGTGTAAAACTATACCAAGTGGACGTACGAAGTGTCAAAAACTGCCTGCACTAGCTTGAGAAGGCACAGCAGCAGTTAAGGTCCAACTTTGTACACTATTTGTCACCCACTTTGTACTTTTTCCCACAGTTTTGAATTGGAAATAACTAATTGTCCAATGTTGTTGTTGTTTGCGAAAATATCTTAAGAAAAGATAAAGGATCTGTTTGAAACTTTAAAATAGTTAAAGGACTCTTGGTGCAGTTTTGCCTAATAAATATATTGTACAGTTATTTTAATCACTATTTTGTATGTGATTCCTTAGGTGACGGTTGGGTTTGTCTTTGGTAATATACTGTTACGTAAAATCATTATAAAAGTGTTAAATATTTACTTCTTTGTTGACACTGTCCGTGTATATTTATTCAACTTTATTTTTGAATTCCATTTTTAGATTTTTAGTTTCATCTTAGACCATAACAATATACAATAATATCTGCTTTACAACACATACAAAATTGCATTTATTTCCTGAAATTTGGAGTTTACAATTGTTTTTTAAAGTTTAGTAGTGACTTTAGCCAATCCTAATCGACTCTTGCCTCTTATTTGAGAAAGAGAAGAAAGCAGAAAGAACAAATATTGAGTAGATACTAGATCGATTCTGTTGGAAACAATGTAAACTAAACACTTCCGATTGAAGTTGTCTGGTGTTTTAAACGTGATAGTGCCTAACACCGATACATGTCAATACATTCAATTATTCCATTTTGCTCAAATTATTACATGTGTCAACATGTCAGTGCCATGTCCATGTCATTGCTTCATAGATTGAAAACACTTGATTTTTCAATTATCAATTATAAATTTCTAATTGTACGTTTCAATTGCGATATGTTTTTTAATATGTGTCAAAACTGGGAAACCACTTACGTATAAATGTAAATTTACTACTGTTTCGGTTTGGTTTGGCCAAATTCGATTTTCATTTAGCTTTAGTTCTTTATCTGCCACATATTGACATGTTTGCATTTTCTCCTTACACAGAGAAGAAAGCCGCGAAAGAAGTAACACAGCAAAGATGTGGTTGTGTTATTTTATAGCATCGTGATCGAATAGCAAATGTCATCATCTATCATAGGAGTTTCCGGTTAGAGATGCTTCGTTTTCACATAATCATTGGCTTTCAAAGATTTCCTCATACACAAATTATTTGGCTGCATACCCCATTGTTACTACACGCAAAGAGTACTTGACTTGGTGAGATTTTGTGAATCTAGAGGTTCAAAGTTCTTATACAATTTTCTTATGAGATGTTTTTCTTCTTGTCATAGCTCTAATCACTGCCACATACTGAAATGAAATCTCTACAAGTTTACCATTTGTTGTATTGTATCTGATGTGTATTTCGAAATTGTTCTTATACCTGTGTCTGATACAAAATGTTTGTAGACTTAACTGTGTTGAATATTTGAATGTGCTTTATTTTGGTTATTGTTTATATATATGGTAATGTTGTTACTCTTGTATAGTAACTTCATGTCTGTTATAAAACTGGAATCAGATTACACAGTAACTGCGTCGCATAGTACTGCTTCTTCGTTCGATTTTAATAGACACACGACACACGACACACATGCCCATTTGAAACTTCTAACACAATCGGTACCTTATAAGTTATAACTCCGAATACATGTCAAGGAACGTGGTAATGTGCTATCTCACGAGACAGAGCATTCCAATTATCACATACAATATTATATATACATCATTCTCACACTCATACCTTAATTTGAAGTTTTACTACTAGAGTAAATTTTAGAGTACAAAATCTAGGTACTTGAGAAAAGAGACTCAATCCAGGAGATTTGGTAAGATTTCTAACACTCCAAATGAAAATGTCAAGTGATGATTCAATAGATAGAATGAATCTATGGTTTGTAGTGTTTGAAAGCTCACAATTACCCTAATTCTCACCAAAATACATAGCCTTCAAAGCTAGAACCCAAAACCCTTGATTTTTAATGAAATTTCACATTTATGTGAATTTTGGCCTGCACGAATCGTGGCTTTGGTACATGTGATTAGAGAGATTCCCTTTTTCAAAACCTTGCTAACTTTGTGGGATACATGAGAATATGAGAATGAATAGTAGCCCTTAGATTGAAATAAAGGAGTAGGATTAAAATAATGTCCTAAGTGTGTCACGTGACACTCTTTCTCCTCACTCATCACTCTGCTTCTCTGACTCTCTCTCTCTTCCTTCCTTCTTTCATCAAATATTTCTCCATCTCTATCTCTCTCTCAACGCTCGCCTGCCGTCGACGGATGTCACAACGCCACAAGCATCTCTTGTTTTGAACATCACTGTCTTTGGGATTCTTTCTCAACCTTTAATGGAAGACCCAATCTTCTAATTTTTTCTTTTTTGGTATTTTCTTCTATTTCAATCTCTTTTTCTTTTTTGAAATTTTGGAACTTGTTTATTGTAAAGGATTGTTTAAATGAAATACATAAATCCCTTTGCTTCATTACAACATGTGTTTGGTACAAGTTCTTACTCTTTCTATATGGGTAGTATTAAAAATTTATATTGACCCACAAAGATTAATATGTGTATATGTTGCAAATGATTTGGCACAAATCTATCGTAACAACATCTCAATAGAAGATGAAACGGTTCAAAGATTTGCAATTGAAATTAGGGATTTGAAAGCAAAACAAAAAAAACCTATCAAAATCAGCAAAGCAAAAATTGGAATGAGTGATATTGTTCGATTTTTATTTAGAAGAAGATGAAGGGAAAATGGGTATAAAAGAAATAGTAATACAGTAAGAGAGACACATAATGAGTTTTTTTAATCTTACCCATCCATTTTTGATCCAATAGTTATTATTTATTCTCACATTCTTATATATCTTTGGCATTCTCATGCGATATGTGATATATATATATATATATATAGGAGGGATCAAATTACCGCTGTAACATTTGAGTAATATTACACCTATAACGTTTTAACGAATTAAAATTTTACAAAATTCACTGCTGGATTGAAAGTTTATATCGTATAGATAATCTAAGTTGAGTTTTACAAAAATCTAAAATCGTTTGATATGCTATTGAAATACATCAAGATTAACGGCTTATGCGTTTTATTGAATACTGTTAATCTTGATGTAGCTCAAAATCATGTCAAACGATTATAGATTTTTGTAAAACTCAACATAGATGATCTATATGATATAAACTTTCAATCCAACGATGAATTTTGTAAAATTTGTATTGATTAAAGTGTTATTGAGCGGTGTAACATTAGTCAAATGTTACACCGGTGTAATTTGATCCCTCTATATATATATAATTTTTGCAAAACAAAAAGAATAATTGCTTGAAAGGAAAAAAAGAAAACATGAGAGAAGAATGGAAGAGTGTCCTTACGGTGAACAAAAACCTTATCGGGAAACTCTTTGACAAATTGTTCTAAGATATAAATCCACTTTTTTTCACTTATAAATAAAAATTAAAACAAGAATGAGTGTTTAAAGCAAGCTATGAGTGGTATATAAAATGTGATAACAATATACCTTCCCTTCATTCCATGAACCATGACAACGAGATGGTCAACATCAGAGGAAGATTTTTCGGATTGGAAAGCAGTGTTCTGACTAATTGCTGCATTGAGGGAGAGGTTGTGTTCTTAAGTGGATTGTTGTGCCAGTTCTAGGTTTTGAATGAAATTTTCATTATCATCTACTAGTGTGATTTCATCTGCCATTTTAGCTCAAACAAAAAATGCTGAAGTTGAGAGAAGTACACTCCGCAAAAAAAAAAAAAGATTGATAGTATAAGGTGTATAATTTCATAACACCAAAACAGAGACATTCCTTTGTTTGTGTTTGAGAAAAAAGATTGATAGTAGAAATATTTAATTTTAACCTAACTACTTCCCTCTCTGTAACAATTTCTTTATAGATAGAGGCAGGGAGTTCTGGAGGGTGTTCGAGAGAAGCGACCGCAGACACCAAAATTTTCGGGGCACCAAATTGTTTTTTAGTTAGAGAGTGTGTATATGCGTACGTGTGTATGCGTGCGTGCATGCACAAAATGTATTTATATTGAAAGATAACTATTTAAAGCACAAAATGTGCCGCAAAAGTTACCACAACAATAAAAATAAATTAAGTCACTACAAGAAAGAAAGATAATAAGAATAATATTATTTGGTTAAAAAGAATGAATAATATCATTAACCATTAAAAATGAAAATCAAAATTGTCTCACCAGTTTCTATGAATGACTTCAACCAATACTTGAGAACCACTTTTAAATTGGACTCGTTCAAAACCTATATGTTTAGCTTTATTCACGACTTGCAATAATGTTCATCCTTCATCCTCCTATGTTGTTAAACCAGCTCTTGCTAATGTGTGAGTCCAACCGTAAAATCACCAGAATTATTATAAAAACAATCACATATGTTATCCTTTCCGAAATGACAAAAAATACTTCATCTTGCATTTTATGATCAACAAACTACTCATTTTAATAATGAAATGCAACCCGTCCAATTTGACTTGATCTTTTAATATTATCATTTCATATTTTATTATTCAGGTTGTGTCATATACTTATAAGCTTAAAAAGTTTCTCAGTAAACATTTTTCTAATATTTCGAAGCTTTTATATCTAAGAATATAGTATCTCAGTTTGATTTCTCAAATTTGTTCTTCTCTGGGCTATGCCTTGTTTTGTATTGTAAAAAAAATCCAAATTCCATAAAAGAACACACGTGGCACGTGGCATGTGGCAAAAGGTGGTTACCGCTGATATGGCGTTGAGTAACGTCGACATTCTTCACGAACACTCCAGACAGTCCACACTCAATCTTTTTCTTTTTCATTTATTAATTAATTAATAATATAAAAAAATTAACCAATAACACTTTTTAGTTTTTTTAATAATTAACGGCTATATTTTCATATATTTATTTATTATTTATATCCTTTAAATAAATTGGTTATTTGCTTCATTTCATCCATTGAAGGATCAAAAAATAAACCTTTTCTTTTCTTCTTCTTCTTTATTAGTATCAATCATCACTCACTCTTTCTTTCTTCAATTATTATTCAGTGATGGCTTCTACGACGTCGTTTTCACTTCCTTACTCAGTTCCCATTTCATGCTACAGAAACTCTTCTCGCCGCCATCTTTCTCTTTCCTTCTCAGCCAAATCTATTTCCCTCAAATCATCACTTCAATTCAATCAAAAGAAGCTTCTTCCAAATGGATTTTCTAGAACAATTCAAACCAATTCATCACGTTTCTCTGTTCGCTGTCAAGCTTCTGGAACCGGAAGGGTAATAATAGTATTAGTAACACTCATTATCTTAAATTTCATTCTTTTTTTCGTTTTTATAATTTAGGATTACCATGCTTGAAACTAGTTAGAGTAGAAGCTATTCAATCTATTAGATTAATTCAACTTTGAAATTCAACTGTCATTTTGTTGATGCCACAACTCACCCCGAACCAGATTAAACCGGAGGTGAAAAGAGGGGAAGATTTTGGTAATTCAGAATTTGGCAGAAAGAAAACTTAGAAATCAATAATCTTCCAACTAATTTAATAATCAATTAACTAACCATATAGGTGATTTACTCAGCTTATGTGCAAAATTGAAGATTTGAAAATTTTCCATCTTGTTTGTTATGTCATGTGTATTATAGCTTGTGAAGTACAGAAGTACATGGGTTGATGTTAGGACTTGGGGTTTTGATGCAATGGCAGATTACACAGCAAGAGTTCACAGAGATGGCTTGGCAGGCGATAGTTTCATCGCCGGAGGTTGCCAAAGAGAACAAGCATCAGATTGTGGAGACAGAACATTTGTTGAAGGCTTTGTTGGAGCAGAAGAATGGACTTGCTCGTAGGATTTTTTCTAAGGTTGGGGTGGATAACACTCGGCTGCTAGAAGCTACTGATAAGTACATTCAGCGCCAACCTAAGGTGATCTATTCATTACTATATTTGAACAAGTTTCAATTGATATATGAGCATTTGCATTTTTGTATTTTGCTCATGTATTAAGTTTAGCTTAATTACTACTGTACTCACTAGTATATTAAGGCCCCTATTGGATAAATATCTCAATTAAGCTCTTATAGTATATAAGTGCTTATGTATAAGCTGTTTCTATGACAAAAGATAAAATAAAGTCAAACTATTTTTGTAGAAACTATAAGTTGTTTTCATAAGCTGTCCTGAAGAGATCATGGAAATAAGGTCTCAATTGTTTTTTCCCAATTATGTTAGGTTATAGGGGAATCAGCTGGTTCAATGTTGGGGCGTGATTTGGAGGCATTGATTCAAAGAGCCAGGGACCACAAGAAAGAATATGGGGATTCATTTGTTTCAGTTGAGCACTTGGTTCTTGGTTTTATCCAAGACCAACGATTTGGAAAGCAACTCTTTAAAGAATTTCAAATATCTCAGCAAGGTCTAAAATCTGCAATAGAGTCAATTAGGGGACGCCAATCGGTAATTGACCAAGGTAATGGCATTTTCTAATTTCTCTCATTCTACAGTTTTTAACATATGATTATAGTTGTGTTGTGTACTGTTCATTTTTCTTCCTGTGCTACTAATATTTGTAATACGCTGTTTTAGTATAACATGTTGTCAAATAGTGGTTATAGCAGTGGTATAGTACTGTTCTGTATCATAATTTGAACAAAACGCGTTTTAGTATATGATTATAGTTGTGTTATGTGCTGTTCATTTTTCTTCCCGTGCTACTACTATTTGTAATACACTAGTATAAAATGTTGTCAAATAGCAGTTATAGCAGTGGTATAGTATAGTACTGTTCTGTATCGGAATTTAAACAAACCGCTGTTTTCTGCGATTTGCACTTGAGAACACTGGCTATGTTTTAATTTTGTCCTATTGAAGACCTGTGTATCTTTTGGAAAATTGTGAAGCAGTGGATTCATGTTATCTTTGAACATCTTGTCTACGAGCCTTTAGACACTGTGTGTTGTATATGATTGTCTACATTTAGTATTGATCAAATCTTAATTTATATTTGTTAATAGATCAAGAAGGCAAGTATGAAACCTTACTTTATATTATTGTCTACATTTATTATTGATCAAACCGTACTTTATATTTGTTAATAGATCCGGAAGGCAAGTATGAAGCCTTGGAAAAATATGGAAAAGATTTGACGGCAATGGCTAAAGCAGGAAAACTTGATCCAGTTATAGGAAGAGATGATGAAATACGCAGGTGCATCCAAATTCTCTCCCGGAGAACAAAGAATAATCCTGTGCTGATTGGTGAGCCTGGTGTTGGAAAGACTGCAATTTCTGAAGGGTATGTGCTTAGTTTTTTCTCATGGCAGTTTATTCCTCTGTTTCCAATTATACTAAAAACTAAACTTTTTAGGAAAATTTGATACCTTGTAATAGGTTAGAATGGATGAAGCAATATGATCAACTATATGTTCAGTACTTAGTATGGTCATGGTGCATGTGAAAAATGTGTTTAACTAGTGGCTCAGGATTTTCTCATAATTTTGTTTAGAAACAAGTAGTTTAAATAATTATTTTGTTGCTTGCCCCATAGTTTGGATGCTTTTGTTTATATTATTTTTAATGTTATGTGTATTGACCTATATCTTCCATTGAAACAGACTTGCTCAGAGAATTGTTCAAGGAGATGTGCCTCAAGCTTTGATGAACCGTAGGGTATGTCCTGTCCTCCCTCTTCACTGTAATGATCTTATTCCTTACTATACCTCTGCCAGTCTTATTCCTAATTTCTTTTTTCAGCGAAAAAGATAATGTTATCTTATTTTTTACTCCTGAAGTTTGTTTCAGTTTGGAGTTGCAAAATAATTATATGCACTTGTCTCTTTTCAGCTTATATCCCTTGATATGGGTGCACTTATTGCTGGAGCAAAATACCGGGGAGAATTCGAAGATAGGTTAAAAGCTGTTCTTAAAGAAGTGACAGAGTCTGATGGTCAAACTATCCTTTTCATTGATGAGATTCATACAGTTGTTGGGGCAGGTAATAAGCTTCAAAGCATTTCATTTCCAGACATCAAATTCTTGAGGATTCTAAAATCTGCTAAAGATTGGTCTATTACTTGATGTGAATTAGTTTTTATTCCAAAATGTCATCAGATTGACAAGGAATCTAATCATATAGACGATACAATTTGGTTTAATCCATACTTTTCTCCTAAATATTGTATTTAGCTAATGCCTATTGGATTTTAGAAAGTACCATTTGGATGATGGATTTGGCTGCAATTATAATTTTTCTTATGTTAGGTGCTACAAATGGTGCTATGGATGCTGGCAATCTCTTGAAGCCTATGCTTGGTAGAGGAGAGTTGCGGTGTATTGGTGCAACAACACTTGATGAGTATCGGAAGTATATTGAGAAGGACCCAGCATTAGAGCGTCGTTTCCAGCAGGTTTATGTTGATCAACCTACTGTTGAAGATACCATTTCAATACTAAGGGGACTGCGGGAAAGATACGAGCTGCATCATGGAGTCCGGATTTCTGACAGTGCACTTGTCGAAGCTGCAATTCTCTCAGATCGATATATCAGCGGAAGATTTTTGCCTGACAAAGGTAACAGTTACTTGTTTAAATTGCAAAAAGACTGAAGTTTCAGGAGAATTCACTTTGATTCTATTAATAAGTAACTAACATATTTTTGTGGAATCAATAAGTTACTCATATGACACCTTACAAATTTGATGTTAATGATAATTGAATTTTGGATTAGAACGTTTCTGACTGATTTAATCATGTATTTTAGAGCATGTGAATTCATTTGTGGGATTATGGAAAACAAATAACTTAGAGATGCTTGTTAGAACAGGATAAGACTTCTTATTCATTTGTTCTTGCAAACGTTGAAACTGTGATGCTTAGAGAATAGTTTGCCAGATTCAATGGATAACTGATATAAGGCATTATTTGAAATTGTTTTGTAAAAATCTTTAAATCTTTAGCACTTGGCTACTGTTGGGAACTTACAGATGATCAATGATCGAAGTATTTTTCAGACATATTTCTGTTTGAAATTGTTTTGTAAGGCATTATTTCGTTCAAATTTCTTTCTGGGCTGCAATTAATGATGTTCATAAAGCACTGACTGCTAACTTCTTCCAAATTACAGCTATTGATTTGGTTGATGAGGCAGCTGCCAAACTGAAAATGGAAATCACTTCAAAACCTACCGCACTTGATGAAATCAACCGTTCGGTCCTGAAGTTTGAGATGGAGAGACTCTCTCTCATGAATGATACAGACAAGGCTTCTAAAGATAGGCTTAATCGTCTTGAGACAGAGCTCTCTCTCTTAAAAGAGAAACAGTCTGAGCTGACTGAACAGTGGGAGCATGAAAAGACTGTAATGACTCGGATTCAATCAATCAAAGAAGAGGTACCTTTTTGGATGTTGAAATATGTCATTCTGTAATATTTTCACCATGGGGAAAAACTAGTGCAAGTATATGGGTTGAGTTGGCAACTATAATTGAAATTTAATTACGTAGAAGATGAATTTTCATTGATTAATGATCAACACCAAATACTAATATGTTCTGTATTTATGCATCAGATTGACAGGGTAAATCTTGAGATCCAACAGGCTGAGAGGGAGTATGATCTAAACCGTGCTGCTGAATTAAAATATGGTAGTCTGAACTCCTTGCAGCGGCAACTTGAGAGTGCAGAGAAGGAGTTAGATGAATATATGAACTCTGGAAAGTCTATGCTGAGAGAGGAAGTAACAGGAAATGATATTGCTGAAATTGTAAGCAAGTGGACTGGCATTCCTGTTTCCAAACTTCAACAATCAGAGAGGGAGAAGTTGTTGTATTTAGAGGAAGTACTTCATAAGCGTGTTGTAGGTCAAGACCCTGCCGTTAAAGCAGTAGCTGAGGCTATCCAGCGTTCAAGAGCAGGTCTTTCAGATCCACATCGTCCAATTGCTAGCTTCATGTTTATGGGACCTACCGGTGTAGGAAAGACTGAGCTAGCTAAGACACTAGCTTCCTACATGTTCAATACTGAAGAAGCACTAGTAAGAATTGATATGAGTGAGTATATGGAAAAGCATGCAGTTTCAAGATTGATTGGGGCACCACCTGGATATGTTGGGTACGAAGAGGGAGGGCAGCTTACCGAGACAGTTCGCCGCAGACCTTATGCTGTTATTTTGTTTGACGAGATTGAGAAGGCACACTCGGATGTGTTCAACGTATTCCTTCAAATTTTGGATGATGGAAGAGTAACCGATTCACAGGGTCGAACAGTGAGTTTTACCAACACTGTTATCATTATGACCTCAAATGTTGGATCACAGTACATTCTCAACACAGATGATGACACGACGCCTAAAGAATTAGCTTATGAAACCATAAAGCAGCGAGTAATGGACGCTGCAAGATCCATATTTCGCCCCGAGTTCATGAATAGAGTTGATGAATATATTGTTTTCCAGCCTTTGGACCGTGATCAAATAAGTAGCATTGTCAGGTTACAGGTAATTTTACTATTTTTTTCCTAACTTTGCTATATTCCAATATATCATTTTGATTGACCATTCTTGCAAGTATAATCGGAATTATGAATATAAGATTTATAAGTTAACTTGCATTTGTAAGGACCCCAGTTGTAGTCTGTGGTTACAGAGACAAAAAATCTTAATTTCGCGACCACAATAACTGTTGCTGTTTTTCTTTTCATAAAAGAGTTACAGTGGCGATTACATGAACTCTTTTTGCAAGATTTTCTAACTCCTCTCCTTTTGTAATGTTTTATTACAGTTGGAGCGTGTGCAGAAAAGAATAGCGGATCGCAAGATGAAAATCCGTGTAACAGATGCTGCCATCCAACTTCTTGGAAGCTTAGGATATGACCCTAACTATGGAGCTAGGCCAGTCAAGAGAGTGATTCAACAAAATGTGGAGAATGAACTTGCCAAGGGTATTCTGAGAGGAGAATTTAAGGAGGAGGATACAATTTTAGTAGACACAGAACTGACAGCATTTGCCAACAATCAACTTCCACAGCAAAAGCTTGTTTTTAGAAAGATTGAAGCTGATTCACAATCTTCACCACAAGAAATGGAACCTTCTGCTCAAGCTCCCTGAATGAATGATGCCACTGCTCCTTATTTTTCACTATATTATGTTTCATTTAATATTTTGTATATCTTATCAATCAATATGAATATCATATACTACATGACGAAGTATCACCTTTATCACTCCAAACAAAGCTGTGTAAATAAATTTGTTTTTCCGTTTTTTATAAGCTCATAAAGATGTTTATCAATTGTTATATTTTTCTCAAATTTAATTTGCAAGTCAATCCATTTATTTGTCAAAGGCATGTGCGCACTGCATGATTCATGTCATGTTTAGTCTTCATTTGCTAAATAATTTGTCTTTTATTCATATCAAATAATTTACAACAAAAAAAATATATAAACCAAAAAAAAAACTCCAACTCTTTTGAATAAAGAAGTTAATGTCATTTAGGACAGATTTAAATGTCATTTAGGAAATAATTTAAAAAAAGTTCACAAAAAGTAATTTAAGACAGATTTAATGTCATTTAGGAAATAATTAAACATGTAAAATTTGTTTTAAATGTTTGGATTGACAGTGACAATAACATAATCATGGTGAGCCATTACGATTATGCAAAAACTACACTTAAGAGCTTCACTAAATTAAAATACTTCATGATTTTGTCAAACTCACCACCAATCCAACTCACCGTCAATCTAAAGATACACTAGCTGTTCAAGTATCTAAAATACATTCCATCCAAGGAAAAATAACCAATCATTAAGAATAAGAGAATTAACAACAAATATCGAATACAAATAAGAATAATACAATATCAAGACCTTCAGATAAGGGATTATGCTACATCTCTAGTTACTTAGACTATGAGTATTCTTCACATGCACAATTGATATGCATCTGAAGAATTTATCTACCTACTATCTTACAATATGCAATAGCACATCATGAACCATCTCCAAGGTACCTTTTGCTTTCTTCGGTTTCTTCTAAAAAATCTTCATCTTGAATTTAGCAGATTCAGAAAGAATAATGACAGCTGCAGAAACATTTAGTAAACAAGTGTGATTAACCTTCAAACTGATCTAGTCGCGTGCAAAAAATTAACCACTTACTGAGGTGGCAGAAGATAAATTTAATCAATTACTTCGTAGGAGTTAACAACCTAATTTGAACTAACAATACCTAACAATACCTGAAAGTCATTGAAAAATTACGCCAACTCAGGTGCCTCTTCAGAATCAGACAATGGCAATAGTGTACAATTCCCAATCAAGTGACCATTGAGGCACACAAAATACTCAACATAATCTTCATATGAACCAAGCCTGCAACTAGCACTTTGAGGGATCATTTTAGCTTGCTGCATGCTCCATAACTTTGCCTTACAATAAGGGCAAACTTCAGTTTGATGGAGGTTGGCACCCTTACTAATAAGCATCTTTCTGACCTTTGACGTTGCAAATGACTTAAAAACTCCACGAAAAAATCCCAAATCTCCTTCTTCACCTTGATCAAGATGCTCACAAGGATCAGACACATATAAAACATCGGTTCTGCATTGTGGCAAAAGAAAGCTCTTTCCGGATGTTCTAGAAAATCGAGTCTGATACACAAAGTGACCTGGGACCGAAGTTTGAATGTTTTTAAACAAGCCACCTTTTGTGCATCCCGAACAGTATGTAAGAAGCTTCCCTAACGCCCTCCAGTTCCCATCAACGACGTGGCTCCCAGTAGATTGCAGATCACACAACATCTTTGGTGCTCTTGTTCGACAAAACTCTTTCCATAGAACTCGTTTGGCAAGATCATCGAACCATTTGCACACACACGACAAAGTAGCAATCAATTTGGGATTCCATTTTAAATTGTGAAACACTAAGAAAATTGCATCTTCACTTAAATGCCCTTTAGAACATTGACAGCTAGCTGAGTGTATGCATCGGTACTGCTTTGTGATAATCATTTTATCCACCTAGCAAAACTAAAAGAAAAATTATCAGTTTATGAATATTCATACTTGGCAAACTTCAGGGTACTCACCTAGTTGGCAAAACTTAAGCACCAAATTTTTAATCATAAAATACTTCACAGTAACTGGAAAAAATCAAGACAACTGATTTAACCGTTACTGTCTTACTGGATTATACAAATCTAAAACTTAATATTCAACTAATATTCTCATTTTCTACTGATATATTTTCATCACAATTATAGTTACATATATACAACCTTGTTCTATTTCGCTCATGTGCTCAAAACTTTTTCTCCAAACAAACTCTTACAATATTAAGTGAGAAAATCCAAGCAATAATCAATCAATTCGGCTTCTACTCATTCCTAGTTTTTTCAGCAACATACAATCACATTCACATACTAAGTCAATTCATGCACCTAAGAGTTCAAACTTTCACAAATCACTCAAATCATACATACAGACTTATAACATAAGCACTTATTATATAAGTCCTTATGTATAAACCAATTTTATAATAAAAAATTAAAGTCAAATTGGTTTGATATAAGCTATTCTCATGAGCTATCCCGTAGAGCTTATGGAAATAAGCTAAAAACAACTTATGTACATGTCATAAGCTACTCCCTATGGGCACACTATTATAAGCAAATATTCACTTGTCATATTCATTGAATAACTGATGTATCTGAGCTCAGATAAGCCGACCCAAACAGGACCAAAGTGATCAACTTGCTATAAATGATAACAATTTACCACAACAACAACAGTAACAAAAATAAATTTTTGAAATTTTCCATCAATAACGTAATTCACATAGCATAATAAATTTCTACCATATTTATCAATCAGTTTCAAGATTATAAACCACACAGAAATTTCCCATGAATAAATAATGCACAGAAAGTCAACAACACTATATTTCACACACAAAAAAAATAAAATTTCCCCCAAAAAAACAACTCAAATTAAGAAATAAACCAAAACAAATCGAATGAAATGAATCAAAGATTCACAAAAACTTCAAATTTAAGAGAGAAATAGAGTATTCAGCATGATCTCACCTGAATTAAGACGTTTCAGCAGAGCCTTGAAACCCTAGAAAAACCCACTTTTGTGTGCAATTGGAACAATCGAGAGAAAGAGAAAGAGAGAGAAACAATAACATGTTATCAACAACAGGGTGAAGTAATTTTGAACTAAAAGCAGGGGCAATTTGGTCAAGAAATGTGAAATGAAGAATGAATAACGACAATACAGAAAGAAACAGAGATTGTTGCAACTTGCAAGATAATCATTGGATCATAGCTTTGTTACTAATCACAAGTTAAGGGCCATTAATTTTGTGACACGTGTCAGATCTCGATGACATAAGCATTTTCTTAGCTGGCACCAGGTAGGATCAGTTATGTGGAATAGTCTTATGATGTGGCACTTAGATAATCAAAGGTCATTTTTAAGCATACATTATTCTTTAACAAAATAAAAATAGAAAATTCCATAAAAATAAAATAAAATAAAAGATGAGTGATATATATCCAACGAATGAATAATAATTCACGAATTTTAGGTGTTGAGGTTACATACAAGTATTATATACAATTCAATGGCAAAACAAATTTGTTAACAAATAAATTTCGGATTTGGTGGAATATAAGTATAGATGTGGCATTATGTAGTTAAATTGCACTATTGTGATGGATTCTTGAAAACAAAAACATTCGCTCATATCATTTTTCAAAATAAAAATAGAGAAAGCTTATAGATTTGATCTTAACATTGAAATTTTTTAATAGTATGCATAACATCATGAATTTGATCTCTATTGTAAATAAAAAAAGAGTGAATGGAGAGAGAAGATGAAATATCACAAGATAATATTTAAAATAGATAATTACAAATAGAATTTTGTAAAAGGATATGACATTTTCGTAAAAGTCTTGTGATCGGTTGTTTCATATCACTATCCAATGTGTTTTCTACTAAATTTGAAATTTAACGCAAATTTTCTATCTCACTTAAACTATTTAACATTCTTCTTGAAGTTTCACAAAAAATATAGCACTGTTGTTTCATAATATATCATAACATATTTCAGACTTGAATGACATACAAATTTTCTTAGCTGACACTAAAGTAGTATGATATTTAGTGGGGCAACGTCTAACGACATGGCACATAGCTCATATTTATAATGACGTAGGCAAACAATTTCTTTGGATCTTCTTATGCATACATTATTCCTTAGCAAAAAATTTAGAGTGAACGGAAAGAGAATATGAGATGTGAAAAGATGATTATATCATAGAAAAATTATGTGAAAGAGAATTTAAATCTCATTTCTTCTTTTTTGTGAAGGGCACAAATTTATCTATGACTTTTTGCGTGTTTGGTATCACGACAATATTTTACAAGTTTGCACCGGACATATGTTGCGCAACCACAAAAAGAAAATATTCAAAATACACGTTATTATGTTGTTTAGCTCTTATAAGAATACATATTTTATTTTGCAAACAATAACTAAAGAAATTTTGGTATTCTCAAAATCAATTTAACTTAATATGTGGACATTAAACTTGTAACACACAAATTCAAAAGAGCTTGTAAATCACAAAATAACTTCATATCATCTCACTGTTTTGTTCAAATTCAAAAGATATTATTCATGTTTACTCAAACCATATGATAGAATTTATGGTGAGTGGTGAACAGTGAAATACAAAGATCCCCTTTCAACTCTAAACTTAACCTCAGCAGACAACTAGGCATATCTATCTATATCTTCCACTTCCACAGCTTTGGTATACTAACCTACCATTTCTTCACAAAGTAACGAACGCTTGAAATGATGTTGATTCGACGAAATCACAATGACATCTTAATTTTGTTAAACCTTTAAAGTGTAACTTTGATCAAAATCATCTGATACACTCTGACTATGTCAAATTCAGCGTCAATCCAATCATACACTAAATGAAAGTGTTTGTCTAAGCTTTTTTCTCATTAAGTGAGATCAAAGTTTCAAATGCACTAACCAAAGCTTTCACCTTACTCCTCTGAATTTCAACAAGTTTACTAGCTGTTTCCTCAATCACATTATTGGACAATACTTGTTCATCTTTCTTTCCCTTCACATCTTGATGTCTTAAAACAACCTTTTCAAAACCAGTTATAGCAACAGTTTCATCAGCATCAACCTTATCATCAGTAGCGTTGTTGTCCTTCGAGACTTTTATACTTTCGAAACTATTTTTCTCAATTTGAGTTTCGAACAAATTTTCAGTCTCGCCCTTTTGAGGCTTCTCATTATCCTCAACTTCCAAATCCAAAACCTCTAAATTTTCAGTCTCACCCTTTTGAGGCTTTTCATTTTCCTCAACTTCCAAATCCAAAATCTCCAAATTGTCCATGTTTTCTTTTCCATTGTTTCCTAAACAAGAATCCTCCTCAAGTTCACTTGTTGCATATTTGGGTTCCTCTTGATCAGATTGAAATGTTTGGTCTTCACTTTCTATGATGACATACAAAGTCTTTTCCTCGGCCTCATTGTATTGTTCCTCAGGTTCAACTTTTCTTGGCATTGGATGATTCTTAACACGCGACGCAGTTTTCAGGCTCTTGTGTATATTAATACCTGCATTTCTTTTTTGAGAAGATTTCAATAAGGAAGCCCTTGGTGAAGCTACTTTGCTGGAATCTAGATTCATTGAAGTCCGCGTCTTCTTGGAAGTGGATTTTGATGAAGTTTTGGCCATCTGAGAAGTTGATATCGGATTAGTTTTCACCGTTTGAAAGGTTGATTTCAATAGAGGTTCTTCCTTCTTGGAAGTTGATGAAACCTCTTGCCTCCTTGTTTTGTAGGTAGAAGAATTTTGCACATTTTGAAGTGGTAATGAATTTTTCACTTTGACCAATGATGCTTTCTTCTTGTTTACCACAACTTCATTGTCAGGTTGAACCAGCCGACCCGATCCAGTTTTAATCACCTTGGTTGTGTCTGAGGCATTAGAAACCCGGAGCTGAGAATCAGTTGATTCTCTACGTTTGACCAATGACTTCTTCATTGGCTCAGAATCAGCTGATGCTCGAAGTTTGACACCTGATGTGACTACTACTTCACCAATGTTCTTCTCTGAACTTTGATGTAGTTGTTTTCTTTCGGCTAACTTAGGTATGAAACTTCTTTTCTTTGCTTCAACTGCAATGTTCTTCCCATATTTGCAAAAATCGTGACAGGAACCAGTCGAAGCTCGACGATAATGAGGAACAACTTTGTCTTCATTGTTTGCGGAAGATGAGTGCCTTAATTCAACGACGCGCGACATAGTCACTTCTTCAGAAATCACTGGTACATCAACACATTCCTCTGCCATCATATATTGAAGAAGCAATGCTGAAACAACAACGAAATCAATTATGAAATGAAAGTTTATCAACCACTCATCAAATTAAATACTAGTTTATGTTATGCATCAATAATAATATTGTTGACAAATCATAATCTTTGTCAGTTACAAAAACAATTTTTTTAAAATGATTTAGTGATCTATAATTCAAATTCAAACATATCTATAAATGGAAATGTACATAAATCTTTACCGTTACAAAATGCCAAGGCAACAACTATATAACAATTGACAACATTTTTTGAAACAGATAACAATTGACTTGAAATGCAAATACTTGTTTTGACAACATTAAAATCACTTGTTTTTCTCATTTGATTCTTGTCCATTTATTCAGATTAAAATGCAAATTCAACTATATATGAAGCAATATTATTATTATTCTTATCATAGAAAAGAAAACAAATGGAATCATCAATAACTGAAAAGAAAAACTAAGATGTTCCTTTCCCTCATTAATTTCAGCCACCCAATTTCACAAATATACTTCAACATTCTAATTTCTAATAAACAAATTTTACTACATGTATTAGGTGTATCAATTGTGCATCTATAAGCTTAACCTACCCTAAGAACAAGGTAACCACTTATCTAAGGAAATCTATGAAGCAAATAAACATACAAGGATACTAGATACGATACTGAAACGAAGTCACCGCCAATAAATTAAGAAATAAACAAAAAGATTGAATATATGTGTCGGTGTCGCGTCACTATTGGATACAGATACAAGTTAGACATCAAACAAACCTTCGATCTGATGTGTCGATGCCATGGTTTTAAATTGTGGTCTACGGTCACAATTGCAATGGCAATTTTGATAAAATATAAATTTCACAATGTATGCCCAATTGTGACCGTAACCGCAATTTAAAATCATGGTCAGTGCTGCATAGAAGGAAATCAATAAAAAAGAAAACAACAACTTTAAACCTAAAGTAAAGCAATACAAAAAGGTACATTTGGTCATTCTCATCTTAAATCAAATACAAGAATGGTAACCAGATAATTTCATACAAACATATTCATAACACAAATAATTTCATACATTATATTCAGAAAATTCAGCAAAAAATAAAAATTTATCACCTTAGATTGATTCCTCAGCACAAACCCACATCAGAAAAAAAACACAAAAACCATTGCAACCGAAATATTGAAGCAATCTCCAAAATAAAAAACACACCAAAAAGAAACTACTTGAATAAAAAGGGTATACTCAGAAACCCTTTTTTCAAAACTCAATCAAAATCACATCTTTCAAAGAACCCACTTAATATCTATAGAAAATAAACAAAACCCATATGATAATTTTCAGAAAAAACGCACCTTTTTATGTATAACAACACAGTTTCACAAACAGAGAAAAAAGGGTTGCTTGAACAGAAAGGCAAGAAAAAAGGAACAGAATGTAACAAAATGAACACACTGAATCAATCCTTTAGAAGGTTTTGTTGAGAATTTGAGATGGGATGAAAGAGATTGTACCAGTTTCTGGTTTTTCGTTGAGCTTTGTTTCTTCAGTAACGCGTTTGTTATATAGAAATAGAAAAGAGAAAAGAGAAAGATTTGGTTTTTATTTTTGGCGGGTATAAAGATTTTCTTATATTATTACACCTTTTCACTATCATCATATCAATATTTTATTTAAAAGAAAAAAATAAAATCATTTTTTTAAGAAAATTAAAAGTTGATATCAATAAGAAAATTATTAGGGATTTAATTCATGAATAAAAGTCATTATTTTCTTTTCAAAACAAAAATAAGAAAGAAATTTTTTGACTAATTTTTTGAAAAAAGAAATTCTTTGACTAATTTTTTGAAAAATAAGAAAGAAATAAAATAAGAAATATGGCAAGTAATATAAAAAAAATTATATATAAGGAATTATATAAAAAAAAATGTAAGTGCACAGGAAATGTTTTTTTAGCCACACAATGTACAAGAAATACAAAATAGTATTTGTGTAAAAAGGGAAATTATAAAATAGTATGAAAAATCAAAGTTTATACTGTAGATATAAATGTTGATTTGGTAGATATAAAGATTTGGTTCATAAATTTTAACTCAATTGATAAATATTGATATTATTAGATTAAATATATTTATTCACCACCCAAAAAATAAGATTAAATATATTTATTTGAATTTGAATTTAGAACATCAAAATTGCGCGCAAATATTTGATTTATGCAAAAAAAGAAAACTTTTGAGGAATTTTTTGATATTGTAATCTGAATTTTAATGCACCAATTGAATTCTGTTAAAGAATATTAGTATATTCAAATTAGTATGCGTTAATATTTTAGGCAGGGTTGGACAAAATATGGTGATATTTTAAAATTTTTGAAATGTTGAAATGGAATTTAATTTTTTAACAGGATAATTAAATTTGGTGCAAGAGAAAGAAAACAAACAAGATGATTTAAGGTGATCAAGTCTTTTATTTTTGCTTTCAAAAAGTTAGTAAGGAAATGTAAATGGTAAATTTTTAATTTTTTTATAGAATGTAAATGGTAAATTTTGGTTTTGTGGTCATCTCTTCAATTCCTATTTAATCTTCCTCCTTAAATACCCTTTAAGTTTGTGTCATCTCTATGCCTACTTGGCTACTTAATCATCCTTCCCCTTAAATACTTTCTACCACATCTACCTACTTAATCCTCTACCCCCCTTGTGTGACCCCCTCTTTTTACTCGACACCATTCTTACCCTTTCCTTGGCCTTGGCCCCCTCTAACTATAGTAAACGATAGGCTAAATTACACTATTGGTCCCTTAACTTATTTATTGGTTTCATATAGGTCCCTTAACTAATTAATGTTACAAATTGGTCCCTTAACTTATTAACGTTACAAATTGATCCCTTAACTTTAATTATGTTTGTCATATTGGTCCTTTTTAACAGATTGATAGTGTATTCATCTTCCGTCTAAGAAAGATGTCTCAATGCACAATCATATTCACTAACAATATTACTCAAAAATAAATCATTTATATGTTCATATAACGAATAATAGAAAGTAAAATTAATATTTTTTCATCAAAACTAATAAAAAGGACCAATATGACAAACAAAATTAAAGTTAAGGGACCAATTTGTAACCTTAATTAGTTAAAGGACCAATATGAAACCAATAAATAAATTAAGGGACCAATAGTCCAATTTACCCTTTCCTTGGCCTTGGCCCCCTCTAACTATAGTAAACAATATCATTTTGATTATTAAATATGTGATTTGTTTTTTTTTATTAACTAGTTTAGTCATTAGAATTACTACTTTTAGGTGAATAAACAGGATATTTGAAATTCAAATTTCAACGCTATATAATGCGATGTCTCTACCAATTAAGTTAAACTCACGAAAACAATTTTATCAATTAATTTTGATATAGTCAAAAGCTCTATAATGCGATGTCTCACACATTATATAGAATTAAGGGTATACTAAATAATGTCTCCGGATACTTGCTAAACATACTAAAAAAGAAAATTAAAGAGAAATTAATATTGAAAAAAATTAGTTTCTAAAATTTTAAAATATAATTTTCCGCCACTAAATTCGTCACTATTTATGAGGGAAGGGATTTTGTTCCTTTTCTAAATTCCGTTACTAATTCGCGTCTTTTTAATTAATAATTGAATACACAAATTTTAAGATAAACTTTCTTTATTGATTTTGAAATCTAAAATTCTTTTATTTAATTATAGAATACTAATATTTTATTCAAATTACGGAATTAGTATGCATTAGTATTTTGGGCACGACACTAACATGTGTTGTTGTCTTATTTAACAAACACATGACTCTTTCTATAAAAATATAAATATAAATGCCTAAAAAAAAAATTAAATTTTCATATATATATATGTTGATTTGAGGATTAGTTTGACAGCGAATTAAAATTATATGAATATTTTGTAACAAAAAAATTAAATTATATGAATATTATTATGGACCACTTTTCTTTTTTGACAAAAACAAAATAATATTTATTAATTCAAATTAATAGAATAACATTAAATACAATCACATATTCAACATTCCTTAAGGATGAATCTGGGAACAAATTCACAGCATCCAAGTTAATAGCATACAACGACAAAATACCTACGATAAATAATATGATAAAATTAAAGTGACCGGAGTATCCATGCCTTTGGTTTTGCAACGTTGATGCCTAAATTATTGATGAAATCTGTAATTGAGTGAAGTTCGATCTTTCAGTCGGAATCAAATGAACACCGCAATAATATGAGAAATCAAATAGCGTCGCACAAGACGTCGAACAGCACAACGCCGCACACAGACGATGAAATCACGAAAAAAACACAAAAGGAAAAACTTAATCAATGTGAAAATCCCTTATTTATAATAAAATAAGAAAAAAATTGATGGAGCACCTATTAAGTATATATATTTTTTAAATTATGATGGGTTAGAAAATATAATTTTGGTAGGATTGGACAAAATGTGGTAATATATTCTAAAAATCGTTGATGTGATTTATGAATATAATAAAGTGTTTTTTTTTTTAATAAAAACGCCTCATCTGATTAAAAAGAAAAAAAGAAAAGTGGAGTATAAAAGGAGGGCTATACCAAACCTCAAAACAAATTAGCAAGTGTAATCATCCAAGGATAATCCTACTTAGCAAGTTTGTTTGTACATTGGTTTCCTTTTCAATAAATATGAGAGATTATGAAATTTATCCTTATAGTTTTTGCTACACAATTATTTTACATTAGTTTTTGCTACACAATTTAACTAATGGTTCTCAAAAATTACTTCCATAAGCAGGCAAATATAGTTGTGTTGCTACTACAATATTCACGGCAAAACAACCAACATTTTCATGAAGTTTCTAAACATATATATATGTAGAAGCAGCAGAGCCAGGATTTCACAACACTTGAATAATCTTGGAAGTTTTTGAAAATAAATATTTTAATTAAATAAATATTTACACATTTAATTGTTGTAACTAGTTGAAACCATTGACTTTGAGGATCATCCAAACAAGTAGGATTATCATCCACACAAATGCATTTCTTTGTAACAATATATCTTAGGTGAAGTAGAGGATTCCTTTTGTAGACATATATAAATTTTGCCCTTTTCCATCCAAAGTACCCAAATGAAGATTAGTTGCCGATAATGTTTTCCAATCATTTGAGAGCTTCACTATTGATCCATCACCAATTGCTTCTATGCATGTACCACTTCTCTTGTAGTAAAATCAATATGCCATATACCATAATGTTCACTCACACTTTTTTCATTCTCTCTTATATAGTAAGCACCTTGTGCAGCCCATAAAGCCCAATCTAAGATAGGCCAACATACAAGACATGAATCTTTGATTTTTGTCATCTATATATATCAGCCATATATGTCCATGCCAAATTCATGAGAAACCCTGCCTAGCTTGTCATTCAAACTATTCATTACATTGGCACATTTTTGGTTCACTGGTTGCTTATTCCAATCATCTGGTGACCCATTTGACCATGCATAAGAATGTACCTCGTACACTAATTTGTTCCCTATATATGCTAACATTTAGAGGCATATATCGTCTTCAACAAACTTAAGTCGGTGTCATAATTCAAGCCAGAAACAAATTAAGACTAAGACATTTGGCTCATGTATTTGTGCCAATTGTTGTTGTCTTGATTTGGACCTCTTAGTTCATTTCTCATCCCTATTGCCACAACCTATTCAAAAATCAAACATTAAATAATTGTCTGTTTATTTGGACCTCTTGATTTGGACTATAAGCTTTTTTAAGGGTATTGTATCAAGACCTTCAGCTATCATTGCATTTAGGTGGCTTGACCAAATGACACAATGTACGTAGCTTCACCCTTTTTCCTGACTCATCTACTATCCATCTCTTGTTGCTTGAGAGAGGAAGACAATTCGAATTTGATGAAAAAATTGAAAATACTAAAAGCAGAATCAAGCACACATGTTTTCCTCCCATCATGAAATTATAAAAACAAGGAAATGTACAAATATCAAATCAGTTTTTGGGATTATTTTTAATTGATTTATATAGAATTGTTCATATATTGAAAACTAGAGCTGGCAACCAAATGCAACGGACAAATCAAGAGTGAATCAATAGGGGACATAGAAATTAAGTGGAATTGAAACATATTAAAATCATGTTGGAATGGTTATCAAGTATTGATTTTGTGATTTATTTCATGCATAATTAACTAATAAAAATTAGTTAATTTTGTGACTAAAAATAATATATCATCTAGGTCCAAGTCCAACTCGGTCCGACGGTGTCGCGCGCGTATGATGATATTCGACAAGGTGTGTGCGGTCCTCCGTTCACAAAACGAGTACCTCTTGAACACACTCCTATTAGTCACATTTGCGTATATAAACACTACTAAATAAGAGAGTGACTTAAGCAATGTGGGACTTGTTCCCACTACACTTTTCTTAATTCACACTCATTAGTTTCAAGTCCTATAAGACAAATGTGTTTATTCTTTTTCATTTTTTAATCACAATGTTCCAACCTCCACACATTAAATGATCAACAAATCATTCATTTTCACAGCACAAACAACATATAAATGTTACATATATTTGACATGGTGTAAGTGGATGAAAGTAGTATCGATAATCCTAGATTCTTACATTTCAGCGGTTTGATTTGGAATACTGATGGTGCTGGATTCATGGCTCCTCTGGGAATATAGGATTTTCTAATATCCTTCATGTGGAACTTATGGCAGTTTACCAGCTCCTCTGGGAATATAGGATTTTCTAATATTCTTCATGTGGAACTTATGGCAGTTTACCATATGGTCTTCTCCTAGCTTGGGGGATCTACACTTGAAACTTGAAAGAGTTGTTGTGCTATTCCAATTCCAAGACTGCTACTCTCTCAGTCCCAAAATATAAGAAAAAGTTGGTTAATAAAAGTGAATGTATTTGGTCCAAATCTTTAATCAAATAAATCAAATTTCTTTGACTCTTTTTTATTTATATTTTGAGATAGAGGGACTATTAAATTGATTATCGAACTTATTAACGAGAGTGACATTATTATGCCTAGAGACCGGAGGATCACTATTGTTCATACTCCCATATTATCCCATAGAGAATAATACCTATAGAGACTACTTAGGCCCCGTTTGACTCAGCTTATTTTTCTCTTTTTTTCTTCTCATTAAAAATAGTAAAGAAGGAAAAAATTGTGTTTGACTTTATTTTTTATTTATTTTTTACTTCTTTACTTTATTTCTCTAATACTTTTAAAAAGAAATAGTGTCAAATATAATTTTATACTTCTTTATTTCGTTTAAACTAAAATAAAAAGTAAAAAATAAGCCGGACCAAACAGAGCCTTAGTTAATCATTAAGCTTGCAACCTTAAAGTAGTTTATTTTTTAACAAATACACGTAATCTTAAACAACATTTAATATGACACGGAAGTATAATGTACTCTTAAATATTATGATTGTGATGGTGTTCGGGTTGGGGGCAATTGCTTCAATATCAAGTCAAAATTAGGAAGGAGAGAAGGTACAACTCTTAATTTGTATTTTTGTACGGAAATTTCAAATCAAATTAAGTCCCCACAAAGATGAGGGTTTTGTTGTTTTTCAATTATTTTAGAATAGATGTGCTTGTGTTGTGTTGGATTGTCTCAAGTGATTTTCGACATCAAAGTTCCAGAAATAAATGTTGTGGTTCCTAAAGGTTGCAGCTACAAAATGAATACCTATGAATACCAATCGAGATTCGATGATTTTGTGGAGGAAAAAATATATGTAGCGATTTTATCCATGAAATTATCGTATGATTGATTTTGTCCATTAAATCGTTCCAAAATATTTTTTTTTTTAATTTGCACCACCAGTTTAATTTGATTTGGAGATCAGTTCTGTCATTTAGTGGTTCCAACCGGCCTCTCCCGATCGCAGCTGTAAAGATCGAACCAATTTTTTTCTTGACATTCAACTATATATATAAAAATAATATTCAAATGTGTCAAAATCGATTTTATATTTCTGAAATCAGTTTTCCTTTTAGAAAGGTAGAACCAAACATAAAGTGAATAGAGTTTAATGGAGATGCACGGACGCTTTAAAATAGTTTTACACGATCAGCCAATAAAAAACCGTCATTTTGCTATATCATATTAAAAAGGTGAGGTGTAGTGGGGTGATGTGGCGGAAAACATGGTTGATATTGGTTGACGGTGTAAAATTATTTTACACTGTCGGTGCATATACATTTTTCTCAAGTAAATATCACAATCTACCATAATTAGGTGAAAATCATAACCCAAAATATCACAAACTCTTCAATTTCTTTCGAAGATATCGTTTTTTTGACATTTTCATGCAATGGTGGGGAGTGATTGGTTTACCAGACTTTGGCTCTTTATGTGTATGATTAATTACATTCACATGGAAGATCTTTATGTTTGATATGATTTAACAATCATCTTCACCAAAACTATATATGTACATATTTTACGAAGGCTTAAAATATATACAAATTTTGTCCTTTTGAAAATTTCCTCTATTAAAAATAGATGGATGAAAAGAGATAGATAGAGAGAGGTAGATGGACAAAAATTAGATGGTTAATAATTGATGTCTTCTTTGCATAAATAATTTTAGAAGAAATTATAAGGTCAATGGACTATCAAAACATAATGGAGAGAAACAAAACCGGCTAACTTAATTTAGAAAAAATAGAAGGCAAAATAATTTTGGTTTTCTACTTTATTTACTCCTATAATGTCTAACTATAATATATATTTTTTGGAATGACGGTATGACACATTTCCTCCACTCAGATAACATTACCACTTCTACACAAGATACACCCTCGTCTAACCAAACATTGAACCAACACAAAGCACCCCTTCCCAAAACAATACACCGACCTCACCACCCTCCCATTTAGAATGTCTGGGATGTGATTTTGTTCGATTTTGAGTATAAAGTAATTCTAACTGCGAGATAAAAAATCATCTAAATCAAATGCGGTTTTCAATTTAAATTGATTTGATTTGCAGTTTTATTCTTAATTTGATTCGGATACAATCACTTCTATTTCCATCCAAATTAATTTCTCACAAAGAACCCTTCAACCAAGTCTATTTCTTTCCCACTCACCAAGTCTTCTCCTCTCTTTTTTTTCAAAAACACTAATATACTGGGAATTTTTTCGCCCATATATTTTCTATTTTTCTCTTTTTAACTCAAACAAAATCTTATAAGATGTATTATTAGTTTAGTGAATATGTAAAACTATCAATTTATTATGTTATATGCTAATTTTAAAATATTTATTTATGATTTAGTAAAATATAAGATGATTTAGTAAATTATTTTATACTATTTGTGCATCTTCAATTCTCATACTATATGTACACCAAAATAAAAATTTCAAAACACAAATACATGTTTTTTTAAGCTATACTCACACACATGTCCTTAAGTATGGAGAAAGAGAAATGAAGAATCTAGAGTTTGAAATTTGACCTTTGCAAATCAACATTCCTGCAGTTATGAACCGATCGACTGTATTTATGATTCCATTTAACTATTTGTTTTATATTTAAAAAAGAATATAAAATGGGTTTTATAAAAAAATTAAAATAAAATACTATCAACTAGGGTAGGGGTAATATGTTAAGCTTGTTTCATGATGGTACTTTTCTTTCCCTTCTAATATATGTTGTTTCCTTTAGTGTCTGTTTCTAAATGATGAGAAGTTACCATTGAAGATCAGTCAATATTCATAATGACTTGCTTAAATGATCAATGTGTCCTGTATTGACATTGAACAATGCTATTTTTTTAAATTTTTTTTACTTTAACAAAGTTCCTCTTATATTAATAAATATAAGTACTTACAAGAAAAAGAAAAATACATAAAATTAAAAAATTTAACCAATTAAAATTTGGCTAACTATACATAAAAAAGATAGTAATTATAAATTTCCCAATAAAATATTACCATCTAAATTTCTTCTATTTCTCGCTTCAAATTTTTTTTGTTAAATAGCATTTTCGATTTGACATAACATTGATAAAGGAAATAATCAAGAGAACAAATTAATCACATGTTTAAACAAACACTTTTGGAAATTGTAAAGAAGCCATAATCAATTATCTATTATTTTCTAACAAATGGTGGATTGACAAATAGTGTATTGATCATTTTGATAAATAAAAGAGTAAAAATGTATTGTTATTGATAATGATGAATAAAAGATGTTTGTACGAGTAATTTTTTTCTCTGCGATCTGTTGGATAGATCGACTTGCATACTATAAGTGTAAAATAGTGGAAAATATGGAGTTTAAACTTTGACCTTTCTAATAATATCTATAGTTTTTTTTTTTATATTAATAATATCTCTATAGTTATTACAGACAATGTTTTAAAAACTGGATATGACCGATAACTAAACTGGTGAAAATATTAAGTTACTGATTTATTGATCGAATCACATGACTAAATCAGATAACTCGGTTGAATAAACTGATCTATATAACAAAACTATATAAATATTAAACCGAATGGAAATCAGATGACTCAATCTCTAAAAAAAGATCATTACACCTAAAAATATGAAAATTTCAAGATATTATAGTTTCACAAATTTATTCTTTAAATTTAAATTCTAAACGTAATTAGTTACAAATTCTTGGTGGGGAAAGGAATATGCCTTAAGCCATACCTTACATCCGCCCCCGCACTTGTTATAACGAAAAGAATAATTTATGATATTTTCTATGAAATAACAACAATTATTTGAGCTCTAGAAATTCTTCCAGCCCTAACTCTAAAATTGGGGTTTTGAAAGGAGAAGACAACTTAAACACAAAACAATTTTTTAAAATATTTTTTTAAATTGGATTATCAATCGAGTTTTTTAATTTTTAAAAACTAAAAAAAAATATGTTGAGAACGCAATCAAATCATGGTATTTTTCTTTAAAATATCCTTAATTAAAAGAAAGAATTGAATGATCATAAAAAAAATTAAAAAAAAAGAAGAAGATGGAATTGAATGTTGTGACATTGATTGAGCTGATGGGACAAGCATGATGATCATTAGCTAAAAAACAGATATAATTGAAGAGAAGGAATATATTAAGAATTAGAATCCGACATGAATTTGAACTCGGTCTTTATTGATTGATCTGGCCGGATGGGTACGTGAACAAATTTATATCCACACAAAACTTGCATGACTCACATTTACTCATGCTATTTTGATGCATTCTTGAAGATAAGAATAAAGAAACAAAAAGATTAACAAATTCAAAAAGAGTGAAAATTTTGATTGTACCAAACCAACGATAATTAGATGGTTAATTTTGTTCTTCATGTAAAAAAAATGTTCACATACATGGTTAGGTTTATAGTACAATTTACTTGATAATGAATACATAATAAATCGAGTTGTGGTAAGTATAATTTAATTTACCATAAATTGAACACAATTTACTTGAGTTTGATCTCAAACTTATGCATGCACATCATTAAAACTCTTACGGTGAGTTTATCTCCTATTTGAGTCGAACATAAGTTTAAGGTGTTAGTCTCTGTAATTACGTGCGGATGATAACTGAGAATCGAGATTGTATTAGCTGTATTTGATCACGAAACGACCAAATTACGCGACCAATATTTAAAACTGGGCTGTAAGCACTGCATCTGCTTGCAGAAGTATCCAAATGTAAAAAAAAAAAACAGAGTGGTCCCTAAAGTATGACAAGAACAAAAAAACATAGTTGGAACGTAAGTAGTCACACACGTACACAAAAAACACCAACGTTAATAACCCCACAAAACACACACTCTCTCTCTCTCTTCACAAAACACTAACATCCACTCTACATTGCGTAACCGTAAGCACCAGTGTTTGTTTTCATTTCCCTACTTCACCAAATTCACATGCAAAATCAAACTCACCTCAATTTCATTTCCAACATTTTTCATCATCTTATACATTTATATATACTCTCTCTTCATTTTCCAACACTAACACCATGTGCTCTTCTCTGTCACTCCTTAACCCCACTCTCTCACTCTCTTCCATGTAATCAACTACTTCAATTCCTCTCCCTCTCTCCCATGGTTCTTACTCTTCATCATCAACCATGCCCACCTTCTCCTCTCTCCCTAGGTATAATATAATCCATCTTTCATTTCAAATGTACTCTCTCTCTTGTCTCAATTAACCAAAGAGTCTTGGTATTCGGTCTAAATTTAGACCAGATACAGAGACTCTTTCACTATTATTAAAGATTAGATATGGTATTACGAATTCTTGAATTTATATTTATAAAAATAAAAAAGTTAGTACTAAAAAAAAGTTAATTTAGTAAGAAAATCATGAAATTACTTTCTAACTTATCACTAGATATTGTGACCAATGAATTTCTCATTTTTTCATCATCCAATTGTATGAGTTGAGTACTTATCAACCAATTTTGCACAATCTATGTAATTAAATTGAACTATTTTTCTTTATTTTTTTCAAAGGCATTGAAGTGTTCATAAAAAACAAAAAGTTTTCTTGAAGTAGTGTTATACTATGATTTTGATATGAAATGAAATATGAAAATAGCTGAATTATTACAATTATGATGATGTTTTTTTTAATAGGTGGATTGGTGGAAAATTGTTTGGAAATAATCCCAAGAGCACAATCAACAACATTGGTGACAGCGGCGATGACACTGGTATTGCGGTCGTAGACGACAATCCAGTGACAAGCGTGGTGGAGTGTTACGCTTGCACACAAGTCGGTGTGCCAGTGTTCCACTCCACCAGCTGTGATAGCTGTCACCAACCAGAATGGGAAGCATCAGCAGGTTCTTACTTAGTTCCAATACAAAACCGTCCCGGAAAATTCGCAAGAGCAGTTACAGGGGCAAATTGGGGACCTTTAGGAAAAGTTTTAGATCCAAGAAGCAAGCGCGTGCAAATATGGAACCGCGCGTTGTTATTGGCGCGTGGTGTTGCGTTGGCAATCGATCCATTGTTTTTCTATGCGCTGTCGATAGGGAGAGAAGGTTCGCCATGTTTGTATATGGACGGTGGTTTGGCGGCGGTTGTTACGGTGGCGCGTACGGTTGTTGATGCGGTGCATCTGTTTCATGTTTTGTTGCAGTTTAGATTAGCGTATGTGTCTAGAGAATCGCTTGTTGTTGGATGTGGGAAACTCGTGTGGGACGCACGTGCCATTGCTTCTCATTATATGAGATCTTTCAAAGGATTTTGGTTTGATGTTTTTGTTATTCTTCCTGTTCCTCAGGTATGATTTTTCTGTTTCTGTTATTTAATTAATTTTTTTTTTTAAGATGTGTTTAAATCTAACGGCTGGTAATTTTTTATTTATGTTTGTGAATTAAAGTTTTTTGTCTTTTGGATTACTGAATTAAAGTTTTATTTTGATGTCCGAGGTTGTTTGCTGTTGGTTCGCATGTTGTCTCTCGTGACTAGGATAAATTCTTCAATTAGTTTATTATTATGTCCTATGTTTATATATTTGAGGGATTTATTTATTATTATTGTTGTTATTTAATTAGTTTACTTTTAATAGATTAATAAATCTTACAAAAAAAAAATATAGATTAAATTAAGCAGTTGAGTGTTCATAAAAGAAAAAAGCATATCCGTAAGTTGTAAGGGCATACAAATTAATCTCATAGAGTTTTTATTAACAAATAATTTATTAAACTTATTTTGACTCTATGATTTCCTTCTATTTGCAGGCTGTGTTTTGGCTAGTAGTACCAAAATTGATAAGAGAAGAGAGGATTAAGATAATTATGACAACAATGCTATTGATTTTTTTGTTCCAATTTCTCCCTAAGGTTTACCATAGTATATCTATGATGAGAAGAATGCAAAAAGTCACAGGCTATATCTTTGGCACCATTTGGTGGGGATTTGGACTCAATCTCATAGCTTATTTCATTGCCTCTCATGTAAGCAAACCTCAAATGAAATTTGAACCTTCATCAAGTTATCATTATAAGCATCTTTGAATTAACTTATTTGAGTTTATCTACTGATATAAGTATTAGATAGTTTATGAGAACTTGTGAAAACAACTTATAACTTATATGAAGACAGTTTGACATTTTTTTTTAATCTTTTGTTATAAACGCTTACACTACAATTTATAGGTTGCCGGAGGGTGTTGGTATGTCCTTGCAATTCAACGCGTTGCATCGTGCCTTCAACAGCAATGTGAAAGAACTGCTGGATGCAGTCTCTCTCTGTCATGCTCAGAGGAAGTATGTTATCAGTCAATTTTGCCACCAGGAACCATTGGAAATCCATGTGGTGGAAACACAACAATGAGTAAGCCAGTGTGCTTAGATGTTGAAGGACCTTTCAAATATGGGATCTACCAATGGGCACTTCCTGTCATATCCAGCAATTCCTTAGCTGTCAAGATTCTTTATCCCATTTTTTGGGGTTTGATGACTCTCAGGTAAATTTCTCAATAAACAAACTCTTACTTTAGCATTGACTTATTTCAGCTTATCTACTAGAAATCTAGAATAAACAACTGTGAGACTGTTTCGAAGAGCTTATGGAAACAACTTATAACGTGTCCATAAGTTGTTTCCATACATGGCTTATTGTTAGTTTCTCTCTAGTTAAATAGTTTTCTTGTTCAAATCAGTGTCTTGATGGTTATAATTTTATATATCATAAGATTAATAAGCATTTATTATACAGTACATTTTTCTCATAAGATAACTTATGCTTTTCTTTAACCACCTACATCATAATCTATGAAGCACTAACACAAAGATAGACATTGTCACGTAGATACTAGTAATAATTTAAGAAAATGGAAGTGATTGAAGTAATTCATCTATCAGTATTGTGTTTGTGTTAGACATCGACATGTGTTTGGACACCAGACACACCTTTAATCTGAATTGTTGGTGACTTGGTGTTACATAGATCATAATCAAGTATTGAGCACTTGAACTGTTGGAGGAGTGTTGAAATGCAATTCTGTTAAGCCTAAAATGTTTCTGAAGTTCAATCTAACCTTATCTTAACATGCTTTCGAAGCTTCATTTGCACTTGCATTCAAGCAAAAATGTTTCCTTGATGCGTTTGGTTAAGATGTATCCAAATAACGTTCTATTTCATATAATAATCCAATTGATTTAGTTAGCATCTATGATTTCCTAATAATCACTACGATTTCTTGCAGCACTTTTGGAAATGATCTTGAACCCACAAGTAACTGGCTAGAAGTGATTTTCAGCATATGCATTGTACTTGCTGGACTACTACTTTTCACTCTGTTGATTGGTAACATCCAGGTATCCAAAATAGATTATTATTTGATTTGGATTGCCTGAAATCCTACACATTCACACAATAAACACATCATTGGCCGTTGGACTGAAAATCGGACGGTCTAGATTTGAAGCACGGTGTTTCATGATTTTAACGAAATAAAAATATGGGTTCATTCTGCACCGTCCGATATCAATTCATCAGCCACCAATGTGATAATTGCGTGAATGCATGGGATTGGTGACTGCAGACAATCTAATCCGACAAGTAAATATGAAAAATGCTTCATATTGTTGCGCTTAATGAAAAACTGTTTCATAGTCAAACATTGTTTAACAATGAGACATTTGTACTATGAAGGTATTCTTACATGCAGTCATGGCAAAGAAGAGAAAGATGCAGTTGAGATGTCGTGACATGGAATGGTGGATGAGGAGGAGGCAGTTGCCATCCCGGTTAAGACAAAGAGTTCGGCATTTTGAACGTCAGAGATGGGCGGCCATGGGAGGAGAAGATGAGATGGAACTGATCAAAGACTTACCCGAGGGTCTGAGGAGAGACATCAAGCGCTATCTTTGCTTAGACCTCATTAAAAAGGTAAGATAGAACCAAACCTAAAAATGAAAGAAATTGGACAGTAAATTGTCGCCACAATAAAATGGATAATATATATTCCTTATGTCGGTTTGACAGGTACCGTTATTCCATAACTTGGATGATCTTATTCTTGACAACATTTGTGATAGAGTGAAGCCCCTAGTCTTCTCTAGAGATGAAAAGGTATTAATGATATCATCATATGAACAATTGAAGCACTTTGTTTAGATAGAACTTTAAAATGATCGTCACGGTTCTTTAACTCTTTCGTATATATCATTATGGAACAGATAATTAGAGAAGGTGATCCTGTACCAAGGATGGTATTTATTGTCCGTGGACGCATAAGGCGAAACCAAAGTCTCAGCAAAGGTGTGGTAGCAACAAGTGTCCTTGAACCAGGAGGCTTTTTAGGCGATGAACTTCTTTCGTGGTGCCTTAGACGTCCTTTTATAGACCGGCTTCCGGCCTCCTCAGCTACATTTGTGTGTCTCGAATCAACAGAAGCATTTGGTCTTGATGCTCAAAACTTGAGGTACATAACCGATCACTTCCGGTACAAATTTGCGAACGAGAGGCTTAAGAGAACAGCGAGATACTACTCGTCGAATTGGAGAACATGGGCTGCTGTCAACATTCAACTTGCTTATAGACGTTACAGGCAGAGGACTAGAGGTCCAGTGACTCCTGTAAGAGACAATGGCGGCACTGAGCGCAGGCTCTTGCAGTATGCCGCAATGTTCATGTCAATTAGGCCACATGATCATCTTGAATAATAAAGGTTTTAAATTGCGGTCTGCAACTACAATTGCAGACGTAATATAAAGGAGTTTGAACTCTCCGCAACAACATCACAACCATAATTTCGACGGCATTGGTTGTATTTTATTGCATTTTTCCGCAATATTATTATTAAGATTCGCAGCTTAAACGCAACTGCCACCGCAATTTGAAACCATGCAATAAACTAGTGTCCATGATTGGTTTTATTTTTATTGATTTGTTTTTTAATTGAGGTTTCTGGTCCTTATTGAATTTTCTGTGTCATTAAGTCCTTTAGATCTTTGAAATTATATTATTAAAATCATTCATGAACTTTATATAAAAGTCAAAAAGGAAATGAGCAATAGTGATTCAGGAATCATTAAGTTCCTGTCAGAAGGAATTATTGGATTTGTATCTGAATTATTTCCTATTGAGGCTGCTATGTACTTATTGCATAAGTGAATGAAAGGTACTAGAATCAGATTTGTTTTGTTTCATTCTTAAGAAGTTTCCTTTCTATGAAAAACCAAAATAGGGAATCATCTATTTTAACTTAATTTCAAATGGGTAGGCAAACTTTTATTGACATTAATTACATTAGTCGGAGTAGAACTGATCTCGAATTCTTGAACTAAGATGTCAGGTTCGAGCCTTGTGAATGGAAAAAAAATGGAGTAAACAGACCCGTTCCCCGTGGGGGCAGGGGTGGGTGTCAAATTTTACACCCGACTGGGTTTGGGGGCGGGGGCGGGTGCGGTACAGGGTTGCGGGGGCGGGGGCGGGGGTGGCAAAACCCGGCCCCGCCCCGCCCCGTTGCCATGCCTACATGTGAAGCATTGTCGCTACAGTCTCTAAATGTATCGAAGTTACGAATTTATCCCGAAGTTTGTCTTTTATGGACCAAATTAACTAACAAAAGATACATTTGTTAGTAAAATTAACTAAAAAAACACATTTGATGATAAAACTATCGAAAGACACATTTAAATATATTTTTGTAATTTTGATACACGTGAGAATCTATATATATATATATATATATATATATATATGGTTTGCTAATTTAGAATCACTTATAAAAAATTTAAACCCTTTATATAAAATAATAAATAATAATGGCTATTTTTATATTTTTTCTTCAGTTTATCCAATTATTATAAAATAACTATGGACATGAAGGAGGCAAAAACAAAATACCGTTGGTGATGATGAGTAACTCAAACAGCCATAAATATTTGCTTTGTCATGCTTTCTTTAAGATTTTTTTATTTATAAAAAAGATAAGACAAGAAGAAAAAGAAACAAGATTTTCATGCTTTTGGGAGAATTAAAAAAAATTTGCGGGAAATAACAACAAACAAAATAAAAAAAATAAATAATGGGGAACAAATAAGGGAATGATATATAGATTATGAATTTATAATGGTAAAGATATTTTAATCAGGTGATAGAGAGAGTATATGGTGTACATGAATACTTTGTTGAAAATTTTAAATCTTTAGATTAAATAAATTGAATGAAGAGATTTAATGTCAAAATAAATTTGACACATTGGTGTCATTTGATCTTATCTCTTTGTAAATTTGTAAATATCAAAATACTATATATAAACGCAATTATGTCTGTTCTTTCCATCAGAGTTGCTCTTGCTTGATTCTAATGTAAGTATTTTACCATTTTTTCATGCTTGAATTCCATTCACATATTGTCCTTTTTCCTTACCACTCCTATTATTTGATGTTTTATTAATTAATCAGCTTTCTTTTATACATATAAATGGCATTAGATTGATTGAGTTTATTTAGTCATACAGCTTCTTTGATACTAATTGCAGGTGAAGCATAACAAATGATTGAAGAGATTTTAGATTTGCTTGATACTAAACTTCTTCTATAGGTAATTATTAGAATTATTTTGGAATTTCATTTATTTTATTGTTAACTGGTGTTTATTAGAATTATTTTGGAATTTCATTTATTTTATTATAAATTTTTTGAAATGAAATCCCAGTATTTAAAAAGTAGATATATCTAGACAACTACATTTGAGTGAGAAAGACAATTGAAAATTTGATAGGACATGTTTAAAAACAATTTTAGAAATGCATCTAACTATTTTTTTATTAATTCTTTGTGTCTCACATAAATTAGAGTCTTCCATTTTTTTTATTTTTGAGAAACTGAGACGACATTGACATGTAATTAAATTCTTATAGATAAATACATTTGATATAAGTGTGAATGTATATCATAACCAAACCATATTCATCTTATATTGGTTCCTCTAAACTTTTATTCTATTAAAAAGAAATGAGAAGAAATTTTAATCTATTTTCATAAACCGTTAATATAAATTCATAAACCGTTAATTTTAAAAGGTCTCAATAACATATCAAATAATTTTTTATTTTTCTAAATTTTTTTATGTTTAATCTATATGTTATAAACTTTCAATCTAACAGTGTATTTTATGAAATTCGTATTCATTATAATATTATTCATGATTGGTCCACTATGAATCACTTGAAGAAATGTTTCGAATTTCTCTTAATTTCATAGTGCAAATTAAATATGGATAATATCAATATCATTATGTAATAAAACTAAAAATAGAAATTTAAAATGACAATTAATTATAATAATGACTGTGAGACAGTGTGATTTGGCAAAAACAGCAGACAAATAGAAAAACACAAAAACATAAAATACCTTTTCTTTCCTAAGATAACGGATTCTGTTGTAACCAAATTTGGAGAAAATTGATTGGAAATGAGGTAATCATTACCTCTAATTATAGCAAAACATATCTACCAATCCCCTTTCCATTTTTTTCTCTCTCTTACCAACCTATCATTCATCACAACATGGATAATCAATGTTGTAATCATCATCATCGTCGTCATCATCACCTTTCATTTTCATCATTCTCTTGGGGCTCCTCAATTTTTTTGGAGCCCTGGATTTTGCTTGCTTCTGATCTTTCAATTATAGAGCTACTAATCTGCTACTACATGTTCAGATTACTTAGGTAACACGTTTTGTTGTTATTGTCTCTTTATTTGTCTTTTATTATTCATTGTTTTCAAAAGGGTCTATTAAAATTTTAATATTTGTTAATAGAGGACATCTTAGAACATAAAAAGTACAAAATTTGATATATAATTTTACCAAATGAATCATATATGCAATTTTTTATACTTTAGAGGATGTAATGTCTCTAAAGAGCAATTTTATTTAGACATTGTATGTCAGACACATTGTACAAAACACATTCGGATTTAGTGTTATTTTGATCCGAGAAAAGGGGAAAAATATAATATAACAATCGAAACTGTATCAAAATACATTGTCAGATGTTGGTTTTAGATGTCAAAATATCTTTTCTCGTGTCAAAATGATGTTGTCAACCTCGTGTTCAAACCACGATTTTTAATTAGGATGTAAAAATTGCGGATAAATATAGTTGATTGTGGTTGCAATGATGTTTTGGAAATTTCAAAAACTTTGATGTTGCAATGTTAAAACAATAATTTTAAGCCATGTTGAAATTATTAATTTTTATGTGGCTTAATTTTATTTTGAAAATAAAATAAAGTACCTATGATTGAAGTTTGCCTGCAAAAAGACTAATTAAACCAAAACATTTGTAAAAAGAAATTGCAGCCTAAATATGACGATTTTAGAGGTTTCTAAACATCGCAATTCGCAACTGCAATTGTGGCCACATTTATCAGTATTTTGTTGCAGTAACATTGTTTGCAACCGCAGTTTAGAATCATATGTTGCAGCCAACAAGTTTTTGTAATTTTGCAATTATTCTGTATTAGTTTTACAAGATATGATTATTTTTGTGATAGGTACCTTATTGTCGGTGTGGAACCTGGCATATCAACCTAAAAAAATGGGGTTGAAACTAACAAAGGACACTCCACAACCCAAAATTTGTAGCCCAGCAAGTTTGGAACTACATCAACGCATGATTCATTACCTTACCAAGAATTTTATCCGTAACTTGGTATCTAAGCAAAGGAGAAGAATGCTTATTGCTGGTTATGATCTTGACATGTCATATATTACAGATAGAGTATTAGCAATGTCATTTCCTGCTGAACGTATGAGAGCAGTGTATAGAAATCCTCTTTGGCAAGTCAAATCTGTTTTGGATATGAGACATTATGATCATTATAAGGTGCAACTTCAATCCATCACTATTTTCCTTTCTTCTTTTTATAATAAGTTTAGATAACTTCGGTCCTACGGACTCTTCAGAGAGCGCTTACAGATGTAATTGGAGATTTTTCAGCAATGAGGTCTAACATTCGTTGTGAATCGACCACTATGTTTACTCCATACCTAGCATGAATCTTACTTACCCTTAGTTTGTATGCATACTTTTTTATTTAGTTCTCTATGTAGGTATACAACTAGGGGTTGATACTTAAAAATCGTTTGAAAATTCAACGATGATGGGCGTTGTCTTTTGAAAGTAAAAGATCATGGTCCTCCTCGTTTTTAGGGTTGAGACAGTGACTTGACCGGTAGCAATTCAACAAAAACAAGAGAAAGCAAATATATCCTCAAAACTCGACTCATATTCGTTTTTCTTTGGTTATGTCGAACCGACATCAATCATATCATTATATCAATCATAAGAATGAGGAGGATTGTGAGCTTTTATTTCCAAAAGTTGCCGGTTAGAGTTTTAGGTGATTTTTAAGTGCCGAGTCTATTGTGGACCACTTATCAGGTGGATTACCATAGAACTCACATCAATTTGATCACTTTTTGTTCATTTTTTATGATAATGCATCAATAAAGTACTAATGTTGTTTTTCCTATTATACCCTTATTATTCATTACTCTCATTTTTCTAATTATTGTATTTTTTCTTTCTATACCATTAATGAAGGATAATTTTGTAAAGTAAGTTACAACTTCTCTTCTCCGTATAAAATTAACGAGGTTTCTTAATTCGTGTGTCATTTTTAAGTGACATATTTTGAGACAGAGGAAGTAATGAATGTTAATTAATATCTAAGCATACCACTTTTGAAATTTTCAGGTCTATAATTTGTGCATAGAAGAAAATTATGATCCAGCACACTTCTATGGTCGTGTCGAAGCATACCCTTTTGATGACAATCATGTGCCATCTCTTGAAATGATTAAAGCTTTCTGTGAAAGTGTGGATTCATGGCTATCAAAAGATCCAAAAAACATTGCTGTTATTCATTGCATGGTATGAGTTCATCAAATTCACACTTCCTTTAAATTCTTAAGTATTACTAGTTACATATTTTTTTACTCAATTGTATTATTTGATTCAAAATAATGCAGGCAGGTAAAGGTAGAACTGGTTTGATGGTGAGTTCATACCTAACTTATTGCGGCATGTCAGCAGAAGAAGCTCTTCAATTATACGCAGATAGAAGGACGACAAATAATGAAGGAGTAAGTTAATGTTAGGTATAATTCCAACAATATAAGATGTAAATTTAATCTATCAGAAAATCAGCAATAATCATATGATGTGTAATTTTAGAAGTAGTTATGATTAAAAGCGAACGTTTAAACAATCTGACGATTATGTTTGATTAACAGTATAAAAAATGTTTATACTTATTAGGTATCAATACCAAGCCAACGTCGATATGTAGGGTACTGGGAAAGTCTACTTTCTGTTCCCAGAGGAACTGGATATGGACCTCCAAATGTAAATTTGCCTCAACCATGTAACAGAGAATTGAGGCGAATCCGACTGTATGATACTGTCAACATTAACACAGTTTTCTTTGTTATATCAGAACTGCAGGAGGTTAGTTTCACCACAATTTATGAAAATGTTTGCGATGAAATATGTTTCCGGTAATAAAGATAAGCTGCAAAATTTTGTTTGTATACTTACCAAGATATGTTGTTCAATTTTTCGGCAGATTCCAAATGAGGTCTACCGTCCACCAGTGGAAGTTTGTAGGAGCAGCTGCAGAGAGATTAAGAAAGGTTATCAAAGAACAAACAGTCCTCGCTATTATATTTCCATTCCTGAAGGTGATGAAGATGGAACAACATCCGAAATAGAAGAACCCCGTGTTGTAGTTCAAATGGATACAGAGAGTCCTGCAATATACCAAAAATCTTGTTTGGACCATTATTTTGAAAAACCTATACAAGTAAGTTATAAGTTTTTATCAAACAAAATATTTTAATGTATAGAAGCGAAAGTGTGAGTTTAAAGATCAAATTGAAGGTTTACTCGTATTTTTCATAGAAACTGATGTATATTAACTAGTCACACGATCTAGTCGATTTTGTTAGTGTTTATGCTCATTTGTTTTGATGAATATATTCTGAAGAAACATTACATCATTGGACAGGTAACTGGAGATGTACGTGTGATATTCTACGAGAAAATGATGGGAGGCCGTCTTTTCTACTGCTGCTTTAATACAGCTTTCATTAGGAACAGCTTACTGCAGGTAATCTCATCCTTCTCAGAAACTACAATATACATTAAAGCAAATTGAACCACATTTAGAAAAGAACACAGTTACACGCATTTAGAACATCAATAGTTGTTCATTAAATGTCGTCGATATTCCAACTGTGTGAATGTCGGCCATCCCTTACTGCAGGGTAGCTGAATTCAACATTAACCAATGTAAATTGGAAATAATAACAACATACACTAACTTCGACTGACTGTGTTCACTTATGTAATTATTTTGTTTTGCAGCTCACAGTACAGGATTTGGACAAAGTTGGGAAGAAAGGAAGATCAATATGTGGCCCTACATTTTGCCTAGAATTATTGTTTGGTCCTGCTAATGCAGGATATTCATCATCTAGTCTTCTATCTGTTAGTGATCATTCTAGTGATGATTCATTATAAAAATTTATGTTAACATGTCTTTTAAGAAAAAAATGAATAATATGAAAGGTTTGTCCAAATACTTTTCACAACTTGTAAAATATTTTTGTGCGATATGCTCCGATCCCAACGATGAGTCCCTTACTGTGATGTGTAATAGTGCACCGATTCCATCAGCCGCTTTTCGTCTAGTTTTTCATTGGCGAAAGGTATGAGTGTGTAAACTTTGGCCAATGAATGGTCTAGTCAGGGCTCAAACTCGGATACTCTTTGACCGGTTCGACCTTGACTGAATGTTCACAAATTTTTAAATCTCATCCATTTTTTAAAGGATTGCTAAAATAATAACAGTTCAAAAACTAAGAAAAGAAGTCATCAAGATAGAGAATGATATGGCATTCAAACCATGTGCATTTTTCTACAAATGGTGATATAGGACAGATCAATCATTCTCTTAGCATAACCTTTTGCATTTCCATCATTATAATACAAACTATTGTAGGTCAAAATGAATCAAACATGGACCTTAAAATCCTCGTCCTCATGACACATTAATACCCAAAAACTCGACTAAAAACAAGCACACATTAGCTTATATCATTCCCTGTTGCTAAGAGATTAAGCTAGTAAACAGATCATTAAGGATTACAGTTTAAATAGAAGCATGGTATTATATGGTGAGTTCCCCATTGTCATGTGTAAGGCCTGTGCGCCATGATTCCGCTAATGGAACGTAGCATTTGCTTAGTTAGTTTGCAGGAATATGATTCGAGGAGATCTAGTGTTTGCCTGTCACCTTGTCAAGAATGAGCAAAAGTACAACAATTAGAAGTGGTTTAACTTCCTGTGAATGCTACTAGGTCAATAATGTTGCCTTGCGCTTTGCATAATCTTCGACAACACTAATTGCACTATTGCTATGGCGTAGCGAAAACTCTGCTAGTAGAATTTGTCTTTCTTCAACCGTTAAATCGCCATGACAGCCCTGCAAATGTCATAAAAAAATCAGACTTCGCGAAAAACAAACGAGACAGCAAACAACAATAATGATGCAATCAGAAATGAATTGTACAACAAGACATGACTTTATATCATAAACTTGTAATATTAACAAAACACGAAAAGTAGTGATCGTGATTATAGTGCTCGGATTGTAATCATTAAATAACCAAAAAACAAGGTGGGAATAACCATGGAGAAAAGAATACACAACAGTGGCATTATAGTGATCGGATTGTAATTATTAAAATAAGGTTGATTTAACGATACAAATCTGGCATCTTATGTCACATAAAGTATAAAATTAAAATCATTACCGTACGGGAAATTCTATCACAAACAGCATGGTGCATGAGAATTCCTGCAGCAACTGAAACATTAAAAGAGCCCACCATCCCTTTCATTGGAATACTGCAGTGTAAATCTGACATCGCCAAAGCTTCATCACTAATACCCCTGCAAAAAGAACATAACCCCGATTAAACATAAACATTCAACAGACTTCAAAAGTATTACATGCAGTTTTCTTAATCCAACCAAGCACCAACATGAACGATATATATATATATATATATATATATATATATATATATATATATATATATATATATATATATATATATATATATAATAATAACAACAATAATAATATTTTTTTCAAAAGCATCAACTGTCGAATTGAACTAAAACAGCTTTACTAATAAGTCATCTATTATTACTTCATAGATAAAAAACTAAAACAAGAGACAAATGTGAAGGAAATAACCTATTTTCGTTCCCAACTACTATTGCGGTTGGACAGGACCAGTCCATGTCATAAATAGAAACCTATATACAGCAAGAAAAGTTCAGTCAACTTCACTGTATGACATATGAGGATTTTCGACACAATTTACTTACATATATAAATACAATGCAAGAATACATGATTATAAGTTGGACACAATTCCTGTGGTTATGAACTAACAAAAATAGCAGAGACAAACAATACCGCATCTATTCCCACATGAGTTGTGGCAATTCTATAACCACGTGATTTCAACATTTCAAAGCACTCCTTTGTAGAATCCCATAGTTCAATGTCTAACCATTTCTCCGCACCCATGCTTACATGGCGATTGTCCTTATACCTGTCGCAAGCAAGCCAGGTTACATGTTGCAATTATGTTTCTCTTAACTTCATTTCAATTTAAATCTACAAACATCAAATTCATAATTATGAAAAGTTTTGATCTTAACAAAAAAATCATGAGATTGACTAAATGTTGGTAATATTATTCAAGAAGAATTAAACAGATATATAAAAATAAGTAGAACATAAATGACCGTTGGCTTAACTCTATTTATGGTTGAGAATAGAAAAAAAACAATTAGAAAGCAACACCCTTTATAATCACCAGGAGTAATAATGTATGAAGAACTAACACAGGCACGAGACACAACACTAACACTTAAACACTGCTAATAATTTAAGAAAATGGAAGTGATTTAATGTAACCACATGTGTCAATCTAAGTGCCGGTGCTCCATAAATAATAACACAACAAAGTTAGCTACAATCAAGAGGACTTCAAAAGATAAAACGCAGCTTTGATTCCACTAAATTAACTAAACTACACTATAGAATATATTCAAATGAAATCCGAATCCGCGATGACATATTAGTAATTAAATTCCTAAGGGTAAGGTGATTTTAATTCAATGAAATGAACAAATCAATCCTATTTTATGAAGAGTAAATACCAAGTTAATATTCGATATTGTAGGGTTGTATCAACCTAATTCTCTATATGATTCAATATTCTTAAACAATTCCTAGAATTGCAAAATGTTAATCAAGATCATTTTGATATCAAATGCTCTAGTTTCAAATTCACTTCCGGTATTACTAACTTAATGTCATTCTAGTCCCTACTACAAATATCGATAACATAAACTACTAGATTGATAACGTAAACAACTAGATTGATAACGTCCGTCCTACATTATTGGAAGGAAATCGAGGAAGCTTACGATTGCCTAAGATGGTTGTCCAAAAATCCACCATGCCATTCCACCACGGTGGTGTCATGTCCGCCATTTAACAACACTCACAGACATTTCGACACTGCTAACAATTTGTGAAAATGGAAGGGATGGATGTGTCGGTGTCATTTTGGTGTCGGAAACTGACACATGTTAGACACCAAACATGCTTCTAATCTTAAGTGGCGGTGGTACATAGATAATAACAAAATAACAAAATTCCTAAAAATTGCAAAATGTTAATGAAATTTCTTAGGTGATTTCAATTAAACGAAATCAATACATCAATCCTATTATATGAAGAGTACCCTAGTCGATCCACATGGCTGCCTATGTTTGGTATCACAGTTGGTATGTTAGCATCACAGTGATCTACCGTGATTTTTCAAAAACGACACTCTGTCACGGTGGATCATTGTGATTCTGAGATACTCACTTTAATACCAAACATACTCCTACAATTTCAAGCACCAATTATGATATTTTAACCATTTTATTTATGAATCCAAATGCAATAAATTGAAGAACAAAAAAAAAACAAATCCATAATCAAATTTCACCTCAACAAGAATGTAAACACCTTTTGTTAGCATCAGTAGAAACAACATGAACAGACTGAACACCAAGAGCATCAGCAGACCGAAAAGCAGCAGAAACATTCCCAAAATCACACAAACCTTCAACCACAAGACAAACCGAATAGCTTCGGTTCCGAACCGCATTCCCAAACCTAACCTTCCTCGATTCCGAAATACAAGGATTAACAGCTTCAATAACTTCATCGCTTGTAAGCTCATAACCGTTTCCACACCTGAAAGTGTCTAGGTAAGGGAACCACCGAGCCTGAGGTTCGTGAAGAAGTGGCTTTCGTTCCATTTTCATGAGTGAAGAAACTCCTTCGCCTGTATTGAGAATGTTGTGTATTGTGTCGGTTGATTGAGGGTGTTCTGTTGAGGAAACGACCGCGGGTTGAGGTGCGGTGAAACATCGGCGCCATGTGGGGGTTTGGCGGCGGCGAAGGAGAGAATAGAGGGTGGTTGGCGGTGGTTTGAAGTAGGAAGAAGAGAGTGATGAACACAACATGGTTTTGCAACTACTCATCTTGTTTCAAGTTTTTTCTTAGATTCCGGATAACATATATGTTAGTTTTTTTTTAGTTTTTTTTCTTTCGCACCGGTTTCCAATCCATTAAGGCTCCGTTTGGATCGATGGAATACAATGGAATGGAGCGGAGCGGAATGAAATATAGCTTCATTCCATTGTATTCCATCAATCCAAACGGAACCTAAAAATAGACGACTAATCTGATTTGTGCGCAGAGGCATATGTATTGGCCAACCGTTATTCCCTGGGAATCAAACTCAGTATTTTCCGGGTACATCATTGAAAGGAGTTCCTTGCCACTGGAGCCCAAACAACTTGGTTTATATGTTAGGTTTATTTCAGATATATCGGTTATTTGTTGTGGTTTGGATCGGTTTTTTCGATAATTTTTTTTATACAAACAAACTTAATTAATTTTATTTCAAATAATAAGTTCAATACAAGATGGGCAATGTGCTTTATCCTTTTTTAATAATATTTTTTATTTTCCAAAAAATATAAAATGAGTCGTCAAAGTTAACTCATGGGCAACTTGATTTGATTGTTTCCTGACATAATTGACCTTCCAATTATTATTAGTAACCAATATCTAACATACATATCAACAAACTGTCAAGTTTATAGTAGTTGTGTGTTCCGCGTTGATAGATTGCACTACTTACGGATAGCCACTTTCAATTTCAATGGTTGCATTCTCCATGTCTATAATACTCAACCAATGAAGAGCTTCCCTCGCACCCCAAGCTTCTTCCGCTGCAATCTCTGATATCCCTAGAAATTGTTTCGGAAAAGCTCTCACAAAAACATCCGCGCTCGTCACGTTATTATAAATTGCTGTTTAGACAATTGTGTAGTAAGGATAAGAATCATTCTTTGAAGTTTTTTTTAAAGGAATCATTATTTGAAGTTGACAACTGTTTAATATTAATGCACCCATATTGGATCATTGTATATGTTAGTGATTATTTTGCTACATAAAACTGGAAAAGAATGTGTTAAAGTTCAACTATTTTAAAAATGAGTCTTCTTCCCATTGTTGGTCTTGAAAAATTACAATGTTGTGTATGTTGAAGTATGTTTGAAGTTTCATATTGCTTAGATTTTTGGACTGTTGAGTGTATAAATATGTGAGGACAACTTCACACAATGAGCTAGCTTTTGGGGTTGAGATTCAAACATATTTAACATGGTATCAGAGCCGGATTAAGGACTGCAATGTGGACGTTTGACTCAGGATCATGTTAGGCGTGAGGGTGAGTGTTGAAGTATGTTTGAAGTCTCACATTACTTAGGTTCCCGGACTGTTGAGTGTATAAATATGTGAGGGCAACTTCACCCTATAAGCTAGCTTTTGGGGTTGAAATTCAAGCATATTTATTTAACAGTGTAGACTTCAAATTAGTACCTCTTATAAGTAGAACTAAATAGAGTCCTTCTTAAATTTGTGTTAAACTATCTCTTGGTTGCCATATTTTTTATAAAACCTTCATTTTTTATATTATTATAAACCTTATTGCAAAATATCGTTCAAAAATTTTCAAAAAAAGCAAAATATCATTCAAAAATTTAAAAATAATTAAACAAAATTGAATTTAACAGACATTAAAACTGTATGATGCAAAATTTTATAGAGAAAAAAAACATCCTATATTATTTTATAGGGATTAAAACCCAAAAACTCAATATTTATAGAGAGAAAACTTATTTAACCTTTTAAAAATTAGTGATTGGTGGTGTGTTTTTTATTTTTGACTAAAGTGGTTAGTGATGTATAGTGTACTTATTTCTTAATCAACCAGAATTTTTATTTTTGTAGAATTATTTCAACAATGAGTTACCTCAATAACGTGAGTTTTTCTTTTACTAAATTAAACAGTAACGTGTGAGTAACAAATTAGATACAAATGATATTTGTAAATTTGAATTTGTAATTAGTTTAACTAATTTCTTTTTGGTGATACTTGTAAGTAATTTGACTACAAGGGCAAGGATAATAAATCAAACAATTTCTTGTATAAAAATGCAACCGACATTAAAGCACCACTTCTTTTTTCTCCAACCACAGTAATCATAATTTGACTAAATCGATTACTCAAGTTTTTTTTAGGTTTATTTTAGACTTTTAAATAATAAATATTACACAATTTTATTTTTAAACTTTTATTCATTTTGGCCCCATAAATTATGAATATATATTAGACATTTAGGTTATTTAAGCTACAAAATTTAAATAATTTAGTCGTTGTATCAGAAGTCAAAATATATTAATATCTGTAATTTAAAAGATCAAAGTATTCAAAATTTATTACTTAAGATATTAAAATAAAATGAAAAAAAATTCAGGGGACAAAAATTTATCTACCATTTGTAATTTTTTTTAACAAGCCAAAATGAGATATATATATATATATATATATATAAAAAGGAAAAAACAGTCTCCCCAGCACAAGGTGTGCAGAGAAGACTACCAGAGTTTACACAGAGTCACAAAGAAAACAAAAAGAGATCATACAAAGCCTAAACAGAGCATGAGACTAGACCACCAGCTATGGCAGTTAGAGGCTAGGGTAACATTCGTCGCCATCAACCACCTAAATGAGAAGAGCTTGATCTTGTCCATAAGCTGATAAAGGGTGCTCGCAATGCCACAAAATCTACCATTTGTAATTTAAACAACCAAAAAAAAAAAACAACTTAAAAGGACCAAAGTGAAATGTAAAATTATTTTAAGGGACAAATAAAATATGTATGATTTTAAGACAAAAAAAAAAAAATGCATGATTTAGCCTTATAATTTTGACATGCACACCTTATTTGAAATTTATATTTTTTTAAAGTGAGTAAAATATGAATAAAAAAATGAATAAAGCATAAAGTATGTAAATTAAAAGTTATTTCAATAATAAACTCAATTCATTATAAAATACCTATAATATCTACTTTTAATTTCTAAAATCTATATCTATACTAATATATAAAGGGGATATAAATTTTTGGGATGACTTTTTTATTATTCCTATTTTACCCTTAAAAAAACTACAAAAAAAAAAAAACTAAGCACAACTTCCACATAAAAATAGGTTTTCAGTTTTTTTATAGTAAAAAACAAATATATATTTTTCTTCATAATAACTAACCACAAAAAAAAAGGTTAAGTAGTTATAATTAAATAAGTCCAATAAAAAAGGAGATTAAACAGTTATTTATATTTGCACAATAGAGAATATTGATCACATCAAAAAAAAATATATATCGATCACACAAACGGGCACGGGGGGACGTGCCCGTTTGGCGGCTAGTTAATATATAAAGGGGATACAAATTTTTGGGATGACTTTTTTATTATTCCAATTTTACCCTTAAAAAATTATTTCCACATAAAAATATATTTTCAGTTTTTTTTAGTAAATAATAGTACGTTTTCAGCTTTTTATAGTAAAAAAATATTTTTTTTTCTTTTTAATAACTAACCACAACAAAAAAAAGGAGGTTACGTAGTTATCAATTAACAATGTCCAATAAAAAAGGAGATTAAGTAATTATTTATATTTACACAATACAGAATATCAATCACACACGAAAAAAAAAAGAATATCGATTACACAAACGGGAATAATTGTCACTACTCATTTTGAACTTTAGTGAATCTTTATTTGAAAGTACGTAAATTAAAAATTGTTAATATATTAATTTTTTTTATGTAATATATTAATATTTTTGTCTTCTTTATATAGGACTTATTAAATCTCGGCCGCCAAAACTTAAACCCGATCGATTATTTAACTTCTTAACTCTTTTATAATTCTTAACTCAAATAAATCTCCAAAAAAATTGAGCTAGTTTGAGCTACTCACTCTCCGACCAAATCAAAATTGAATTTTTGCATGCTTTTTGCCATTTTTTCAGACAATAATAACGTGTTCAAAGACATCATTTTCAATGTTGAACTTTACAAAATCTATTGAGCCTAATTCAATTTTAATGTGTTCAGATAATCTCTTAATATTCAATGTAGGAGAAGCATGGCTCGATATATAAAAGAAATTTAATAGGAGAAAATATTTCTTTAATCTACTAGTCATGTTTTAGATTGAAAACTGTTCGTTAAATATATTTGAAATTGAAAAGAAGGACCTCACCTATAGACTTCTATAACTCTATGACGGAAGAAGTTTTGCTTTGTTACAAGCATTTGTACATATATACCATTTTGATAATGCATACTAGTATAGTAGTATCACTTAATTGTTTTAAAATATATTATATGAGGATGGATATATGACTCTAAGAGTAAGTTTTATAAGTTACTCTAAATTTTGATCTTTAATCCGAATATTAATTAATAACTAGGATTGATTGACAATAATTGTTAAGATGAGACTTAATTCTTAATTACACTACTAGAAAACAAGGAATATTTGTTGAAAAATAAAAATCCTTTTTTTCCTTACAAGTTTTTAAGGTATGCTTTTTTTTTTCCTTTCTTACAAGTACTGTTAGAATAGAATATTCTTCTATCTTTTATAATGTAATGTGTTGTTTTAATTATTCTAAAATGTCAAATGCATATATACAAGTTACAATGACCTAGGAAAATCATTACACATAGTGGAAAATAATTACAAACATAATTATTTGATTAACAAAGCAAATTATTTGATGAAACGATTAAGATATTTATAACATAACCTTTAAGATATATTGAACTCAATAACAAAATATATATAACAATATACTCCGTATTTGATTAACGGGTCAAAGTAATATTAAAATTTGTTATAATAATAATATTATAAAAACCCACACCAAATCCATGAAATAGTGAGACTTAAATTTCAAATTAAGTACTACTACTCAAAGATTCTGAGATTGAATATAATTATGAGAATGCAACAATATTAAAGTTTTATCATTCATTGTTGTCCTGCACTTTTGTCTAACTTGAAATATTAGTCTCTTTCAGGAAATATTAATTTATAAAAAAATAATCAAAATTGGCTATAAATAACAATACTTAAGGTAAGTAAACACACACCAGAACACAAATCACACACAAACATATAAAGCAAAAAAAAAAAAATGAGTTCCTATTCCAATGAGAAAGAGAACAATATTGTGGAATCCCATACCCCACAAATAGATGACAATGATACACTCTCAGCTATGGTACTAGGTACCAATTTGGTGTTTACTGCTGTTCTTAATGCTGCAATTGAACTCAACTTGTTTGAAATCATAGCTAAGGAAACTTCACCAAGTAATGGTGGATTCATTTCAACCTTTGAAATTGCTTCTAAGTTATTACCAACTCAACACCCTGACTTGCCTAATCGGCTAGACCGGATGTTGCGCTTGCTTGCTAGCCACTCTCTTTTGTCCGTTTCCACTCGGACAAATGATGATGATGGTAGCTTGGCGAGAGTTTATGGTCTCACACCATCCGGTAAATACTTTGTTAGTGGTGAAAATGATTGTGGCTATTTGGGTTCAATGACATCATATTTGTCTTACCCTGCTTCCTTAGGGGTGTGGTAAGCAATTTTTCTCTAACTCAATATGGTGGTTATTTAACAATATGTACATGGTTAAATTTGGAAACTTGCTTAAGTTAGGAACTTCATATAGGATATGAAAATAACCAATCTAACCTTTAAATTCAAACTTATTAAAATAGATCAAACTTATGAAATTTCATGAAAATAAAAGTCACACTAATGATCATTTTCCAGCTATTTTTAAATACATTTGAATGTAGTACTTTGAAGTTACTATATCAAACTCTTACAAGTTTGTTAGCACCTCAAGTAAATTATGGGAAATTTGATATACATAATATCATACGATTGGATTAATAAATTTTATTTAAAAAATATAAGTAAATATAATATACTTGAATCCTCAAATTAGTCGTAACTAGCAAATGGATATTGTGACAAAATAATAGATTTTTTTATTGAATATCAATATTATTTTTTTAAATCGGCAAAATTTTATTTAAAAGTGGCAAATGTACAAGGAGTACAAAGACCGCAAAAGGCCAAAAAATCAGGCAGAACAAACTAGGAAAAAAAGAGGCAAGAGAAATACAACAGAACAACTAAAAACTCTAATAAAACAGGAAACAAACACAACAGAAGGAGTAAAACAAACAAAGCAACGGTTCATGCAACCATTCGTACAACAAACATGGCGGAGATTTAGATCTACCAATCCACCACTTCCAAGACGTCACCTTAGCCTCATCCACCACTACCATAACATCCCGGATACCACCTTCAAAAATTATTTTGTTTCTATGTCGCCATAGCACCCATATTACAGAATTCCAGATCAACACCAGACCTTGTCTAACCTTCTTAGCCCCGGAAACCGCAGCAAAATAATTAACAAGGGAAACACAAGAATGAGGGAGTGAGAAAACTAGCCGAAGCCAATTTGTTATCCTTACCCAAACTTGAATAGCGAATTCACAATAGAGAAACAAGTGAATAGAGCTCTCATCATTATTACCACATAAAGCACAAACCCGATCCTCCACTTGGTGAAGAATATTCCGCCGAAAAAGATTAACTTTCGTCGGAATCCTATCATGTAAGAACATCCAAGAGAAACCTTGAACCTTAGAAGGTGCAAGACACTTCCAGATTGCCTTAAAAGCAGTACCTTGATCTTGCAAAAAACTCCCTCTCTCAGCCATCAAATTAAACACAAACGAATAAGTTGATTTCACCGAATATACTCTATTCGAATAAGTTGAATGTCAATATAAAAATAGTTTACAATAACCCTGAAATAATCTTTAAATTAAAAAAGTGTAGGCTAAAGTTAAATTTAGGCAAAATTACACGTTTGATCTTTTATTTGTAACACTTTGGTCCTTTATTTTATCTTTTTCTAACACTCTGATCCTTTATCTTTTATTTGTAACATTTTGGTCATTTAAAGAACATGAATATATGAAAGAATTGATGAAAATGATGAACATATTCATCAAAATTATGAGTTTTATTTAATTTTAATAAAAAAGTATCTTAACAAATAAAATCAGAATTTTTTTATAAAAAAAATATCAGAAAAAAGATTTATATGTGAATGTTATAAAAGATAAAGGACTAAATTGTTACAAATAAAAGATAAAGGAGAAGAGTGTTATAAATATATAAGATAAATGGCCAAAGTGTTACAAATAAAAATTTTGCCTAAATTTGATAAATGACTAAATGTGTAATTTTGCCTAAATTTTACAGTAATATAAATTTTATATGTATGTATTTGCTAAAAATTGTTTTGTAATATAGGTCGAATTTCAAGGAAGCAGTCATGAATCCACATATAGACCTATTCAAGAAAGTTCATGGAACATCTTTCTTTGAGTATTTTAAGAAAGATCCACAATTAAACGATATATTTAACAAATCAATGACTGATACAAGTGCAATTAACATGAAAAAAATCCTTGAAATATACAGAGGATTTGAGGGAATAACAACACTGGTTGATGTAGGAGGTGGAAATGGACAAAGTCTTAAAGCAATTATATCCAAATATCCATCAATAAAAGCAATTAATTTTGACCTCCCACAAGTGATTGAGAATACACCACCCTTTCCAGGTAACCATTTGATCACATTTAAAATTTTAAATACAACTTACCCAAAATTATTAATTGAAATTTACAAAATTTCATTTAGGGATTGAAAGTGTTGGAGGAACTATGTTTGAAAGTGTTCCACAAGGAGATACCATAATGCTTAAGGTTTGTATATATACATAGGTTCTATTTCACAACACACATTTTTTTAGTTTATAGCCTATAAGTAGCTTATAGTTTAAAACTTATGACTTATAATTTTTTTTGTCAGTTTTTCAATTGTTATGTCTTTATTGAAGAAATTAAATATTATTTAAAGGAGTTTTCTAATTTAGATCCACTTAAAAATATAAAGGTCTAAATTAGCAAGGTGCACATTTTTACTTTGGACAAAAATCATTGACATTTAGTTATTTTACACTAGAAAATTGAGGGTTAGATAGGCAAATTTTATTAAATGTTGTGCATCCATTTGCTAATTTACACCCACTTTTATAAAACAATTTTATATTTTTTTATTAAAAAAATGTTGTTTGAAAATTTTAAGGAAGGATAATAACATGTTTTGCTGTTTTTTTTTTATAAAACTCCAAAATTGCTTTTTACTTTGAATTTATTTGAAATAGTGGAAGAATGATATTTTTAGTCATAATAGAAAATGTGGACCTTGCTAATTTAGACCTTCATGTTTTTAGGTGGGTTTAAATTAGCAAACCTCTTATTTAAAAAATTTTTATATCATTTCTTATTTTTTATTTAATTCAACCCCTAATTTTATCTAACATTATATATTCAATCAGATAACTTATCTAGTATCAGGTTATAAATTAGCTTGTAAGTTATATGTTACTTTTTATTGGACCGTGTCACCCTATAATATATATATATATATATAATCTGATTCTTGATAATTTTATCGATTCTAATGAAGTGCTTACCAAAACATTTTGTACCCTTGAATTATCTTTTGCAGTTTGTATGCCATAATTGGCCGGATGAAAAATGCTTAGAAATTTTAAGCAATTGTCACAAAGCTTTGCCTCTAAATGGTAAAGTCATTCTTGTGGAGTTCTTATTTCCAGAAGATCTAGGATCAACAAATAATGCATCTAAGATGGTTTCAACAATTGATAACATCATGTTTATTACAGCTGGTGGTAAGGAAAGAGCACTTCAAGAATATGAGAGTTTAGGTAAAAAATCTGGATTTTCTAAACTTCAAGTTATTTGTCGTGCTTTTTCCATTCTTGGAGTGATGGAACTATACAAGTAACTAAGTCAAACATCAATTGTAATAAGGAATAATAAGGTCTCTTCAAGAACTCTACTATATATTAACTCTTAAGAGATTATGTTTTGATAATTTTCATTTTTATTAGATTGTGTTTGTATCGATGTATCAATTATATTACTACACTTTCAACTATAATTTGGCTTGTATATTGAGGTTGATGTAAATTGCATGTGTTTCTCTTTTAAGGTTTAGAGAGTGAATTCTCAGTCATTTTGACTGCAGAGCAAGGTTTTAAATTTGGAGTTGAGTTTTCTTGAGAGTGCATGTTCTTAGTGCAAAAGAGCTACCACCTTTGAAACTTTACTTTGCAGTCTGCATTTTTTTCTGGTAAAACTAATGTTGCCATTGCGTCTAGGACTAAATTTTTTTTGTCACAAATGAATCCTTTGCACGCCGCCACAAGCCTCGCTGGAATTGCTACCAAACCACTGTCTATGCATGTCGTTGGGAACCAACTCTGTCGAGACTTGTGGCGGTGTGTGAAAGCTTCACCGGAGACATGTTTTACTATGTGTCAAAAGTGCCACATCACCTAGTCATGCCCAGCCAACGACACATCAATGTCCTTAGTTCTGCCACGTGTCACATACAGGGACGGACCTGGACATACATTTTCAGTGGGGCTAAAAAATTTAGCGGCTATTAAAAAAAAATTATTCTGATAATTTCGTTAAACTATAAACAATATATAAGATTATTATTAGTATAACATGTATAGGCTATTCAAAAAAAAAAGTATAACATGCATATCCAAAAAAATACAACAAATTCAATTAGTTATCTACCATTTTTTGACAAATAAAATTAATATTTATTATTATAAAATTAAACTATATAACTTAAAATAATATTTTATGTATAGCGAATGATTTGTAATCATCAATCATAAACTATGCACTAATATTTGTACCAATACTAAATTAATATATGTACCGAATACTTACAGTCATCAATAATAAACTTTAAACTAATATTTACATTAGTATCTGTATGAATATGTATATAGAATGACTTAAAATTATTTATAAAAATATTCTCTTTTTTTTTTCGAAAAAAATTTGGCTAGGCTGGTGTGGCTATAGCCACACCTAGCCTTAAGCAGGTCCGCCCCTGGTCACATAGTGCTACAATAATAAAATATAAAGGGAGCTTCTATGGTACATTAGAATAATTCTAATGTACCGGTACATTATATCATAAATTAATAACTATTTTTATGAATTAAATAACTATTAATCCATTATTGTATTTTAGAGATAACAATACCATAAGAAAAAACATAATTTCATTGTTTATAAGCATCACACTGATTTTTTTAATATTTTTTCAAAAACAATGCAATAATAACTATTATGGAGAATAAAAATTCAAAAAATATCAAATTTTATATTTTTGAGGCTAATGATAAATAATATTTGGTTATTATACTATTTTTAATGAAAGGAAAAATAATTTATTTTAAAAAACATTCATTAACCATTAACTTGGACTGTTTTAACCATGCAAATTAAATTGGATATCAATGGTAAAAAAAAAGAACATTGTCACAGTATGCCGGCCAGTGTCATTTAAATTGGAGAGAACCGGTCAAAATTGTAAAACTACAAAATCGGGTTTGTTTTCACAAAATTAGAGTGTCCAAAAAAGTAGCTAGCGTTCAAATTAATATATTTCCCCCACTTGGAATGAAGTGAGCTTTTGCTCTAATTAGGCATGCTTGCATTTTTCAAGAATGAGTGATAGCAATTGATAGTTACGCCCGTAGGGGGTTTGGCTGAATTTTTTCCAATAAAGGAGGTTAGGTAAGATACAAAAATTTCCATTTAAGGAAGGTTAAGTAAGATTGTTTGGAGGGGAATTAGGCAAACCTAATTAGGATTTAGTAGTTTGGATTTCTTAACTTTTATTATTATAATAAAGAGTGATTAAGTCTTGAGAAAGAGAAAGAGGGAATGACAGAACTGACTCTCGAACTAGATTCAACTGGTGGTAAAAGTCAAAGAAAAAAGAAAAAGGAAATGCAAATATTTAGGAAATTAAGTTTTGTATATTATTGAGAATGAGAGAGAGAGAGAGAATGAGTTTGCAATTTTTTATAGAAAAACAGTGGTGCTATATATAGCGAACCACTTTCTCGCGAAAATTTCACGAAACCCATTTCACTTAAGAATTTTTTTTTCACAAACAATAGATAGCACTGCATCTAAAAAAAAAAAGAAGATATTCAACAAAACACTAACAACTACACTCCTATTGTGAGCTCTATGTTTAGAACAAACAACTTTCCAAACATTGAACACATGATGAGTAAAAATCACCAAACCTTCAAATCTTCAATATATTCTTAAAGACTTTTTGCATCTCTTTCATGGCCAACAAAATTCTCCAGTTTAGAAAGATAGGCCTTTTGAGGATAATTGAAAAGAAACTGAATTTGAGAGAAAACTATGAATTAGAGAAGGAAAAAACCAACTAAAAATGAGAGAGAGAGAGAGAGAGAGAGAGAGAGAGAACAGAGTATTGTTGTTAGTGGCGGTGGATGATGAAAGATGATACTAGATGAAATTAAATAAAATAAATTTAATTAAAATAGGTGTAAGTGGGTCAGGAGAGAAAATCATGGAAATGGAAGGTATGGCTAAAACAACTAATAATATCTCGCCAACTCATTTCGTGAACCATTCGCGAAATTACTTTTTGCTGTAAACAGCATTTTCCATAGAAAAATTAGGTTGAATGATGGATTGGTAAGTGAATCGTATTGAGCAGCTAAAAAATAATTAGACATATCTTTTTAATTTGGATGATTCGTGAAATCTGAAATATGAACGATAAAGTAAAATTTTAGCCACAAATTAAACTATAATGCCTGACAAAAAAAATAATTAAACAACTAAATTCGTTTTTTGTAAATATTAAACAACTAAAATTTGTTGGAACAAAGTGGGTCTGACTTGAACCTCTAATGTTTTAAGTAGTTTTGATGATAACAAGGTATTAAAATTGCAATTGGTATTACTAATGATTATTCTAGTGTGCAGAATTATAAGTCAAAATTCATTCAGAAGCACTATGAATAGTAGCAGAGAAGCCAGTCAAAACAAGCTCTGAAAGCACGACACTGTTCGTCAGAAGCTTAAATTTTGAATGCTGAAGAAAGTGACTCTGAGGATAAAACAAGGTTCTGAAGGTCTCAGAAGCTAAAAGACCTCAAGAAGCTATGGCAACAGCATCAGAAGCAAAAGGAATTTACGTCACTCAAGAGCTGACCTATATAGAACCAATGATTGAAGAACAATCTACTTCAAGGCTCTGTCTCATCCACAGGAAGGAATATTCGTTGGTACAACGTTAACCTTATCCATAAGTGGAGCGCATTTGAGGATTGTACTATCGTACTATTATTACTCAAAATGGAGGAGTGATAAATTGAATAGCTAGGTAGTGGAATTGGAATTCCTTACCAAAGAAGGCAATATACAGCTATCAATTGTACGAGTAAATTCCAGCTGGCACCTCTCTCTCTGCAACGGTCATCATCTTCCTCCAAGTATAAATAGAAGACTCAAATGGAAGAAATGACAACTGTTCCTTCTACTGTTCTATTACTGCGTTCAAAGACTAAGAAGCATTCTGACATCATATTTTAAATCTGTCATTCTAAGTCTTAGAACAAATTGAGTTGTATTTTGTAAACACCTCTGATAGTATATCAAGTGTTCCTTAACATTCATTCTTATTCTTAAGTTTGTTTGAGAAGTCTCTTGTTAAGTTTAACTTGAGCATTTGAGAAGTCTCTTGTTTAGTGAAACTTGAGCACCTGAGAAGTCTCTTGCAAGTGTGCTTGAGCAATTTGTAATCTTTAGTAGATTATAGTGAAAATCTCTTGTTAGTAACAAGGGGACTGGAGTACTCTCGATTTGTGAGGGGAACCAGGATAAATTCTGTGTCTTTCTTTCTCTCTCTCAGCACCCTCTCGTTAATTTGTGTTTTTATCCGCTGCATACTTAGTCGCTATTAGGCAAAAAGTTTTATTTTTTAAAACACAATTCAACCCCCCCCTTCTTGTGTTTTTCCACCTTCAATTGGTATCAGGAGCTGGGCTGTTGCCTAACTCTCACCTATCAGTGAAACAGTTAAGATTCAGGGAGGAAAAACATGTCTGCTGAGAAGAATCTCAATGAAGTTCCATTTGACTATGATTCTAATTCTAAAGACAGAAGGTCTTCTGACAAAATTCCCTTTTTCAATGGAACTGAGACTGGTTATCCATTCTGGAAAACCAAGATGTACAGTCACATCATGGCGATTGATTGTGATCTGTGGGATTTGGTAGAAGATGGAGTGAACTTTGAAAATATGGACTTAGAAGGCGTTGTTAGCTCTAAAGACAGGAAGGCTTTTACACCCACTCAAAAGCTGGAATATAAGAAGCACCACAGTGTAAAAGGGATGATGACAAATGCCATCTCTCATGATGAGTACTTGAAAATTGGAGATAAGAGAACGGCTAAGTCTATCTGGGATTCTCTTAAATCCAAGTATGAAGGAAATAAACAAGTTAAGGAGGCTAAGGCCAACTTGTTAGTACATCAGTATGAATTATTTAAAATGAAGGACGGAGAGGACATTGAGACAATGTTCTCTAGGTTTCAAATTCTTGTTTCTGGACTTCAAGTTTTAGATAAGAGCTATACTGAGGCTGATCATGTAAGGAAAGTACTCAGAAGCTTGCCGCCAAAGTGGAGACCAAAAGTGACAGCGTTTCAGGAATCTAAGGATTTAGATACTGTGTCTCTTGAAAGCTTGGTTAGTTCTCTAAAGAGTCATGAGATGGAACTCATGACTGATGAATCGACTAAGAAGCTAAAAGGGATAGCACTAAGCACCAAGAGTTCCTCTAAGGCTCTGAAGGCGAAGGTTATAGTATCTGATGAAGAAGCTTCTGAAGAAGGTCACGAGATGGACTCTGATGAAGAAGAAGAAATGGTTCTGATGGCTGCAAGAGTATCGCAATGGGCTAAGAGAAGCAAGAAGTATGCTGGTAAGTTTGGAGGTTCTTCCAAGAAGGCTGGTACTTCTAAGGATAAAAAGGAAGAACAAAACAAATGTTTTAAGTGCAACAAACCAGGACACTTCATTGCTGACTGCCCAGAGAACCTGAGTAAATCATCCAAGAGAACCTCTAACAAAGAAAGATACAAAAGTAAGCTCAAAAAGGGGTTCCTTGCCACTTGGGATGATTTGGATCAGGAATCAGATTCTGATGGGGAAGAAGAAGCAAACCTAGCCTTGATGGCAACCGCTTCTGACCAAGAAGACTCTGAGCACGAAGATGACTCAGATTCAGAAGATGAAGATGAGGTACTTGCTAAACTTTCTCGTTCTGAATTAATAGATTCATTAAAAGATGCCTTAAAACTCTTAACCAAAAAGGCAGGTGAGTGTAAGGTCCTTAAAAAGGCTTATAACAACCTGACCGAAAAGGCAAATGAAATAATTGAACAAAATGAGTCTCTAAAATCAAGAAATGAATTTATGGAAACTCATTATGTTCTTGATGATAAGGTTCCTCCAGAACATGAATTTGCTCTTCAGGAATTCCTTATCAATGGAATGAAAAGAAGTAAAATAGCCTCTTTGATTTATCATGTAAGTAGAAATAGAGGAGAAGGTCTTGGATTCTCTCGTTTTAAAGATAATCCATTATCTTCAAAGTCCTCTAATATAGATAAATCAAAACCCAAGGTTGTCTTTGTAAAGAGTCAATCAGAGGTTCTAAATGAGTCAGCTTCTAATAGAATATCAAAGCCAGAGGCTCAAAAGTCAAAGACTCTGAAGGATAAAACCTCAGAACCTAAGATTTTTAAGCCTCAAGCTAATGTTAAAACTAAAGAAGCTCTGACACATTCAAGAACAAAGCTCAAGAGCTATACTAAACCCAAAAACTTTTCAACAAGGGTGATTAACTCTAGAGGCTCTGATAGGTCTTTCAAACAAAGACCACCTGGACCTGTAAAGACTAACACAAAAGGACCCATAAAGATATGGGTACCAAAATCTCAAATAATATTTGCTTCAGGTTTGCACACTAAGAAGGCCAAAGCAGCAATGCTGGTACCTGGACAGTGGCTGCTCACGACATATGACGGGAGAAAGGCATATGTTCCAAACCCTGACTCTGAAAGAGGGAGGTACTGTGGGGTTTGGAGGAAACCAAAAAGGGAAGATCATTGGTACAGGTATAGTTGGTAACTCTTCTCTTTCAATTAATAATGTTTGGTTAGTTGATGGCCTCAAACATAATCTGCTTAGCATTAGTCAATTTTGTGATAGCGGATTTATTGTTAAATTTGATAAAGAGGCATGTACAGTAATCAATGATTCTGACAAGTCCATATTGTTTAAAGGATTAAGAAGAGGTAATGTTTATAAAGTGAATCTGTCAGAACTCACTGAGCAGAAGATAGTTTGTCTTCTATCTCTGAATGATGAAAAGTGGGTCTGGCACCAACGCTTAGGTCATGCTAACTGGAGATTAATCTCTAAGCTTAGCAAACTAAAGTTGGTTAAAGGCCTGCCAAATCTTAAATATCATTCAGATGCTCTGTGTGGTCCTTGTCAGATTGGCAAAATTTCAAAAACTTCTTTTAAACCTAAAAACATTGTCTCTACCTCAAGACCCTTAGAACTACTTCACATTGATTTATTTGGTCCAGTAAGTACTGCCTCAATCAATGGGAAGAAATATGGATTAGTCATTGTTGATGATTACAGTAGATGGACTTGGGTAAAGTTTCTAAGAGTGAAAGATGATGCATATGATGTGTTCAGCATCTTCTGCACTCAAGTGCAAAATGAGAAAAGTCTCAAAATCTTAAAGGTTAGAAGTGATCATGGTGGTGAATTTGAAAATGAACCATTTGCAACTTTTTGTGAAGATCATGGCATTGTCCATGAGTTCTCTGCTCCTAGAACACCACAACAAAATGGTGTTGTAGAGAGAAAGAACAGGTCTTTACAAGAAATGGCAAGAACCATGATGCACGAAACAAAACTTGCTAAGCACTTCTGGGCAGAAGCTGTAAACACAGCTTGTTATATTCAAAATAGGATCTATATAAGACCTCTATTGAATCTAACAACATATGAACTCTTCAAAGGAAGAAAGCCCAACATCTCTTACTTTCATCAGTTTGGATGTACATGTTACATTCTAAACAACAAGGCCTACAAAAGAAAATTTGATGCCAAAGCTTGTAAGGGAATCTTTATAGGTTACTCTGAACGCTCAAAGGCATACAGAGTGTATAATTCTGAAACTAACACAGTGGAAGAATCTATACATGTTAGATTTGATGATAAAGAGCCTGACAGTAAAATGTCAGAGCAAGATAATAGTTATGCAGGTGTTCCATACCAATACATCGATTCAGAACCTGAAAAAGCATCAGAAGCTGTTGAAGCTTCAGAACCTGTATTGGAAGAAGATGCTGAAGAAGCATCTCAATTAGAAGCATCACAAGAACATGATGACACTTCAGAAGAAGACACTCAACCAAGTGCTGATGTTGATGAAGCTCCAAGAAGGAAGTTCAAATATAAATCATCACATCCAGAAGACTTAATCCTTGGAAACAAAGAAAGTCCAAGAAAGACAAGATCAGACTATCAACAACTTGATTCACTTCTGGGGCTAATCTCAATGATAGAACCAAAGAATGTTGATGAAGCACTTACTGACGATGGATGGATTGTAGCTATGCAGGATGAGCTCAATCAGTTTCAAAGAAATGATGTATGGGACTTAGTGCCAAGACCAGCACATAAGAACATCATTGGAACTAAGTGGGTATTTAGAAACAAGATGAATGAACAAGGTGAAGTGGTAAGAAATAAAGCTAGACTGGTAGCACAAGGCTACAGTCAGCAAGAAGGTATAGACTTCACTGAAACATTTGCTCCAGTAGCAAGACTGGAAGCAATCAGGTTACTTCTTTCATATGCTGTTAACAATGGAATCACATTGTACCAAATGGATGTTAAGAGCGCCTTTCTTAATGGTGTTATTTCTGAAGAAGTATATGTCAAACAACCCCCAGGTTTTGAGGATTTGAAAAATCCTAATTATGTTTATAAACTTAAGAAATCACTCTATGGTCTCAAACAAGCTCCAAGAGCTTGGTATGAAAGACTGAGTAATTTCCTTTTAGAAAATGGTTTTCAAAAAGGTCAAATTGACAATACATTATTCAGAAAGACATCTAAGAAAGATATCTTAATCATTCAAATTTATGTAGATGATATAATTTTTGGTTCTACTAATGCTTCCTTGTGCAAGAGTTTTTCAAAGCTGATGCAGGATGAATTCGAGATGAGTATGATGGGTGAATTGAAGTTCTTCCTTGGAATCCAAATTAATCAAGGAAAAGATGGCACTTACATTCATCAAAGCAAGTATACAAAAGAGCTTCTGAAGAAGTTCAACCTTGATGACTGCAAGATAATGTCTACACCCATGCATCCTTCCAGCAGCTTAAGCAAAGAAGAGATAGGAAGCAAAGTAGATCAGAAGCTGTATCGAGGTATGATTGGTTCTTTACTCTACCTTACAGCATCTAGACCTGATATTCTATATAGTGTATGCTTGTGTGCAAGATTCCAGTCAGATCCTAGAGAACCTCACTTAACTGCAGTTAAGAGGATCTTTAGATATCTGAAAGGAACTACTAATCTAGGACTTCTTTATAAAAAATCCCTAGATAGTAAGCTAGTTGGATTCTGTGATGCTGACTATGCTGGTGATAAGATTGAGAGGAAATCCACTAGTGGAAATTGCCAATTCATTGGTGAGAATCTCATATCTTGGGCCAGCAAAAGACAAACAACTATTGCTTTGTCTACAGCAGAAGCAGAATACATTTCAGCTGCTAAATGCTGCACACAGCTTCTCTGGATGAAATATCAGTTGGAAGATTATAACATAGCTGAAAGCAGTATTCCACTATATTGTGACAATACTGCTGCTATTCATTTGTCTAAGAACCCTATTCTACACTCAAGAGCTAAACATATTGAAATAAAACATCATTTTATAAGGGATCATGTTCAAAAAGGTACAATAGATATTCAATTCATTGATACTGAACATCAATGGGCTGACATATTTACTAAACCTTTAGCTATTGAAAGATTTGATTTTATCAAAAAGAATTTGAACATGCACTATATCTCTGAAGAAAATTAGCTCTGAGAAGTAAAATAGAATTAGCATCTGAAGCTCTATCAGAACCTCTTATAATTTAGAGTATCCCGTGGGAAGCTCTGAATAATTTAGGCTCTGAAGAGTAACAGGTTCTGATGAGGTGTCAGATACAAATGAGTGAGGCTCTGAACCTTTTAGAAATGAAACGTTCAGTACGTGTAAGTGTACAACAGTTGTCTATACACGCGTCAGCTTTGTTTAAACTTTTTCAACACGTGTCCAGATCCTGACGGGTAGAGAGCAGTTAATGATGAAAATGCAGTTATACAATTTAAAATTAATTTTAAACTGCTCGTGCTCCCTCCCAATGTTTACTTTCTCTGTGTATGTGTGCTAGTTACTATTTATAAGTCACTTCACTCACTTGCACAACTTTTTACACAAAATCACTACCTACACAACCCTAGGCTTTACAGAAAATTCCCAATCTTCATCTTCTCATTTGTCTGAAACAATGGCTGCTCGTTCATCAAACGAAATCGTTCAAGAACCCTTTAACCCTACGTTATCACCCATCATCGATCTCAATTCAAAAGATAACCTAGTCTACGAACATCATCAAACTGACGCTGGACCAGATGCTTATGATTTCTTCACTGAGAAGTTCGTGGATTTTGAAAGTTTGAAAGCGAATGGGATTGACATTCAATACTTGTTCTACAACCAACAATGGCAAAATTACTTTGAGATGCTAAATGGCTTCGTATACTACGACATAGTGAAGTATTTCTGGCAGAAGGCTAAAGTGTACGATAGAGCAAGTGCTGATAAAGAATACAAGGATATGATTGAGAAGAACCAGGAATTACGAGGGAAAACAAGAAAGGAACTTGGTCTTAAACCTTATAGAGAAAGGGAAATTAGGTCAAATATTTTGGGAATCAATGTTGTGATAACTCAGGCACACATTGCTAAGATTCTGGGTTTAGACAACAAAGGAGAAGATATAGAAGTGTATGATAAGAGAAGCAAGCATTTGGATTCAATTCATCAGGACCTCTTTAAATCTGGTTGCACACAAAAGGATTTTGGAAAAGTAATGCACATGAAGAACACATTTGAATTTGCTTTCAGAATGTGTTTGTCCACTATCTTCACCAGAAAAGGTGGATTGGATACCATCTCCATTCCACACAAACATCTCATCTGGTTCTTATACAAGAGGGTAAAAGTTAATTTGGCTAAGATTCTTTTTGATCACATGTGTCTTACCATCAATGAGGGTAGAACCAAAATACCATCAGTCATTCATCACCCTAGGTTAATCTCAGAACTGATAAGGCAAACCAAACTCACAGACATTGTGAGTGCCAAAGAAAAACTTAGAGTTTTCCAAACTGCTAAGTATGATGCATCAGTTCTGGTCAACATGAAGAGAAAAACCAAGGAAGAAATCATTCAAGTGAAAACACCTCTGCAGCAAGTGTACGAAAAGTACTTCTGGTGTGATGGGTTTCCCACCATATCAGAACATGATAATGATGAGGTCATCAAAAACTTTCTTGAATCAGTAAGAAGAGAAACTGGGGTCAGTGTGCCCAGGAAAATGGTTGTAAGTGTTCCTAATTGGGATATCTTCAAGGGACCAAGAGATATTACAAGGAGCAGAAGAAAGCCAAGAACTACTGAGCAAGAAATGATTGATGAAGGCTCTGATGATCAAGGACATGCTAGTGCTGATGAGATTGAGGAAGGTGCTGAAAATATGATGACTGAAGCTGTTCAGAAGGAAAAGCAGACAAAGAAAAGGCATGATAGGCCTTCAGCTTCTGAGGAAGATCAGAACCCTGCTAAACCTGCAAAGAGACTAAAGACCAGAGCTTCTAAACCAAAAGGTAAGATATCTGAATCTAATACTTCTAGCATTCCTGTAGCTCAGGTTATTGGGTCTGAACCTCAACCCTCTATTGCTAAACCATCTATTTCTCAACCTCCATCATCTACCAATCAACCTCAACCCATAGACTTCACTGTTCCTATTAGTGTAGTCTTACCTGATCACAAACCATCATCATCATCTTCATCAGACACCAGCACTGCCTCGGATGAGTTAATTGCTACACTCATCAGAGAATCCAACCCAAAACAAAAGAAAACTCTTACACCAAAGAGAACCTCTTTCAAGAAAACCACAAAGAAGATCACCATAAAGCCCATTCATCTTTCTTCTGATGAAGAACCTACTATTAATGTAGACACCACCATTCTCCATCAATCCACAAATCAAGGTTCTGTCATAGAACATCTTGAACAGCACATGTGTGGTGTTGCTTTTACCAACTCAAATCCAAATTCACCAAATCAATTTCCATCCATGAATCTCACAAATGATCCACCCGTCCATAAAACACAAAACACACAGGTCATTCACACACCCCCTCCCTCACTTGATCACATCTCACGAGTAAATCCACCTACATTCACCCCTGTTCAGAATGAGCCAATTGCTCATTCTGAAGAACAACAAAAATCACCTCACTCATCACCAATCAATGTCATGACTGAACAACAACATCAATCACCACAACCTGTCCCTGACCCACTCAACAGACCTCTAGTTTTAGAAGAGGTTCTTGAGCTTTACCAACACCTAACTAAAGCTGAACATCAAATATTCAAGGATTCCATCAATCTTGATGATGATATCATACCTCCAAATCTCAGCAAAATCAAAATTATTGAACTCAAAAGAAAGGAACCTGAACCAACCATTCCCTTTGACCCATCCTTATCCTTTTTCAATTCTGACTCTGAACCAAACCTTGAGCTGCTAAATAATGCTATAGGTATTAGACTTAAGAGGTTCAAACAAAGAGAGGAAGAAGCTCTTATCTTCCCCTCTGATATGGATGCTGAGGTCAGGGAATTAGAGTACTTGTTTGGTAAATCCTTAAGAATTCTCAGTACTCATCTGAAGGATAAGATTAAGGGTAGAGGAGCAAACACTGTACGTGAACTTTTTGAGATTGCTGAGAGGACATGTGCTCCAAGGCTCACATTCTTCAACCATGAAGAAGAATGTCAGAGGTTAGCCTTTTTAGCTGCTGTTGATGAAAGTATGATAAGATCTTTTGATGAAGAGCAGGCTAGGATAGCCGCTGAAATGGAACGTCAGAGGCTTGCTGAACAAGAAGCCTTAAACTTATTGGTTGATAGAGCTGTTCACATTGCTACCATTGAGACTAATAAGATTGTTGAGAATCAAAGAGCTGCAGAAGATACTATTATGAATGATCAGAACCTTAGTAAACCAGATTCTGATAAAGGAAAAACTCCCATTGTTGCTTCATCTCCTCCTAGATCTCCACCAGTACTTGTCCAAGGCTCTTCTTCATCTGCTATACCCTCTGTTATGCAAGAAGCTCTGGATGTAATCAAGCATGACATAAGAGAGGAACTAAGAAATGAAATGGATGAGTTCAGGGCCGATATAAGAGAAGACATGAACAGATCTGGTGAAGCTACAAACAAGAAGATAGATGCAATGATGGAACTTCTTCTGAAGCTCACTCAACAGCAACCCAAACCTTAACCCTTATGTCTGAGCACTTATTTGTTATTAGTTCTTGTGTAATTTTTGGATATTTTTTAATTCATATCTATATTATCCATATTTGTGTGTTTATTATTTGCTTATATGTTTGTTTTATATTTGTTTTTCAAAATTTAACGTCTCTATATACCATAATATTGTCTGGTACTCTTGAGAATTCTGACTCTAGTGAAAGATGCTGAAGAGCATCTTAGTTTTTAAACTAATAAGCCTAGGATTTTCAAAACCTAAGAGTCCCTCTCATCAGTACTCCATGTTTACTCATGAAATAGCTTCTTAGTATTAAAGCCTGTTTAACAACGGGGCACCAATACCGAATGAGGCGTGTCTGGTAACTGGTGCTCTGACAATACTTATGTGGTATATAAAAAGAAAGCAAGCTTAAAAGAGAGAGAGATAGGTAGAGGAACAACTTTTATTATTAATAGAAAGATTCTTTATTACATATGATTGCATCTAGCCTAAGGCTTAGATTTAGAAGCCTCTGATTCTATACTCTTCAGTTTCTCTTTGAGAAGAGATAGTGCTTCATCAGCAAGCTTCTGAACCTCAGCTGGATAATCTGCTAGATTATCTTCATATGTCCATAAGAACTCTTCCAGATCAGAGCCCAATTCTTCCTCCTCTGACTCTGTTAAAATAAGTTCTTCCTTGTTTCTCTCATATCGTAGCCTGTTTTCTTCGCAGCGCCAGGGCTCTGCTCCCTTCTTGCTCTCTTTTTTTGAGCCTGAAGCATCCTTGGTAACCTGCCTTTCCATTGTATGTTTTTCTTTTGATGTTACTTGATTACTCTGGATGAGTAAAATGAGAGGAATCATCCCTTTTTATAGTGTCATCAAGCTCTCTTGTCAGGACGGTTTTCAACACAATTCATTAAATGAATTCAGTTGTCATCACTTTTTGACTTGACTGCCTTGTTATGACGCATTTGACTGCTTGGTTTTCTGTGTCTTTTTGACTGATGCCAAAAGGGGGAGTAAGAGTAGCGTTAAAATTAATGTTGATTCATTCATATACTGCTCAATCTGAAACTGTTATGTTAAATACATTATGAATCAATATTTATCTCTTATGATTCTTTCTCATTCTGTACGATTATTGAAAGGGGAGAAAATTTAAGAACATAAAATAAAATTCATAGACAATGTCAGAAGAGCTTGCAAACCGCTTCTGAGCATTATCAAACTCTAAGAAGCAAAGCTTGCAAAACTATGCTTCTGAGAGTTAAATATGAAAATTTATTTTAAGTTAATAAATCAACTCTTAAACTGTTTTAATTAATTATGGATAAAACTTAGGGGGAGCTTACAAACCTACCCTTATGGATTATCAGACTCAGGGGGAGATTGCAAACCTTTGAAACCTGAAGTCATCATAATTAAATTAAATCAACAACAATTGAATTTTAATGCTTTGGTTTGTCATCATCAAAAAGGGGGAGATTGTTGGAACAAAGTGGGTCTGACTTGAACCTCTAATGTTTTAAGTAGTTTTGATGATAACAAGGTATTAAAATTGCAATTGGTATTACTAATGATTATTCTAGTGTGCAGAATTATAAGTCAAAATTCATTCAGAAGCACTATGAATAGTAGCAGAGAAGCCAGTCAAAACAAGCTCTGAAAGCACGACACTGTTCGTCAGAAGCTTAAATTTTGAATGCTGAAGAAAGTGACTCTGAGGATAAAACAAGGTTCTGAAGGTCTCAGAAGCTAAAAGACCTCAAGAAGCTATGGCAACAGCATCAGAAGCAAAAGGAATTTACGTCACTCAAGAGCTGACCTATATAGAACCAATGATTGAAGAACAATCTACTTCAAGGCTCTGTCTCATCCACAGGAAGGAATATTCGTTGGTACAACGTTAACCTTATCCATAAGTGGAGCGCATTTGAGGATTGTACTATCGTACTATTATTACTCAAAATGGAGGAGTGATAAATTGAATAGCTAGGTAGTGGAATTGGAATTCCTTACCAAAGAAGGCAATATACAGCTATCAATTGTACGAGTAAATTCCAGCTGGCACCTCTCTCTCTGCAACGGTCATCATCTTCCTCCAAGTATAAATAGAAGACTCAAATGGAAGAAATGACAACTGTTCCTTCTACTGTTCTATTACTGCGTTCAAAGACTAAGAAGCATTCTGACATCATATTTTAAATCTGTCATTCTAAGTCTTAGAACAAATTGAGTTGTATTTTGTAAACACCTCTGATAGTATATCAAGTGTTCCTTAACATTCATTCTTATTCTTAAGTTTGTTTGAGAAGTCTCTTGTTAAGTTTAACTTGAGCATTTGAGAAGTCTCTTGTTTAGTGAAACTTGAGCACCTGAGAAGTCTCTTGCAAGTGTGCTTGAGCAATTTGTAATCTTTAGTAGATTATAGTGAAAATCTCTTGTTAGTAACAAGGGGACTGGAGTACTCTCGATTTGTGAGGGGAACCAGGATAAATTCTGTGTCTTTCTTTCTCTCTCTCAGCACCCTCTCGTTAATTTGTGTTTTTATCCGCTGCATACTTAGTCGCTATTAGGCAAAAAGTTTTATTTTTTAAAACACAATTCAACCCCCCCCTTCTTGTGTTTTTCCACCTTCAAAATTTACTATAACATAACGTTGAAATCAACTAATATTGAAAATTTGTTAAAAAATTATAAAAACCCACCAGTGAAATAGTATGTGACACACAAGTGGTTAAAAAAACTGGCTATGAATATTGTCAAAAAAAAATGCCTATAAATAACAGCACTCGAAGAAATTAAACATACACCACAACAAATAACACACAAACATCATATAAACCAAAGAAAACAAACATGAGTTCATATTCCAATGATAAAGAGAACCATGTAGTGGAAATTCTTACTCCACAAATAGATGATAATTATGATACCCTCTTAGCCATGGTGCTAGGTGCTAATTTAGTGTTTTCAGCAGTTCTAAATGCTGCAATTGAACTCACCTTGTTTGAGATCATAGCTAAAGAAACTTCACTAGATAATGGTAAATTCATGTCATGCTTTGAAATTGCTTCAAAGTTACCAACTCAACACTCTGACTTGCCTAATCGGCTCGACCGGATGTTGCGCTTGCTTGCTAGCTATTCTCTTCTGTCTATTTCCACTCGGACCAATGATGATGACGGTAGCTCGGTGAGAGTTTATGGTCTCACACCATCTGGTAAATACTTTGTTAATGGTGAAAATGATAATGGCTATATGGGTTCATTGGTATCATATTTGTCTCACCCAGCTTTGTCAGGGGTGTGGTAAGCAGTTTCTCTGATATATGATTTTTCCTTTTGAAATGGCTAAATTTAATTAATAACGTAGCTGAGTGCAAGACAAGCACAGTCGCAAAACCAATTCATACAAAATTCTTCACAAAGAAAGAATTCCAACAACACCAATGGCAAGCCCTAAAAACCATTAATGAAAACAACTAAAACGACAACCTAGAACAATAATAAAGATACGCCTCAAAAGTCAAACGAAGACAAATACACCAAATAACACCTTCCTCCCACTCTAATTCCATCTGAAGCAAAACGGCCTCCCCAAAGCCAAGAAGCCTCCACTAACATATGGATATCAAACCAAACATGCTCAAAAAGAACTTCCATCCGATGGCGGCACGAACCTCAATTCGAAACTAAAGTGTAAATACAATCATGCAATCAGAACGAAGAGAGATTAAACAAGACGTAGAAACAACCAACAATTGTTATTAAATTTGGTTTTCTTTGCCTTTTAAATTAATAATTAACGACCATTTTTATAAATCAAAAAGCTATTTTTTAATTACTGCATTTTGAAAAATCATATTTTATAAGAAAAAAATAATTATTTATAAGCATTATGCTAATTTTGGTTTACATTTTTGTTTTGAAAAATATTTAATATTCACTATTACAAGTAATAAAAAAATAGTACATACTTTTTATTGAATATGTCCAGTAATTTTATACAATTAATAACTATGACTAATTTTTTCTTTCAAAAAAACTATGACTAATTTTTAAATTAAAAAATCGAAGGCTAAATTCGTATAATAGTTTAATTAGTAGACTAATATTTTTAAATATAAAATATGTGTAATTTCGGGTTATAACCTTGAACTTTTGTACGTATGCCTACAGTTACCAAGTTATAATAATTAGATAACAAGGCTTTATATATTATTAGACTTTTTATCTTATTAGTAGGAATAGTATCCTAGCTAACCCATTAAATATTATTATATTTTCTTATAATCTTTTTACAAGTTATGTTATGTCATTTAGATTACTAAAACCCTAATCTCTTTTGTTCTTCTTCAATTTTGTATCTCTATAAACTTTTAATTTTGTATCTCTATAAACATGGTTCGATCTCCATTGATATAGCTTGCTACATACAAAAATATAGGTTGAATTTGAAGGAAGCAGTTATGGACCCACAAATTGACCTATTCAAGAAAATTCATGGAATTTCTATCTATGATTACTTTAAGAAAGATCCACAAATAAACAACTTATTTAACAAATCAATGACTGATACATGTACAATTCACATGAAAAGAATCCTTGAAATATACAAAGGATTTGAGGGAATATCAACATTGGTTGATGTAGGAGGTGGAAATGGACAAAGCCTTAAAACAATTATATCCAAATATCCATCAATAAAGGCAATAAACTTTGATCTCCCACAAGTCATTGATAATACACCACCCTTTCCAGGTAACTATTTTGTCACATCTCAAATTTTATACATATATATAGTTTCTCAAACTTATTGATTGAAAATTACCAAATTTCATTTAGGGATTCAAAATGTTGGAGGAAGTATGTTTGAAAGTCTTCCACAAGGAGATGCCATAATGCTTAAGGTTGGTGTACATACATAATATACAAATATGATTTAAATATAATTAAGACTAAAATCATACCTATTAATTTTTTATAATATCGATTCATATGAAGTGCTAACCCAAAAAATATGTACCCTTGAATTATTTTTGCAGCTTGTATATGCCATAATTGGTCAGATGAAAAATGCTTTGAAATTTTAAGTAATTGTCACAAAGCTTTGCCTCCAAATGGTAAAGTCATTCCTGTGGAATTCTTATTCCCAGAAGATCTAGGATCAACAAATAATGCATCTAAGATGGTTTCAGCAATTGATAACCTCATGTTTATTACAGCTGGTGGTAAGGAAAGAGCACTTCAAGAATATGAGAGTTTAGGTAAAAAATCTGGATTTTCTAAACTTCAAGTTATTTGTCGTGCTTTTTCCATTCTTGGAGTGATGGAACTAAACAAGTAACCAAGTCAAACATCAATTATAATAGAGAAATTTCACCCCTTTGTGTGTAATAATAATTAAGGAATAAGTCAAGCATCAATTGTAATATGGAATAATAAAGTCTCTCCATTTCTACCACGCTAGTTTCTCCATTCCACCAAGTATTCTACTATATTGATTTTAAAACATTATATGTTCGACAATTTCCATTTTTACTAGATTGTGTTTATACTAGTATTCACACCCGTGCGTCGCACGGGGAACAATTTGCTTATGGTCATAAATTATAGGAATATTGTTTTAAGATTATTCTTCAAAAAAAAAATAATATAATGAATGATAGTAGACACAAAATTAATTGAATGCGAACATTGTCATAAAATTAGATACATAATATGATAACCAATATTAAAGTAATACTATTACTACTGATATAAATTAGAAACAATAACTTAAAATACATACAAAGTGACACCGACACAACAATTGCATTCAACCACTTTCATTTTTCAAAGTATTACAAATGCATACATGTCATTGTTAGTTTAGTGTTTAGTGTATGTGCCGGTGGTTCATAACGGTCTATTTGTAATGTCTTTTAGTTGTTGCCTGCGTGTCTTTCTCAACTTCATTATGTCGTCCCCGTGAGCATATCTTTATCGAAACAACAAATAATGTTTCTTGATTTTCCGCCCTCAATTGTAATAGAATATTTTTTTTGTTATCCTTAAGATTAAATGGATACATGTAGGACGTGTTATATTCGATCCTCCTCAATTTAGATTTGTGTTTTTTATTCAAATATATAAAAATAGTAACAGTCATTTAAAATTCAATTGATCTTTTTATAAAATCTCAATCAATAGGGAGAACAATGACGGATACAAAAACATTTCAAAATATATAAAAAGCTTGGATAAATTACAAATGTCATTTGTCCCCGTGCTAAATTGTCTCTACACACTTTTTAGTCTTTATAATTATATTGAAAGCCCTAAATACTTTCGTCTATGTAGCACGGGGAACAATTTGTTTCTATGATTTGATTCTATATTTTGTATTTTAATGCAATCAATCATATATTGAATAAAAAATAATACAATGTTGGTATTATAAACAGGGATAATAATTTTAATACGACCAATAAATAAATTGACATGATACTATGATATTATACATTGAACTAAAACTCCAATATCATAGGTTAGAGTGATAAATATTAGTATACATTAACAATAATATTTAAGTCATACTTATACTTATGTTTTTATGTAGCTCTTCTCCTCTCTTAGCGCCGACCCTATTTTTTCTTTTTTTAAGTCTCATCATCCTCCAAAGTGAGGGGGTGATTTTAGGTCTTTTTTGGCCTAAAATCACCCCTCTGCATATTTTCTTTTTTTGCTTTTAATCTAAATAAGTGATTTTCACATAGATCGAGTTTTTTAATTGTTTTTTGTTGTTGTGATTTCGTCGTCTAAGTGCGACGTTGTGTTGTTCGTCGTCTTGGTGCGGCGTTGTGTTGTTCGCCGTCTTGATACGGCGTTGTTTGATTTTCCGTCTTGTTGCGGTATTCCTTTAGTTCATATCGACAGATCATCTTCAAACAATTGCAGATTCAATTCAATCAATGTTTTGGGCATCAACGTTGCAGATCCGGAAGCTTGGACATTCCGGTAACTTTAATTTTATCATATTATTTGTAGGCATTTTGCCGTTTTATGCTATTAACTTGGATGTTGTGAGTTTGTTCGCAGATTCATCCTTTTTGTTTTTAGCGATGTTGAATTTGTATTTGATTATGATGTACTCTATCGATTATTGAAATGAATGAATATTTTTATTTTTAGTCAAAAAAAAAAAAAAAAGTCATACTTATAGTTACACATGATCTCTCTCTCTCTCTCTCTCTCTCTCTCTCACACACACACACACATCAACGTTGCAGATCCGGAAGCTTGGACATTCCGGTAACTTTAATTTTATCATATTATTTGTAGGCATTTTGCCGTTTTATGCTATTAACTTGGATGCTGTGAGTTTGTTCGCAGATTCATCCTTTTTGTTTTTAGCGATGTTGAATTTGTATTTGATTATGATGTACTCTATCGATTATTGAAATGAATGAATATTTTTATTTTTAGTCAAAAAAGAAAAAGTCATACTTATACTTACACATGATCTCTCTCTCTCTCTCTCTCTCTCTCTCTCTCTCTCTCTCACACACACACACACACAAATTGGCTATCTTCAAAATATAATATATAAACAAAAAACATTTCAAAACATATAAAAGCTTGGATAAATTACAAATGCTGTTTGTCCCCGTGCTAGATTGCCTCTACACAATTTTTAGCCTTTATAATTCTATTGAAAACCCTAAATGCACCAAACATGTATCATTGACATTTTCGATAAAAGGAGTGTTTGGTTCTTGACACCGACACAACAACTACATTCAACCACTTTCATTTTTCAAAGTATTACAAATACATATATGTCAGTGTTAGTTTAGTATTTAGTGTATGAGTCGGTGGTTCATAACGGTCTTTTTGTAATATCTTTTAGTTGTTGATTGTGTATCTTTCTCATCTTCATTATGCCGTTTGTCCCCATGAACATATCTTCATCGAAACAACAAATAATGTTTCTTGTTTTTCATCAACCTTTCATTGGAAAATCTATGACTTTTATTGCTCTTTGAAACCAAATGAATTCCTTGTCATTGCCTTATTTTGATGCTCTTCTTCCTCTACTTATGCGTTCAAGTATTTTTATTGACATAGATATCTAAGAAAGAAGCCTTGGATTCCAACATTTGTTAAGCCCCTCCAAGTTATGCGTATAGAAGTTGTACCACACATGCTGTTAAATCCCTCCAAGTCAAAAAACCTAAAGTGTTAGGGAACAAATAGGTTGCAGAGAAAGAAAGAAACAAAAAACCAGATATTGATCAACCTAGCCAATATTTGTAGAGAAAAGGCCAAGTAAAATTACTTCATATCAATTATGAATATATTAGGCCTGCTTTAGATTTTCAAACTTTCTAAGAATATAAAATAACACTTGCTTGAAATTCAATTGGATTAAATAAAAATTCACTAATCCAAGGCAAAACATGACACAGCCAGTTACAACTTCAGATATATCACATACATCAACTTTATTTTTTGGTACAAAGATATATTATTTCTATTGAACCATAATGCATCAAATGAAAAAGGCAATGTTAAGGATATTTTGAGTTAGCAATATCTAGTCAAACAATATACATATTAGGCACTTAAGTAATCATAGAAAATTTCACAAATCATAATTGTTTCTTCCGTATATCATTGCAATATACAAATTCGGACCAAAGAGAAAGAAAGGGAAAGACTTCTCATTAAATACTTTCTGTCAGTGTGGGAAGAGCTGCTGCTATTGATTTGGTGAAAGGGACTTTCTCCCTTTCACCAAATCTGTAAAAAAGGAAATGTCTTAGCAAATCTCTTCTACCTCTACAAATTTCAAAGAATTGAACAATAAAGAGTGACAAAAATTTTAACTATTTTCTATACAATGAAATGATACGGAATAGAGGAACAAATTACTTGATTATATGAAGAGTTGTTAGATAAAATCAATAGTCTATACTATAGTCTACCGGGTTATAAGAGTTGAAGAATAAAGAGTGACAAAAATTGAACAATAGTTATACTATAGCCTCCTGTTATAAGAATTGAACAATAAATGGTAACAAAGTTTTTAACTATTAACTAAATGACACATAATAGAAGAACAAATGACTTGGTTATATGAAGAACTATTATATAAAATCAATAGTAAATACTATTAATAGTAAATACTTTTGGCACAAAAGAGTAAATAATTTCTGATCAAATTCGACGTAGCATGTCCTCGTCATCATGGAGTAGGGCTGAACGTCAAGATGAATATCTAAAAAAAAGATAGAGCCTTGCAATCAATCCATCTGGGTATCAAATTATAACTTACACTCACAACATTTATCTTTCTAGATGGAAGCATATATCTTCTAATCATATAACATGTATAATTAATCTATGCTCCAAAAAGCATATGTCACAATTATATGATATATCAATTTTGGAAACATTGCAAAGACAAAAGTACCAAAACAGAGCCAACAATCTAAATGGTACAAAAGAGAAGCATGCAAGGGTTCATTGATACGTAACATGAATATGATTTTAGAGAGTGTTTATTTTTATGGACAATCTACTCTATGAAAGTCTCAAGTATGAAATTGATTAAAGGGATATTTGGGATAGATTGAGCAACAAATTAATATAGGATGAGCTTTTTTCTAACAATTATATTCTTACAATATAAGAAACTATTTTGGTTGTTTTATCTAATCCATCTCTTCTGTTTTTGTGGTTAAAATTGTCTATGCATGCACTCCTATATCCTTCAATCATATAAAATATCACTTGATAATGGCTGAACAACTATATAAGAGCTCATATTAACATATTCATGAACAATTTTCATTAACAACATTGATTCAAAGCATAGAATGAGAGTCAAACACTTATGAGATATATAATGAGGGATTACATATAAAGTTCATTGAATAAGGAGGTCTGCATGTTCATCGACTTCCAAGCAATTTGATCAAAAGAGAAATTTTCATTATAATTTTGCATACATAGAACTGAGTCTGAAGATACAAACAACAAATCAATCATTAACTCCCATTTAACCAATCATGCAAGGTTTAAGAGAATGGAGACTGAAGATGTAAACTACAAATTAAAAGATACATATCAATGCAGGAAAAGGGAAAAAAGAAAAGAGGCTTTATAGTCACTTGGTACTACTATCTTCCTGCTATGGGTTGATTCTTTCACTACAAAACAATGCTAACATCCTCATTTTCTTATTGATAAAAGCAACAAAGTCATTCAAGTCTCTTCCACCTTTGTAATCTTCTCTAGCTTTATTGCCCTTTTTAAGGTAGGGAATCCACTCACTTCATACCTGCATAAAAAGCTATTCCATAAATCTATAGTAATTATCTATGATATTGTACTCTCCCACCACCAAATCTTCACTGATATGAGCAGGTAAAAGATTAATATATCCAACCACATCATGCAACATTCATATGTATGTGAATAAAGTTCCTCCAATCTTATTTAAGTAAAGCAATAAAGAGAAGTATCTCAATGATAAAGAGGAAAATTATTCGATAAGACTTCACCTGACTTCAAAAATAACAAAATCCGAGAGTAACAATGTAGATACATACCTTGTTTACATTTTGCATATGAAACAATTCAGTTAGTAGACTCTCTAGCTTCACTTTCAGGTTCATAACATTTTATGGTCCAAGGTGCTCACTACCTTTGTTGACAACACTTCTGTCATCAAGAACTCGAACAAATAGTATATCTCAAATAGATTTATCAGACTTGCATATAATTCAATCATAAATACAATATCCTCTATAAAATAAAAACTTTAAGCTTAAAAAAGACAACAATTAGAATATCTCAATTAGATTTATTAGACCTGCATAATTCAATCATAAATACAATTAAAAAAACTAAGCTAGGGTCATCAATTCCTTATTGTTAAGTACCTGCAATAAACATAAATATAGCAATGAACCTCAATTTACTGTCTGTGTAAGTACATATCAGTAAATTTAGTATACATTTAACAGAATATTAATACTTGACTTCAAGTTGTAACCTCACGGAGATGGTTATATAGACTTAGTCCATATGCAATAGGCTCTTTAATTCATTACCTCGGGGCCTTAATTTTAAAGGGGGTATCTACCTATAAACAGTCTACACTTGAAAAGCATCCTGAGTTTTACACTCAAATTCAGATAGACAAATATTTATTGACAGATATACTTATTTGTCATGAATGTTCGTCGAGAAATATTTACCGCTTTTAGAGCTGGACATAGACTTGCTTCCACTGTTGTTTGAGACTAAAGACTTCTCTTTACTTGTTTCTTTGTTGCACCGGTAACAACTTCAAATACTGTTGGTAGTTCATTAATCAAATTGAAAAAATGTTTCCTGCATCACAAATGGCTAATTATGAATAGATGAATGCATAAGAAAATCAATATGATATTACCAAGTATCCAATACACATATGATTACATGATGACCAAAAGAGCATAATGCATAGAACATCAATATGACATTACCAAGTATCCAATACACAAATGACTACATGATGACCCAAAGAGCACTGATTGTGTCGGCTAAAAAAACACCCCTTGATAATCAATATATAAATCCAATTTTTCTTTCTTGCACTATCTTAAGATGAGCCAGCCAGTGCTCAGCAGATAGAAACTGCTATAGATTTGCTGCTCTATACAATGGAGTTAATACCCCAAATCTGATATTTGGAACTTGCATCAGTCAAGTCCATCTGTCGAAAGTCCAAAATCGTCTCTAGCTTTACCATACATTATCAGTTCAGTCCCTCTGTGAGTTTTAGTTGGTTAATGCAGCAAGTCAAATGAAACACTGTCCATCGATTTTATCATAGGGAGCCTCCCAAAAAGAAAACCATTGTGCTGTTAGCTTCTAATCTAATCAAAATATGGAAGCATCGAGTGAAGCCATTTATAATTAATTGGCCAAAGTTGCATAAGAATGCATTCCATATCAGCTGTTTGAAACCACCTTAATAGCCTTCACAGAGCAATCAAAATTTATTCATCCCTTACACCAATTTGAACTCGAAATCCAGCAAAACAGGTTTCCTATCTCTGATGAAAATCTTAAGTATTCCTTCTACAGAACTATATGGAAATCTGAACTATTCAGTAAAACATTATCCTATAGGAATTTTTGCTATGTGTGTAAATATCATGCCATTATGATGCAAAAAGAATGGCATGAGACTAAAGAATAAATTTTAGGAATTTCATGTGTTGAGAAGGGCATTACAATTCGTTTATGATTCTGTCAAGATTCTCCATCCCGCTACGCTTTTAATGTTGTAGTCATATAAGTTATAACCCAAATAAAAGTTAATGAGGAACTTACACAGTGGCTTTCTCCAAGTTCAGTCAACCAAAATCTCAACAAAGCCATAACCTTCCCATCCATTGCAGCTGATATATTAGTCCAATTTGAGTGAGAAAACTCCACTTTGTTCAACCCTTCAATAAGTCCACTCCCGGTGGCTTTGACAGATGCTTCTTTTAGGCTCCAATACCTACAAAGCAAACACCTTTGAATTTCAGCATGTCACCCTATTCAGAGACTATGTTGTTGTTGTGAGTAAGAATGATCAAGTGGAATTAGAGGACTCAACCAATGATGCAATTGTGATGAATCCTCAATCAAGAGCCAAGAGGAATGTGGGTCTGCCTAAGCATCTCCAAAAGGACTACGTGTTACCATCATGGAAGAAATGAGTCTTGGAATATATCTCTTATATGAGTCACTATTAGAATGATGTCATTAAGTTTGCTGTAATGAGCTGTACGTTTTGGACTTTAGCTAAAATTATACTACTTATGTACCTGCAAGCACCTGAAATAATATCAGAGAAATTAATGAGTCAAGTATTAGTTTGTTTGTAGTGTAGTATTTTATTTATATCTTGCTATCAGTACTGCTTCCATAACAGTTGTGCTCGACATTATTATAGCCAAAAACTGTTTATCCACTTCATGATATTTTGAAAAATCACTACCATTAGCAACACTCAAAGCCATTTTCAGTCTTTGTTTAGTTCTTATAACACAAATTATCAAAAGAAAAAAATTGAGATCCACATTAGTTCTTATAAGCAAATATACTTTCATATTTCGAATATTAAATTGGACTAAAATTAATGAGGCAAAAAATAGGGAAAAATAAATAAATAGAAGACATAAAAACAATCATTTATCTCCTACCTTCGTATCAAGCTTGTATTGAAAGTTCTCCCATATTTCACTACAGTTTTAGCAATTGATCCTGAAATAGAAATAAACAAAAGTTAGATAGATACAAACTTATAAGATGATTCTTAAAATAAGAGGGTTTTATACCGTAGAACTTATAAGATGATTAATTAGTAGATTTGAACCTATAGAAGCTATATTTATATACCCTAAACATATAAAGCATTCTCCATATGATAAAATCAAAAGAATAGCCTAAGAAGTAAAATCAAAGCATCCTCTCAAAATCACCACTCTCTTTAATTCCTCACAAACCCATTGACCCTTCTTCCGCCGCTGCTCTCCGCCGTGTTTCTGTTGTTTGGTTCCGTGATGACCTCCGTGTTCATGACAATGAATCTCTCAAAACAGCAAACAATGAATCAATGTCTATTTTACCTGTTTATTGCTTTGACCCTGCTGAAGAAACAATAATTGTAAGGTAGGGACCTTATCAATCAAAGAGAGTATGGAGCTTATCAATCATTCATAAAAACTGAAAAACAAAACTTGTATAGAAAATGAGTTCCATTTTGCAGCAAATAAAACACAAAAATGAGTTTCAGTCTAAGTATAACCCCACTTCAACACAAAGAACATAAAAAATCATGTCTCTATTGCAAAAGACTAATATAAAAAGTTACAGATCATGTAGTGACGATACCCATGGTTGGTGTTTGAATCAATAGAAATATGTTATTCATTAGGTACAATGCCTACAACCACAATGAGCATAAATCAACCATTTTGAACAATGAATCATAAAGTAATGAACACGTAGCATAAATCATCCATTGCTTTGATTCTAATCCTTATTTTTTTCATTCTATAGTCTATTCGGAAACCATGCAAATAGTTACTTTGTGACTATGCTCAAGTTACCTAATGAATAACAGGGGTTGGAATCAACTTGTTTCTTTCAATGTGGTCATGTTAAGTAGGTAATTACCAACTGCCCAAGCATTGCTTCTATCCAAATTTCCAAAATCAAACTATAGAACTGTTAGAGAGATGGATGATAAACAAATATCAGCAAATAAAATTTAATGACATAAGATTTTATAATTACTTTTTGATAATCCTAAACATAGATTATATAGTTTGATAAGGGCTTAGTTTTTCCATTCATAATTTTTTAGAAAAAACATCATAATATTATAATGATAATTATAATATAATAAAAACAAAAGGCAGTCAAACTGATAATCTTAATACAAAACAGAAAACAATGATAAGGGCCAAATTTATTCACCTGAAATCACTCTTTTCAAGCTTGGTATTGAAAGCTACTCCCATATTTCCCTTCAGCTTGTATACACTTTAACCAATAGATCCTGAAAGATATCAACAACTGTTGAACCTCGCAAATAGCCCATGAATCGTTTAAATACAAACAGAAAATGAAAGAAAAGAGATCCAGGAAATCAAAAGTGATACCTACACTTTTGGGAGAAGGCGATTCAGGTTTCAGGAATGAAAATTTTACCTCCTGATAAAAGAATGAGGTATAATCACTACATTAGATTAAAACTAATGTTGTAAAAACTCCTCAAGACTATATGACATAATCAGCACCAAAATCCTTTTTACAGCAGCCACACATTTCATTGAGTCCAAGGCCTGAAATGGGATTCAAAATTGGTATAGTAAATGATTTGATGAATTTCTTAACCATATGTTACAAATGAAATTGAAAGTGAACATAAGGCTATAGAATATTGGTAAATGTAATTTTATTACAGGAAAAAGCTACCATGAGATGGAAGAAGAAACTCAAAGCTAATAACAACTCAACATAGAAAGCAGTAAAATAATAGAGCAAAAATCATGAAACTATGAACCTGATTTTGTTGTTCGAGAATGTGATTCCTTCGATAGGGTTTCAACATTGAAAATTTTACCTCTGAGAGAAACATAACAGAAAGAGGATTAGAAAACACAAACATAAAAGTAAAATCATATTCATTTAAAACAAAGAAATAATGATGAAGAAGATGAAGAAGAATAATCACGTTCTGGTGGTGTTCTTCAATTAAATTTCATGAATTCATCAATCAACGCAATAAGAAAATTAGGGATTTGGAAAGGGAATGAAACTGAAATTACCTGCGGGATACCTGCGGGATGGGTCTTGAAACAGATCGGAGGATTTGATTTGAAACCGTTGAAGATTCTAGGTTGTGCTTTAGGTGGAGGTTGATTAGTGGAGAGAGAAGTTTGAAGGAATCAAGCAAAAATGGAGTGAGATGAGTAAGAAAGTGAGTTTTGATAATGAAAATGAGAGGGAGAAATTGAAATTTGAATTTTGAAATGAATTCAACAAGGCATGAAAAACAACAGAACTGGAGCTTTCTGCTTTGAGAGAGACAGATGAAAGGGACGGGTCTTGCATGCTTTCTGAAGCAGATTTTTTTTGTTTGGCTTCAAAGCATTTGATAAAATGGACTGGGCTGTTTTGGTCCAAAATGTGTGGGTCTTTCCATCATTTGGCCCAGTTGTGCATAAAATGAAAGGAGGGAAAACATATTCAAAAAATTGCCTAAAGAAGGTATGTTTTTTGTCATTTATTGCCAACCACAATCCTATGTGTCATGGCTTAGAGATGGACATGTGTTTTTTTTTGCTATAACCTTGGTGTCCCTTGTGTAGTTTTAGGATTGATGTACCAATTATTATATTCCTATACTATTTCAATCGTTATTTAGCCTATAGAATTATATATTATAAATATGTTTGATCCTTTCGTGTAATATATATATATTGAAGTTTATGCAAATTGAGTTTTTCATTTGAGATTTAGAGAGTGAGTTTTTTCTTGACTTCCGAGTCATTTTGACATCAAAATGAGGTTTTAAATTTGGAGTTGAGTGACAAAATTAACGGAAAGATCGAGTTTTTTTGGAGGTGTTTTTAGTTCAAGAAAACTACCACATTCTAAACTGTATTTTGCGGTCTGCATTTTTTTCACAAAACAAATACAGCCATTGTTTATTGGACTGGTGTTTTTTTTTTATCACCAATGGAGTTTTCACGCGTCCCCACAAATCTCGCTGGAGTTGCTGTCGGACCAATCTTTTTGCATGTCACCGGGAAACCGCGTGAAAGTTTCGTCGGTGACAACACTCACTTTTAACCCCGTGTCAACAATATCACATCACCTTCATCTGACAATTCAACAACACATCATCGTTTCTAGTTGTGCCATGTGTCACCTAATGCCACGTTATCTATCCAATGACAAAATATTTAAACTTTAGAATCACCGATATACTTTTTGAAATTACACAATTGTCCCTTGATGTATCGGATTTATAAATTGCCCTTAAATTTTTTAATTAAATTGAAATTTTGCCTCTGAACTTTCTAAAATTTAAAGTTTACCCATATGAAAAAATGGATTTTGAAGAATATTTTTTTTGTGTGCTGATTTTATAGAAAATTCTTATTATGCTATGTGTTGCAGTTTGAACTAAACTTCTATCTAGCTATTATTATTTCTGTATGCTTTTCCTTGCATCATTTTACACCATTTTTCCCGAGGATGATAATATATGTTTTAAGACATCATTTTCAATGTTTTATTTTTCAAACAAAAACGATAACATATATTTCTTCCGGTCTCGAATATAAGCAACAAAATAAAAAAATTAAAAATCTCAAATATAAGCAAAAGTTATCATATTTATTACAACTTTTTATAATCATATAATAATTACACTGTTTTTTGCGGTTTTCAACACAGTTTTACTCCACTCCATCACTCGATACAACTATTAATGTCATAAATAAACCTAAAAGCAAGGATAAAATTGTATATAAAATATTTTTTGTCATTACTTAATGCACTTTATCCATTTTCTTAAAGGTTTTTTTTTTTTTTGCATATACGAGGGAGTTTGATACTATAATTAATATGAAAGTAACTTGACACGTAAACTTTTCAAAATTTGACTGTACGGAATAAACCATATATCTTTAATCTAGTAGTCATGTTTCTAGATTGGAAATTGTTCACCAAGAAAATTGTTCATCAAGTTACATTACGTTGCGTTTGGATGAGATAATATATTTAATATATTTGACTTTTAAATACTCCCTCCTTTTCTTTTTATAAGAAATAGTTTAAAAAAATTACACATACCAAGGAAACACATTGTAAATAGTTTTTTTTCATTTAATACTCTTATAAATTTAAACTTAGTCCATCTATACCCCTATTTAATTACTTTAAATTCAATTAACTTATTTATTTTTAATATTCTCTTTCATAATAAATAAGAGCATAAGTGAAATTCAACATTTAAAATATTTGAAAATTAGTCAAAGTTTCTTATAAAAAGAAACAAAAAAAATTTCACTTTTGTTTCTTATAAAAAGGAACGGAGGGAGTAATAATTCTAGAATAAATTTTTGAACGCAAAATATTGGAAATTTTTATGGTATATTGATAAAAAAAAATTGAAGAAGCTAAATTAAAGTGTATCGGCATATTAACTTAACTTTTAATTTAATATATTAATGATCATTTTTATGAATGAAAAGCTAATTTATTAAACTATGGGATTAAGCTTTAGTGGTTAGTGAGTTCTTCCTACGATGAATCGTTCAGCAGAGCTGAGTTTGATTTTTAATCGGAACAATTTTTTGTTATATTTTACTTACATCACAGCCGAATTCTAAATTGTTGAGGGTTAATGTCAAAAAAATATTATTTATTAATTATTGTATTTTAGAGAAAATTATCTCATAAGAAAAAACACTATTCAATTATTTATAAACTTTATACTAGTTTTTTATTTATTTTTTAAAAAAAAATTAGCAATTTTCACTATTATATGTATTATTCCTTCCGTCCTTGACCTTTGATCCTTTTGAGCATTTTAATTTTGTCTCAATTTTTTTGATATCATAGCATGCAAGTCATATTTGTCAATGCATTCACACATTTGATTGTTTCACGATAAAATTTTTTATTTATTTATAATTGAATTGAGAATCAAACCCAGAACCTCTAGCATAGTAGTCGGACATCTTACCACTAAACCAACCTAGTTTTAGTTCATTTAAAAAATGAAGACACAGTTAATGATATTTTTTCTTTTGTATTTGTCTCATACAAAATCATAAGCATGCATTAAATGAATTTTACTTTTATTAAGTGAAGTAAAGGTAAAGTCGTATAATTATGTCTATAAAATTTATTATTTTTAATATGTATGCAAAACTAAAACAAATTATTGAAGTATTAAATTACCTTTTATATTAATTGTATTTAATTTTGATTTATCATATTTTAATGCAAATTGATAGTGTTAACGTGAGATAGTATATTTGGAAAAAGAGAAATAAATGCTTGAAAAGTATTTCAGCTTACCCGTGAGTAAAAATATAAGAGGGGTCCAAAATAATACTAAAATTGTATTAAACCTAAAATTAAGAAATACTCCCTCCGATCTTTTTGTAACAGACAATTCATTTTTTATATTTATTCAATAATTTATGTATTTGATCTATATTATAATTTAAATACATTCATTATTGAATGAATCTAAGAAATTAACTGTGAATTTAACGTAATTGCTAGTGACATCACATTTTTTATGCAAATACTGAAATTCAAATCTTAGATATTCCACTTATTCACATTAAAGTGGAATTTTAACTACTTCGTTGGCTTACAAAAAAAAATAGTATTACACAATTAAAATTTAGTAACATATCCTTTAAGTCAACTATAAAATACATCACACACACACGCGTAATAATATTGAAAACTTGTGTTAAAATTTATTAAAAAAAAAAATACCAATTGAAATAGTGACACACAAGTGTTAAAATAAAATTGGCTATAAATTACAGCACTTGATAAATGAAACATGCACCACAACAAATAACACACAAACATCATATAAACCAAAGAAAACAAACATGAATTCCTATTCCAATGAAAAAGATAACCATGCAGTGGAGACTCTCAATCCACAAATAGATGATAATAATGACACCCTCTTAGCCATGGTGCTAGGTGCAAATTTAGTCTTTCCAGCAGTTCTTAATGCTGCAATTGAACTCAACTTGTTTGAAATCATTGCTAAAGAAAATTCACTAGATAATGGTGGATTCTTATCAGCTTTTGAAATTGCTTCAAAGTTACCAACTCAACACTCTGACTTGCCTAATCGGCTCGAACGGATGTTGCGCTTGCTTGCTAGCCATTCTCTTTTGTCTGTTTCGAATCGGACCAATGACGACGATGGTAGCTTGGTGAGAGTTTATGGTCTCACACCATCTGGTAAATACTTTGTCAATGATGAGAATGATACTGGCTATTTGGGTTCAATGGCATCATATTTGTCTCACCCTGCTTTTTCAGGGGTGTGGTAAGCAACTTCTCCCTTGTATGATTATTTAACAATATGTACATGTTGATTAAAAAATAAAATAAAAAAGTGTATATATATGGTTAAACTTGGAGACGATTAAATTAAGAATATATATGATATGAATTAAGAGCACATCATAGTGACTAGTAGACATCAGATGAATATCTAGTAGCACTAATCCTATATCTCTTTGTCCATATAAATTATATATAATCAGTGGCGGAGACAGGGGTGGCCAGGATGGGTCATGGCGCACCCCAAAATAATTCGAAAACACTATATATATTGTATAGTGCACAATTATATTTGTTTGTTCAAGTGGCTTGGTGGTGGTGAGTGTAACTGTTGCATAGTGAAAGGATGCGGGTTCAACCCCTGTAGCCTATATTTTAAATTTTTAACAAGTATCATGAAGGTTTGAAGTGGTGATCTTGAGAAACATAATAATGTATTACTCTTATACATTAAAGCAAATACTCTTTAAAAAAATTTCTTTTCATATTTATATACCTTTAAATTACTATATTTAAAAATTTCAAAGTATCAATACACTTGATGTTTAAATTAATAAACTATCCTTTTTAGAAACATTATACTAATTTTTTACATTTTTATTATGAGTGATGAAAAAAATTATTTTATTCATAGTTTTGGTAAATAAAATATAGTTATTATTTTATTTTTTTGAAGAAGCTAAATTAGCTCACCTAAATTGGCACCAGAGAGAATCAAACATGAGACCTTAAGAGGAGCACACTCCCAGATTTCAAGCTAATACCTAGTTATTATAATTTTTTAAATAATAGAAAAAGAAATTTCGTTCCAAAATACTCATTTACCCATTAATTTAAAGATTACACATAAAGATAAATTCATAAGCTCATTTTTTTTTGTGAATAAAACTATAATATTTTTATCAAAAAAAAATTTACAGTTTCCATTTTTCCAAAAAAATTACAACTATTTTCAATTAAGAACAATCATTTTCTTTTTGGTATAAATGTAATATTATAAATATATAATTGTTTATTATCAACTTTGTGTAAGTATTAGTTCAAAGTCAATTGTTAATGGTTTCCGGTCACTTGATACACTATTTTTTTTAAGGTATTTTAGTAAATTTTTTGATAATCAATTTTATGCTTATTATAACTTAAATTTTTGTATGCAAAATAATTTTTGTATTTAATTATATATTATCATTTTTTAGTGGCCCACCCGGATATTTTTTCCTGGCTCCGCCACTGTATATAATGTTGGTTCTTCATTAATATGTATCATTACGTGCTAATATAGCTTTTTGTAACATAGAAAAATTGTTTTTGCAATATAGGTTGAATTTCAAGGAAGCAGTTATGGATCCACAAATTGACCTATTCAAGAGTGTTCATGGAATATCTGTCTTTGAGTACTTTAAAAAAGATCCACAAATAAACAACTTATTTAACAAATCAATGACTGATACATGTACAATTCACATGAAAAGAATCCTTGAAATATACAAAGGATTTGAGGGAATATCAACACTGGTTGATGTAGGAGGTGGAAATGGACAAAGTCTTAAATCAATTATATCCAAATATCCATCAATAAAGGCAATAAACTTTGATCTCCCACAAGTCATTGATAATACACCACCCTTTCCAGGTAACTATTTTGTCATATCTCAAATTTTAAAAACACACACATTATATATATATATATATATATATATATATATATATATATATATATATATATATTTATATAATTTCCCAAAATTGTTGATTGAAAATTACCAAATTTCATTTAGGAATTGAAAATGTTGGAGGAAGTATGTTTGAAAGTGTTCCACAAGGAGATGCCATAATGCTTAAGGTTGGTATTCATATATAATATACAAATATGATTTAAGTATAATTTTAGTTGGGGAAATAAAACGATTTTTGAACTCGATCTCTAAATATTTAAAATTTGTTGTTTTTAATACAATATTTCAGCTTATTATTGAGTCACATGACTTGATTATATTAAACCACATATAACATCGTGACAAAAAACAACTTTTTTTTTTTAATTTGTAGGACTAAATTCAAACAAAAAACACTTACTATAATTTTTTTTTAAGAAAAAAGAAAAAAATCATATCTATTAATTCTTGATGATATCATTGATGATTCATATGAAATGCTTACCAATAAAATATATGTACCCTTGAATTATTTTTTGCAGTTTGTATGCCATAATTGGTCAGATGAAAAATGCTTAAAAATTTTAAGTAATTGTCACAAAGCTTTGCCTCCAAATGGAAAGGTCATTCTTGTGGAGTTCTTATCTCCGGAAGATTTAGGATCAACAAATGCATCTAAGATGGTTTCAATTGTTGATAACATCATGTTTATTACAGCTGGTGGTAAGGAAAGAAGTCCAAAAGAATATGAGATTTTAGGTCAAAAATCTGGATTTTCTAAACTTCAAGTTATTTGTCGTGCTTTCTCCATCCTTGGAGTGATGGAACTATACAAGTAACCAGGTCAAACATCAATTATAATAGGGAAATTTCACCCCCTTTGTGTGGATTGTTCAATTATGTGTTGTTGAATGGAATTAGTTATATGATGTTAATAAAGTGCAGGCAGTACGGTGTTAAATATGATTTTAGTCCTGCAATATTATAGTGTTTTTTATTTTAATTTCTGTAAATTTTTTGTTTATAACTTCATATATGTGGCTCAGTACGCTATGATAAAAAATGAGACCATTTTATTTAAAGAAAGGTACCTTTAATATGTTTTATGGGGTGATATTGATTGATGGCAAAAACGATGTAATAGTATTTCCTTTTCTTTTTAGAATTTTGTGTTCATGTCCATTTGGTTGTATTTCATCAGTATAGTTGTAATAAAATATTTTGGAGTTAGTAACAAGCAAGAATAAAAATAAAAATTTCCCAAAAATAAGATATAATTTTATTTTAACAATTAATGACAAATAATTTATATGTTATTTGGTATATAAGATTTCTAATTAATTTTTATTTTTAGTGTCGCTTAAATTGATTTCTTTATTTTTCGTTCAAAACCCAAAAATATGCATCAATATCAATTATTCATTTTTAACTACCTATTGACTAGAGCTGTGAAATGGGCCAGCCCGGCCCAACCCGGCGAGCCAGCGCGTATAAGTGGGCGGGGCTGGGCTGGCCCGATTTTTATATGGGCTGCCAAATTCTAGCCCGGCCCAAGCCTTATTGGACCATGCAGCCCGATGGGCTAACCCGGCCCATATAATTTTTTTAGCGCACGCCAAAAAGGATTAATGACACAACTGACAAAATAATTACCACATAAAACAACCATCAAATCAACATTCATACAAAATATATCTACCAAATAAAGATTCATGCACATGTAAGAGTATTTGTGGCAACATACAAAGTGCATCCTTAGATAATCAAAATCAAAATATATAACAAAATAGTTAACTTCTTGGCCTAAGCCCCTTGAGCACTTGATTCGGCATACAAATATATCTTCTCTACTTCCGACTGGTACATCTGTAATTCATAAAACTTGAGAAGTAAATGACTAAAAAGTTAATATAATAGAAGAATTATTATTAACAACAAATTGAATAAACATAGCAACTAGCACTACAAATAAAAGAACTTGATTATTTAAAACCATGCAACTAAATTATGTTTTTTTTTTAACTAAAAACTCTTTTTTTTAATTTTAAACGGGCCAGCCCAAAGCCCGGTGGGCAAGCCCAGCCCGATCCATTTTTTAATTGGGCTAATTGGGTTGGGCTAAAAATGGTCCGGATATTTTTTAACGACTTTTTTATAGCCCGGCCCGACCCAAATTTATGGGCTAATGGCCCAGTCCATTAGCCCGGCCTATTTTGACAGCTCTACTGTGCTGCAAAACAATCAACAATCCAAAACTATATTTTATCTCACGGAGTCTATAAATTTAAATTGAGAACAAAATTATAGCATTGGGAGACCGAAAAGGGTGAACCTCTCAAATGTTTAGATGTGGTACGTTATTCCTTGACTATGGATTTAGACTTTGACTTGTAATTTTATAGCATCGTTGTTTTAGTGTAATTTTCCGTTCTTACCACTTCTGGTATTTTGCCGGTTTTGTTAATATATATTTTTTTACTCGATGATTTTTAAATTGTTAACTTTAAAATTATCTTACTCTTGTATTCTCATTATTTCATTATTGGAGAGTGATCAAATTATATTGTCTAACATTTGAATAATGTTACATCGTTTAATAAAATTTTACAAAAAAAATATTAGATTGAAAGTTTAAATCATATATCATTTATGTAAATATATATATTAATGAAATATTAATTAGACATATGTGGATAACATTAATATTAATATATTGGCAAAAAAAAATTATATCAAGCTACTTTAGCCATATTTTGGGTCAACTTGTGTACGTCTCTATGTAGGATACTAGTATTTGAATAATATACAGCAAAATATGTATATATCTTGCCTTGCCTCATATTTTCTTTAATATTTTAGCCATGTTTTCTTTTATTTTATTTTATTTTGACATAAATTAACTAGCAGTAGCAGCCATTTTGGTTTGAAAACTGATCACAGTCAAGTTACATTTCGATATTGTAGGGTACTATGTAGATTGTTGAATGGAAAAAAAATGTAGTACAGTACAAAATTTAACTGTTATGCTAATTTCGTGTCTATTCTACTATTACTCTTTCTATTTTAAATTATAAGTAAGAAGAGCAATGTTGATTGGCACAACATTTTTGTCGTTGAAAAGACGATTAAGCAAATTGACTATTGGAAAAATTCAAAGTCAGGCATTGGTGGAAATCATATGAGATGTATTTGTCTATTTTCGTCTCATGCCATTCAGCATTTTTCAAGTAAAAATGATCGATTCACTTTTATTAATAAAATTAAATTCTTTTTCATTTTATATCTTTTTTTTAAAGATGTAAAAATAATATACTTAAACTAATATGCTACTTATAATAAAATTATTTTTTTGAGCCCACCTAGATATCTGCATTGTTTGAGTCATAAAAAAATGAAAAATATTTTCGCAACTCTATTTATTTTCTCGCGCGCCTTACGAATTTATCAAAATATCTATGTCCGCTACTTATGTAGTGGAGACACCCAAAAAACATCCGCTACTTCAGTTGCAATATGGGGAAAGATCTACATCCATGGAATATCCAAAAGCAACAAATGCATCTCCAATGATTTCAACTATTGACAATATCATGTTCATCAATGTTGCAGTGAAAAGTAAGAACTGCAAATATGAAAGATTGGCTCAACATTCTGGATTTTCATGACTTGAAGTTGTTTGTTGTGCTTTCTCTATTATAGGAGTGATGGAACTTCACAAATGAATAAGTCATATTAGTAGTTTTCAACTCTAATAAAAAAAAGTCATATGACATTTTCTGTACCAATAATAAAAAAAAGTTAATAGGTTTTTACCCCCGCAAAGTATGCGAGTTTTGCATTACCCCCTGTAATGTTTTTTTTTATAGATTATTCCCTTGCAAAATTTATTTTTTGATTTACCCTCTTTTGCTGACGTGGCAGGCAAAAAAAACAAAATAACCGATTTAAAAACATCACTTTTTAAATTGGTTGAACAAAATAACCGATTTAAAAGTACATCCAAGAGGGTAAATCAAAAAAATAAATTTTGCAGGGGAGTAATCTAAAAAAAACATTAAGAGGAGTAAAATAAAACTCGCCTACTTTGCAGGGAATAAAGATCTATTAACCCAAAAAAACATATGACATTTTAATGTGGAATATGTTTTGGTATTTAAATATGATTTTGCATGAATCATTGTACACCACTTTTTCAAATATTAAAATAAAATATATATGTGCATGTGATGTGAGACATATATTATTTCTCTATAGTTTACAAAATAAATAATGCGCAATTTGTATTGGTTTTTAAGGTTGTGGTTGATGGACATGGACCCTCTGGTATTTTATTTTACTCTCATGTCAATGATGTAATTGATCTTTTACTTATCAAGACAGATCCTGTGTATTGGTTTCTCAAATAAAATAAAAAATGAAAAATATCATTTTCCTTTTATGTTTTATTTAAGATATACAGTATATAGTTTGAACTTTTCAGAAGTACGTTGATGTCATATTGGCGTTGAAAATATTGTTAAATATTCAATATATATGTATAATCAGTGACATTTATTCCATCAAAAAAAAAAAATCAGTGACACTTAATAAATTAAAAAGACGAATTCTTATCTACCCATCCTATGAAATTGGGTCAATGATACCCATCTTAGTTGTCATAAGCATAGTGGTTAAGTATACTCAATTCTATGCGGTGTTTAAGGAATATGCGGTGTTTATTTTCTTACTTTCTTAGAAAGTAAGCACAAATACAAATAAATGGTGTTTAGACACACACGCATAAAAGAAAAAAAAAATATTATGTATGTGTCTAAACACCATAAGTCCTATAAGTTTTAGCTCAACTGGTAAAATATGCCGAAATTATTAGGTCGGACGCCATGACCCGGGTTCGAACCCGGAATCTCACAATTATGTGAATTTAATTTCCAATGGTTTACCACTTCAACTAAGACAAAAAAAATTTATATTAAATAATTTAGTCATATCATCTTACATTAATTTATCTTTATATTTTTTAAATTATGTGTGTGTAGTGTGTACCCAACACCTTTTATTTGATGTTGTGCTCAAATAAATATTCCTCTACTTTCCTTTATTGCCACCATATTATAAATAACAAATTGCCATTTTCCTTTTAATTTTTTCTCTTTGCTAAGAATTGTTTTTAATTGCATCAAAAATAATAATTCCTTTTTTGTAAAAAAAATAAAAATAAATTGTTTTTAATTTGTACAAGTTTATACTATAAAGCACGAACATTTCGCAGATGAACAATGCATAGAAATTTTAAGCAATTGTCATAAAGCTCTTCCTCCAAAAGGAAAGATCACATAATCATAGAGCTTGCACAACCAGAAGATTCAGCAGAGCCAACAAATGCATCTCATATTATTTTAATTATTGACAACATCATGTTTATCATAGTTGTTGGAAGTTTTAGAACTCCAAAAGTAACAATCTGGATCTTCTAAGCTCCAAGTTGCTTTTCGTGTTTTCTCCATCATCGGAGTGATGGAGCTTTACAAATAACCAAGTCACACATTGAATCTTCGAGTTTGAGGGAGTATAAATTACCAATCATTCAATCAATCTAAAAATAAAGTTTTTCTTATATTAAGGACTGAGAATAATAGACATAGACAATATTAACTAAATAACTTACAAAAGACAATTATCTTGCATTTCACGGTTCCAAAAACAGCTATAGTATACTATATGATTATTATAAAAACAGCTATAAATTTATCCGTGATGGTTGTAAAATGATCATCGGTGACACTTATTCCCATTTCCTAATTTATTTGTTTAAAAAAACACAGATACAAAGCCTCTTTCTGATAAAAGTGGGAAGAAACTTACAAGTTCAAGAAGAAATGGTACTTTTCGAGACGACATCAAAGGATATTCCATTTTGTTGAAGTCTCTTCTGGAGATCAGTAGGACCGAATACAATCCCGGGAGGGTAAACTCCTCCTTTAGGTAGGTTGTTGCGCTGGCTGAGAAGAATGAGAGCACACTGAACAATAATTATTGGGGTTGCTACATATCCAATTTCAGGGCCTGTTACTCTTGTTACAATTTCCGTGTCAGGTTTTGTGTTTCCTTGCGAAACAAGACTCTCATTACTATAACCTCGTCCGACGAACCACATCTTGAATGAAGCGCTTTCCACTTCTTCTTCGGTAGGGCCATTCTTCCTGAACCAACCAAGACTAAATAACGATGGAAATTTCAAAAGAAGTCGACGTCCGAAACTATTGTTTCCTAAAAGGCCAATGAAAATCCCAACCATAATGATTCTTAAAATTCCCAACAGTGATTTTGCACCTATTTTCACACCAAAATGAGCTGGCTTCACAGATGACCAGAAAGCTTCTCTTTTCGCAACTATCTCGGAACTTTCATTCGACCCGGGGAGACCATTGGGGTTTTCGGTTAGAGTTGAAAGTGTTCTTCGAACAACACTTGCATCTGCTGAAGGTAGCATGACTGCCCAAAGGCCGATCTTCTTCTGGTGTTCTATAGTCTCTCCTTTTAAAGGAGAGGGCCCAGGAATCTACAACCACGAAAACATAAATCGATAAATGGCACAATAGCAAAAACATTTAAAAAGAACAGACAAAAAATGCAATACAAATTCAATAGACACGCCACACCATACCAATTCAAAACCGATGGAAAAATCACAAGATTCAAAGGACAGCCCTATCCGACGGGTCCAACCAGTTGGTGGAGCACCAGAACAAGAACAAGTGTAAGAGTATTATTAGAAACAGAAATAAGAACCTAAGCTTTTACCATGGATAAACCAAAGCTTCAGCTCCTCAAAGTAAAGCTTTGTCTAAAACAACCCAACGCAACTGAGTCCTCACTCTACTCCGCCTCCTATAACCAAACTGCATCGCCTAACTAACTTGTAAACACATGCCGGTGTCTAACACAACACAACTTGTCCTCACTAAACAAAATGTTGTGTAGATGCTTCATAATAAAAAAAATACAAAATGTAAAAAATAAAAATCAGTTGAACAAATTGTAGCCGGTTCAATTAGATTCCACAAGACTAAAATGTAACTGGAAACAAACCAATTGGCCTTATTTTTAAAATATTGGACTAAGAGAGTGTTATAATTTAGAGCCAATATGAATGTTCACTCTAATAATATTCTCATAAACAAATAAGTAGTGTTTGCGCATATAGCCTTTCTTAATTAGCTAATAGGTCTGTTTGGTAAAATTAAGATATAAGCCGATAAGAAAAGCTTGTTTACCAAACACATCTACTTTGATCAAAGAAGCTTATAAGCTAATTCAATAAGCTATAATCTAGCTTATCGATGTTCCAAAATAGCCAATATCTTTTTGTTGATAGGTTACTTCAAATAGCATTCGAGCTTATAATTTATCATTTTTCCTCTCAATTTTACTCTTATTATGTTATATTATTTAAAAATACTCTTACGCACCAGTTTATTCTGGTTGGGGGTCGATTCTGACATAAGTGACTCTTGCATCATTTTAACAATACTCTTACATCATTTAATATCTATCCATTGGTTCAGTGACTAATTTCACCTAACACTACAAATTCAATCGGCAATACAAATGAAGTTCAAATTTTGAGTTACCTGTGGCCTAGGTCTTCTTGGTCTAGACCTTCTAAAAGCCTGCAAATTATGAGCATTAGCAACACCAAGAACCGCAGATTCATAAGTAGCAAAATTTCCCACCATTCTCTTCTCCGATTCCAAACTAACATAAGCCTCAACCCGGTTCACCACCTCCGAACCCACCCACTGAACCGAATTAAACAAAAAACCTAACTCAGCCGGAACCGAATCAAAACCACAAGCCGAAATCACCAACGAACCAGTCTCAACTGCTCGTTCATGGTAATTCGCTTCCGTTCTCTCCATAAACTCCGGCTCACCGCAAATATCGAGATAATCGCAACCCGAATCGGCGCATGCCGAGACGACTGGTTCGCCGTGGAGGCGGAATGGACCGACGCAGTTGAGGATGAGACGGGTTTGGGAGCAGAGGGAACGGAGGGAGGTTGGGTCGGTTGTGTCGGCGGTGAGAATAGGAAGAGTGGGTGGTGGTTGGTTGGGCTTTGAGGCCCATTGGAGGGTTTGGGCTAATTTAGTTGAGTTTCGGCCCGCGATGGCTATGGAATTGAGAGATGATGATGATTGGTTGTTGAGGAATTTGAGGGTTTCTTTGAGAACGTATTTGCCTGTGAAACCTGATGCTCCTAGGATTATTAGGTCGAATTTTTTTGTTGCATTTGGTTCCATTTTTTGTACTTGGTTTGGAGAAAGAGAAGAGGAAAATGGTTTCCTAGTATAAGTCGAAGTTTGGAAGGTTTGAGGAAGTTATTGTTGGAAGTTAGATTGCAAGTTTAAGTTTAAACATTTACATGTGGACCCCAGGTTCACCTACTTAGAAGAAGTACAAATTTAATGTCTCCGGATCCTCTCCATTTGGGGAGGAAATAACGATCTCAATTTCTAGTCCTTAATAACTGACATAGGCTTTTGGGAAAAAAAATAGCAAATAGTTATAAGTTTTTTTTTTATCACTAGTTTAATCTGTTTTGGAGATGCATCAAGTGATTTCAGTTCCTTTCGATCGCAGTTGTGGGAATCAAACCGTAATAAATAGTTAATAAGTTGAATTATAGTGAATAAACTAGTTAATTAAATTTGTCGTGTTTAATAAAATTAACTGTTAAACTATCTTATAAATATGAAATGATATAAAACATATATGTTTAATTAATTTTTTAGTTTTTTTCTCAAGTAAGATGATAAGGATGTATTAGGAAGAAAAGATAATAAGCTTTAAATTTTAAATATAAACTAATTGAATTAACTTATTAAAATAAGATATAAGTAAGTCAAAATAAGATATAAATTCATGGGAAAAAAATTATCAAACATGTCTTAAAAAATGGAGAAGCTTAAAAAATGTATTGGATTTGGATGAGAGTTTAGAGGGGTTAGATGAATTTTCTAAATTCTTCATGTGTTGTTTTAATAATTTAAGAATTAAAAATATATTAAGCATAAACATTCTTTACAACATCATTCTCTCAAATAAGATGGAAAGATTTCTCACTATTTTTCTATTTTCCTCTCCCCCAAAGCACTTTCATTCCCTCGCCTCTAAACTCACAAACGAAGCCTTATAATATTCTAATCAAACAATATTTGGACAAAATGATTCGAGTCTTTTTTAACGGAAATTGCTATTTAGGTCCCTCATGTTGCTCTCAGGCCCCCCAAAAATCCCAAAATGCCCCTAAAATTGGTGTGCAGAAAATTCTCATTATTTTTCTATTTTCCTCTCCCCCAAATCACTTTCATTCCCTCGCCTCTAAACTCACAAACGAAGCCTTATAATATTCTAATCAAACAATATTTGGACAAAATGATTTGAGTCTTTTTTAACGGAAATTGCTATTTAGGTCCCTCATGTTGCTCTCAGACCCCCCAAAAATCCCAAAATGCCCCTAAAATTGGTGTGCAGAAAATTCGTTAAACAGGGATCAAAATTAAAAATGGTTCGTATCATAGAGGACGAAATTGTGTTAACATGCGCATCAATAACTTTCGTGTCCTACATAACAAAAACATTATTTTGTCGTTTGCAAAACCAACACGCTGGTTTTCCTCATCAGCACGACAAAATAACTGTATATGAATATCAGATAATTGTTTCAAGTTCAGTTTCAGTAAAAACGAAAATCAAGAGGTGTCGGTGCAATTTTTAGGGTTCGAAAGGAAGAAATTGATCAAACATCATACTCAATCAATCACCATTGCAATCAATCGTCTTTTCCAGCTAGTGCTTTCCCTAGTTTCGTCTTCTACGAAACGAAAGTAGTTACGTTCGTTTTCTACGCTACTAGTAATTTTCTTTTTAACGTAATCACAAACCTGAATTCAAATCCATTTCTAAGAATGTATCATTGTTAAAGAAAATTGAAAGACCAATATATGATTGAATTTCGAAAAAATTACAATAGATACATCCATCCTTGTGGATTGACACTTTGATCTTGAAAAGAGCAAAACTCTCATAGTTAACATATCATCTGTTAGAAATAATATAAAACCATTGATGTAGCTCTTCCTAACAGCTTAAGTTTTTGGGATAATCGGTTATTTGACATGGTACCAGAGCCTCTATGACTAAGTGGTCTAGAGTTCGATCCCCGCTCCCCTCACTTTCTAATTAAAAAGTGGAATTTAAGCATATGGTAGGTGGGCCTATGCATTATCCACGCTCAAGCCCAAATGAGCTCTTGCGTGAGGGGGCGTGTTAGAAATAATATAAAACCATTGATGTAGTCCTTCCTAACAGCTTAAGCTTTTGGGATAATCGGTTATTTAACATCATCAAACAATTAAACACAACAATTAGGTAAAGAATACTATATTTTACAACGTTTATCAACTTGTCAGAATCTAACTAAATCAGACAAATGAGAACCTTCCAATCAAGTTGGTTTAAAATTACAGTTTAAATTAGGGCATGGTATTAGCATCTATGTTTTTCCTACTACGCCTAGGTTTTCTTAAAAGTTTATTTTCAAATGTGGATAATAAACTTGAAAGTAAACTTTCGAGTAGTATGTTTCTATTGATAGTATAATATGAAATGAAACGAAATAGAATGAAATCGGAAAGCATCCATTTCTAGATTTTCTTTCACTTCATTTCGCCATGTACCATCAATTGAAACATGCCCAAAAAGTCTAGATTTAGTAGAGAACATCGGTGTCAATACCGGCACCCATTAAATTAGAGCCCAACTTTTTCCATCCCATGAGCACTTCGAAATATACATTTGAAAAACAGTTTTCTCCCACCCAAATATGTTTTTCGAACAAAAACACTCTTTTTTCTCGGTCCAAGAGTGTATTTCCGAAATCATATAAGAAGGGCGAGAGTGGGTAAAATTGGGCCCTCGCATTGATGCCCATCACTTGACCTTCCTTCTACCCATAAGCCCAAGAACTTCATCCCAAAGCCCAACAATTCCAACACTCCCCAAATCAACAACACTTGGACTACAAGCAGCCACAGTCCAATAACCACTTCTAATTTCATCTCTCAATTGTTCTTTCTCCCAACCACAATACCCATCAAAGAACCTAAAATCACCAACCTCAACAGCATTCCTCTTCACCATTTCAGCTGCACACCCCACACTTTCTTTTGTACCATAATATAAACCCTTCATCACTTCATCAAAAACACCACTTTTACCCACCCCATCATCTTTAGGATTCACCAAAAACAACCCTTCTTCTAAAGGTCCTCCAAAATACAAAGGACTATTAGAAAAAGTACCATTCACATCAAATGCAGTTGATCTTGTCTCTTTAATAGACATCAATGATGGTCTATTGAGTATGATCCCTGATGGGCCTATTGGGCCATTTGATAAAAGAAGAATCACCGTTCGTTCGAAAATGTGGACCCCATCAAGCTTTTCGGTAGCTATTAATAAACAACCTCTTTCGGGCTCATGGATTATGTGGGCCCATTTGTCACCAATTGTGATTAGCGGTGAATGATCCACAACCGTGTCTGGATTAGTTATTGAAGAAAGTGAGTCGGGCTTTAGCAATTGTTCTCCGGCCACCAGTTTTGCACGGAAAGTTCTCCAATCGGAGTTAAAGGTTGGTTTCTCATCATCCAACGGTGATGATGATGACATGTTGCAACCTGTGGATTGAACATAAAAGTTTAAAGATTAGAATAGATAATAATAATAATAATAATAATAATAATAATAATAATAATAATATTTTTTGGTGAATTCCAAATAGATAGTTATAATATTCCTATATACTACTATGAGGTGTTAATTCTAACCGAAGCTCTAAACTCCCACGATGTGACAAAATAAAGTTTGAATCCCAACTGAGAGGTGTCAGCATTTAGTGTCTTATAACCACTCCCGGTGAATGGAATTTATGGAAACCACAAAAACCTATATATATGCTACAAAATTAACACATTTCCTCTATCCCTATTTAGAAGGCATACTAAATTACTTGGTGTATGATGTATTTCATAATCCGAGATAGTACTAATAGTATTAAGAGATATATTTGGAGAAAAATATTAATAAATGTGTCCAGTAGTTTGCAAAGGGTCTTGCATTTTGGGACAATTTCTTTTGTAAACATGTCTTATAATTAAGGATGAGTAAGTATCTTAGTCAAAAGTTAAGTGTTACGCTTGCAAGTGAGATCATATCAGCTATATTTGACTATAATATTTTACAATATTAAAGATCATGATTCAGATCATATAAGCTGTATCCAACTACAATAATTTACAATATTAAAGATCATGATTAAGATCATATATATATAAGGTCAATTCAACTACAATAATTAACAATATCAAAGATCATGATTGAGATCATATCAACTGTATCTGACAACAACTTTTTACATTATCGAAGATTATGATTCCATATGTAATTGCAATTTATAATCTTGAATTCTTGATCTTAGTATAACTAGGAGAAAAGAGAGAGAGAGAGAGAGAGAGAAGAACTTACATGATACATGAAATGGAATTCCTTTTCTTGACCCAAATTGTTGAGAAGGTCTTTTGGAGTGTGCTAGAGATCCAGCTCTGATCTTAGTGAAGGAACTGTGGGAGAGAAAACAAGCATCCATGTTATTTGAGTAACTATTTTCTTTAGATGAGAGTGAGGTTAATGAGAGAGTTAGGTGAAATATCTATACTAGTATGGTATAAATTGAAAATGTGGTTTAATATGAACCACTCACTAGTGTTTTGTATTATATCTCATCTCATCCAAAGTTGGGTGTGTACTAAAAAAGTATGGGCCAGTGGATATGCTTTGACACATGGCACATAGGACAATCCAACACATAGTGATGCTGCACGGAACTTTATCTGTGGGTGTTGAATGGATCATATGCCCTTTTTAGATGAAGTGTCAAGTTCTATATCACTTACTATATTTTTGCTGAAAAGTTCTTTGTATATTTAATTTATTTATTTAATATAATATATATACCATTAAATTATTACAAATGTTTGACTTATATTGATTGTTGTACTAATTTGTTAACAATGTGAAAAATTATATAATGTATACAAATTAAACTCTTTTTTCTTATAATGTAAAAAATAATATTATATGATGCCAAAATTCTATGTTGACCTTAATAACTTTTAAATAAACTCATTTATTTTTACTTATATTAACTAACCCCATAAATTTACTATAATTGAAGAAAATCACATCACAAATCACAATGAGTTTTAAGAATTCAAATTTTGTACTGATAAATCAAATGTCAGATATCCAAAATCAGTTTCTTGTTCAGGAAATCTGTAAAGACTCACTTTATCCGAAATTTAGAAATTGAGGAAAATAGTGGGCAGCATGTGGAGATGGAGAGACCACGTTAGGGTGTATATAAAATATATTCTCTCCAGTCTTAATTATATTTATTGTAAATTGTAATCCTTGCAATGCAACATGTTATTGTCAGAACAAGTTATCAGTTATTACAATATCAGAATTTTAAGCACAGTAGCAAGAAGTGAATAAAGAAAATTACAAAAACTTATGATAAGATATTGGGAACCAACTATAACTAAGTGGCAAATTGATCAAACAACAAACTATAACTAAGTAGCCAACAACAACAATGAAACCTTATCTCACTAAGTGGAGTCGGCTACATTGATCAAACAATAGAATAATGTTTGATCATATACCATATTTCTATTCATCTTATTAGGGCATGTTTGGATTAGCTTATTTTTTAGCATATGCAAACAACTTATGCAATATAAATTAGGTTTTTTGCTATTTTACAAGTTCACACTAGTGAAAATTGTATTTTTATAAGCTATTTTATCATAAACTACCTTGACAAACGTATAATAATACATAAAAATTGTATAAGTTGTTTGCACAAGCCCAAAAATAAGTTAATCCAAACAGGCCCATAAAAAGAAATAAAATCAGACAATGTAAAATGTACCATGAATATGTATCCCAAGAACTACAGCATATGCAAAAGGAGCATCCAAAGCCAATGTCACCAAATATATCAATGAAATGAAGAAGCCGACTAAAAATGTTGAAGATTTTCTTGTTATTGAGCAGTTTATTTGATTGGAGGAGTGAGGGAGATATCAGAGAGGAAAAGCGGAGGGATTGACAGGGAGTTCTGTGGTAGTTTGGAGAAGGTATTCATTCAGAATATGACGTAGGTTCAGATATTGATTTAGGTGTGTAATGATAGTAAGGAAAGGAGAGAGAACAAAGTGGCGCGCCAACTGCAGTGATTACTAATAATTTTGTTACTTATAATACATCAAATAGAAGTTACATTTTATTAATGAGACACACTCATTAAACCATATTGTGGGATATTTTGTTTATGTGCCTCTAAGTTCTGAGTCTGTATGGACACATTATCTGTAATCTTAAAAGAGAGTAGGTCAGTAGGCACAATCTTTGAAAACTTTATTATGGAGAACTTATCCTTTTAAGAATAGCCAATGCATCAAACTTAAATAAACAGGACAAAAATTATTTCACAAATCACAAGCATGAGAAATCCAAAAGTGTAAGCTTAAGTCTAAAACAATTTACAAATCTAGGATATCAAACCATCTATTGGTCATTAGTAATTATAAACTAAGAATTTCAGAAAACTAACTTGAAATAGGAGTGTAGAGGGCTGTTTCTGAGCTCAGGGAGGCATGAGAAGGATGCAAGTGTCATCTCTTGAGTTTGAATCTTCACATCTAGCATCTGTGTCTGCATCAGTACTTCATAGTAGGAGAGTACAGATTAGACATAACCTGTAGTTGCAGAAATAATCTTATTCTGAAGTAAATGTCATTTAGTTTAACAAATCAATTGCGTTATTTCAACATCAAATGTCATTAGGAGTGCATTGTATGTGACATTTTATATGTTTCTCTCTCTCTCTCTCTCTCTCTCTCTCATGTTTTATATTCTAAACATACATTTCAAAAATAAACCAAAATTGTATTCAACATCAAAATTTTGATCTATAAAAATAGTTTCTCTTAACAAAAAAGTTGCCTTTGTGCCAAATGCCAACAAACACCAGTATACTGTATACAAATATACGTCAGCGCTTCTTTTTAGAAGAAGTAGCAGACAAGAATCACCTCTGAGCATTTTCTCTTTGCAAAATATTCCCTTTCTTTGGCTTTACAAATTCGCTCCTGCCAGCATTAGCTGAACGTAGGATGCTTGCACTGTTAGCAATTAGCATACGCTCTGGTATTCCACCATGGCCCCTGGATACAACATTTGTTTTTGCAAACCAGTGATAGCGATGAATACAACTATTTCTTTACATTTTGTAAACCAGCATTGTGCGAAACTAAATTATGGTATTCATTGCATGAACTATAAGTATCACTTCAGCTATGAACAGTGATGCAATCAAATCATATTCATCTATGATATCCCAGGAGCATATCCAACTTGCCTTAGGTCGTGTACCAATCTATCAATCATATTATATATATCACGTGATTTGGGGTGTGACTGATCATATACAGTAAATTCATGTACTTCTTCTTGTACCTCTATGGAACTAACCCCAGGAGGCTTTTGACCTCCTTTAATCTTCATCTGCAACCTCAGATTGGCAACATCAAACCAACAACCAGCTCGAGCATAAATATTTGACAGAAGCGAGAAATTCCCAGGATCTAACGGCACCGATTTAAGCATGTGTTCGCACACAGCTCTTGCGAGTTCTAGATCATTATGCATCCGGCAAGCGCCCAAAAGAGTGCCAAATATTTTGACATTTGGTTCAACCGGCATGCTGCGCACAAGCCTAAAAGCTTCTTTTAGATGCCCCCCACGGCTGAGAAGGTCAATCATGGAACCGTAATGTGAGATTTGAGGAACAATCCCGTACACTCTCTCCATGGAATAAAAGTAACTACGACCTTCATTAACAAGGCCTGCATGTGTGCAAGCACCTAAAAGGCCAATGAACGTATAATTATCAGGCTCAAAACCTTCACGTAACATCCTAGTGAAAAGCTCAATCGCTTTCTCACCATGTCCGTGTATGCCAAACCCATGTATCATGGAATTCCAAGACACCAAATCTTTCTTTGCCTTCATTCCGTTAAAGACTGCAAAGGCAGCATCTATGCATCCACACTTTACATACATATCAATGAAGGCATTCAACACCTCAGTGCTACATCTTAATCTACGCCTCAGAACCGAATCATGAATTTTCTTGCCCAACCCAAGCATTCCAGACTCGGCACACGCAGCCAAAGTACTTATCAAAAACCCATCATCAGGCCTGAAACCAGCCTCCTCCATTTCATAATACAACTTTGTTGCCTTCTTCACCTCCCCCTTCTCAGCATACCCAGATATTATTGTCGTCCACAACACCAAATTCTTCATAGGACACCTATCAAACAATATCCTCGCCATATCCATATCACCACTTTTACTATAACCAAAAACCATAGTAGACCAAGAAACAACATCCCTCTCACCCATTCTCTGAAACAGTTCAAAAGCCTTCTCCATTTCACCCGCCTTCGCAAACGCATCCAACATCGTATTCCAACTAACCTTATCTCTCACAGGCATTTCATCAAACAATTTCAAAGCACCATCAAAATCACCACATTTAACCAACCCACCAACCATAGTATTCCAACTCACAACATCTCTTTCCTCCATCGCCGAAAACAACTTCATCGCCATGTCAGCACCCCCACACCTACAGTAACAATCAATCAAAGAATTGGGCACAAATATATCACCATAAAAACCCAATTTTTCAACATGGGCATGTACCATTTTGACCAAATTCAACCAAGAACGGCCATTACAACCTTTAAGAAGAAAAGGGTAAGTAAAATTATCAGGCAAAACGTCATCCATTTGCATCTTCAAAAAAGTGGCAAATGCAAGGTAACTGTTTGATTCATTGTTTGTGAGAGAATATGCTCTAATAAGATAATTATAAAGAAGAACATTTGGGTCAGGAACTTGGTTAAAGACATTAACAGCAGAAGTTAAGTGATTGGTGAGTGAATAAGAAGCAATGAGTTTTGGAGCAATGTAAAGGTCTTGATGAAGATGACATTTGATGAGTTGAGCATGGATTTGTTTGATGAAATTGAGGTTTTTGCATTTGTGAAGGTCGATAATGTTATCTTCTAAGTGTCTTCTTAGAGAAAACCATGTGAAAGCTCGAACTCCTGATGAAACTTGCATAATTCACATGCCTAGAATGTTTATCTATATATATGTTTGGTTTTAGACAAAACCTTTCATATGATTGAGTTTGATTTGAAATGAAATGGTTTTTGGAAATTTTGGTTTTGTGGACAAAGGGTTGGAGGAGAAGAGAAGAGAAGAGTAGAGGAAGCTTTGCTCAAAGGTATTATCCTTTTTCAACCTTTTCTATCTTTTCGAGCGAAATCTCCTTAATATCCTTTATAAAATTTTGGTCCTTTTAGCAATTTGGGTTTTAGTTTCTAAAACAATTTCTTTCAATTTGCTTTTGCAATGTCAAATTACTTTTGCTTTAATCCTCAATGGGGTTATGTTACTCAAAAATACTGACATGTTTATCAGGAGCGTCGACTTGGCAAATTACATGGACGAAAACTAAAAATCTCTCAAATTATAGGGTAAAAATATAAATTAATTGACCAATCCTATTGTCCACTTGTGGGCCTCATTTAAAACCAAAGTTTTTTTTTTCTCTTTGTATGGACTAGTCCGCCTAAACTTGTGTTCAAATGAAGATATTCATGTAGTGTGCTTGATGGGTCTGATTTGTATTTGGATAGTGACAGGGGCGGCCCAAAAGGGTGTTCAACATGGGTTGTTGCATAGGGCCTCCAAAAATTGAGGGCCTCAAAAAAAAATTATATGGTAGTAGTTTTAATAAATAAGGGGTGTAAAAATAAATTGTATTGCAACATTCTGTAAGGTCCAGACCCTATTTTTCTAAGGAAAAAAATAGACTTATGTTAGTTGCAATTTAAATTGATGATGGTTTTTTAATGTTATTATTAGACTATAAATCCCTTTTATGTTAATTACAAGAATGATTATTATTTTTTTCATGTTAGTTGCAATTTAAATTGATGATGGTTTTTCTTTATAAAAAAATTATATATTTTTTTAATTATTAAAAAAGCTACTTTTATATTTTGCACAGAGCCTCCAAAAACTTCGAGACGCCCCTGAATGGTGATGTGAGCTTCTCGTACCTAGGGGATATGGTACACATAACAATATTAGCACTCAAACACTCAAATTAGTATTTAACTAAGGTGGGGAAAATGCTAAATTGGATAAGAGTGTGTACATTGAGAGAGAGTGTATGCAAGCATATCTCATGTGAGAGTTATTTATCCAATGTTTGGTAACATGTATCAGAATCAATACACGTCATTGCTTTATTGGTCATTTATAGAATTGGGCTCTAGCCAGCCCGAAACATCATCGAAATTGGCACCAGGTGGAGTCAAACATGAGACCTTGAGAGTAGCGCACTCGAAGGTCTTAAGCCAACACCGCTAAGTCAACCCAAGCGAGTTCATTATAAGGGATAATTGATAAGTTAACTAAAACTTATTAGTGATGGCTTATGATCGAAAATTTATATTTGATAAAATTATTGGTTGAATTAGATGATAAATGTAAAATGACATATAAGAATATTCTTAATACATAAAAAATTTTATATCAAATTAATAATTAATATATTTAGAATTTAGACTTTTATATTGAGACATACACTTTAATTTTAATTCATATCACACAATTACCAAAGACTATTTGAGATATCATTTAAAAAATAAATTATAAATTAATAAAATCAACTATAAACTTATGACAAAAGAAGGGTCATGCTAACTAGTGCCCCGGGGCACTAGTTAAGGAACCAAAAAGAGAAAGTTTTGCATTGAAAATGTCATATTTTATACTTTTAAAAAGTTGACTGCACAAATTTCAAGAGAACTTTGCTATATCAAGCTTCCTTAACTAATGCCCCGAGGACACTATTTAGTATTTTCCATACAAGAAAAAGAAAATGATCAAATAGATACGCGGTTCATTCTTTCCTTTTCGCACTAACACTTCACTTCGCATCTCAAATTGAAACTTACGATCGATCGTTACTCTCTCTCTCGCACACTAAAACCCCAAATCGTTAAACTCAGAACGAACCCTTTCGCCGTCTCCATTGTTGTCCTCCTTCCCCATATCTTTGAAACTTCAGGTAGGTTAGGGTTTTTGATTGTGATTTGTTGTGTTTTGGGATTTTTTTTTATAACTTTAGAAAAATCAAATTTAGCATTATCATAAGCAATTTGTGACATTAATGAAATTTAGAAAAATAAGTATGAATATGTTTGGATACCAGATACACAGTGAAATTTTGTTGGTTTGTTAGATGTGTGCAACATATTAAACTTAAAAAAATGAGAGTTCTGTAACTACTTAAGAGCTATGACTCTGTTTGGGAAGATAAATAAGCTACTTTATAGCTTTTAGCTTATAAGCTAAAAGTTGTATTTGATAATAGTTTTTAAAAAAGAGCTTATAGCTTATTTTACTAGCTTATAGCTTATTTTTCAAACGTTATTTCAACTAGCTTATAGCTTATCATCTTTTCTTCCAATTTTACCCTTATCATCTTACTTTAAAAAAATTAAATATTAATTAAATATATAATTTTTATGTCATTTCATACTTATAAGCTAGTTTAACCGCTAATTTTACCGAACACTACAAATTCAATCAGTTAGCAGCTTATTCGATATAAGCTAGCTTATAAATTATCCGCTATAAGCTCATCCGCTATAAGCTAGCTTATCATCCATCTGCTATTTTTTACCAAACAGAGTATAACTAAAACTTGTTAGTTGGAAAGTACATCTTGTTAGTTGGATAATTTGTGGTTTATTTCTCTTGGAGTACATGATTTTTTTTTGCCTTACTAATCAATAAATTGTTAAATAAGTTAGGATAAATTTGAGAAGTGCACAAACGATGGAGACGAAGAAGACACATCAGCTGTATCTGCCTCACGAATTGATTCTTCAAATCCTCCTGAGGTTATCGGTCAAGTCTCTTTTACGTTTCAAATGCGTTTGTAACTTTTGGTTTTCACTCATCTCTAATCCTCACTTTGCAAACTCACATTTTGAAATTACTAGTGCAACACACACTCGTAGAATTATGTTCATATCAAATTCAGATCGTGCAACTCGATCTGTAGATTTTGAGGCATCGTTATATGATGATTCTGCTATTTTTGTTTCACATAACCTTAATTTTCTACTTCCCAACACTTGTGAAGATCTCGAAATTAAAGGTTCATGTAGAGGGATTATAGTTATGCGCTGTTGTTCAGAATTCCACCTATGGAATCCATCCACCAGAGTTCACAAACAAATAATTTTGTCTCCCAATGATTATTATATATATTTCTTTGGTTTTGGGTATGACAAGTCAACAGATGATTACTTGGTCATTTCAATGTCAACGTGGAATACTATTAGTGATGAGTCATACTTGGAAATTTTCTCATTGAGAGCTGACATGTGGAAACAAATTGGGAGTACTCACATTCGTTATTCATTTCTCGACGAAGATAACGATACCCCCTCCGGAGTAGGGTTGCTCTTTAATGGGGCTATTCATTGGCTTGCTTGGCGTTATGATCATGATTTAAAATTAAGAGTCTGTTATTGTTGCCTTTGATTTAATGGAAAGGAAACTTCTAGATATTCATTTGCCACATGATTTTGAACCTAAAAGTCAAAGATTTGGTTTGTGTGTATTTGGAGAATTTCTCAGTCTATGGTCTACAGATTTTCTTATAACTAATACAGTTGAAATTTGAGTGATGAATGAATACAAACTACATTCGTCTTGGACTAAAACTATTGTTCTTCCTGTTGTTGGATTTCCCGATGAGTACTTTGCCCCTTTATGCTCTACAAAAAGTGGTGATATTGTTACAACCGATTATGGTGGTACTGGATTGGCCAAGTTTGATGGCAAAGGACAGTTGCTGGAGTATCGTTCCCATCGTGATCATTATGATGTTCAAGGATACGAAGAGACTCTATATATAGAGTCTCTACTTTCACCCCACAATGAACAAGCTTAAGAAGATGACACAACAAGAAGAATGAGGCTATGAAATATTCTCCTTAACCATTTTCATGATATTTATAATTATTTGTATATGTACGATCTTTTGGTGGCTGCATTTGTAGGATAATTTGTGTTTGACAGTTTGATTGCTTTTGTGAACCGATCCAATATGTCATCAAATTTTTCTTGAATTACTATTTGTATTGTGCTTATTTGAAATATTGACATGTTTGTGTAATTGGATTGAGTTATGATGAATGTTGTGGTCACTGCTTGAAATTGTTTATATGGTAATCTAGTATCATGAGTTTATGCATGGTGATCAATATCGAAAATCACAATTTCACGACTTTGACTCAAAGTTATTCATTAAAAATTTGATCCTAGCCACATATGTTCATCATGATTAGATATCGAAGAAGGATCAGACTCACCACATAGTTAGCATCAATGAAATCAATCTTGCATCTGTGTTCATTGATGAACATGTAAAGACTTCATCACTTTTTCTCCACAAACAAAACAATTTATGATGAATGTAAAGATGAAGGCACCAAAATCGTCTAAGTGTACGTTTGGTTCCACTTCTGGAGTAGGCAGAATTGATTCTGAACGTGCAGAATTGATTCTGACTTGTTTGGTTTTTCAAAAGTAGAATTGATTTTGTCTCCAGAATTGATTCTACTTGAAGCTAGAAATCGTAGTTTCTGATTCTAGAATTGATTTTTACACTCAAATTTTTTGTTTAACTCACTTTTACATGAATATATCCAAACATAAACCACTTTAACTTAAAATCAATTTTAACCAGAATCAATTCTATCAAAATCAATTCTCATCACCGCATAACCAAAGATACACTAAAATGATTTTAGGCCATAATCAACACTTTTTCTGCTAGTCATTGGGATGCCAAAGCAACAAATCTAATCAGACTCCAATAAAAGTTTCTTTGTCTTATCCCATCATTAATTTGAAATTTTTAATTGAAGGAAATGATAAGTGATAAAGATGCAAGGAAATGATGATTGTTGTACATACTGTAATATCTTTATCATCATATCCTTCACCACTTTCAAAGTTGTTGTTATAACTTGGAGATAGATTCTCTCCCGTATTAGAGGGGTCCAGTTTGATCTCAACCCTTTAATATTTTTTTATTTAATGAACAATGCATAATAAAAATGGATTTGATGGCTGAGATGTAACAGAAGGTAAATTTGATTGGAGAGAATCTGCTCTCTTATAACTTATATGTGATGAACATAGTGTTTGCTAAAGAAAATTGATGTTGTGGCAATGGGAACCCTTAAGTCTTATTTAGGGTTAAATAAATTTTTAGTGCTTAGAAAATTATCAAATTTTGTTGTTTGTTCCTATAAAAAAAATTATATGTTTTGGTCCGTAATTATAAAATACGGAGTAAATGATTATTTTTGTAGACATGTTTATAACATATTAACTTTATAAAAAAAATTTCCGAAAATAGAGTAATTTAAAATTTGATTCTAAGTCGAGATTTTTGTTACTTTTATCATTATTTTTTGAAATAAAAAAAAAAATCTATTTAATTGTTTTCATTTGAAAAAAAATTCTAAAATTTTGTAAATTTTTTTTATAGTATTTTAAATATATCTGAAAAAATTATTCAAAAATTTAATAGTTTAAAGATAATTAAACAATTTTAAAAAATTTAAAAAATAATAGGGACTAAAATTGAATGCATAATTTTTTTTAGAAGCCAAAATATACTAATTTTTTTATAAAAATTAAAACTAAAATTTAATTAATAATTTTGTTAGATAAAAACATATTTAACCATTTTATTTATCTTACCCTTAACTTGCATTTGTAAAGCCAAGCACAAGTACTTCTCCCTGCAATGGTGGCCCAAGTGAGAATTATTATTTTTTTTGTACAAACGACAAGTAAGAATTTTAGTACAAATACATGAAAACTTCTTACTGTAATTTCATTTGCAGACACTAAATCGTGTACTCAAATTCAATGGGATTTTTTTTTATAAGTAAATAATTGAATTATAAGGAGCACAAGGGTTACTCAACCCTTATAATTCAAAGAATATGTCTGAAATCAATGGAAACAAGGTAACAGATCTTTACACCAATCAGAGAAAGCTACATTAACATTTAACTTTTCCCTACCAATAAGCTAAAACCAAGCAATATACATAATTTGTTCCACCAAAGACGAAGCATTGACCGAATCTCCTCGAAAAACTATGTTGTTACGATGACGCCATAAGCACCATATCGTTGCCAACCAAATTAAATGACGACTCCTCTTGTTGGTTGCTCCTTTTAGACTAGTAACAAAGAGATTAAAATGATTACAAATGTTCACAAAATATATTGGATTTAATCTCAACCACCTAAAAATATTGCTCCACACTTCAATCGAAACACTACATTTAAAGAAAATATGATTGATGTCTTCATTTAATGCGATTTAAATTCTTAGGCAACTTGGTGTTTAAATACGGTCCTGGTTGGTCACCTTATATAGTGGCATACTCCAGACTCCATGTAGACTGTAGTATATTTATTATAGGATATTTAACCATGTGCTTTAAAAATTGTATCTAATGACATTTTTTTTTTAGTAAGGTCTAATGATGTACTCCCTTCGGGCTTATTTATAAACAAAAAGTACTGTATTAAATAATATTAAAAATTAAATGTTTAGAAAGTTAAATGAATAAGTTCAAAGAATATTTTTACTTAATTCTTTAACATGTAACCTTATGTAAAAAAAAATATAACCTTAAAATACTTGTTAGCATTTTTCCATTTGATTTTTCCATTTGTTATTGGTTTTTTTGGTGGCTACCCTGTGTAAATTAAGCAAGCTAAGGTGTCGTTATTTTTTCAGAAAATCAAATTCAATGCATTTTATTAAAGGATCTTGTTAATGGGGATACTAGTTAAGAAAATTAATGTAGTAATTTTTGTATTGAAAAGAATATTCTTTATACTTTAAAAAATTTGATATATGTAGGGATGTCAATTTGATTTGTTAATTGGAACCCCTGCGGAATTTGTCCCGTTTGAAGTCCCAAAAATGGTACAAAAAATTGCACGGGAATGAGGATGGATGAAAAAAACACTGAATGAGAAATAGAAATGATATTTTATCTCCCGCACTGCGGCGACAACCCCCAAACACTTTATTAAGATAACATTTGTTTGCATATATTTAAGTAAATATATTTATATTTTTACAAAATCTGTGTGAAAATTTATTTTTGTGTTATGTTTATTATTGTCACAACTCATAAGACTTACAATAATGTAGTAAAAAAAAATATTTGTTTTATGATTAAATTTTTTTTTACAATTATTTTGATTGAATATAATAGAAATTTGATAACTTTTTAATATTGAAAGATCCCACGAGAACTGTGGATATCCACGGAAATGAAGATTGAGGAAAAATAAAAATTTGTTAAATTTTTTTAATGTAGAGGGATACCTGCAGAAATCGTGGGGATCCGCGGAAATGAAGATGGAGAAAGAATACTCATAAAAGTGGAGAATGAAGATAAAAATAGAAATAATTTTAAATGGTAAAAAATTATATGATAAAATATTCTCTACTCATTCTCCACTCCATTGACACAATAAAACCCTTACATATAAATTGCCATATAGCTACTATTAAATGAACTAAGGCTCTGTTAGGTAAACCAAATAAGCTAAAAGCTTTGTTTGGTAACAATTTTTAAAAAAGATCTTATAGCTTACTAGTCGCCAAACGGCCGTGCCCGTTTGTGTGATCGATATTCTCTTCTTCTTTTTTTTATTGATCGATATTCTCTATTGTGCAAATATAAATAACTACTTAATCTCCTTTTTTATTGGACTTAGTTAATTGATAACTACATAACATCCTTTTTTGTTGTGACTAGTTGTTAAGAAGAAAAAAAATATATATTTTTTTACTATAAAAAAACTGAAAACCTACTTTTATGTGGAAGTTGTGCTTAGTTATTAAGAAGAAAAAAAAATTATTTACTAAAAAAAACTGAAAATCTATTTTTATGTGGAAGTTATTTTTTAAGGGTAAAATAGGAATAATGAAAAAGTCATCCCAAAAATTTGTATCATTTTTATATATAGTAATAGATTTTACTAGCTTATAGCTTATTTTCCAAATGTTATTTTAAGTAGCTTATGAACTTATAGCTTATTATATTTTCTTCCAATTTTACCCCTATCATCTTACTTGAAAAGAATTAAATATGAATTAAACATACATTTTTTATGTCATTTCATACTTATAAACTAGTTCAACCGCTAATTTTACCATACACTACAAATTCAATCAGCTAGCTTATTCGCTATAAGCTAAAAGCTAACTTATACGTTATCTACTATAAGTCTATAAGCTCATCCACTTTAAGCTAAATTTATCAATTATCCGTTATTTTTTATCCAAGATAGCCTAACTGCTCTCAATAATTGTCTTCCATAATTTTTAAGTGTTGAGAACTTGAGACAACGATGTGACATAATACATGGAACCGACTACTTCACAATAGCGTTAACATGATACTCGTGTTGGAATTAATTTAATATATATTAATCATATGTATAAGACATGCTCAAACTGAATGATTAAAACCATAATCATACTTTATAGCGGAAGCAGAATAAACAAACAAGCATGCTTATAAACTAGGATCTACGACATGTTGATTTATCAAAGATTGGTATTAGGAGTACCTGAATAGATGAATCCACGAGACGAACTAACCAGTGTAGTAAGAATGGTACTCCTGAAACATAGAGAATGAGGATCGGATGACGAGCACCCGTTGGCTTGTGGTTCTTTCTCAACCGGGACTTCTTATGCCCTAAACACTCTTCAGATGGGGAGAAGATGCAATATGCAGTGTGTCCGGTATATTGGGGACCATAGCCTATATATAGTGTGATGGCCAATTAGGGTTCCCATTATTCCGAAATGGGCCATCCTGACATCCACTCATATTGAGCCCATATCCAATTAATTAATTAATTAATTTCTAAATAGAAATCTAAATTGCCTTTTTACTTTATTTGATCACTTAATCAATTAAGGCTTCTAATTGATAAATAGCTAATATAATTATATAAAGATATTTGCCCACATAATATTATTGGAATATTATAAAATATTCCAACAATCTCCCACTTGGGCTACATATCGTAATAATTATATCATTATTCTTTAGGCGCGCATCTGAATGCTATTTATCCTTAGATTTCAACTTTACAATCTGGTCCACCTCATACATCAATAATGGGACCACCGCGGCTGTCGTCACTGACATATAACGTGACGGAACCCCGACGACCACCATATCAATGCACTTGACGACATAGATCGATATGGATGAGTGGCATGGAAATTTCATGGAATGTGATCTCTGTATCATGTCTATTTCCAACTGGTCCAACTGAAGTCTTTAGTGAGATCAAACTGAAGTTTGCAAATCAATATTTGCACAAAAGATACAAAACCGGTTATAACAATAATAACCTCAAACTTCATTTCTGCAGAAAACATTAACCAAATATGTATCTGTATCAATACCAAAGTAAGAACATAACGAAAGAGAGGCTCCCACTAATCCAAGATATCTTTAGTGACAACAACCATATGAAAGACCTTAAGTGTCAAGTCTTCGATTAGTGAGTCAGCTAGCATGAAATTTATCTTTATATGTTCTATCCTTCAACAACTTATAAATCGATAAACTTCATAAAACAGTTGTTGAAACATTATATGACTAATTTATGTCATAAAATAACTTGAGTTGTCTTTCATAAATCTTTTACTTTATGCAACCGAGTGACATAAATGCTTACAGTCATTTCTTGAGTTAGAATTTCCATTATAAATGGACATCCAAAATGATCGGAGTCGAAGATACTAATGATCTCCAAATTATTCGATCTCCGATATGTGAGCACAAATTATTTTGTTCTCCATAACAATCCTTATGGTTGCTTCAACGATTCAAATTTTGAATTGTTCAAGTATCTGCCAAATGATCTTATTATACACTATTTCCGGATGCATATAAGTAAGATCGTACATAAGTTTCTCAAAGCTGAAGCATATAAGAAAATACTTTATTTTCTAAATTTCCATATTTTCCTTTGGGCAATTATTGAGACTCTTAAACAGTCTCCTTTATGATTAAAATAATCCCTTAGTTTATTAACTTTCATGTCGAATCTACTTTCAACTTTATTGATATATCTCTTTTGTAATAACCGGATGATACATTGAGAATTATAAATATCAAAATGTCTAATACAAAAGAGGTGTGCCCAAGATTTTTGTCACTAAACTTTAGTTAGTGATTTCTTGGTTCCGCACAAAGATCATATATCACAGTTGACTTGATAAAATAAAATCGACAAATTAAACAAAAAATATAAACACACTCCCACTGAACCAATATAACCCACAACTCTCCATAATATACATCTCAATACCAAATGAGACAATCACCTGATGAGACTTTTGTGGTATCATTAATGAGACAACTTCCTTAACTCATGTGTCATGACTGTCCAAATAGAGTTTTTAAATCAAACTAAATATAACTACTTTTTTCAGTCAATCCTTTATGACACCTGATACTTTAGTTCTTGAAGGTATTGAGTTTTATCCTTATGAATTTCTTAACTTAATTGAGAGGAAGAACACTAATGTTCTTATAAGGATCCAAATTTACTATATAAATAGTAACTATACAAATTGATTTAGAACCAATTCTTCCTCACTCAATTTTGTTCTTTTACCATATCTCTCTCCCAAACTCAATAACTTCAAGAGATTTTAGATTTCATGTCTCAAAATGTTCACTAACTTGGGACCAAACTTTATATTTTTCAAAATTTTCAATAATTCAAGATTGTCACAAGTCATAACTGAATTGACTATATTGATATTTAAATTTAAAAGACAAATTGAATCTCTTGTATTTAAAATAACAATAAATAATTTATGACATTAAACCAAAAATTAAATTCAAAAATGATTCTACAAATTGTCTTTTAAGCACAAATATTATTAGTAACAACAATCTAAATAGTTGAAATACCATCAATCTTCACCGACTTATTTCCCCCTAGATTGATGTGTCTTTCAACATCATTGAAATTTGTCAGTTTATATCATATTTTGTTACTATTCTTTATTTGCACTTATCCTTTGAGGTATTTACATAATGAGCACTATTTTGTTTTCTCTTGCTTCAATTATTTATTGATTGCACACTTTATGAAATGATCCTATTAAAGAATCATTTCTAACTTTAATAGTTATAGAACTAATTGTGCAAATAGAACACTAAATGCTAAAGTTTTAACAGAGTTACTTTATTGTCAAAACTATAACGATTTAGCAAGATTAAATAGTTACATAATGTGCTCCTGATATTTTATTTGCTTAACAATTTTAATGAAATGTCAACTCTTCAACGAGAGTTTGTCTTTCGCCGTATTGCTTTACAAGTACTTTAATTTAAGCAAAGAAAAACATGACAAAAATAATGTCATTTCAAATGACACCTCAAATAATTTTTCTGGAATTCAAACTTTATGCCATATGACCTATGTGATTTGGAGTATACTCTTTTTTTTTTTTTTTAACTTGAGTCTCACTTTAAATTTACTAAAATGTGAGAGATTCGAGTTCCTCCATCCTTATCAAAGGTCTAGATCCAAGAACGTAATATTCTTCTCATTTTCCTGAGAGTTAGAATTTTTTTAAAAAAATTTAAAAATTCTAACACGATTCTGCAGATACATAAACTATATTAGTTTATAGAGAACAAAAAAATACTCATCAAAATACCTAGTGCACCATTGATGTCAAGCCCTTAAAAAAAAGTCACATCAATTGCTAGTAGCATTTTTTGACAATGATCAAACACTGATAATCAATATTGACAAACAATAAATCCTTATGATCATCACATATTTATCATTATAAATGTGAATGCAATCCACTAAATACTTGTATGGATTTACACTAACACAATTTTATTATGCATGTCAAAAAATTATTATAGAGACATGCACATCTTTATTCGTAAATTATAAGACAAAACAAGATACCAAACGCACCATTAATCCACAATCTTTGATTGCCAAGAATTAACTGCAAACGGTACTCTCAACGTAATGATCAAACATTGGTAATAAGTCCTGTCAAATAATGTGCGTCTTTGACACCAACCATTATCCACATGGAAAAAACTTAATAAGTACCACACATTTACCATCACAGGTATGTAATTATCCGGCCAAACTGTGTCTTCCTTTTGGCCGACTAACAGCTCGCATGAATAATTTCACACTACATCTTTTGTAATTCCAATTGAATCAAATCTCCACAACAGAGGTTACTTTTGCAACATATTGTTTCAACCAACTCAACTAAAATTACTAGACAATTTAATAAATTGAATATATATAAATGTAATTATTCGGCCAAACTGTATCTACCTTTTTGGCAGACCAAAATAGTTTGCATGAACAATTTTATACATATTTTGTGATTCCAATTGAATCAAATCTACACAACAGAGGTTACTTTTGCAACATGTTGCTTCAACCAACTCAATCAAAATCACCTGACAATTCATTAAATTAAATGGGAAAAGTCTTAAATTTACAAGGCACTACCCACAAAATGTAGACCATATTCTTTTATGATGTCCCTTCATAATCATAAGATTAAATGACATCCCTTAATGTGAGAATAAATTCTCACTATCAAAATAAAATTGGCATGAAAAATATTCGAATATCATGATAAAAAATATTATTGTAGAAACTTAATAACAATAATCTGAAACATTGTAATCATGCTATAAACCAAATATTTAATTTTAAACCAAATAAAATTAAATCATTATATATACTAAAGAATATTCATGCCATAATTAATTCACATATACTCAATGATTCTTTAAATAAAACAAATAATTTTAGAATCATATTTTCTAAAACAAAAGGAAACAAAACTTTATATTCTATAAACAAATAATTATAGAATCTATATTTTCCAAAAATTTAAAGAATGAAAACTTTAATTTTCGTACATACCAAAGTGGATCAAAATATTTTGAGAATCATTATTGATTGTTCCACAAAAGATATATAACAACCAAATATATATACCGGTACCAAATCATATCTTCATATGCCTTATTTCTCAAAATAAACTTTAAGTACGAATTTAATGTGAATTAATTTTAATTTCAAATCAAATCAAAAATAAAATTATTTTAGGCAATAAACTCTATTTAAAACAACTTTATAAATTAGTCAAACCGAAGATTTGATTTGAAAACTTAATCACCAAAAATCAAATCAAATTTCACAAATGAGTCAAATCCAAATCCTTATTTTTAGTAACAAACTCATAATTCTCTAAATAAATGGATATCACATCCCAAAACCAAACGGAATGTGTCTTTAGTTTTAAATTTCTTAATCGAATAAATTATGTAATTTTCATAAGTTCACATACCAAACAATAATCCGATTTGACAATTAAAGGTAATAATTGACACTAAAAGTGATAGAAATAATCTGAATATTTAAGGGAAGACATTTAAAGTCAATTATTGACAACCATATATGAAGACAAAGTCAAATATAGAAAATCTGATCCATAAAAAATTGATAGCCATATTTGGAAACCGTATCAAATATGAAGATTTGTTTCAAAATTAGAACCAAAAGAAACAAATCAGACTTGTATCAATTATTGAATCTTTATTTTAAGCAACAAACTTTATACATAAGTCAAACCAAATATCTAACTTAAAAAAAAAAGGAAGTATAAAAAAAAAATTAGTCGAAAATTATGGAAACTTTATTTTCCAAACAGTCCCGAATTGATCTCAATCAATACCAAAAAAATTAAGATCATCAAACCCTTGAATGAATGGAAATTATTTATATGAAATTCTTTCTTTATAAATTAACCATATAAAGGGATCAAATCTCTTATATTTGACTAAATCTGGATACTGTAAACATGCGGTCCACAGGAAAATTGCATAAGGATTCAAAACACAAATGCACACACCGTTCGTGATCAACTTTAAATCACTTTCCGAAAATACAACTTTAACATCTTGAATATTTGCACACGTACCGTATATGTTTACAAGCTAAACAAGAATGTGCTTTTCACCAATCCATATTCAAAACCTTATTTTTAACCTTAATTGATGGGATCATAATAAATACCAAATAACTATAATCCCTTAAATTTTGAGATTAAATAAATTTATCGATTCATATTTGCTCAAGGCCTCAAAATATTCCAGAAAACAAAAATGGCATATTGAATCAAGACCATCTTAACTTAAAAAATAGGAAAAGAAAAATAATATCATCATACTCTAAAAGAAACGTTGATGTAAACATACAGTGACCACAAAACTCTATATGCCTTTTATCCGAATGCATACAGACGTTAAATTCATATGTTAGGTTTGGTCAAATTTTGAGCAAAACTCACCGGAAAAAAAATACTAATAACTAGGGGTTATAAAACCGAAATTCAAACTTATCCTAATAAATCAAACATGAAGACCTGCTCTGATACCACTTGTTGGAATTAATTTAATATATATTAATCATATGTATAAGACATGCTCAAACTGAATGATTAAAACCATAATCATACTTTATAGCGGAAGCAGAATAAACAAACAAGCATGCTTATAAACTAGGATCTACGACATGTTGATTTATCAAAGATTGGTATTAGGAGTACCTGAATAGATGAATCCACGAGACGAACTAACCGGTGTAGTAAGAATAGTACTCCTAAAACATAGAGAATGAGGATCGGATGACGAGCACCCGTTGGCTTGTGGTTCTTCCTCAACCGGGACTCCTTATGCCCTAAACACTCTTCAGATGGGGAGAAGAGGCAATATGCAGTGTGTCCGGTATATTGGGGACCATAGCCTATATATAGTGTGATGACCAATTAGGGTTCCCATTATTCCGAAATGGGTCATCCTGACATCCACTCATATTGAGCCCATATCCAATTAATTAATTAATTAATTTCTAAATAGAAATCTAAATTGCCTTTTTACTTTATTTGATCACTTAATCAATTAAGGCTCCTAATTGATAAATAGCTAATATAATTATATAAAGATATTTGCCCACATAATATTAACACCTCGTATTTATCTGGCTGCCACACATCGAAGCACAAGTGGCTCTACAAATTAATTTTAATTACAAAAACACTTCTGAAAACCAAAACACTTTGAATTTCTGTAAGAAAAACAAAAACACTTTGCATCCAGAGATATTCTTATCTAAACACAATACTATGAGTTTTCTGGTTTTTTCTTATTTATATATATTGGCCATTCAAAAGAAATATATTTTGAGTTTAGATCTCTCCAATATATTTGCAACTTTTTCTCTCAAGTATTGATAGTATAGGAAGGATTCATATTCTCTTATGTAATGTGTCTTACAATTATTGAATCTCTATTTCTCTTGAAACCACTTTTCTTCTTCTCTTTTTACAATTTTAGTCGTTAGATTAAGTTAGGGTAGATGACATAACACATTAAAATAGGAGAGAATCAAAATTCGTATAAAAAGATATGACACAATTTTTTCCTTTTAGATAAGTTTAATTGTCTTCTCTCGATCAAAATTTTTTTATACATAAAAGTCGGATATTAAATTTCTAAAAATTTTAATTATTTTTTTACCACTTGAGAATGAATCTATTGTTGATGATTTTTAAAGGAGGTTTATTCTTGGTCTATAAATAAAGTGACAAACATTCCTAAACGCACGTAAGCAACCATGAAATCCTAAATTTAAATTTAGATGAAAACTTTCAACCTAATAATATTGATTTTTTTACAGTTCATATAAGACTTATATCTACTTATTTTTAACTTTTATCTAACTAAAGGGGCTAGTATTTTAAGTTGTATATTAAAGAAATATTTGATTTAATAAAAAAATATATTATTTCGATTTAATTGAAGTTTTGGTCCTTTATTTTCACTATTTTGTATAATTAGTCTTTCAATTTTAAAATTTTACAGTTTTAGTCTCTCCATTAAATATTTTGGCTAAATTATGGTGATAATATGTTTTAAATTAAATTTATAAATGAGTTTTATTACAATTTCATCAATGTTGATACTTTTGCATCATTGAATCATATAATATGTCGTTTAAAACATACTACATCATCATATTTTGGACAAAGTATTTGGTGGAGAAACTAAAACTGTTAAATTTTAAAATATTAGAACCAATTCAATAAAATAGTAAAAAAATAAGAAGACCAAAAATTCAATTAAGCCTATAACTAATCTATTAGAAAAAATATCATAAAAGATAGAAGAAGAAATGTTTAAAAAACTATAAAAAGATTTTTTAAGGCAACAATTGAAGAAGAAAGATATTTTGTGGATATTTTATTTGAGAAGTGAGATTGAGCGGTCCTCCATTAACTTGCTTTAATTGCCGGTCTCCTCACGCCATTTTCTCATTATTTTCAATTGAGTTAGGTCAATGCAATTTGCAAAAAAAGAAACAAATTCAGATAAGCATATAAAATCCGAAAAGAAAGACAATTATAAATACAAAAATTATAAATGAATATTTTCTTTTCTTTAAACACTAATTTCAGAAAAAGTCTTCTATGGATGGAAAAAACACTCAAAGTCTTTTCAAAAATTGACGACTATATAGAAAGATGAATATCCATATAATAAAAGTTGAGGCATGAAAATCAGAAAACAGTCAAACAATAAGGACAACAAAAGCTTTATTATATAAAAAGAGAGGACAACAAAAGATATCTATTAAATTGTACTTCATTTTTACCCTTTTAAATTATTCATCTTTTTTTTTTCTTTCAAAAGATTACTTCATGTCTTTCCATCCCTTTTTTTTTTTTGTTACAAGATTTAGAAAAAAGTAAACAAAGGAAAATATGGCTACAAAGACTATTCAGGAAGGAAAAAAGTTTTTGCCGCATCGCTCCTAAAAAGTTTAAAAATATTTTTCGGAGGAGAAGCGTGGATTGAGAGACCGACATTCGAAGAATTACCAAATTTAGGTAGAAAATCTGCATATTTGTTTCCCTCTCTAATAGTGTGACAAATTGTAATATTGTTGTGAGAAACAGCTCCTTAATATGCAAAATTGGTTTCCAACCATGAATTTTCCAGCCATTAAAAGAAGCAATTTCGACAACACACATTACTTCATAAACTTAACATTGAGGGCACATATGACATAATTAAGGGCGTATATAACACGTTGACACCGATAATAATTTGAGAAAATAACATAATTTAATTCAATATCGATGTCAGATACGTTTAATCTAATGAGTGTCCGTAGTACTTCATAACCTACAACCTCTATGCTTAAAACAATCATCGATTGATAACTGGTTGAGAAAAATTCTCCAAACATCAAGAGATTTTAAAGGAAGAATTGATTGCTCCAAATTAATTTGGCCCAAGCAACATTTGACCTGGAGGAGAATGAAAAAATATGCATTTTTGAAAGTTAAAATATTTCACCCATCCTTCAAAATAAACCTATTTGATTAAAAAAATTGTCGTTAAATATAAATCTCTTTCTAAATTATTAGATACATTTATTATCATTTTTTCAAATAAACCTCTAGTTAATATGTAAAACTCGATCAATATTAAATTGGTCCAAATTGTAAGAATGTTAATCCCCTTAATTATTGCTAACAATAGTAAAAATTTCGTATCAATATCATAATTAAAAAAAGAAGTAAATTTGAACGAAACAAATGAAATAAACATATGAGAATATTAATCATTTAATATTGAATAAATAATAAAAATAAAATTCTGTAAAAAATAAAATAAAAAAATAATAAAAATAAAACTGTAAAAAATGATTAGTGGAGCAACAAAAGAGTTTTTTCTTACAAAAGTAAAGAAGTGGACTTTGCGCTGAGTTTCAAGATAACAACAACACAACACAGACAAACACGAAACCATAACCTTAACCTATCATTCATTCATTTCTCTTCTTTCCATTTTCTTCTTCTTTTCTTTTTTCTTATTTTTATTTTTCTTTTTGTCTTTATTATTATTATTATTATTATTATTATTATTATTATTATTATTATTATTCTTTCTTACAACAACATAACCACCAACCGCCGCAAAAAACAACAAAAAAAACATGTCCACCACCAACCCTTCCGACGCCGACACGGCGTCACCACCAACACGACCAACAATAACCCTTCCACCACGTCCTTCCGTCGAAGCATTTTTCGCCGGCGCCGCCAGTCCTGGACCCATGACACTAGTTTCAAGCTTCTTCGCTACCGAATCCGCCACCTTCTCTCAACTACTCGCCGGAGCTATGGCTTCTCCTCTTGCCTTCTCTTCTTCCTCCTCCGGTGACTTTATTTCCGGTAAAGATGATGATGGGTCTCATAGAAACATGGGTTTCAAACAAAGTAGACCTATGAACTTAGTCATTGCTCGTTCACCTGTTTTCACTGTTCCTCCTGGTTTGAGTCCTTCTGGTTTTCTTAACTCTCCTGGTTTCTTTTCTCCTCAGGTAATTCACCCAATTCATTCATTTTCAAAAGGGTTGTGATTTCATTTATAAAGTTTTTGTTTTTATCTTCATGAGATTTGAAAAAAAAAAAAAAAGAGATTTTTATCTTGTTTGTGTTTTTGTATGAAATTGGTTGCAATAGTCTCAATTATTGAAATTTGATCTAAATTTTGTTTTGTTTTTTAGATTTAGTATAATTATATTTTGTTGTGTTGTGTGTAGTGGATTGATGCTGTAGTGCTTTTTTGATTTGGTGTTTTTTTAAAGGGATTGATGAAGTTGAAGTGTTTACTGTTTAGATCTTATTTTTGCAAAAATTGTGTGGATGTTATGTATTATTGTATAGAGTAAAGTGAAATGAATTTTGCTGGTTGCATTACCTTGATATTATTTGGTGGTTTGTTTTGATGGAGTGGTTTAGCAACAATGAAAAATGTAGATAAAGTTTGTGGCTTTTATTTGTTTTTGGAGTATACAATCTTTGTAAGACATTCTATAATGAAAAGTTTTTATGAGTTGTGTTTGGTTTTGTTTGTAAATTGTTTTTAGGTAAAAGTGAGTTGAATGCGAAGTGGTTTATGTTTGGATATGTTTATGTAAAAGTGAGTTGAACAATAAATTTGAATATAAAAATCGCATTAAAATATACAAATCTCAGCAGAATCGATTCCGATTGACGTCAACCAAACACGTCCAAATAAAATTTCTGTTTGTAATCACTTTTAGCTCTTTTTACCGTGAAATTAAGTACACACTAAGCAACACAATGACTGGAATTATGCCTCAGCATTTGACTTGTTTTGACTTGTTCGTGAGTCATGACGGCATGTTAATTTTTATTTTTTTTTATCACATATTACTGCCGATCCGTTTTATCCTTGCACATAAATGAAATGAATCTTTTCTGTGTTTGTGTGTTAAGTAGTTGCCGAGTAACATAATTTGTTGGTCATGCTTCTTAGCATTTTTCTCATTATTATGCATCAATGTGATCTTTTTCAATTCTCGTGCGAGATTTTAACTATCTCTTCAATTCAATTTATACAGAGTCCCTTTGGAATGTCGCACCAACAGGCTTTAGCACAGGTTACAGCTCAAGCTGTCCTAGCACAATCTCATAATATGCACATGCAACCTGAATACCAGCAGGTCTCATTAGAACCTCACACCGAGCAACGCGTAGAGCAGCCGTCTTATACTCTAAGTGAAGCTTCAGAGCAACAAATGGTAGCACATGTATCAGAACCTAGAAATACTCAAATGGAAACGTCAGAGATTTCACATTCTGATAAGAAATATCAACCAGCATCTCTACCTATTGACAAACCTGCAGATGATGGCTACAATTGGCGTAAGTATGGACAGAAGCAGGTTAAGGGGAGCGAGTATCCACGGAGCTACTACAAATGCACTCATCTGAATTGTCCTGTGAAGAAAAAAGTTGAGCGTGCCCCTGATGGTCATATAACTGAAATCATCTATAAGGGCCAACATAACCACGATAAGCCTCAGGCGAATAAGCGTGCCAAAGAAAATAGCGATGTGAATGGAAATGCAAATGTTCAACCTAAGTCTGACTCAAACTCACAAGGTTGGTATGGAAATTCGAACAAAATTAGTGAAAGTGTACCTGATTCTTCGGTGCCTGAGCCTGATAATAACCCGACCTCCAATCAAGGGGCTCTTGTAACATGGCCTGGAACGAGTGAGAGTGAGGAAGTCGGTGATGCAGGCAATAAGGAAGGTGGAGATGGTGTTGAGCCAAATCCTAAGAGAAGGCAAGTTTTTCTATTTTAATCCTTTGCCATTCAGTTACACTTACTTTTTATTTTTTTGCGAGCCTACCGTAATTAGGGTTTTTGACCCCTGATAGACGCCTCAAGGTATCCCCACAGCTTAGGCTCTCTGGCCTGCCATGGGACTAATCTTTGAGTCGGCAGCAAGATATCTGGTTTTTCTCACACAGGGTTGGACTGTCTCGCAAATGGCAACTCGAGAAATCCAACTCAGTTACGCTTATTTATAATTCTTAATGATATATGATAAATCTCTGTCTTTCAGGAGCATTGAGCCTGTGGTTCCTGAAGTACCTCCATCTCAGAAGACTGTCACAGAACCCAAAATCATTGTGCAAACAAGAAGTGAAGTTGATCTTTTGGATGATGGCTATAGGTGGAGAAAGTATGGTCAGAAAGTAGTGAAGGGAAATCCTCATCCAAGGTGAATGCTTTAATAATTTTTGTTATTTAAGTTAATACTATTCACCCTAACAAAATAAAAATTGAGAATGTTGTTAGAAAATAAATGGACACCGAGAAAGCCATTACGTTACATACTCTTAGTTTCAAGGATATATAAGTACACTTGACTATATTACCCTCTCATCTCATTCCATTGTTGCTCTTTATTTTACTTGGTGAAAGTACCACGAGACAAGGATAAAGTTAGAAATACGTAGTTAAAAATTCTCCTCGGTTCTCTGAAGTGACATAAAATGTAACAATTTCTTTTAAACTAAAATGACTAATATTTTGAGGCATCGGGGTATTTTTTTCACTCCTTATCCCCAAATCAAAGCTCATGTGCTTTTAGTTTCTTAAAATCTTAATGTTTTGACCAAAAAAAAATATTAACCATTAAATTTACTTTCACTTCACTGATCCTTGCTTACATGATATGTTAGTTATCTGTCACTTACTATAAGAAACAAGGTTCTTTCATTAGGAACTATGAATGCAAATGTTATGATTCACTAATTGCGAATGAAAATAGGAAGAAACTCACCATTTTGACTTGATAAGCCAACTATTTATTACGTACATGTGGTAGTTGTGAATTATTTTGAACAATCTTTTCCCACTAGTTGGAATTGGAGACATGGATCAAATAGTTTCCTATCACGAATCATGTTTAATGACATCTTATAACTTCATACATTTTAATTTCTTTTCTAGACAAAAAAAAAGAGTAGAAAGAGTTCTCTTTATTCCACACACTGTGGATGCTCCTTTTGAGTTTGAAATGTGTTGTACTCTATTTGTATTCTTATCCGGGATAATCTTCTGTCACGTACATTGATATCATTCTGAACTTGTTCTGCCGGTTCTGGTAACACAGTCAGCATTTCAGATTATTAGCACCACTCTGTCTGAGGCATGTTTATGTCATATATGCATGACATTAAATCTGTCTATTCGTTTTCAACTTTTCATCATAAGAGAACAAAAACTTCAGACCTCAAAATTTTGTTCTACAATTCTGTAACATCCTTGCAAATGTGGTGATTTGGCTCCCTCCCTGCACCTTCCTTACCTAAAAGCTATGCAGTACCAACATTTTAGATTGAAGGTGTGTCCAGTGTCCAATGTGTGTCGAACATTGATACATGTTGCTTCATAACATTGAATCGCTTCTATTTTCTCATTATTACTGATGTTTATGTGACTGTCAGTGTTGTGTCTTATGTCCATGTTAGTGCTTACAATGCAAACAAGAAATGTTGCTTTGTTTGCTCCCTTCTTGAAGCTAGTAGTCTCTTGTGATAATTTTAGCTATAATTGTCATGTAAGATGTACAAACTTTACTTTGTCAAATATATATGCACGAGGAGACACCGCGTACTCCTTTCAATCTGGCAACAAATTGATTACTTTTTTTTTGAAACAGGCCAAAGTTAGTAGTTGTTAGTATTTTCACCTTTGCCAGGACTTGAACCTTGGACCTATAATTCTCCTTAACTTCTTTAACCCTTAGCTCAAACCGTTAGAGCAACAAATTGATAACCAAACTAGTTTTCATATACTTTGTTTTCAATTTTTTTGAACAATTCTAATACTGAATTTCTGTGAGCAGGAGTTATTACAAGTGCACTAGTGCAGGATGTAACGTGCGTAAACATGTTGAGAGAGCATCAACAGATGCAAAAGCTGTCATAACTACGTACGAGGGAAAACATAATCACGATGTCCCCGCTGCTAGAAACAGCAGCCATAACACAGCTAGTAGCAATTCAATGATATCAAAACCACAGGCTGTGATGCCAGAGAAGCACCCTTTGCTTAAAGATATGGAGTTCGGAAACAATGACCAGAGACCTGTACATTTACGCCTAAAAGAAGAGCAAATCATTGTATAAAAGTCTGGTGCCAGAATCAACGGTACAATACACTTGTTACAGAATGAAGTTGTGTAGAAGATGAATTATTGGTAGTAAGAATTGGTTATGGCCAATGCATGTTTATTGTTTTTGTAGTTTCTTTTGTATGTAACACCTTTTTGTACATTGAAATTATGGAATTGCTTTTGTATAAGATATTGTTCACAAGTATGAAGATCATTTGAACTGATCTATGGACATTATTATTATCATAAATTTATAAACCATGATGCTCTTAGTACTGTCTAATACTTGTTAAAGGCAGTTCTAGAGTACAAATAAAATTGAAAAGTTGGTATCAATTGTATGTCATGGAATTTGAATGAATTATTTTGCCAATGTATGGATTTATTTGTGTTACTATTTCCACATGATTGAATAAGATTTATGCTTGATTGTTGTATTTGTATTGTAACCTTGCTGTAAACATGAGTTGGTGAAATCTGAATCTAGTACGGTTATGTTGGTGTATTAAGCCGAGGATGATAAAGCACGCAGCTTGCTTTAGGTGTTAAAATTGTAAGTTTGTAAAAATTAAGGGGACAAAAATGCAATTTAGGCAAACTATAAGGTCGGAATTGGAGAGGTGCCACTGTCATGACAAAAGGTCTAAAATGGCAACTGAACAAAGTGTCAAATTGTGAGTGGAGGGGTTAGAGTTGGGTGGCATGGAGCCATCAACACCTTTCAATTCATACAGCTCACTAACAAAAACACACTCATGGTGCAATTAAAATTGTAAATAAACCGTAAATAGGCTGAGTCGAACTAAATTTGCAATGTCTGAGTATGATAATATAAGTTGTTTTGACTATATTACACACATTAAGAAATATAATTAATGTTGTATGGAAAAGAGAAATTATAAGGTAGTGGTTTATAAAATTGTTCTTCATTAATGATACGGAAAGATAAAGTGAAGAATTGAAAGAAGAAAAAGTAATAAATAGTTAAGCGTATAATAGTAAAAATTAAATTAAATGTTTCATTGATAATGTAAAACGACTTATCATTTGTTATAAATTTATTTCTCAAAGTAATATTAAAAGGCTGTCGAGAGTGATTTATTCAACCTAATTTTATCGTCTTGGTTGGTGGCATTGTTCTTATTTTTTCTATTATTAACACAACTTATGTTATGATTAATGAAATTTAATTTGAATAAATATATCTTGAAACTTAAATATTCTCTTATTTTTATGTATAGTTTTATTTTTCATTTCATTTCATTTCTAAAATATAAAATATTTTATTTTTAATTTAACTTTAAGAACATCTTTCTTGTGCCTTGTACGGGTGTACACACTAGTAACTTTTAGTTTGAGATAATTTTTTCACAAAACCAACTTATAATTCGGATTTATTTGAAAATATAGCATAATTTCTAGCTTATACAAAATAGCTTAACATAATTCACACGGAACAAACGAAGACTCCTCCTTCCCCATATACACAAAGAACAATGAGCATCATAGTGACTCCCCTTCTAAGCAAATTAGCCTGAGCTAGAAGAATGCGATTACTTTTGATTATGCAATTTTTAAAAATTTGTATAAGTTTTTGTATTGATGTACTAAAATTGCTCTCTAGTCATTGTTTTAGTTAATCAATGATATCAAAAGATAGTTAATTAATTAGGGGTTTTTTTTGTTAAAGAATAATTAACACGTCTAGTAATAGATTACAAAAAGATTTATATTTTGAGACTAATTATTTTTCCCTAGGCACATACATACCTCCTATATAAGGTGAAACTTGGTGGTTCCTCCCATAACTTCTTTCCTCTTCATCTTATTTTTTTTTTTTTAACCAACAAAATCAAAGAAACTGATTTTTGATTTTTATTATCATCCAATCCTAAGAAATTTGATCCTAAGGGGGCCGAGCTTCATCCAAAGCAAGAATTCCTTGCCAAAAATTTCATCTTGTTGCCTTTGATTGGTGAGAGACAGTAAGTTGGTGATGCTTTGAAGTGTGTGACATTCTTGCATTGCGGTGATTCTTTCGTAAAGAATAGCACTGCGCTGTTTTGCTTGATTGGATTTTCTGCCTGTTCTCCTCTCGGATAGTTTACGGGATTCGAAAAAAGAAGTGGAAGAAATGATTTCGGTACATTGAATGTGAAGAAGAATAAATTCTTTATTTTTTGAGAAAAAAACTTGAAAGTGGAAAGGAATTGCACAAGTATAACTCTGGAAAAGAAGAGAGATTAGTCTAAATTGGGAATAAATAATTAAGTTTTTAAAATAAAAAAAAGTAATTAAAGCTGAATTGGCCGGTTAAATAAAATTGAAACCGGTTTTCTTGATTCGCATTAGTTCGCTCCAATTTTGCGTGATTTTTTAGCGGATTTCAAACTATAGCGGTTTTGGGCGTACTTCCGGTCCAATTCATATAAGATTGATTTACCCTATTAATTATTAGCTTAGAAAATGCTACTTTATGACTACGACCGTCGTGCAGGTAATAGGTTAGATAAGATAATAATAATTAGTATTGTAGGTTTTGTTTCATTTGTATTAATAGTAGGTGCTATATATTATTGTAATAAAAAACAAAAGGATAGTCGAGCATGTCTTGCGGCTCGACGAGAGAGGGTCAGAGTGTTAATATATGACACATCTGATCCCCTCAATTTGGTCAGACTGAATGTGTAGTATGTTGGCACGAATTTGCAAACACACAAATATATTTATGTTTACCATGTGGACATATATTTTGTGAAGAATGTTTGTCAAAATATATAATAAAACATAAAGAGTGCCCTGTTTGTAGGGTAAAAATTTAAAATAGAGGAATATATATGTAATTACTGTGTATTATTTTATAATGGTAATTGATGAATTTATTTACTGTATTTATATATAAGACAAGACAAAAAGAAAATTAATGTGGGTAAACTCTTGAGTTATTTTAGTGCCCATGATAACGACTTTGGCATTTCTCTACACTTGTATTTCTTTGGACAGCAATTTCACAGACGACTGCACGTACGAGACTCGGATAACATTACTTGGGATTCCAATCAGGGACAAAGGATTGCTCATAATCTTATATTGAATCCACAATAATGAATTAAATTTGTTCTTGTAAAACAAAATAGTCAATTTTTTTTTTCTTTCAAAACTCAAATCATAGCATTCTTTTTTTAGCATCGTTATATACTATTAGCGTGAAAATGTTGGAACAAATTTACAATCTAAAAAACAATAAAATAGAGAGTTCATATAAAAAATAAAACAGAATAGAGTTTTTAAGGTGTTTTATTAAATGAAGTTCTCAATACAATTATAAATTACATTGTCCACCTGGCCCACCATACAGAATAGCTCGTCGATAAAGTTTTCCTAACTCTTCATAAAACTTCAAATCATAGCATTCTTTTTTAGCATCGTTATATACCTTCATATATTCAGGTATTACATCAATTTGATCATAATCTGTATCAATATGCTGAAGTAATCCAATGAGAGCTGAATATTGAAATCCGTCTCGAGGTAATCTCCCACTACCCATTGGAGGACTCCATGTACTAGATGCACCAAAAGTTTCACCGCCAAATCTAACCTTAGATGCTCCTTTGCTTAAGTGAGTAAATATTTCTTTTGGCCAATATCCAACATGTACTTCATCTTTTTCATGAACAATTAACCACCAATTTCCTGTGGATCGATCCTACAAATATTTTATAAGCAAAGAAAACATAGTCAAATAAGTTACTAATAAATTATATTAACAAAACATAATAAGAATAATTAGAAACAAAAACACATATTAACTCCTAACTAGCGTTAATTTTTTTATTCGTCTATTTATTTCAATTATTTTCAACTAATTTAATTATAACTCTTTAAAATTTCTCGATAAAAATATTGAGACAAATTACTTAATTACATGTCGATTATTTTTACGGAACTTAATACACGTGTTAATTAAATATAATATTACATAGAATGATTTTGTAAACACTATCATTTTTTATCAGATGTCTTAAATATAATATTATGATATATGTGTCTATTTTGATATTCCTCAAAATATTTACCCGTTGGATTTTGACTCCAAGAAATTTTTTAAATGGTTCTCCAATGCGAGTTGCGGGGGATTGGACAGATCCAACAAAATACCGTTTGTCTTGAGTTACTTGGACGAAACCAGAACATTGAGTATCTGAACATCCAGAATGAGCGCTACCAAGTGCCTGCATGTTCATGTCAAATTGAGCAAAACCACAATATGTATTTATAAACAATTAGTTGTGGAATTAAATTCATATTCTTACCGTCCAAAATGTAGTTAGTCGTAGTTGACTATCGCGATATATGTCTGGACGAACCTAAAATAAAAAAAATGGGTATAAAAAGTAGATTAAGAGAGTTTTTTTTGTTGACAAAATTAAGAGTGTTGTGCAAAAAAAAAAAAAGGAAAATCGTGAACATGCCGGTGAAAATTAGCCTTTAAGGCATGAAAGTTATTTCTCTTTTAAATAACTATGTTATTAAGAAATTGACATAAAAACAAAGTTTGAAATGGATGTAATAAAAAAATAACTCACCCCAAGTCCGGCATGTATGCTATTAAGTTCTGTTGGTGGACCACTTTCAATAATAACTGAAGATGTGCTATATTGGTCGACGTTGAGTGATAAATTATATCCACTTATCAATGCATATCCTCCATAAAATATCTTATTTTGGGTTGTATCAATAGTAACAGTCTAGAGAATCCAAACAAATGATATATTTAGAAGATAAATGTCATTTGGGACAACAATTTTGTTGCCTGACACTGTGTATATATATATACAATGTAATGCTCTAAGGGAACATTTTAAGAAATCAAATATATTAATTAAAATTGCCGACTTACATGAACTTCACTATTGGACCTTTGGGCATAAAGTCGCAAATCTTCAATTGGTAATTTTGAAGATGAATTAGTTGCAATTTGATGTCTTTTTGTCCTTTTGTAAATAGGCACTTTTCCTAATGGACATTCACGATCATAAGATGGTCTACTTCGCATGACATTCTTCGCAAATGTTGGGTGAAGCTATGTTGCAATGAAGAGGGAACAAAACCGGGTTCAATGAAGTAAAATTGAAGCTATATATGATTCTTTAAAAATGAAAAATTACAATGAATAAAAGATTTATGTTTGGAATTTGAAATAATAAAATGCACAATATATTATTTGGTTAAATTTAATTATATATCATGGTTTTCTACTTCATCAAATAACAACTTTATTTTCACATTACAATGAAGTGAATTAAATTTTTAACTTGTTCAACTACCTGAATTTTGTGATTTTTTAACAAAGGATGTTGCAGGGCAGATTGCTTGTAGATATCAACACACTCAAAATCACTGTCCACTTGAAGCTGGATTTGTGAACCAAAATTATATAATCAATCAAAGCATGTGTAAAACAAATTAAAAAAGGCTAATAAGTCTTGAATTTTAATCAGGAAAAAAAAGAGAAGCAAGAGACAATACTGATGCGGTAAAATGATTTTGCTCATTTAGTAGAGCTTCGCTTCTTGCATCAACTTTGCAACATGCTATGCACAAACTAAGAACTAGAAAATAAAATAACGCCATAAAATTATAGATGTTACTTTCAAGAATAATTGATAATAACATGCAAGTGTAAGAATATATATATATATATATGAGTCAGGATCCGTTGACACCAACAAGTTTGACACCAAATGTTATACCTCTTAATAACTTTTTAACCGATATAAATTTTATAAAATTCACCGTTGGATTGAAAGTTTATATCATATAGATCATTTATGTAAAGTTTCAAAAAAATCCAAAACTATTTGATATGTTATTGAGATACATCAAAGTTAACGGTTTGCGTCTTTTTTTAAATGCCGTTGATCTTTATGTGTCTCAATAGCATATCAAATGATTTTGGATTTTCATGAAACTTTACATAAATAATCTATATGATATAAACTTTCAATCCAACGGTGGATTTTATAAAATTTATATCGGTTAAAACGTTATTGAGAGGTGTAACATTTGGTGTCAAATTAGTTGATGTCAACGGATCCTGACTCTATATATATATATATATATATATATTATGCACACCCACTCTTTTTTATGAAGGTGTGCATTAGCAACATACACCTTAGGGTGTATTTAATAACTTTTTAGTTATCTTTTGCTAACACACACCTTCTGAAAAATAAGTTGGTGGATTATAGCAAATGCCTATAGGAGTTGCTAACGTACACCCACTTATTTTTTAGAAGGAGTGTTTTAGCAACATACACCTCAAGGTGTATTTATTTATTTTTTAGTTATAACTTGCTAATACACACCTTCATAAAATTGAGTGGGTGTGTTATAGCATATCCCTATATATATATATATATATACTTCAAAGTCAAATATATATAGCTTATGTCACGACCTAATAAACTCTTCTTTCTCTCTGCCGCTGCATAAACTTTTTTTGTTGCCTTATCTGTTGGTTTTTTTTAATCAATTAGAGAGGTGATTTAAGATCAATTTTGATTCGGAATCACCCATCTTGATTGTTTTTAATTTTTTTTTTATTTAAATAAGTGATATTCACATTTTTTTTAGGTTTCATTCGAATTTTCTCTTTTGTGATTTTTTTCATCTAGTGTTTTTTAATCCTGTCTTAGTGCTGAGTTTTTGTTTTAATTTTCCATCTTAGTACGGTGTTTGTTTTGATTGTCCGTCTTGTTACGGTGTTTGTTTTTGTTCAGATTTCCAAGTTTGCTTCGATCCTAATCTTAGTACGGTGTTTGTTTTGATTGTCCGTCTTTAGCATCATCATCGTTGCAGATACATGATTATTACAGATATTTAAATTTTGTCATATCAATTGTAGTCTTTGTCATAGACATTTGGCCGTTTTATGCTATTAACTCTGATGTTGTAAGTCTGTTTACAGATTCATCCTTATTAGTTTTTAACAAAATTGAATATGTAATGATTTCGATCGATGTATTTCTTATGAATTTAAATATATGAGTATTGTTGTTTTCGAGTCCAAAAAAAGTCAAATATACATATTTAATGATATTAATAAATTTAGTCAAAAGTCAAATATACATATTTAATGATATTAATCAATTTAGTCAAAAAAGATATAAATCAATATTTTTTATCGTACATTTACTCCCTCTTGTTTTTTTCTTTTTTTTGGTATAATACTCCCTCTTGTTTTTATTATATACAAAATAGTCAAATGTTTGTAGCTTTGTTGTGAACTAAATACATCTGACTTTTATTAAATCTCTTTAGCAAATGTGACATATACACAGTTATACATTTAACTTCAAGTTTGAATTTTAATTTCTTTTATAAATAATATTTTGACAAAATATGAATTTGATTGCATCCAAATAAACCGTGTCACACAATTGTTGGGTTATTCTATTAACAATTGCAAAGTAAAAATACAACACGTTCCTAGCCCTAGATTATTTGACAATAAAAATGGGTGGCGTCTAGGGTGGACCATCTATTAAGTGCCTCACGGTGAACCATGAATTAAAACCATCAGATCAAATAGATCTACAAGATCTTGTGTTCTACCACTCACGTAGAATACTTTTCAACCTTCATCTCTCTTCTTTCATGCTCCCAACTGCAACTATCACCATCTTCTACTCAAAGGTTTTTTTATTTTTTATTTTGTTTTTTTAACAACTCTACTCAAAGGTTTTAATCTTGATTAGTGGACTCCATAAGCAACCTTAAACCCATTTATGAGCACTATTGGTCCTAAAATTGAAGATCCGAATAATGGGTGGTGGGTGCTGCTATAATGATGCAATTTTATAACCAAGGAACTGAGAAAACAACTCTATTGGTGGTGGGACAAACGGGCATGATATTTTATTTCTTATGTGAACATTAGTAGGAATAAGAAGAGAATGCAATTCAGTTTTGAGGAATTTCATTTCTCAAGTGAATTTTATAACCATGGTGGAACAAACAGGCATGGTAGACAACATCCATGGAAATTATTTTGTAGATCTGGAGAAAATGTGAAGGTTGGGAAGAAGACCATATCCAGTGTGGTAATAACTAATATTATCATGTAGACTCATTTAATTTAACGGTCAGATCAAGTGGTATACCGGTGAGGGATTTAATTGAGCCCTCACCCTAGAGGCCACCATAAAAATGATATATTAATATATTTTAGATAAAATATTTGATGAAAGTACCAAAACAGTAAAATTTTAAAATAAAGAACCCATTTTACAAAATTGTGAAAATATGAGGACTAAAACTTCAATTAATCAAAAATAAAAAATTACACATATTTTTTGATGAATATGGAGGAGATTTAAGTGGTTTATTATTATTTTTTATTCAAATTAAAAAAAATAAAATGAAATAGGCTTCAAAACCATAGTTCTCTTCTCCCTTTTCCAACCTAACCACAAGTTTGCAACAATTAATTTTGGCCCATTCTGTGGACTGTGGTGGCTAGACCGAAAAACTTAACAACAATGAATTTTATTAGTCCAAATTATAAGGACTAAAAAACATTTTTATTATAAGGACTAAAAATGAATTTAGGATAAAAAACATTTTTTTTATTATAAGGACTAAAAATTTATTTAACCCTATAATATTTTTAATAAGATGAGTCCAAATTATTTGTTGTATTCTTGGATTTTTGGTATTGTTTCCCCAAAATATCATTTGTATTATGCTCTTTTATCTATCAACAAATTTATCAAAGCTGCAAATGATAGAAGATAAATTTATGATGTGAACCTAGTTGAGGTGTTAATTTTTTTTGATAGATAGACAAAATAATAAGCCGTTAAAAACCTACTCACACAAAATAGAGGAATCATAGTTCGAACTCTGATCATGACATCCAATCTAATAGTTTCGACATTTTCATCAATTGAGTTAGGATTTGTGAAATAAAATATTAACTTTATCTAGTGTTATGTCTTCACATTTTAATTTTATACTTAAAGAAGATCATCAGATTAGTAGAATATATTAGACTCTGACAGTATGAAAAAATTAATATTTAAATCTCAATTAAGATAAGATAATCAAATGAATGTCCATATTTAATGTTTGACAATATTTTAAATTTTTTATATTAATCCTTCAATTTTTAGAAATATAAATCTAAATAATCAAAAATTCAACTACGAAATCGAAATAAAATCCAAAATAAACAAAACCTAATAAAAATTTATTCCTTTCAAAAATCAAACACAATTTATGGCAAAAAATTGGGTCCTATGGAGCTCACACCTATATCTAAAAATGAAACAGAAAGTGGGATTTAGTTTGCCTGCTCTAAAAAATGATGCGGTTTTAATATTGGCCCTTAATTTCTGACCGTACATCCCAAATTAAATATAAAAATAATAAATATTAAAGGTATATGCACTGACAGTGTAAAATAATTTTACACAGTCAACAAATACCAATCATGTTTTCTGCCACGTCACCCCACTACACCACACCTTTTTAATATAAGAATGATGGTTTTTTATTGGCTGATCGTGTAAACTATTTTACACCGCCAGTGCATCTCCATTAAACTCGGGATTTAGTTTGCCTGCTGTCAAAAATCATGCGGTTTTACGTTGTTGTTAATATCAGCCGTTAATTTCTAATCGGACATCCCAAATTAAATATAAAAATAATAAATATTAAACAAATCACATCCATCAAATTGTGATCAAACGGCTCTGATACATTACCCCATGATTACTGCAGGATTTTTGACAGCATGAAATCCAACACATGTCCCCATTGACGGGTTAGGCCAACACATGTCCCCATTAGAGTATCATACTATCCTTAGGTACCGCCTCATGATTCCGCTATTTCCTAAGGATGAAGTTTGCTCTGTTTGTCGTAAAACATGCCTTGACACTTTTGGAGAGCATGCAGCTCATTGTAGGGAGCTTCCAGGTTTCAAATATAGGCATGACTTGGTCAGAGATGTGCTTTTTGATATTTTTAGGCGTGCGGGAATTTCTGTGAAGAAAGAAGCACCAGTGAACTTCTTGACGGACCCACAAGAAGGGAGATCGACACTTCGTCCTGCGGATGTTCTGGTATATGGATGGGTAGGAGGGAAACATGTTTGTGTAGATTTGACTGGAATTTCCCCACTTGTGGGACTGGGGGTTGGAGATTTTATAGTGGGACAGACATCCCTCAAAGCCGCTTCAAGCAAGATGGTCAAACATGAGAAAGCGTGCTCTGATAATCAACACGTTTTTATACCGTTTGCGTTTGACACTTTTGACTTTCTAGCACCAGAGGCGGTAGACCTTCTAAAAAGAGTTCAAAAGGTCATGCATAGTAATATTATGTCTCCTAGGTCTATGAATGTAATTTTTCAAAGATTGGGTTTTGCCATACAAAAATGTTTAGCGGCACAGCTTGTTGCCCGTTTTCCTCTTATTCATGTGTAATTATTTTATATATAATATAAATATATAATCTATTTCTCTAATTCGAAGAAAGTGAAGTACTAGTATTGAACAGCAGTGTGAGTGTGAGTAACCAAGGTTGTCAGAATCGAGAGTTTACGTTAACTCTTTTTGCCTAGGTAAAATCGAAACGTAAAATCGAAACGTAAAATCGTCGATTTTACCTCATATTAAAATAATATTAATTTTATATACATAACATGTATATATACTTATATAATACTATAATGCATTAATAATTTAAAATGTCATAGCTAAAATATACTAAATCACCATAATAAAATATAATATTCATAAAAATTGGGTTTTTTTAAAAAAAATTGTCAATTTTTTATTTTTTTTATTTTTTATAAAAAAGGTAAAATCGTCTCAAAGAGTGTTAAAACCATGGATTTTACACGATTTTGCTACGATTTTACACGATTTTACAGATTTTACTACGAGTTAAATCGTGTAAAATCGTTCCAGATCACGATTTTACCAGAAAACGATTCTACCAGCGATTTAACTCGTTTTTGCTACCTAAAAACGTAAAAACTATGGATTTTACGTTTTAAATCGCGATTTTAACAACCTTGTGAGTAACCATCTCTTTATGAGATGAGAAAACAAATACCAACACAAGACAGCTTTTCCCAACGGTTACATTACACCTTTCTTTCTTTTCTCTCCTTTTCTTTCTCTTTCTCTTTCTCTTACAACACAACACAACACAACACAACAATGCAATGCAAACATCATCATTTCCCACAAATTCCTCCCAACCATTCACCACAGATCTCGCAACTCGACTTTCAAGACAAAAGGGTTGGATGGATTGTATTGCATTTTACATTTCTGGAAGAGAGAGAAAACCAAAAAAGACAAAAAGGAACCATTTTTCTCTTTTTTTCTTTCATCATGTTTCTGTATCTTCTGGGTATTATTCCATTTCCTCTCTGACCCTATCAAATTATCTCGGAAGCGGATTTCCCAACCCGCTTCCGAGCTGGTTTACTCTTTCCGGGTTTATCTAAATGGGTTGCGTCAACTCCAAGAAAGCTCTAACCGGAGAAGCTGATACAGTTTCTCCGGTTGGACCTTACGTTTATTCGAGTTCTTCTCGAAAAAGGAGCAATGGTTCAGGTAGAAGCATGGTTGTGGAGACTTCTCCATCTTCTAGAGGACCTTCTGGTGTTGTTGTCAATGTCACACATCAACAACAACATCAACAACAACAACAGATTGGTGACCTGATGAAACCCGTGGAATGGAAAAAGGGAGATTTGAATGTGAAGATTGGTTTTTATCATAGGTTTGTTGAAGGTGAACAGATTGCTGCTGGTTGGCCTTCTTGGCTTACTTCCGTTGCTGGTGAAGCTATTCATGGTTTGGTCCCTCTCAAAACTGATTCTTTTGAGAAATTAGATAAGGTACTTTTTTTTTTTTGGTTTTACAATTTCATGCATTGATTGATTCCTTGAGATTTTAAATGTAGTCGCGTCGCAATCGTTGATATTGCGGAGAATTAATGTCAGACTCGATCTTAATCGGCGATTTTGATAACATTAGATTGCAGTTGCATACCTTTATTGAAATCCCTAGATTGTAGGATGAGAGGATTTGTAGCTCGTGAGTGCAAAGTAGAGAAAATCTTGATAATTGCCAAGAATTACGGTTAAATGTGGTCGCGATGTGGTTTTGACAACATCAGAAATTGTTATGTTGCAGCGCCCAGATCGCGGTTGCAAATCTTTATTTAAGACCCTAGATTCCTAAATTCTTTTATAGAAAAAAAAATTAGGATGAAGGGATTGCAAAATGCGGACAAATGCAACCGTACTTGCAGTTTCGATGCCATTGTAGAGAACTCAAAAATCTTTATATTGCGCGGCCTCAATTACAATTGTAGGCCTCAATTACTTGCAGTTTCAATGCCGTTGTAGAGAACTCAAAAAAATTAGGATGAAGGGGTTGCAAAATGTGGACAAATGCAACTGCACTTGCAGTTTCGATGCCATTGTAGAGAACTCAAAAATCTTTATATTGCGCGGCCTCAATTACAATTGTAGGCCACAATTTAGAACTCAAAAGTTTAAGGCAGAGAAAACCTTTAGACCCTACTAGCATTCATGAAGGATTTACATTTGACTCCTACAAGGAGACAAGTGGGGTCTCCAACCTGCGACAAAAGACCAACCCTTGTGTTTTAGTTTATTTTCTATTCGATCTTTACTCTCTATGTTGTTTTATAAATTGATGTGGTTATTAAATTAAATCCATCAACATGAGTAATTGGCTGTGTAAAAATGTGTTTTATGGTTTGGTGATTGTATCATTGCTAGAAAGCTTTGTCTCTTTGATTCACCATGATAAATTGCACGCTCTGTAAGCTAGAATTTCTTCGCCTTATTGTCATTATTTTTGGTAAACATTAATCAATTTACAATCTTTATATTTTTGTTTCAATGTGTATTTATGTCTCTATAGGTTGGACAAGGTACATATAGCAGTGTTTTCCAAGCACGAGAAGTCGCGACAGGGAGGATGGTTGCCTTGAAGAAGGTGCGGATGGACACACTTCAACCTGAGAGCATTAGGTTCATGGCGCGGGAGATAATAATTCTTCGCACACTGGACCACCCTAACATCATGAAGTTGGAGGGTATAATCACTTCACAACTATCAAATAGTATATACCTTGTATTTGAATACATGGAGCATGATCTTGCTGGCCTAGTATCTAACCCCGATATCAAGTTCACAGATGCACAGGTTTGTCAACTTTTATTTTTTTGATGATTTTTTGGTTTTCATTGTTATAGGTTACTTTTATACATTACGTATATTAGATTAATGATTTAATTTATATATACTGTCATTGTAAAGATTTTTTACACTGTGAATCAGATAGTTAAAAACGTTTGACTTTGGTTGTGATTTATCGATAATGCAAAACATTTTACAATGATATGTATCAAAATTAAACTCTTACATGAAATGTTGTTTCATATGTTCCTCAATAGATTAAGTGTTACATGAGACAACTATTAAGTGGAATTGAGCACTGTCACCTACGAGGTATCATGCATCGAGACATTAAAGTATCAAATATATTAGTTAACAACGAAGGCATTCTCAAGATAGGAGACTTTGGATTAGCAAATAACGTCGGCCCGAATAGCAAGCGTCCTTTAACAAGCCGTGTGGTGACTCTATGGTATCGTCCTCCCGAGCTTTTGATGGGATCAACAAACTACGGAGTTACAGTGGATCTGTGGAGTATAGGATGTGTGTTTGCTGAACTTTTTATAGGGAAGCCTATCCTTAAGGGGAGAACCGAGGTACTGCATTACTCATCTTCATATTCAATGTATTTAATCCTCTTAAGATAGCTTATTATGCACAAAGATAAATAGTCATTGTTGTTAAATAGCAGCTATAACGGAACTTGAACAAACCACTATTTTTCTTGATCTGCAAATAATGCATATCTATCAATTCCTTCTTCAAAGTAATACTAAAACTTTGGTTGCATAATTTGTTGCATCTTCTTGTTTAATCTACAGGTGGAACAGTTACACAAAATTTTTAAGCTTTGCGGATCTCCTCCTGAACAATTTTGGAAAAAGAGTAAGCTTCCGCTTGCTACAATGTTTAAGCCTCAGACTAGTTACGAAAGCTCCCTTGCGGAAAGGTGTAAAGGTTATCTTCCTGCAACTGCTGCGAACCTACTTGAGACCTTACTCGCTGTTGATCCTTCCAAACGTGGTACTGCCTCATCTGCACTTATGTCCGAGGTAAATTATTTGTTCATTCTCTCCCGATCTCAATAGGATATTTAAATACCATTCTTCCTTGTGTTTGCATGAGTTAATTTTTTTTCTCACAAAGTATATAGACCGTTATTTTTTATGATGCTTGCTCACTGGTGATTCTGATTTTATGTTTCACGCTGTGCCTTTTATAGTATTTCAACACCGCACCATATGCTTGTAGTCCATCACTCCTTCCAAAGTATCTACCAAGTAAAGAAATGGATGCTAAAAACCGGGATGACATGAACAGGTAAATTTTTAAGATGTTTTCCATTCATAGAAAATTCTCATTTTATAGTTGTTATTTTTCTTGAATTTTTATACTGCTTTGTGCCTAATGAAACTATGTACTTTATTTCCAATTTTTGTGACTAAAGTATAATAAATCTCACCCTCAGGAAAAAGAATGGCGGTAAAGTACGTGAGCGAGAGGCTGTAACATCAGGAAGGCAAAGACGGGCCCATAAAGTTATTCAGGATCCTAACAATGTCAACAAACCAGCTATGAAAGAGGTATTCTTTACTCAATGTTGTAAAGTAACAGCTATAGATAGCATAGCAGAATTTGAATAAATTGATTTTGTTCCGCGATATGCTATTTGGTACGAAGGGTTGTCAAATAGCAACTCTAAAAGTTTAATGTAGCGGAATTTAAACAAACCACTATTTTCTGTGATCCGTGATTCACAGCACAACATTGTTTGAAGAAAATAGCTACTTTTTTATATACTTATCTTTCTTCTCTGTGAAGGAAATGCAGAATATTTCTCAAAACCCTCGTAGAGACGATGATGGTAAAGAACATCATACAAAGGGAAGAGTAGGAGCTATGCACAAAGAGCAACAAAGACACTTGTATGATGCAAAATCAGATAATGTACAAAGGATGAATGGTTACAACGGCTATAGTGTGTACTCAGGACCAGCACCAGTATCAGGATCTAGTGGCTTTACATGGGCTAAAAGAAGAAAGCCGGATGCTTCATCGGTATTATCAGATGGCTCAAGAAGCAAAATCAGTGCACTGGATCCAACCTTTGCAAAAGGCACATATGATTTAACGAAACATGGGATAGAAGTTTCAGAAAGAAAACATCATTACAATACAAGGCATCACGATGAGATTTCCAAGCATGTAGCACAAAAGCACCAGGGTCGTAATGTAGAATCGTTTGATGCAGCTGATATATACAATTCCAATTACTTCATGGATCTTGATCTCATAGAAAAATCAGATACTCAAATAAATGCACAGGTAAGTTTGAAATCCTAGATGAATATATACTCACACTTTAAATCAAACGGTCACAATGCACCGACTGCGTGAATGCATAGAATCCATTTTCGTATTTCGCAGTCTCAAGATGTTAGTAACTTGACCTTTGCGAATAGTAACATTTAGACAATATTGATGTCAAAATATCATTAGTGGCCTTTGGGGTTGTATTTAAAATCACAATATAGGTATTAGCTTAGATCTTATTTTCTTTGCCAATTTTTTACAGGATGACAAAAATTATGCCGAACCTGTGGAACAATCAGTACCAACTACGATCCAAACAAATAAAAATGATGAGCTGTCGCATTGGCATGAAAATAAAATGTGGCGGCAATCTATTCGTAAATCAAGGTTGGGAAGAGGTATGGAAACTATTTTACTAGCTAGCTATGGTTTGAATAAATGTTCGTGTACACACACTTACACACTCTTCATATGTCCTCATAAGCTGTTTGAATTGACTTATTTGAGCTTACCTACTAGTATAAGCACATATGAGACTATTTGGAAGAGCTTATGACATGTCCATAAGCTGTTTTTCAAATGATTTCTATAAGTCCTCAAAGATAGTATATGAAAACAACTTGTTTATATGAAAACTGTTGAAGTTTATTTTTCCTTTGTTTAGGCGCTTATGTTATAATCACATAAGCGCCTAATTAAACTGTTTATCAAAATAGTGTTGTATGCTTTCAAAAATAATCTCTTAACATTTGTTATTGTTTATTTCAATGTGTTTTTCAGACAGACAAATGATGCAAGAATAATTGGAATAGAGTAATATTCGCTTCTACAAAGGCGACAATATCAACATTGTGGCAAATGATGGACTCCATTATCGACGACATTCGACCCATATTAACTTCTGACTTCAGCTCATCTGATAGCTTTGGCGATACTATCCCTCCTTTTGTTGATAAGAAAGTGTTCATACATACAAGCTTTATCATACATAGGATTAATAGTAACAGTGCCAACATGAAAGATGATATGATTAAAGAAAGGTTAATTTTTTTATGATAGAATTTTTTGTGTTTAGCTTAGTACATAAGTTTTTATATATTAAAAAGGGAGAGAAATCTCAAAGTAGTATTCTGATATATATCAGAGTGTTCTTACTATTTGCAAAACCACAATATACATAAATAGGGAAAACAAAGAAGTTAGATCAAAGTAACTTTTTTGCATTAATTTGTAACATAATTTTGATTATCTCATATGGCTCAATTTCCTTCTTTGACATTCTAATGCAATTCAGTAAAACTCTGAACTAAACAATCACTTTGTACAACTCTTGATAAAAATGCTGCAAGAATTGTGTTAGAAGTGGTTACAAGGGAAAAATAATATATTGTGGTATAAACACTATCTCATGTGTTTATACTGGTGCAACCATTCTCTAACTTATTTGCACAAAAATTAGTTAATGGAATAACAAAAAACCAAAATAACCGATAATAAATTGGTCCGAGTGATAAGAGATTTGAGTAAATTAAACAAGTGGTTAGGAGTTCGATTTTTTCCTCTTGCGTATAGAGAAAATTCGATTGGGAGGAGATGACCTACTTTGTGTGCCTAAGAGGTTCTCCGACTGGTGATTAATTTGCTAAAAAGTGGTGAAAACTTTGTATTTATAACATGGTAACAAAAATTAATACACAATAATAGAAATTATTTTATCTTTTTGTCACTCAAAATAAAAAAGCACGAGAAAAATAACGCTCATTTTACCAACAAAGGTTGTGTGTAGTGGAAATGGCTAGATTTTTACAACATGGTGAGTTAATATTGAAATTACAATTGAAGGACAACCTCGTTTAAATAGGATTATCTTCTGTGGAAGAAATTTATAATAAAAAAAAGGGGTCAAGATCCCCTCTATTCCCATGTCTTTTGCATTTGATCAAATGGATGACCCTAAAATCTATAAATGCATTATTACTATAAATGTATTACCAAAGATAAATCAACCTTCTACAAAAGCTGATTGAGCTTTAAAAATACATTTGTGAATGATTCCTCTATTAGCTATGACCTTAGATGCAATTTTGTATTATACATTACACAGAGAAATAGGCCTCAAATTAGTCAGGGGCATCACATTTTGGTATGAGAACAATATTAGTACCATTTAAAGAACAAGGGAAAATATACCTTCTAACCATTTAGAGATATCATCATATAAAAGATACATGTTTACGAAGCACCGATACATATACAAATATAAATACAAATCCCACAATGACATCTTCAAATATATTACTAAGAAGTGTTGGTAAGTTCTCAAAAACGTTCATAAAATAACGATTATGGCGCAATATGAACGTGCGTTGGATAATTTGCAAACCAGATAAATCAGTTATTTAATAAATTTTTATTTTTTTTTAATAATAGGAATTAGAGAGAATTGTCATAACATGTACTAATAAGTAATAATAAGTACGTATAAAAATATAAATACAATAATGGTAATCGAGGCTTGACGGATGTGTGTCCATAGAACTTGATTGTAAGTAAGTAGTTGACGGCATTTCCAACAACATTGGTACCAATTCAGAATTTGGAGCTATTTTTGTTAGATCAAATGGCATCACTTGTATATTGCTACTTGCACACTGCCTTTTATAGGCTACAGCTGATACAATATTTTGGGCTTTGCTACAGTGAAAGGCCCAAACTAAAAGTCCAAAGAGTGACCCAACAAACCCTCCCTTAAGCTGATCATTACAAGCAATGATCAACTTAATCAAAACAGAAAAGAAAAACTAATGCTAAGAGTAGACAGAGATAACTTGTCATACAAGAAACAACAAGTAACAAGAATTTTCTACACTACTTAGCTCTGCTGAGGCTACACACTCCCATGCCCTCCCTTAATGTGCAAAAACTTTCAATCTTCAAGGCTTTGGTCATGATATCTGCAAGTTGATCTTGACTTTTGCAGTATTTGAGCTCAATTACTCCATCTTTGCACAAATCTCTAAGAAAGTAATACCTCACATCAATATGTTTGCATCTTCGATGCAATATTGGATTCTTGGACAGCTTAATGGATGAACTATTGTCACAATTGATGAATGTGCAACCAGCTTGCTTCACATGAATATGCTTCAATACATTCCTCAACCATATGCACTGACAGACACATGATGCAGCAGACACAAATTCTGCTTCTGTGGTGGATAAAGTGACAATAGGTTGCTTCTTAGAGCACCAGCTTACTGCAACACCATTCATGGTAAACACATACCCTGAAGTACTTTTTCTGTCATCATAATCACCTGCATAATCTGAATCACTCCACCCTTCTAAGATCAATTCATCACCAGCTTTGGGTTTGTACAAAATTCCATGATCTAATGTACCCTTCAAGTATCTCAATATTCTTTTTACTGCTGCAACATGCATCTCTGTAGGCCTCTCCATGTATCTAGCAGTTAAGCATACAGAATATGCCATGTCAGGTCTAGTGGCAAGCATATACATTAAGTATCCAATCATTTGCTTATACAAAGTTGCATCAGTGGCCTTGCCTGCTTCATCTTTTGTTAACTTGCAGCCTGGCACAATAGGACTGCATACACCATTACAATCACTCATGCCAAATCTCTTCAGAATTTCTGAGCCATATTTTTGCTGATGAATGAAAATTCCTTGCTCATCCTGAGTTACCTCAATGCCTAAGAAATACTTCATCTTACCCAGATCAGTCATAGCAAACATTTCTTTCATTGATCTTTTGAAACTCCTCATCATGAGTTCATCATTTCCTGTGTAGATGAGATCATCTACATATACACTTACTATCAGAATACTCCCTTTTTCATCACATTTCACAAACAATGTATGTTCACAGAAGCATTTTTCAAATTTTTCACTAAGAAAATATGATTCTATTTTACTATACCAGGCTCTAGGGGCTTGTCTTAGTCCATAGAGAGTCTTTTTTAGCTTGTAAACTTGACTGTCATTCCCTTTTCTGTATCCAAGTGGTTGTTCTACATATACATTTTCCACAAGCTCACCATGTAGAAAAGCACTTTTCACATCAAGTTGGTATACACACCACCCTTCATAAGCAGCTAAAGACAAAATTGACCTGATAGTTTCCCATCTTGCCACAGGAGCAAAGACTTCACTATAGTCAATTCCATACTTCTGTGAATATCCCTTAGCAACCAATCTGGCCTTGTGTTTCTCAATTTGCCCTTTCTCATTGTATTTTGTCTTGAATATCCACTTTACACCAATAGCCTTAACTCCTGGTGGAAGATTAACAAGCTCCCATGTATCATTAGCTTCAATGGATTGTATCTCTGAATCCATAGCTTTTCTCCATGATTCAATTTTGGCAGCTTCTTCATATGTAGAAGGATCTCTACTAGAGCTAAACATAGCTATAGCAAGATTTTGTACTTGATCATCATTGTTCTCTAGATTAGTCACATAATCTCTAAGATAAAGTGGTGGCCTTCTGTCTCTAGCTGGCAAAGCTTCTTCAGATTCATCAGTTTCACTGTCAGAACTGTTGGTGGTGTGTTGACTGGTTGTCTCATTTTCATGATTCTCATTTCCTTCACCATCATTTCCAACCTCCACATTGTTCTCATTGTCATCATCACTCTCACTGATGGACTCTACAGCTTTGTCATTGCTCTTTTTACACCAGTTCCAGCTCTTTGATTCTTCAAAAATCACATCTCTACTTACTATGATTTTCTTACCAACAGGCTCATATAGCTTGTAAGCTTTTGATTCTTCACTAACACCAAGCAATACACACTTGATACTTTTTCCATCTAATTTCTTTCTATGCACATCAGGGACATGTACATGAGCCAAACAGCCAAAGACCCTAAAATGATGAACTGAGGGTTTTCTTCCACTCCAAGCTTCCTCTGGTGTCATATCTCTAACTGCAAAAGTGGGGCACCTATTCATCACATAAGCTGCCCATTTCACTGCTTCAGGCCAGAACTTCTTTGGTACATCTCTAGCTGCAATCATGCTCCTAACCATATTTAGCAAGGTTATATTCTTTCTTTCAGATACTCCATTTTGTTGTGGAGTATAAGCAGCTGTCAATTGCCTCTTCACACCAATTTCACTACAGAATTCATTGAAAGCAGTTGATGTAAACTCTCCACCTCTATCAGTTCTAAGGCTTTGCATGATACAACCAGACTCATTTTCAACTAATGTTTTGAATTTTTTAAAAATTTCAAAGACACTAGCTTTATCTTGCAGAAAGTAAACCCATGTTTTCCTAGAGAAATCATCATTAAAGGTAATGAAGTACCTGTTTCCACCATTAGATTGAGGATTAATAGGCCCACATACATCAGAGTGTACAAGCTCAAGTTTTTTACTGGCCCTCCAATTTGCCTGCTTGGGTATTGCTTCTCTGTGTTGTTTGCCAGATAAGCAATCCTCACATTTATCTTCTAATTCACTCAAAACTGGTAAACCCTTGACCATCTCTTTCTTGTTGAGGACTTTTAACCCTTTGAAACTGAGATGAGCATATCTCTGATGCCATAACTTTGCTTCTTCAACCTTTGAAACTTGCTGACACTTAGGAATAATCACTGAAGCAGTTACTATGTACATCCTGTTTGCAGTCATTTTTGTAGTCCATATTAACCCCTTTTCATCATGAAACAATTGACACATTGTTTTTGAAAACAATAGTAAGACCTTTCTGCTGAAGCTGGCCAATGCTAAGTAAATTGTTGCTCAACCCAGGCAGGTAATACACATCAGTTATCACATGAATTCTGCCCTCAATGTTTAACTTTACATTTCCTTTGCCCATAACAGCCATTTTTGAATCATTCCCTAATTTGACAGATTCTCTGAATGTTTCATCAAAATCAAACAAGCAATTCTTGGTACCAATCATATGATTACTACATCCACTATCAAGATACCATGGTTCTTTGACGAAATCTTCATTGGAATCACTGTGAGCCATGAGAAGCATTTCTTCCTCATATTCTTGCTCAACATAGTTAGCATTCCTCTCCCAATCTGGGCACTCATTCTTGTAATGGTCAAGCTTGTGACACTTGTAACATTCAACAAGTTCTTTACTCTGTCTACCTCTTCCACGCCCTCGTGAGGTACTCCTACCCCTACCTCTGCCTGCATTTGACATTTTCAATGCTTGTTCATCACTGTGCTCCTTTTGCCCCTTCATACGTTGTTCATGAACAAGTAAACTACTCTGCAATTCATCATTGGAGAGAGTCGTAACATCATTTGATTCTTCAATAGAGCACACCACATAGTTGAATTTAGCCGGCATAGATCTCAAAATCTTTTCAACCACCATCACTTGCTCAATTCTTTCGCCCTGAGCTGTCATCTTGTTTGCGATTGACAACGTTCTTGCAAAGTAATCATTCACGGTTTCACCCTCCCCCATTGCAAGAACCTCAAACTCCCATCGTAAAGATTGCAATTGAGCACGTTTCACCTTTGTAGAACCTTGATACTTGCGTCTCATAGCTTCCCAGATATCTCTTGATGTATCACGCGTGAGAATCGTCTCCAAGATTGAACGATCAATTGCTTGAAACAAATAGTTCTTAACCTTCAAGTCGCGAAGCTTACTTTCATCAGCAAGACGTCGTTGTTCCGGTGTTGCATTTGCCGGAGCGATCACCACACCATTCTCTATCAAGCTCCAGTATTCTTTTGAACGAAGTAGATTCTCCATCAACATCGACCAATGTTCGTAATAACCATCGAACTTTGGAATAGCAGGCTGAACAAAATGCAAATTGGAATTGTTCTCCATGATCGTTGAGACGATGCGAGAACGGGAAAGAAAACGGGAAAGAAAAAGATGAAGAAATGAGCAAAAACGGTTTTCTAACAAACTTCACCGGCGATAACGGTCACCGGCGATCAAGAAACTGCGGTTTCACAAAAACAGTTAGTCACGTGGCCTTGGATCGGTGACTAGACTGATACCACGTGTTAGATCAAATGGCATCACTTGTATATTGCTACTTGCACACTGCCTTTTATAGGCTACATCTGATACAATATTTCGGGCTTTGCTACAGTGAAAGGCCCAAACTAAAAGTCCAAAGAGTGACCCAACAATTTTAAGATCTTGTAAAACTTCTTTCTCTTTTTTTTTTTTCAAACTTTAAGATAAGTTATGTTCGGCGACAAGCAAACAATGTGGCCCATTCGTTAGTAAGGGCGTCATTGTCATATGCTAGTTCTATTTGTCATGATCATATGCCATCTTGTATTGAATATAATGTTATGAATGAAATGAGATAATTTAGTTTCTGTAAAAAAAGAAAAGAAATGTACTACTAGTATGTATGCATATATTTGCGTAGTGGTACACGGTACACGTGCGTATACTGCACTTGCATGTGAAGACAGATCCTGTTTTCATGTGTTCTGCCTCGTTCTTCGTTTTGGATTTGAACGTCTCTCTGTTTTATTTTTGGTACTTGTTTCTGTCTTTGATCATAGTAACCTCATCTCAAACTTTGAGATTTTGGGTTTATGCTACGATGCATATGCTACATAACTACGAGTACTATGTATTTAAAATACAAATTGTCTTTCAAAAATAGTTTATACAAATAAATAAAGTTTTATGTGAATTCATAAATTTTTGTTAGTAAAAATTGTATTTTTATAAACTATTATTTTATAAAAGATCTAAACAAACTTATAAATAATACATAAAAACTTATTTATTTGTATAAATTATTTTACATAAGCTCAAAAATAAGTTAATTCAAACGGGTTCAAAATTGTTTCTTTTTAAATTATGCGTTAAAGCTAACTTGTGCTTAAAGGATATTCATGCTAAAACTTTTAAAAAGGTTGAATACACAAATTTTAATATGAATATTTTTATATTAAATTCTTAACATGTTATTTTAATGCAAAATATATCATTTTTATTTTCTTAACTAGTGCATTGAGAACACCGGTTAGAACATATTTAAAGACAAAATATATCCTTCATTCATTACTAAATGTGGTAAGACACATAATTAAAGACAGATTTAACATATTTTTCTCTTCATTTTTGTCATTATTTTAATTCTTTTATTATATAATTCTATTTTTAAATTAAAAATGATATAATAATAGATAATTTCAATATAGTTAGTACAATGCAATTACTAGAATAATAATAAAAAGTTACAAATATAAGGAGGAATATTAATAGTATGCAAATACAGATTCAGATTAGAAAAACAGATTGGATTCAAAAAAAGATTTAGAAAAACAGATTATATGATGAGATCTTACAAAGCACAGCATGGCATATGGTTGCTAACATGGAAGTTATGTTTCTTGCTTCTTTCCTTTGTATAGAGCCAGCTAAATCTCATGCATTAAGGCCTAAGATTTCATGGCAAATTATCACAACCAAACAACAATTCTTCTTATCAAAAACCTCTCAATAAATTAATGTGACCATTATTTTCATTTTTTCCATCATTCTTCTACATAATTCATTATTGATTAATTTGATTGTTTATATAAACAATACAATTATTGCAAAAGGAAAACACAAAGAAGGTGCTGTGTTTTTTGTGGCATTTGGATCCGACGTTTTTTGTCGGACCCACATGCACATTTTCTTCTTGTCTCACCTTCATATTATTGTTTTATAGGCAAGGGAGAGACAGAGATATAATATTCTTATCAATTTCCGGTACGTTACTTTTACCAACAAAATGTCATTTCTTTTCTTCATTTTTTATGTTTTTTATTCATTTCAAGTGATAAAAATAATATAAAAAGGTGTTTTGGTATGTTTTTGTTTGTATTTCTCAATCAAATAAAAATTGTTCCAAATTTTTATGTGTCCTTGTCTTCTTGACTTCTTCTTTGTTGTTTCTGAATTCTACATATTCTTTTGCCTTAGCCATTATCTTGATTCTTGTGTTACAATATTTTTTATGTTTTTTTCTTTTCAAATTATAGCTTACCTTTTCCAATTTTTTTGTTGCTATTTTCATAGTTCTAAAATTGTGGTCCGCAACTGCAATTGTACCTCATAACCGCAATTGCGGCTGCGATATAAAACTTTTAGAGGCATCTGCGACAACATCAAGACCGCATTCGCACATTTATTCACTGCATTAAGGTTCAATGCGTAACCGCAACCACCAGTTTGAACCATTCTATTCTTTAATGTTACATAAACAACTTTTTAATGTTACTTAACAGAATCAACAGATGCATTGAACACAAACATAATTATTTCTTTTCCCTTTTCAAGGTTGTTAATGTGTCATTCTCTTTTCTCTTCTTTACATGCTTTTGGCTTGTTTCATGTCACATTTGTGGATTCTTTTGCTTCTTCAGCTTTTTTGCCAAACACATGCACACAACAATTGATGTAGTTTCCTTGAAACAACCTTAAAACATACCCTCTTTCTATATATATGTTTTTTCTGCTTATGGAAATTTATATATATGTTGCTTTATATGTCTTTCTTTTCCAAGGGTTGAATTGAACTTTATTTCAAAGGTACAATCTACTTTCATCATATCTCAGCGTTGTTCAAATAGCGGCATTATAGTCTATAGCGCTATAACATAGCAGAATTTAAACAAATCGTTATTGTTCTGCAATGTACGGTTTAATACAAAGTGCTGTCAAATAGCGTACAATCTACTTTAACATTGTTTTTACTTAGTTCCTCGTTCATTTGTTTTCGATTAGTTGTATGTTTCAGGACGTTTGGATTGACTTATTTGAATTTATCTACTGGCATAAACACTTGTGTGACCATTTGAGAGAGATTACAAAAACAACTTATGACATGTCCATTAGCTCTTTCCATGATAGCTTATGAAAACAACTTATAGCTTAGATAAAAACGACTTGACGTTATTTTATCGTATAGCTTATACATAAGCACTTATTATAAATGCAGATTTTGAGGTACATAAATCTTTGATACAATGGGAGGTTGTGCGTCGGTACCTTCTAAGGCAATAAAAGCACCAAAGAAGCTTCAGAGAAGGATAATAAGACGGCGTAGACGAAAGATATCAAATTCAATTACTAAGGATATCAAGAAGAGGAATAGCAATGCAGGAGGACGCGGCGTAACAGATTATTCTGTTAGTGAATTCGTTCGTATGGACTTTGAAAATGGTGCAACTACTAAATGTAAAAGATCTGAAGTTTCTAATTCAGCATACCATCTTACTCAACTTGAATGGCATCATAGCCAATATGATGCTGATGCAAATTGTATGTATATATTTTTTGACTTAATTATCTCTTTTCACTTTTTATTTTGAACTTTAAGACATTCATAATGACTTTGTTTTAATAATTACTTTTTTTTGTAGTAATGTGCCAAGAAGAGAGTTACTTTGATTCAGTCAGTATTCTGGAATCTGATTCAGATGAGGAGTTCAATAGTGTTCATGAAGGTAATGAATAAGTATCCATTTTTAGCTTATGAAAAATTTATGTCACATAAGTGCTTATTTAAGTGTTTATCATATATGCTATAAGTTGATTCAAATAGGTAAATCATTGTTTCTTAGCAGATGGTTTTCCGAGCACAGGTGGAAGCATGTCATGTGGCCAAGTTCTTCAATATGAAGGAAGATCAACATGTGTTGTGGAAAATAATTGTCAATATGAAGAATATCATGAAAGTTATGTTAAGGTTGATGGAGGGAATAATAACACAGATAAGTTAAAAGGAAGAGATGAAAATGGCTTTGGTCTAATCAATGCACAACATGGTTATGGACTTTCTCTCTTAGGAAAGAATCAAGGAAGCTTTAAAGGTTTAAAAGAAAGTAAAAATAATGCTGAAGAAAATACTCAAGAGAACACAAAGAAATCAAACATGAATCGGTTAGCACCGTCCGTTAGTTTCAATAATCGGCCAAGCAAAAAGCTGTCAACGATTTTCAAGCTTTCGTTCAAACGAAAATCTTGTGATGTAGAGGAAGCACCTGAGCTTAGTAAGTGTTTGAATTACTTTAATTCTCATTCCTTGGAAATAAAGTTACATAGAACAATAAGCACTTTTTATATTTGCATTGGTTTAGCCTTTCACAATAGCAACTATAATGTAGCATTAACATAATAGTATGCTGATTAAGCTCCTTGATCTTGTTATTAAAGGTCAATCAACACGATATCTGATCCGTCCAAGAGCAGGATATACAATTCCATGTCAGAATGGAGAGAAAATGTCTCCCGGATGTTGGTCTGAAATTCCGCCTTCAACATTTCAACTCCGCGGCGAAAACTATTTCAAGTATGTTTTAATATAAAACAAATAACTGATTTTTTTTAAAAAAATAATCGTATAACATTTTGTAACTTCCATAGAAAAGACGAACACATTAGTACCTGTCTGCACACTAGAGTTAGAAAATAGATATCGCGAATTGTATTTTCGTGGAAATATAATTATGTAATGATTCACTTTTTCCAGAGATAAGAAAAAGACTCCTGCACCAAATAATAGTCCATACATTCCAATTGGTGTTGATCTATTTGTTTGTCCAAAAAAGATAGATCATATTGCTAGATACATTGAGCTTCCAAATGTGAAATCCAATGGAAAAATCCCTCAACTTCTTATTGTAAATATTCAGGTAACTTACATTTTTTTTTTTTTACTTCATTTTTTCAACATTCTTAAATCTTTCTCTTCATTGTGTTTATATTATATGGTTTGTTGCAGTTACCTACATATCCAGCTGCAATGTTCCTTGGTGATAGTGATGGAGAAGGAATGAGTCTTGTATTGTATTTCAAGGTTTCTGAGACTCTTGATGATCACATTTCTTCTCAGTTTCAGGAAAGCATAAAGGTAAATCAATTTCCATGGTACTTTACCAATTTTCTCTATGAGTATGTTTATAAGTAATTAATATTTGGATTGAACTTAAACCAACCGTACAAAATCACTTGTAAGGTGAGGGATATGTCTCACACTTATCTCAACATGTCCCCTTAGGCCTAGGTCTGAACATCTAGAGCGTGACATGAGTGGCTTGATAACGGAAAGTTTAGCAGATCTTAGCTTAGGCTCTAAAAGCTACTTAAAATTTGAGTAGAGTCTAACGCAGTCCTATAAAATTGGCGCGTAAGGTGAGATATGCCTCCCACTTATATACACTTTTATAGGTCATGTCTCCCCCTCACGCCTAAGACTGGACATCTAGAATATGACCTGAGTGGCCCGATAGAGTATCCTAGTGAATTTTGGATTAGACTCTGATACCAGATTAAAATTTAGGTTGAACGTATCTCAACCCTACAACCAGCATGTAAGGTGAGGGAAGTCTCGCACTTATATACAAATTTTAAAGTCATAGTTCATCCGATGTTGGACTCTCAACAGAAGTGTTATTGAAATTATATTAGTTTCACTTGTATATTTTGGTGATATGTGCTTGAAGTTTAAAACTTAGGTTTAAGTGTTAACTTGGGTCTTGCTTCCATTTCATAATACAGAAACTCATTGATGATGAGGTGGAAAAGGTAAAGGGATTTGCAAAAGAATCTAATGTTGCTTTCAGAGAAAGACTAAAGATTATGGTAGGACTTGTTAATCCTGAGGATATGCACTTGAGCTCTACTGAGAAGAAGCTAGTTCAAGCTTATAATGGAAAACCTGTACTCTCAAGACCACAACATAACTTTTACAAGGTAAAAATTAAGCTCATAGATAGATGCATATCATCACAAAAATAGTTGGTATTAAAAGATTGTGATTACCTATGTAGCACTAATACTTTAGATTGAGTGTATGTTCGGTGTCAGAACGTGTTGACACCAACATGTGCTTATACTCAATTAGTTTTTACGTCTACGTATAAGAGTGATGTCTGGTGTTTGTGTCAGTGCTATATAGGTGATTAACTAATTATTACTAGCTTGAAAGCCGGGAAAAAAAATGATTAATTGTTGCTTCCTTGGCAAGCTACATCAAAATCAGCTTACATGATATACCTTACTAATAACATGTAAATGTTTTCTCCACCTTGTTACATATAACAAAGAAATGATCTTATTTATTCTGTTCTTAACAGGGTCCTAACTACTTTGAGATCGATCTTGACATTCATCGGTTTAGCTACATATCAAGAAAAGGACTCGATGCATTTCGAGATCAGCTAAAAGAAGGCATTCTTGATCTTGGCCTAACCATTCAGGTGCAAATTTATTTTTTTGAATGAAGTGAATTTCTAGTTAGCAATTAGTAGCTATGTATCGAGAAAAATGAATAAATAGATAACTTAGTCCTCGAATTTATGTTCATCGGTCAAAATAGTCCCTTATTTTTTCAAATAAGAAAATACATCACCGACATTGTAAAATGTCATTCAATATTAGAGTGCATGACATGGCATATTAAGCGAACATGTCACATTGCAAGTCGATCGTGCATCAATGTGGAAAGACGTGATATCTGGTTAATGTGCCACATTATAATTTCTAACGATAAAATTAAGAGAAAGACTATTTTGACTGCAACTTTGACAACTTCATTGATGGTATTTGCCAATTCGTTAAAATCAAGGACTATTCTAACGGTTACTTACGATTTTGAGGACCAATTTACCTATTTACTCAGAAAATTTGCAACCATTTTTGTAGTAATGTTTAGTTATCCTTCAACTAAGATTGTAACTATTTCTCTTAACTTTTATATAACAGGCACAAAAACAAGAAGAGCTTCCAGAGAAAGTACTATGCTGCATTAGATTGAACAAGGTTGATCTTGGTGACAATGGTCAAATACCAATGCTAATGACTTTTGATGGTGAATGCTAAGGGTTTTCATTAATTGTGAGGAATGGCATTCAACAATATATAAACTAATTTAATGTTTTTATGTTGGATATGCAAACTTATGTAGTCATATACTTATATTCAAATGTACATTAAAGGAAAAAAAAATAATTAAAAGGATGATTAACATATATAATAGACAAATGACATGAAATGTAAAAAAAAAAAGTTTTTTTTTTTAAATTATTTATTTTAACTTGTAAACATTTGAAATGTTGCATTATTGAAATTAACGAAAAATGGTGTTATAATGACTAGAACTAAAATGAATGTAACTATTTCAATAAGCCAAATTCTTGTTTATGGAAACAGAAGAGGTGCCCATGGGAAAACAAACTTGTTTCAATCGTGCCACGACATAAGTTATGAGACCAAAGTGTGTATCTTATAACACAAATTATCTAAACTTATAACTTATTATATTAAGTTTATTTCATTTTTTTATCGTAGTTTATTTCATAAAATTAAGTTATATGGTAATGCAGCTTTTTTTTTACCGGCTAATACCTTTTTTCAGATGTTATTTCAAATTGCATTTGAGTAAATAACTACCCACTAACATAAAATAATTATATACTTTTATGTAATTTTGTATTTACAAAAATTAAATTTATCAACTAAAAATTAGTTTATCAACTATCGCTTAACTTGTTTGATAAAAAGGAGACGTGTTTGGTAATAAGTTTCTTTAATCAGCTTATAGCGTTTTTCGAGATGTTATTTCAAGTAACGTTTGAGCTTATAGTTTTTTACATGTTATCCCATTTTATCCTTATTATTTTCATTTTATTTTTTTAAATATAATAACTACTCAATACCCATGTACTTTATGTCATTTTTTACATACAGTTAATTTGTCAAACATTTTAATTTCATTATACTAACTTTTCAACTATAAATCAATTATTAGCTCAATTTTACCAAACAAATCCAATAGATTAAAAGGGTCATGCTAACTAGACCCCCAAGATACTAATTAAGGATACAAAAAAAAAAAAAAAATTTTGCATTGGAAACAATAATTTCCTTACTTTTTAAATATTGACTACACAAATTTTGATGTAGTTTTACTATTTTAAGTATCCTTAATTAGTTAGCATTTTCCTTAATAGAAAAATATAAGCTAAATTTTACTTAAGTTAGCATTTTCCTTAATTTTACTAAACAAACCTAAAAGTAATAGGTCAGTTTTAATGATGCTTGTTACTGGTAATTTTAATAGAAAAATATATTAATAATTAATAACTGAAGACTAAAATTATGAGGCACGACAAATCAACCGTAGTGGTAGTGGATTAAAATTTTCAACATTCACTTCATTACTTCTCTATGAAGCTTGAAGTGTGTAACAATTAGATATCTTTGGTATCTTCTTTATTAAAATTCACTTCATTACTTCTGTATAAAGTGTCAATCATATCTTTGGTATCGATTCCAATTCCACTCAAAGTCTCAAATATGGAGACCAGTTCATAGTTTGACTCTTGCAAATTACTCACAATCTCAATTCAATGTCAATTCGTCACATCACATACTCACATGTCCACAAATCAATATTCAATGGAGGCCATGTTGAAATATTGATAATATTATTATGATAATATTTGAGGCTATACCTTGTATTTTTTTATTCTCTAGGAATCCACAGAATGTTTTTTTGTTTTGTTGAATAAATTCACCTAATAATATTGGACTATATTCGTTTTGATGTAACTGAGATTGATATAAATAACAAATCTCAGTTACAAAAACTTAAGCACACAATGCTTTTTTGTAAGTATAAAAGAAGACCATAGTTGTTATGCAGTATTCATAGTTTTTACATGAGCAATCTGAAATTACATTGCAACTAAAACAAAAGCTAATTCATCCATAACTTCCCCAGAAATTTTCATTAAAATGAAAAAGTTAAACTCTCATGAGAAACACCTAGTCAAATATAATTGTTATAAAGCAAATCCTATCCATATTCAGGATTGGCTAATAATATACCTATTGAAAGACCGGGGGAGAAAAACCAATAGGTCGAGACTGAAGACAACGGGTTATATGTACAATGTAAGCAAGCATATTCACATGCAGAGTAAGACATGTCACGTATCTCACAAGCCTAAGCTCCTTCCTCTAGAGGACACGAAGCTGGGAAAGGAAAGCGGCACAAAGATCCAAGAAAAGAAACTCTGAACCATGCACCCTTTGAAGATCAAGAAGATACTTCTCTTCCCGAGTTTTGTAAAGCTGTTAGAAATGTGAACATAAGAATGAGAGAATATTATGGAAAAGAAAGCACTACCAACAATGACAGGGGAACTACACACTTAAGAAGACAGTTTCTCCAAATGCAGTAATAATGATTACAATTCTGAAGGTATATTACCTGGAGTTCAAATTTGACTGCATTTGAACAAGAAACAGCCACATTCTCAATAATGCTGGAATCATCACTAAAGTAATGATTATTATGCGCAGCATTGTTCATCGTTCCTTCAGGATGACCGAGAATGCCAGCATCCCACCTGCACTTCATGTTGTAGTGCCCAATCTTCTTCCAACAAACATTTAATTCTTGGAGAGCTATAAGGACCTCAGTCATTATTTCACGAGGATGAGCTTTAGACTGTCACAAGTTAACAAACGGGGAAATTTAACTACCAACAAAGACATTATAATTTATAACTACAATTTGCTTGTGGAATATATTATTAATTATTAATTAAGAAGCTGTCATATGAAAAGTTGGTCATCTTCACCTAACAACACTAAGAATTTTGGAAAAGTTGGGTTTTGACAACAGGAATATCTATCTTAAGTGCATGTGTCCAACGAGGAAAGGAAGTACATACATAAAAAAGAAACTCAACGGCTCAAACTTTCGTAGAAGAGAAAGAACAATTTAGACAAATAAGACATCCAACAATTAATTCTCTCAAACAGCCAGATAATTACATGGTCACTTACCTGAAGCCCAAGAGCCCATTTTCTTTCAACAGGGAGCTGTGGTCTCAATCCAGCTCTTGGATAATCCATATAGCCTGGAATGCGATGTCCAGCAACTTCATTGGGATGCATTTGGCTAAAGCTAGAGTCCTAGGTAACATTATAAAACAAAAAACTAATGAGCTTTGCATAGGATACATTGTTTAAATAGAAGACAGGCAAAGAAATATAATATCAATTAAGAATATGAAACCAGCAACTCCATGGCTAATAGATGCACAAAGGTTCTTCAGGCTAGGAAGATAAACTTAATGACATGGTTTACTCATTTGAACCTCGCCCAAATTATAGATAACACTGTACCGTAACTCAGACTCAGCACTCAAACCAAAAATGCAGCTTTGAAGGGCTAGTTTCCTCTCTCTCTCTCTCTCTCTCTCTCTCTCTCCATTTTTCCTTTCCATCCACTCCTTCTATTCTAACTGAATCCCTTTTCTCTTAACCCCTCACCCATTGTTATAAAAACCAGACATGCCTGGCCGGTCTGGTTTTACTGCAAACCAGACACACAACCAGTCCGGTTACGTCATTAGATTGGATTTTTCATTGAGCCAGTAATAACATCAATCAATTGGCTACAAAATGGATGAAATGGTAAATTCTGTATACGATTTGCAAATGAACTTGTTGAATATATTGCAAAAAATGATTCAGAGAGAAACAATAAACAATAGAATAGAAAGAAATCAACAAGAAGAAAGATGTGGGAGGAAATATATAGAAACACTAAAAAAATAAAACATGGAAGCACAACAAACACAGTCTGGAAGAACCGGTGAAAGTGATTTTACAGTAATATACAGTTTGCCTAGGGATACATTTTAAAGAAATTCCAGAAAAATGTCTTCTGACTCATTAGATAAACCAAGTCACTTCACTAGAGACAGACTACAAATGAAATCTTCAGAAGTTAAGCAAAAAGAAACCCACCATGGACTCTTGATACTCAGCTCCAAGATAGCCGCTGGAAACACGGAACCGGTTGTCTAATATTAAATAGTATGCCACGGTACCCTGAAACATATGGGTGGTAATTAGAGAAAATTCAGCAGATATACTAGGCAAAAATGAAAGTTGCAAACCTCATTCTGTATCCGGTGCCGAAGAGATTCAATCAATTGATTCCTGTCAAATCCCATATTTACCACTTCCTGAAGGATTTCCTCATCAATCTACAGAACCATAAAACATTTTAGTTTAGTTTGATGAACTGATTATAATGTATAATATCAAGTAACAATCACCTTATTATCCACAATATGTTTCTGTGCATTTAAAATGTAAAAGATTGATAAGCAGACAAAGAAAATAGCTGAGAGATACGACAACCCTGATGACATGTGGTTTGTTTACCCAAGAATTTTTAGATAATGTTAATCAGTTTTTAACTATGAAGAACCAAAAGAACAACCTTTCACATTAACAGAAGAGTAATTTGCAGAAGAGTGAAATACGAGAGAAAAAATGGGATAACCCAACATATGTTAAAATAAACCTTCTTAGCCTGTTGCATTGTATCGGGCGGTGGCACAGCTAAATAACGTGGAAGTCCGAGTTGGAACCATGAATGTTGACGGATCTCAGGTATGGTCATCCTCTTCATAGGGTCAACTACCAGCATCCTTGGTATCAAATCTCTAGCACCCGGTGACAGATGACTAGGAAGAGTGTATATTCCTCCCTATATGAAATAATATGTGATTATTAGATCTCTTTGACAGTACCATCAGTGAAAGAAAAATCTGATTTGGAATGTGGTTCTCAAAAAGTAGTATTATACGGATACAGAATGGTACAATTCAAAGCATCTCAAGAGGATGTATAACCAGTATTTTATAACATCCAATTCTATCGTTAATTAATATTACATAAATAAAACGAATATCAGCAAAACCTTAATTTTCTTGAAGAGATTTGGAATGTTTTCATCATCAAAAGGAAGAGTTCCACAAAGAAGAGCATATAAAATAACACCACAGCTCCAGACATCTACTTCAGGTCCAGCATACAATCTCCCAGAGATAACCTGTGGAAAAGGAAATGTTTAACCCATAAATATCAAAGAGATAGAAAATATGCACACCACACACAAATATATATATATATATTCGATAGGAGTATTAATAATCATAATGATGATGATAAAAACATTACTAATAAATATTATTATCATTCCATTACAAATCAAAGAATTTTCAAACCTCGGGAGCTGCATAGTTGGGGCTGCCACAACTTGTCTTAAGAAAGTGGCCGTCACGCATTATGTTGCTTAAACCAAAATCAGCTATTTTGACATTGCATTTAGAGTCCAAGAGCAAATTCTCAGGCTTCAGATCCCTATGAACAACCATATTTCTGTGACAGTACTCGACACCAGATATTATCTGCTTCCAGAACAGAAGTTAGCTTACATAATCTGTTAGTGGCAAAAGCTTGTCAAGTAACCAAAGTAATAAATTTATAATCCTACCTGCTGAAAGAAATTGCGAGCTTCCTCTTCTTGTAACCTGCCCTTTTCTACAATATAATCAAATAGCTCCCCACATTTCACATACTCCATGACAACATATATGTCAGTTTCGGTCTCTATCACCTCATACAGCCGTATGATGTGAGGATGCATGAACAGTCTTAATATTTTTATTTCTCTTCTGACTGCAAAAGAAACAAATAAGGAAAAGATGGTAAGCATATTAAATTAACAAGATAAACAATGAGCAAACAACAGATTTGGTAAACAGAAGAATAAGGTAACCAGTTATATTTTCCCTAAAAGTCCACATCATTAGAAAAGGCATGCAAAAAATAAGTTAGAAAAATACATTAAATTTGTGAATCTAGGATTACCAAGATTACAAAAACAAAAAGAAAAATTGCCATAAAATAAAAAAATAACAAAAAGGCCCACAACTTGATGAAGATTAAAACTAAACATTTATTGATAAAAAATAATACAAACCTTTTTCTTCCATTTTCATGTTCTTTATCTTGCGACGATTAAGGATCTTGATGGCAACCTTATGACGAGTCAGTACATGTTCAGCAATTTTCACCTTGCCAAAGGAACCAATACCAAGTGTTTTTCCCAGTTTATAATGTTGCAGTAACGAGTCTATACTTGAACCACCACCTTGCTCAGCTGGTCCATCCATTTTGATATCTGGAGGCAAAATTATGGAAGACGCAAACACAAAAGTCAGGCACATCAAACTATATCTACATAGAAACAAGCAGAAAATATATCAAGGATGTTATCAAATTTAGACATCAAATAAATATATAAGAATGGAATGAGGAGGCACACAAAGGTATACATAAGTCGTCACAAGGGATTTATTATAAATATATGCACCTATACAAATTTAATTGACACTCCAACAGTTTCATTTCGTAAGGATTTCATTTCAGTGAGAGCAAGAAACTATATTCTAATCCAACCTTTATAAATAACAGAAGGGATTCAAAAATTGGAAGGGTTAGATTAGATCCCACTTTGTTTGTCGCGAATATTAATTAAACACTGGTAGATTGGTGTATCGTGATTCTTGACTGATACACTGAATGAAATCAAAAACATTAACTGTTGAAAATAGCATCTAGAATGCCATTAAATTGCATTTATCAGAGGGTTAGACAGGGTATGACAGTAAGGTTTTTGCCATGTGATCCAATGTCATTTAGTGGCAGAAAAAATTGCATTTATGCCACATTCATGGTTCACTGTACATCTAGCCCTCCTAAGACCCCATAATGTCGGCATTCTCATGCACTACGAATTGCAAGTCGAGCCTTGCTTGGTAGGAGAGAAAAAGAGAAGAGAGAAAATAAAACACGGAAATCAATGCATGTATTTGAACTAATGGTGGTCGAGTTCTTTTATGTGTTTAGTTCAAATACATGCATTGATTTCCGTGTTTTATTTTCTCTATTCTCATTTTCTCTCCTACCAAGCACACCCGGGAGACTAAAGGAGATAGGAATCTTTGGCCTGCAGTTAATGTGGAAATGAGGCACAAACCAATTATATGGAGAGTCTATTCACGTAGGAATAAGAACAAAAGAGAGGAGAGAGGAAATAGAAGTTAGTTATGATTGTGTCTTGAGTGGTAAAGTTTGACATATTTTTGGTAGAGATCACAAAAAACTGGACTTAGTCGCATGGTTGGATTCGGTGGCGGCAGCACCATACCCTCCAGTGAGGATGAGTAGAATGGAAATGGACAATCCCAAGCCATAAGCTAGGCTTCGCAAGCTTGACACCATGAAAGAAACAGATATGGAAGACAACTTAAGAGAAAAAAGATTCCACACAAAGAATACAAACACACAAAAATTGCTATAGTACATTCCAACATTAAGGTGACAAATAATTTTTAAAAACTAATTAATTATGGAAAATACAGCAGTAGGGAATTTTCTCCAACATTATGACAGTTTCACCATTTTAGCATCACGGTTAGCAAGTAAGTGCATATTTGTTTACATGTTAGCTAGTGTTCCATTCAATATCCATCACCGATGCTACAAACAAATTAGAGTTTCTAGGTCGACACCAAAACATACATTCCCTCCCATAGATAAGTCACAAGTGGGCCTTCGCAATTATCAAATATGTTTTGTGTAGCACCAACAATTCGGATTGAATGTGTATCAGTGTCTGTGTCATATCCATGTCAGTGATTCATAGGTTATCAATAAGAAGCACACGAGCAAGATGCAAACACACACACACACACACACTAAATCGATAGCTCAGGAGCATCACCTCAGACATGTCATTAACAACACTGTTTTTGCAACCCAAAAAAACAGCTAAGTAACAAAATATAGTGAATTTTTATTTTTTCAAAACGTTGGCATCTAACATTAACCAGAACCCTCCTTTTCCACCAAAAAAAACATCTTATCTAATAATCATTAAAATAACCTAAAGAGAAAACCTATACACAATCTATGCAAACAATAATAAGCATTAAGAAAACAAGGAAAGAATATATCATCAAAGGGAAAAAAATTTACAAAAAACAAACAAAATCTTCACGATTATAACCATAAGAAATTCCTTATCTACACGCAAGATAAATCTAATACGTATCGAGCTTCCAATAAAAAAAAAAATCATACTTTTAATTTCAAATTTAACATCATGAAAATAAAAGAGAGAGAGAGAGAGAGAGAGAGAGAGAGAGTGAGAGAGAGAGAGAGAGAGAGAGAGAGAGAGAGAGAGAGAGAGAGAGAGAGAGAGAGAGAGAGAGAGAGAGAGAGAGAGAGAGAGAGAGAGAGAGAGAGAGAGAGAGAGAGAGAGAGAGAGAGAGAGAGAGAGAGAGAGAGAGAAGAGAGAGAGAGAGAGAGAGAGAGAGAGAGAGAGAGAGAGAGAGAGAGAGAGAGAGGAGAGGAGAGAGAGAGAAGAGAGAGAGAGAGAGAGAGAGAGAGAGGAGAGAGAGAGAGAGAGAGAGGAGAGAGAGAGAGAGAGAGAGAGAGAGAGGAGAGAGAGAGAGAGAGAGAGAGAGAGAGGGTATGTTTTGAGATTGAGAATGAAGAAAAGAGAAGCAGAACTAACCAAGGAAGGTATGGTGTTGATGAATTGTGATGAATGATGAAATTGAAGAAACCCTAAAATGATGAAAATTGGATCGGAAGAAGCAACGAGGTTTGAAGAGCGTTTTCAGTTATGGTTTGGTCGGATGTAAGAAAGGGGTGGAAATAAGTTATAATCTATCAAGCTCGGATACTCAAAAAATTGTGATGTATTGTGTTCTATATGTTATTATGTACTCGATACAGATACTCTTTTGATACGTTCGATACTCGTATCTGTATCGTATTGGTTAAATCATTATTTTTAAATAAAAAAATAATACATGATACTCTTTCGATATGTCTCGATACTCGTATAAAAAAAATATCGGTTAAATTATTATTTTTAAATAAAAAAGTAATACTCGATACATATTTGATACATCCCGATACGGCGATACCCAATGTTTGTTTATATCTTTAACACTTCTTGTGGTTTTCCTTTATCAATATAATGTTTTACTTTTCAAAAGAAAAATTATGGTGTCATACTATATAACAGGTTGTTAAACATTTGAACGTATCCCAAAATTCTGATATAAGACTAGATATTTTCAGCTTTTAATTATTAATATTGTTGATTTTAGACATGTTTATATATTGTGTATTTATATATTTAATTTTAAATTTAATTTTTAAATAACGTATTGCGCCAGAATCGGATTGAGAATTTTAAAAAATTTCACGTATCGGCATCGTATCGTATCGGTATTGTGTCCCGTATCGGGGCTTCATAGGTTATAATTAACCCTATTCCTATTTTAATGTATTTAGATTCTCTCCAATTATTCTGTCAGATTTTATCTCCAATTGTTAATTTGATGGTTGACAAATAAAAATAAAAAAAAAACACTTGAGAAGAGAGAGAAAGCATCTTTTTCATATGCTTACAATATATTATAAGAAATTACTATTAAAAATTCAAGTTTGTCCTTATTACTTTTAATGATTCCAAGTTTTACGCTCTTAAATGTAATTTTAATTCTAAACTAATAAAAAAATATACAAAATAAAAATAAGCATAAAAGAAATCTTCCCACAAAAATAGCATTAGAAACCACATCTCTAAACAAAAAAAAAACACAAAACAAAACAAAAACAGAAAAAAAGAAGATAAACATCAAATAAATCTTCACATAAAAATTTAATTAAAATAAATTTACACATAAAAATATGAATAAAAATCACTGTAAATGATACGCTTCAAAAATAGTAATTTTTTTTTAATGAAAAAATAGTAACTCAAGCTAACATATAAAAACTTATTATATAAAAAATAAAAATAGAATAACCTAATAAAAGAAGATATTTATTTATGAGCTTAAAAAAAAAAAACAGAAAAAGCTAATTCATAGAGAAGGAAAAAAATATTTAATTAATATTTAATTTTTTTCATACTCTTTGCCATTAGCTCGTTATATTTCAAATTCAAAAAATTAAACAATCAAGGCACAAGCATGTTTCTTATATAAAAGACAACAAGAAACCTTTTGTGTCTTATAAGAACCGGATGAAGTACTAACATGGGATGATAGGTTTCCAACAACATTGTTCCAAGGTCCCAATGAAAAAATAGAGAAAAAAAAAAAATTTATCCCAAGGAACATCATTATTTTACCCCCATTTCAAAAAAAAAAAAACTTAAGCACACAATGCTTTTTTACAAACATCAATTTTGCTCAATATCTAGAAGATGGCCATAGTTGTTATGCAGTATTCATAGTTCTTACATGAGCAATCTGAAATTACATTGCAACTAAAACAAAAGCTAATCCATCCATAACTTCCCCGGAAATTTTCATTAAAATGAAAAAGTTAAACTCTTATGAGAATCACCTAAGTCAAATATAATTGTTATAAAGCAAATCCCATTTGTATTTCAGGATTGGCTAATAATATACCTATTGAAAGACCGGGGGAGAAAAACCAAGAATAGGTCGAGACTGAAGACAACGGGTTGTATGTACAATGTAAGCAAGCATATTCACATGCAAAGTAAGAAATGTATCTCGCGAGCCTAAGCTCCTTCCCTCTAGAGGACACGAAGCTGCGAAAGGAAAGCCGCACAAAGATCCAAGAAAAGAAACTCTGAACCATGCACCCTTTGAAGATCAAGAAGATACTTCTCTTCCCGAGTTTTGTAAAGCTGTTAGAAATGTGAACATAAGAAATAGAGAATATTATGGAAAGAAAGCACTACCAACAATGACAGGGGATATACACACTTAAGAAGACAGTTTCTCCAAATGCGGTGATAAAGATTACAGTTCTAAAGATATATTACCTGCAGTTCAAATTTGACAGCCACATTCTCAATAATGCCGGAATCATCACTGAAGTAATGATTATTATGTGCAGCATTGTTCATCGTTCCTTCTTGATGACCGAGAATACCAGCATCCCACCTGCACTTCATGTTGTAGTGCCCAATCTTCTTCCAACAAACATTTAATTTTTGGAGAGCTATTAGGACCCCAGTCATTATTTCACGAGGATGATCTTTAGACTGCAAAAGTTAACAAACGGGGAAATTTAACTATCAACAAAGACATTATAACTACAATTTCCTTGTGGCATATATTATTAATTATTAATTAAGAAGCTGTCATATGTAAAGTTGGTCATCTTGACTTAACAACACTAAGAATTTTGGAAAAGTTGGGTTTTGAAAACAGGAATATCTATCTTAAGTGCATGTGTCCAACGAGGAAAGGAAGTACATACATAAGCAAGAAACTCAACGACTCAAACTTTCGTAGAAGAGCAAGAACAATTTAGACGAATAAAGACATCCAACAATTAATTCTCTCAAACAGCCAGATAATTACATGGTCACTTACCGTAAGCCCAAGAGCCCATTTTCTTTCAACAGGGAGCTGTGGTCTCAATCCAGCTCTTGGATAATCCATATAGCCTGGAATGCGATGTCCAGCAACTTCATTGGGATGCATTTGGATAAAGCTAGAGTCCTAGGTAACATTATACAAAAAAAACTAATGAGCTTTGCATAGGATACATTGTTTAAATAGAAGACAGGCAAAGAAATATAATATCAATTAAGAATATGAAACCAGCAACTCCATGGCTAATAGATGCACAAAGGTTCTTCTTGTTCAGGCTAGGAAGATAAACTTAATGACATGGTTTACTCATTAGATAAACTAAGTCACTTCACTATAGGGGTGTTCACGGTTCATAAACTGCACTGAACTGAACCATATAAATGGTTCAGTTTAGTAACTGAAACCACTTTTTATAAAAACTGGTTTATTTCTCAAACAAGTTTTAGTTCAGTTCAGAACCAGTTTAGAACCAGTTTACATCTTTAAACCAGTTTAGTTTCAGTTAACTGGTTTAAAACTGGTTTTTTTAATAAAACCGGTTTATTTTTTGAAAAACTGGTTTTATACCAATTTTATATTTTTTTTTTTTTTAAAACTGATTTTCGATAAAAATAATTTCGGAGTTTTTTTCCGAAAAACAGTTTAAGTCTATTTTTCGGGAAAATTTCAAAATTTATTTTCGGAAAAAAAGTTTCCGACTTTTTCAAGAAAAAAGTTCCCGATTTTTTTCGTAAAAAAAGTTTCCGATTTTTTCAGGAAAAAAAGTTCCTGATTGTTTTCGGGAAAAAAGTTCTCGATTTTTTTTCGGAAAAAAAGTTCCCGATTTTTTCGGAAAAAAAGTTCCAATTTTTTTCAGGAAAAAAAGTTACCGATTTTTTCGGAAAAAAAGTTCCGATTTTTTTCGGGAACAAAAGTTCCCGATTTTTTCCGGAAAAAAAGTTCCCAAAATTCCCGATTTTTTCGGAAAAAAAGTTCCGATTTTTTTCGGGAACAAAAGTTCCCGATTTTTTTGGGAAAAAAAGTTCCCGATTTTTTCCGGAAAAAAAGTTCCCAATTTTTCCGGAAAAAAAATTCCCGATTTTTTCCGAAAAAAGTTCCGATTTTTTTTCGGGAAAAAAAGTTCCCGATTTTGTCGGAAAAAAAGTTCTCGATTTTTTCGAAAAAAAAGTTCCCGGTTTTTTCGGGAAAAAAGTTCCCGGTTTTTTTCGGAAAAAAAGTTCCGATTTTTTTCGGGAAAAAAAGTTCCCGATTTTTTTGAAAAAAAAGTTCTCGATTTTTTCGGAAAAAAAGTTCCCGGTTTTTTTTCGGAAAAAAGTTCCCGATTTTCTCGGGAGAATTTTTTCCGGTCTTTTTTCCGCTTTTTTTTTAAGAAAAAAGTTCCCATTTGTTTTGGGAATTATTAAATATTTTTTTAAAAAATAAAATAAAATACAGCTCATAAATTTAAACTGGTTTTGAACCGGTTATAAACTGAATTGTAACTGTTTTTAAAAAGTGGTTCAGTTCAAAACTGTATTAAATGGTTCAGTTTAAAATATGGTTCAGTGCAGTTCGAACTATAGTTTGGTTCAGTTAATTGGATTTTTGAACACCCCTACTTCACTAGAGACAGACTACTAATGAAATCTTCAGAAATTAAGCAAAAAGAAACCCACCATGGACTCTTGATACTCAGCTCCAAGATAGCTGCTGGAAACACGGATTCGGTTGTCTAATATTAAATAGTATGTCACGGTACCCTGAAACATATGGGTGGTAATTAGAGAAAATTCAGCAGATATACTAGGCAAAAATGAAAGTTGCAAACCTGATTCTGTATCCGGTGGCGAAGAGATTCAATCAATTGATTCCTGTCAAATCCCATATTTACCACTTCCTGAAGGATTTCCTCATCAATCTACAGAACAATAATAATTTTTAGTTCAGTTTGATGTACTGATTATAATGTATAATATCAAGTAACAATCACCTTATTATCCACAATATGTTTCTGTGCATTTAAAATGTAAAAGATTGATAAGCAGACAAAGAAAATAGCTGAAAGTTATGACAACCCTGATGACATGTGGTTTGTGTAGTTACCCAAGAATTGAAACCAAATTTTTTTACATAATGTTAATCAGTTTTTAACTATGAAGAACAAAAAAACAACTTTTCACATTAACAGAAGAGTGAAATACGAGAGAAAAAATGGGATAACCCAACATATGTTAAAATAAACCTTCTTAGCCTGTTGCATTGTATCGGGCGGTGGCACAGCTAAATAACGTGGAAGTCCGAGTTGGAACCATGCATGTTGACGGATCTCAGGTATGGTAATCCTCTTCATAGGGTCACCTACCAGCATCCTTGGTATCAAATCTCTAGCACCCGGTGACAGATGACTAGGAAGAGTGTATATTCCTCCCTATATGAAATAATATGTGATTATTAGATCTCTTTGACAGTACCATTAGTGAAAAAAAAAATCTGATTTGGAATGTGGTTCTCAAAAAGTAGTATTATAGGGATACATAATAGTATAATTCAAAGCATCTCAAGAGGATGTATAACCAGTATTATATTATAATATCCAATTCTATAGTTAATTAGTATTACATAAATAAAATGAATATCAGCAATACCTTAATTTTCATGAAGAGATTTGGAAAGCTTTCATCATCAAAAGGAAGAGTTCCACAAAGAAGAGCATATAGAATAACACCACAGCTCCAGACATCTACTTCAGGTCCAGCATACAATCTCCCAGAGATGACCTGTGGAGAAGAAATTGATTAACCCATAAATATCAAAGAGATAGAACACACACAAATATATATATTTGATAAGAGTATTAATAATCATAATGATGATAATAAAAGCATTACTAATAAACATTATTATCATTCCATTACAAATCAAAGAATTTTCAAACCTCAGGAGCTGCATAGTTGGGGCTGCCACAACTTGTCTTAAGAAAGTGTCCATCACGCATTATGTTGCTTAAACCAAAATCAGCGATTTTTACATTGTAGTTAGAGTCCAATAGCAAATTCTCAGGCTTCAGATCCCTATGAACAACCATATTTCTGTGACAGTACTCCACACCAGATATTATCTGCTTCCAAAACAGAAGTTAGCTTAAATAATCTGTTACTGGCAAAAGTTTGTCAAGTAACCAAAGTAATAAATAACCTACCTGCTGAAAAATATTGCGAGCTTCGTCTTCTTGTAACCTGCTCTTTTGTACAATATAATCAAATAGTTCCCCACGTTCCACATACTCCGTGACAACATATATTTTAGTTTCAGTCTCTATCACCTCATACAGCCGTATGATGTGAGGATGCATGAACAGTCTTAATATTTTTATTTCTCTTCTGACTGCAAAAGAAACCAAAGTAGGGAAAAGATGGTAAGCATATTAAATTAACAAGATAAACAATGAGCAAACAACAGATTTGGTAAACAGAAGAATAAGGTAACCAGTTATATTTTCCCTAAAAGTCCACATCATTAGAAAAGGTATGCAAAACACAAGTTAGAAAAATACATTAAATTTGTGAATCTAGGATTACCATGATTACAAAAACAAAAATTGCCATAAAATAAAAAAATAACAAAAAGGCCCACAACTTGATGAAGATTAAAACTAAACATTTATTGATAAAAATAATACAAACCTTTTTCTTCCATTTTCCAGTCCTTTATCTCGTGACGCTTAAGGATCTTGATGGCAACCTTATGATGAGTTAGTACATGTTCAGCAATTTTCACCTTGCCAAAGGAACCAATACCAATTTTTTTTCCCAATTTATAATGTGGCAGTAAAGGGTGTATACTTGAACCACCACCTTGCTCAGCTAGTCCATTCATTTTGATATCTGGAGGCAAAATTATGGAAGACACAAACACAAAAGTCAGGCACATCAAACTATATCTACACAGAAACAAGCAGAAAATAAACTCCGGTAGATTGGTGTATCGTGATTTGTGACTGATACACCGAATGAAATCAAAAACATTAACTGTTGAAAATAGCATCTAGCATCTAACATTAGGGTGACAAATAAAAAATTAAAAAAACTAACTAATTATGATAAATACAGCAATAGGGATTTTCTCCAACATTATGACAGTTTCACCATTTTAGCATCACAGTTAGCAAGTAAGTGCATATTTGTTTAAATGTTAGCTAGTGTTCCATTCAACATCCATCACCAATGCTACAAACAAATTAGAGTATCTAGGTCGACACCAAAACATATATTCCCTCCCATAGATAGGTCACGAGTGGGCTTCGCAATTATCAAATATGTTCTGTGTAGCACCGACACTTCGGATGGAATGTGTGTGTATCAGTGTCTGTGTCATATCCATGTCAGTGATTCATAGGTTATCAATAAGAAGCACACGAGCAAGATGCAAAAACACACACACACACACACACTAAATCGATAGCTCAGGAGCATCACCTCAGACATTTCATTAACAACACTGTTTTTGCAACCCAAAAAAACAGCTAACTAACAAAATCTAGTGAATTTTTATTTTTTCCAAACGTTGGCATCTAACATTAACCAGAACCCTCCTTTTCCCGCCAAAAAAACATCTTATCTAATAATCATAAAAAAACCTAAAGAGAAAACCTATACACAATCCATGCAAACAATAATAAGCATGAAGAAAACAAGGAAAGACTATACCATCAAAGGAAAACAAAAAAAACAAAAAAAAAAAAGAGAAGAAGAACTAACCAAGGAAGTATGGTGTTGATGAATTGTGATGAATGATGAAAATAGGGAGAGGAAGAAGCCACGAGGTTTGAAGAGCGTTTTCAGTTATGTTTGGTCGGATGTAAGAGTCGGCATGGAATAAGTTATATTTAACCTTAATCCTGTTTTAATAGATGGAGAAAAAATATGACAGAATAATTGAAGAAGATTCGAATCTAAAATATTTTCTTACAAACCCTAATCCAAAAGATTTTTTTAAGAAAATCTTTTTTACTCAAAAGTCAAAAGTAATAATTTTTTTGGCAAAATACATCTATAGGTCCTTTAAGTTTTACGTTTGTATCATATAGATCCTTTAAGTTTTTTAAGTATCAGATAAGTCCTTTAAGTTTTTCATGTATATAAGATATTAATATTGTGTAATGAATGATAATTATACAAAAAATATTTACAATGAATGATAAAGTTTATATTAACAATAAATGATAATTATAAAAAGAATATTTACAATGAATATGAAATCGTACACTAACTACAATTTATTACATGTCGGTTTATATTAGGAATATAATAATTAACATCAATGTATAAGTTTACTAGTTAAAGTGTAAACTGATTTCGCATTCTATATAGTGATTTTGTTTCAGTTCACTCTCTATATAGCGAGTGAAAATATTTTTACTCAAACTAAACGTCCGCATCCCATAAATGAAAAAATCATCAAAAAAAGAAAACAGTATTCCTGTCACAAGAATAAAAAGATAAGGAGGGATATAACTGCCATGGCAAAGACCCCTTCCCTGATAAATAGTGATATGCTCTAAATTCTACCAAGTTACAAATTATGGAAAACTAAGTTAATCTAAAGAGCACTAAAACTAGCTACAAGATAAAAAGATAATTTTTTCATTTACACGTATATAGTGCTAACAAACAGAACCTTAATTCCATTGATACTTTTTTTTTTTATTATAAAAGAGGGCTAAAGCCCGGGGAAAAGAAAACTATACAAACAAACTTCTAGGGGAAACAAATCCCTTCTCATCCGCATCTAAATGATGTTTACAAAAGCTTGGACAATCCTAGAAGAAACAAACTTCATTCTTCATAGAAAAGCTGTGACTGGCTAAAGCATCCGCCAAACAATTCACTTTCCGGTAGGAATGATTGACCACTATCTCCCAATCCAAATCCAACATTTGGCAAATTCTACCAATTAGAGCCTTTCCACACATCTGAGACAGTTTCTTATTCCTAATATCATTAACAACATTTAAGGAATCTATTCTCACCTCCACCTTAGTGAATTCCATTGATACTTCAAATATGTAGATTACACGTAAATAGTGCTAATAACTTAAAAAGGTCTAAAGGACTAAAAGTCCAACACTAAGCAACAATTACATCAAAGCTGCAGTCAACACTCATTTGAATTACAATAACTTATAATATTTTCCCCTTTTTTAAAATTACATCAAGAGAAATTATGTAGAGTAATGGTGAAATATATGTTATATGATGTCAAAATTAATGTTTTAAAAAATTGATTTTATAAAATTTATTTTAAAAAATGCAAACATTTTTTTTTTTTAAGCAGAAACAAACAGGCCCAATATGGATAAAATTGAATTAGCATATTAATATAAACTATAGCTAATATAATTTTGGGTTCTATATATATTTTGGACCAATTGAACTACGATATAACTTTTGGTTTCATATTTATATGCTATAGAGAAATTGCTAATTTTACTCAATATTACAAATTCAATTAGCTATTCACTATTTTTTTGGACAAACAAAGTCAAATGTGATTATTATTAAATTAAACTATATATATAACTTAAAATAATATTCTATGTATAACGAAAGACTTAAATTCATCAGTAATAGACTATGAATTAATATTTGCGTACTTAAACTAATATGTATACTGAGAGATTTACGATCATCAATAATAAACTCTAAACAAATATTTACATTAATGTTTGTATAAATTAATATGCATATACAATTACTAAACATTATTTTATTTTTTTTAGAAAAAAATGGGCTGTGTTTCTTGCTGTAAAGAAAGGGTAGGAGGATAGAGTATGGTGTGGGAACTTTGGTCTATTGTAAGCCTTTCTAATCTAAGCGTGAAAATTGGTCTCCCACCATGGGAGACCTATTGCACTTACCCACCCTAGACTCCCCCGGGGAATGTCGGAAGGAGAAAACGTGCCTATGGCCAAATTAGAAACTTTAGAATTGGATATGCAAAGACCTTGTGCATTGCATCCTGTAAACGACAAAACAAAATGGTCAACACTTTAGAATTAGTGATGATTGCATCTTATTTATAAACACACATTTAAACCATCTTGCAACCAATGTAAAATTTCTTAACACCTAGTTTTGGTTACGTTTTAAGCGTGATCTAAAACCTTCTATGGTGTAACAAATAAAAGACTTTCTATTGTAGAAAAAATAATTGAACATTGCCACTTGTTTATGATTCTTTGATTGTAACTTTGTTTTAATTTAAATAGTTAATTTCAAATAGCATGGATCGCTCCTAGAAAGATGCTAATTTTATGCGGGTTTTGCAGAAAACCCTTAGGTAAATCCGTAGGAAACATTTAGAATTCTCTTTTAAGTATATCCTAATCCACAGTAAATATATTTTTGCAGAAAAATCCACAAAAAACATTTCAGTTAAAGAAATGAAGAGTCTCTAATATATAAAAAATTCAATGTCACAATTTTATTATAAAAAAGTATAATCTTCAATGGCAACAGTGCATTTCAATTTGAAGTAGATATGTAACCATTTCGCTTAATCTCTCATCATCATCTAAACATTGGGGCACTTCCACTTCCACTTCCACTGACTCCACTTTAACAAAACTAGGAAGTTGAGCTCTCATTGAACCATTATTTTTCAAAACCTGCATATTATACATATAAAATTAAAGTGAATTGTATAAATTCAAATAAATATGAAGAGGAGATGAAATACTAAAGTAACTTACATTAACCATCCATTCAAGGATTTTGAAACTGATAGTAATTATATTGACTTTAGCAAACAAATGCAACCAACTAATCAAGATATCTTCTGCCATAGTATCTGTATTCCCATACTTACAAACAAATTTGAGTTCTTCCAACAAAGTTAAATTGCATGTAGAAGGGGCTGAGAAAGTAGGAGGAACCCCGGTGATAGCGAGAGAAGTAAGTTTTGGAGTACAAAGTATAACTTTGTGAATGTTGGAATCAGGATTCCTCGTGCCGATGACCAAATTAGAAACTTTAGAATTCGATATGCAAAGGCCTTGCGCATCATCCTGTAATTTACAAGCAAGAATGAGCAACTCGTTCAACATATTACATGTTGAAAAGGGATCAGCATAGCCATTGTCACTAGTAAAGAAAGTGAAATTCCCAAGATTTAAAGTTTTCAATGCCGGCAAGTTCAAAGATTTTGGAAACATTATGGTAGTAGTATGATTATCTACATCCTTCATGCAAAGAGTAAGAGATGTCAAAGAATCGCAATTAAAAATGGAAGGGGGCAAATCAAGATTACTTATGTGGTCTATTTGAGTCATGATTTCCAGTTGTTGCACGTTATGTGACGTAGCATATTCCATGAGCTCTACGGGAATATTAGTTGTACGATATGATATGCTATGAAGGGGAATAGAGTTGTCACGACCTAATAGAAACTGTGATACAAACTTATCCGAGATAACAACACCATTGTATTGACCAAAGTGATGCAAGTTGATATTAGTGAGACTTTTCCAAAGGTTTTTCCATCTTTGAGACAAAACACAAGTTTGAACAGCATCTTTTGTGATCATAAATTGAATTATATGTAGAAGAAGGTGGTCGGGTAAGTCACTGAGTCTGTCTGTGTCGCTTTTCTCTTCTTGTCTTTTCATTTTCCGCGTCGTGACCTAACAATACACAAATAGTTCATAAACTCACTGCTTAGTACATATATATATGCAAAGCAAGAACACAAACAACAATGTACTCGTAATACAGAGAAGAAAGATTGAGAATTAAAATTAGACATTAATTAATTGCTTAAAAAGGATAGAAAAGTAACCGTAGTGTGTTCAGTTCAGTGATCGTCAAATCTTTGTTTGGTGTTTCGATTGATTGATAATGCAAAAGTGAGAGAGAGACGGCTAGCAAGTATGAGAAACAGATTCCTTTAACTTTGTTTATAGGGTTAAGTAAACTGTTTATTTTTACCGGCCACTAAACGGACACGTTTTCCGTTTGTGTTATCAATATTCTCTTTTTTTTTTCTTCTTTTTTTTATGGATATTCTCTATTCTGCAAATGTAAATAACTATTTAATCATCTTTTTTTAACCTCCTTTTTTCGTTGTGGCTTGTCATTAAGAAGAAAAACAAAATTTTTATTATAAAAAACTGAAAACCTACTTTTATGTGGAAGTTGTGCTTAATTATTAAGAAGAAAAAACATTATTTACTAAAAAAACTGAAAATCTATTTTTACGTGGTAGTTATTTTTTAAGGGTAAAATAGAAATAATGAAAAAAGTCATCTCAAAAATTTGTATCTTTTTTACATATAGTAATAGATATACGGCCGGAGCGTTTTCTTGCATAATCTCTTACCTAACACGTCATGTTTAAACGCAACGAATAAAAATATGACACTTCATCATTATTATTTTTAGTAATTAATAATCATTAAAAGATTTCATTAAAAAAATCATTAAAATAGGAAAAATAAAACCGCCTCCTTTATTCTTGCGGTTCAATAGTTGTTTCCAGCTATGCCATTCTTCCACCATCGTATGCAACTGCAAGGCACTCTCTTTCAAGCTTTGGGTCATGTAAAAGTCACTACAAGTATTGATTTGATCTTTTGGTTATCTAATGCAAAACACACCTTTATCTACACCTAAACCTCCAAATCTTTAACATCATTTATCAAAGAAAAAAAGAAAAAAAACTATGTCAAGCAGAAACAATATTAAACGGTGCAATGATGGTTGATAATGAGGGAAAAATAAGAGAAAAAGGAGAGGTCGATGAATTAATCTCCTTTTTTTTTTGGTAAATAATCTCATTTTTTTTATTAGAAAGAATTGAAGTTACGTTGGAATGTTTCAGTGGCAATGGCAATTTGGTGAATTTGGGATCCATGGTTGAATAATAAGAGAGATGGAGAAAAGAGACCATTAATTTCTATTTTTGATTATTTTGAATAAATAATAATGAAGTGTCATATTTTTATTCGTTAGGTCTAAATATGACGTGTTAGGTGAGAGACTATACAAAAATTTCTCATATAATATAATCCAATTTTTTTAATTTAGATACTCTACGATTAAAAATCCTATTGTTATTGTACCCAAAAAATATCCTACTGTTATTTTATAAAAAATCCACACGTTCCATATATTAAAATTCTAACCATATTTATATTTATTTAGTTAATACTATATAGCTTGGAATACGGGTCAATGTCCGTGGGCTGACCTCTTTAGCCCGACACTTGCGCGGATTTTAAACAATATTTTTGTCTATTTATAATTTTGTCTGTGTGGGTTGAACCGTTAAAATTGTATGTTAAGCGAATTAAATTATCAAATTTACAGGTTGGACTGTTTAACCCGTTTTTTTGTATAATTAATTACATGATCTCAGATAAGGCTCTTTAAAGCCAACTCAAGCTCGCATGATCCCGTCCTTAACCTTATCTCACCAAATATTATTCAAGAGGATAATGCAAGCTTGATGGCCGATATTACAAAGGAAGAAGTGAAGAATGCGCTTTTTCAAATGCATCCGGATAAAGCTCCTGATGGTTTTAACCCAACTTTTGGGACTTATGTCGTAATGATATTTTCGAAGCAGTGAAAAAGGAGAGGTCTATACATTTTTGATATTTCCGTTGCAACCATTTTTGAAGTAATGTTTAGTTATCCTTCAACTAAGATTGTAACTATTTCTCTTCATTAGATTGAGAAAGTACTATGCTGCATTAGATTGAACAAAGTTGATCTTGGTGACAATGGCCAAATACCAATGCTAATGATTTTTTATGGTGAATGCTAGGGGTTTTCATGAATTGTGAGGAATAACTTCAACAATATATAAACTAATTTAATGTTTTTATGTTTGATATGCAAACTTCTGTAGTCAAATTCAAAAAATTAAACAATCAAGACACAAAGATGTTTCTTATATAAAAGACAACAAGAAACCTTGGTGTCTTATAAGAACCGGATGAAGGACTAAACATGGAATGATAGATTTCCAACAACATTATTCCAAGGTCCAATGAAAAAATAGAGAAAAAAAAAATTTATCCCAAGAAATATCATTATTTTACCCCCAATTCAAAAAAAAAAAAAAAAAAAAAAGCTTAAGCACACAATGTTTTTTTTGCAAACATCAATTTTGCTCAATATCTAGAAGATGGCCATAGTTGTTATGCAATATTCATAGTTCATACATAAGCAATATGAAATTACATTGCAACTAAAACAAAAGATATATTACCTGAAGTTAGAGCTGTAAAAATGGGCCGGGCTATAGTTTTATATGGGCTGGGCCGAGCCGGGCTTCAAAAAAAATTATTTGGGCCTTATTGGGCTAGACTTCCGGGCCTATTTTTTTAATAGGCCATCATGGGCTTTTGGGCTGGCCCCTTAAAGAATTAAAAAAAAATATATCTAAAAATAATTTTACCTAAAAATAAGGAATTTTAGTTAGCATAAAATCTTTAGATAAAATAAGGAACAAAAGATGAGATTTGTTAGATAAAAATATCCAAATTTGTTATGATTATCTTTATTTGAAAAAAAACAAATTTGTTATGATTACCTTTACTTGAAAAAAATAATAATAACAACTAGTTTGTGCAGATATATGTATCTAGCACATATGTAGTTGTATAGTCCATTGATTTTTTTTTTAAAAAAATTGTCAATTTTTTTTTAAAAAAATATGAAAATTTGTCGGGCCGGCCTATCGGACCATGTAGGCCCTTGCTTATCGGGCCGGGCTAGGTGGGCTGGGCCTTGGGCCTTAATGGGCCGGCACACTTAAGCCCCTTTATATGTCTTGGCCCTCTGGGTCTGGGCCGGGCCTTTGACATCTCTACCTGCAGTTCAAAGTACAAATCTTCATGATCATCTATCCAACTTTACAAGACAATTTTGAGCAATCTACAAATCCATATGAGATGCTTGATGGCTGATCATAAAGAGTGCATTGGATACTACAAGTTGATGAAAAATGTCAGGCCAAAAGGTTTCTTGAAGTGGAAGAAATCAAAGTGGAAAGTCAAGGTCTCATTACTACCCTTGAAATTCCCAAACACTTAGAATTCTTTCCAAGAGTTTTGACCTTACCAAGTACCTAACTTTGTGGCCAATTTGTGATCAATCCAAGCAATCATTTTCCATGCTAGATGGAGGTGCTTAGATATGACCTTGCATACTTTATTATTGTGGAAATAGTGAATCAAAATATCATCGGAATTGGAAGTTATGAAGTGCCAAAGTTGAGGTTTCAAAGTTGTGAAAATGACCGAGAATTTAGAAATTTTTTCTAAGTGTTTTTCAGTTACTATTTTGATTTTTGATGGCTAGTTTTCTACATGATGCAAGTTTATTCAGAGGAAAATTCTTCAATAGGCACAAATACAAATATTAGGTGTTAGGCACACTCACACAAATTAAAAAAATTAAAGAGAAAAGAAATAAAATAAAGTTGATTGATGTGACTATATTATTGTTGTTTTAAATTTTTGAATTGATGTGTGTGTGCCCAAATATATTTTATTTAGGCTTGTGCCTATACAAGTCTTTCTCTTATTCAGATCAAGTGTTCAACATCAAAGTTATAGTACGTTAGGTCCTCTTTCCATTGATATCATGATCATGAATTTCTTGCACTCGCAAGTTTTGAAGAGGCAAAGTGGCCATGGTAGAGCTGATTTATGGATTAGATTAGAGGTCACATTTTCATGACAAACCAAATCCAAATCTTGTAATCATTGTTTACAGGCCTATGTTGCTTCCAAATCTCACCAAAATTTCTTCTTTACACAAGTGTCATAAGCGTTGTCCAATTAAAAAGTCTTTTATGTAGCACTTTTGCATAAAGTTTCATTGACATTTGTTTTTTCCCACAAGACTTGCATTGAGCCTTGTAATATTTTCTTCTGATCACAATCCATCTCAAAGCTCAGAAGCATGCCTCTAAACTCGGAAAAAGCATCCCTATTCCCCCTTGGTTCACTACATCTCACCTTGGAAGCATAATCACTTTTGCAACTTGAAAAGACAAACCATCATTGAAAAGCAACCAAAGACAACTTCATTCACTTCTGAGACCACATTTAAACCTCTATAAAAGCCCCTCAAGAGCTCATAACAAGAACACACAAAAATCTATCAAAAACTCCATTAAAGAAACTCAAAAATTCATATTTTCGAAATCCAAAAACCCTTGAGTAACTTTGAGTTTTTTCCATTGAAACACCATCCATACATCATAAAAAAGCTCCTGTATGCATTAAAAACTTCCTGTAACATCATCATCTCCATCTCCCAACTCCCATTTTTTCTCACTTTCAACTTGAACTGGGTAGAACGTATCAGAAGGTTTCAAGTCAATAGAAGACATGGAAAGAAATATAATATCAATTAAGAATATTAAACCAGCAATTCCATGGCTAATAGATGCACAACGGTTCTTCTTGTTCAGGCTAGGAAGATCAACTTAGTGACATGGTTTACTCATATGAACCTCGCCCAAATTATTAGAAAAAATCACTTTTTTTTTAGAAATAATCACTTCTCAAAATATTGTATCTGTTTGTTACAACATTTTAAAATAATCAGAATCTAAAAATAATCTGAAAACAGCAAAATCTGAGAAGCTGGTAAAAATAGCTTATCAAATAATAGATTTTTTTAGAGGAGAGAGAAAACAAGTGTGGTTATTATATAATTAAAAAAATCACTTTTATATGTTGTATCCAAACAAAATAAAAAATATTTTATTAAAAAAATAAATTTTATTACAATAAACAAACACATAGTAAATTCTATTTTTCTATAAAATTTCTAAAAATTAATCTCTAAATTATTTAATATAAAAATCACTAATTTTTTAATATGTAACAAACAGAACCTTAATTCCATTGACAATTCAAATGTACATTACACGTATATAAAGGACTAGTGCTAATATTTTAAAAAGGTCTAAAGGACTAAAAGTCCAACACTAAGCAACAATAAAAATAAAGTCCAAAATAAAAATTCCACATATAATTTAAAAATATACTAACCTCCATGATCCTATCAAAGCTGCAGTCAACACTCATTTGAATTACAATAGCTTATAATATTTTCCCCTTTTTATAAATTACATCAAGAGAAATTATGTAGAGTAATGGTGAAGTATATACTATAATGGGTAATGGCTATTCATGACATTAAATTTGATTAAACGACTTTATCAAAAAGAACTTTGGCAATATGAAAGTTGATGGTCCTTGAATCACAGAAAGCTGAATAGTAAAAACTCTTTGCAACTATGAAGAAAGTATTCTTGATATTGAAATCAATGTCATTCAATGATTTTTGGAACACCAATTGTACGAGTTCTTGCATTTTTGAATCTGCTTCTAGGGTCATGATGTTCTCTTGTGTATTCAAGCAGCTACTCTTAAGTTCCTGATAATTTATTCCATGAAAATGCAAATGAGAAATCAATTAGATTTTAAACCAATCAATGATTCAATAAGTGATTTACCATTACTTTAAATAATAAATTAATATATAGTAAAATTTATATAATTATATGTTTGTTTTTTTGACGAAAAATTATACAATTTTTTAATCAAATAAACTAAGAAAATCTAAGCTAAATTATTTTTTGGTGTAAATCGAATCTTGAAAAATGTTTGTGTTGTCACTAACCTTGTCCTTTTGATAGCAACGAAGCTTATGGCAAATTGTGTTAGTGAGTTGAAGAAGATGCTTATATTGTGGATTGAATATTTGGTCCTTAGAAATCCAATGATCAGCATTTAGGTTTATTATTTGTACCAAAAGTTCTGCTTCTCCTTCACATTTGTCTCCTTCAATTTGCCAACTTGATAGCCACTTTTTCCACTACAATAATCGGAAGAAGTAAAAAAAGTTAAAATGCTTAGGATATTTGAACCAATACTAAAAAAAATTTGGTGCCCCTTAATATTTGGTGTCGGTGTCATGCGTAGCCACTCTTTCAAATACCTCCGATACCCTCGTTAATAATGTCACTTAAGATTATTTTTTTTCTTTCCATAATAGAAATGATATTAAAAAGAGGTCAAAAAATGTCATCTCAATGTTTCATTGTTTGTGACATGATGTTTGTATTTGTTAAATTGTACTAAAATTGTCCGATACAAGAGTTTTGTCAAGAAGTATGGTAACCGGCAAGTAACAACAAATTATCCCAAGTCAAAAATAATCATCCAAATTCATACATTAATTCACATGATTGAGGATTGAAAGACTCACACATTGATGCATATCATATCCAATTTCATGACCATAAGAAACAACTATATCCCTTGATATTTGATCTATGGTTGTAACAAGTGTCTCAGCAAGTTCATGTCCTGTTTTGTCCCTGTTCAACCTCCTGCACCCATACACACAAAATGATGGACCCGATTTGCTGCCGTAATAAATAAACACAGTTTTACGTTGTTTTTAATCACAGTCGTTGATTTAAGATCAGAAGATCTATATTACATATCATTTTTAACATTGTTAAACAATCTCAGCTGTTATATATAAATCGTATGGTTGACAATGGTAACTATCTGACGTAGTTACTCTGACAAATCCAATTCCCGAAATGATACTATTCAATTTCTCCCTACCGTATTATAGAAACTCTAACCGATCATATGTTACTACTCTAAACCACCAAATCACGTTATCACTCCTAAAACAACCATAAGTTTACTTACCGGCCAATCGAATGGTCTAGCCGGTTGATGTAGTTATTGAATTTTTTGACAAAATCTTTCCTCAAATTTGTATCATCACTAGCATAAGATGTAATTGTCTCAAGCAATGCTTTGGTTTTGGCCCATGCAAGTCTCTCATGAGACCTTTCAGGCTCAAATATGCTTGCTGCTGCCAAAAAATAGGCTAATAAAAGATCCCTTTTGCTCAATCCAAATTCTCCCAATCTAGATTCAGAGTACCACCTAATAAAAATTAATGTGACCATTGCAACAATGAGTGTTAGCTCAATGAAGAAAGAGTGATGAAATTGACTAAAGTATATAATATTGGAATAATTTTAGTTGATCTCTTACTTCTTAATCATGCTCCATTCTGTTAGATGTTGTTGTTGGCAATTGTTGTAGTCTAATTTAGCAAGTTCAAGATAATTGTTGTTGTTCACATAAGCCATCCTTTGAAAAAAAAAAAAGTAATTTAATTAAGGAAAAATTGCAAGAGAAAGTATATTAACAATATGAATATAAACAAATTAATGTATATAATTCTTTCAAACTAGAAACTAAAAAAAATTAATGAATATAAATTAGTCGTATTTTTAAAGGAAAATATACATTAGTTATGTTACGCATTCTATATATCAACACTACAAGAAAATGTATGATTTGCTACCAGAAATTTGCTACAACCCACATTTCTATAGTTAATCCCAATTAAAAATCCCTTTGTTTAACCGATTCACCTAAAAGACTTCTATTAACTCATTTTTTCTTTATTTTTTTTATTGTTCCATCACTTATATTACTTTATTTTTTCAATATTTATTATTTTATTTTTCTTACTCCATTACTTATAACTGTATTTAACAAATTAAAATTTATTTTTAATAACTCAAAATCATCTCTAAAAAGTCAAAATTGAAAGAACTTCATCTCTCAAAATCGCGTTCTCTCCAAAATCGCTTATCTCCAAAATCGCTTCTCTCCAGAATCTGCTTCGATCTCTCCATAATTGCTTCTCGATTCAGAATCACAGAATTTCAGAATCGCTTCTCGTACCAGAATTGCAACTCATCTCACATCAGAATCACTTCTCGATCTAGAATCACTTCGATGGAATCGCTTCGTCTCGCATCTCACATCATCCTTGCTTCGTCAGAATCGCTTCCTCACATCATCTCAAAATCACATTCTAATTCACTCAGAATCGCTTGCTTTATCTGAATTGCTTCCTCAAAACTTAAGAGACTATTAAGTTACTTCTCACTCCTATTTTCTCTGTTCTGGTAATCGATATCTTCTACTTTTTTTTCTCTTTTGTGATTAATCAACTCAATTTTATTGTTTTGAATTTTGATTTTGATTTGATGCTTGTGTGTGTAAGTAAATGGAATGTGATATATATTATGAGATAAAAAATTTAGAATGATACGTTGTGATCTGATGCTTGTATGTGCATAGGTGTATATTGAGTAGTAATAATGTCATTGATGATGATCAAAGATGCTTGTATGTGCATAGGTGTAGAATTAGTGATAATAATGTCATTGATGATGATCAAAGATGCTTGTATGTGCGTAGGTGTAGATTGAATAATATTGTTAACCTCATAGCAGTATTAGTAATGTTTTGATATTTGGTTGAAAATTTAAATCTATTTTGTTTGGAAAAAAGGAATAGAAAATAGTTTAGGTGACATTTAGTTAAGAGTGACTCTCACATGATTAAGAACTGTAGCAAAATATGCAGTACTATTCTTCAAGTGATGAAGGTACTTCTCATTTCTTATATATAGTATTAATAGAAATGATTTGATTCTTTTTTAATGCATCTTTGGTGATAACAAATAATCAAGGACATGGAGAGTGACATTAAATTAGTTTGTGGTTGTATAGTAAATTTTTGTTAGTAGCTATGTATCTTTTGTAAAGATTAGTCATTTTATTTGTTACTAGTAATTATGTCACTACTTGAGATTTGTTACTTGCCCTGCAATAGCTTTACTGCATAAAACCTGTAGGGATAAGAATGATCATTTATGTGAGAATATATTTTAATTGAATAATAAAATGTAGGGATAATTGACATATAGTAGATGCTTCTTTCATTTCATGTTTGTGTGTCCACTATCATTAACCACATTAAGTTTAGTGCCTTCTAAGAATGAGTTAATTACTAAAATGAAACACTCTTCTTTGTTTCACTCTTGGACTGATTTTCTAGTTTAAGCATTGGTTGCTATTAGATAACAGAACATGGACTAGTTGTTTACGTTTGTACTAGTTGATGAATTTTTGTAGCTTTATTTCTTCTTTGATCATCAATCTTAGTAGATAGTTTTTTTTTTCTGAAGAAGGAGCCGTAGTACATAGTTAAAGATGAAGTGTCGCAGTGGCACTCTAAAGATTATAACTTGAAAGTTGAAACCTCTATGCATATACACATTTGTTATATAAAAGTGTACTGTAATTTCAAAATAGTGTGTATAAATTTGTCCCAAAATCAATACTACAACAAAGGTTGAGTGGCTTTTGGTTTTCTATTGGATGAAGTGAATGGAGTCCTTATTGTACTGCTACTCCTTATGGTAATCTAACTAAGACAATAATTTGTTCATAATTTGGCATGACTGCAATGCATGCAGCAACCAAAACAGAGAACACAAATCAAATGCTTAAGAAAATGTGAGACATCTCAAACTTTATGTGCTTTTATCCTTTATGTATATGATTCACTTAGAAGTTGTGTTCGGGTATCAGATAAGTAACTAATCATGTATATATCTTTGATACAGGTTAGAGCTATATGGTTATATGGTCTAAGGGATTGTTTATCCAAATATATAAGCTGAGATTTGTTGAACTATGCTTTAAAAGTCAGGGCATGTGACCTCTTCCATTTTTTGTTTACCTTTATGTGACTGGTGGCAGTGTGGCCTTTGGTTTTCCCGATTCCATGATTCTTTTTTAGTTTGAGTGGCTTTTGGTTTTCCATTTGATGAAGTGAATGGTATCCTTATGGTTATCTAACTAAGAAATTAATTTGTTCTTCACAATAGGTTAATTTGTTCTTCACATGCATCAACCAAAATAGAGAAAACAAAACAAATGCTTAGGAAAATGTGAGCCTCCTATCATGGAAGAGAAAACAACTTTGGAGGTGAGATAACTTTTTCTAAGCTTTGTTCAAACTTATTAGGATTTTATTTGGCATTTTGAATAGTTTTCTTGATGTGAACCATCAACATATTTTGTATATATTGTATCTAATACAAGAAGGGATCTCAGTTAGGACTTGAAACTATTGTTGATGGTGTGGTCAAAGATGGCGTGTGGGATGTCTATAGTATACTGACTTTAGAAGGGATCTCAGTTAAAATAAAGTAATTTTTTTCAACTTACTCTTATCTTTCTGCTAGTCTTTTTTATTATTTTCCTCATGTTTTTGTTTGATGTGGTTAAATTGTCTTGGGATTTTTCTGTTGATAAATTCAAAGTAACAATTTATCTTAACTAATGTTTCACAACTATATATTTGCATAATACTTATGTTTCTTCTTTGTGCTTTTTTTGAAAATCTATTTGCACAATGCTTATGTTCCTTGTTTTGATTTGCATGAAGTTGACTTGGTTAAGGACGACATCAAAATCATAGACATCTGGCATCCCTATGCACACAGTTGTCAATGGATTAGAAGTAAGGTATATTCAATAATGGTTTCTTTATGATGTTTTTGTGTGTCTGTATTCAGCAACGGAGTTCATTTATGACTTTGGTCTAGCAATAACATGCAATTAACTCAATTAATGGTGAGAAAAATACTGTTAGAGACGTCTCTGAGATGATATCTTACTGCTATATTTGTATCTAGTTACTTGTATGTTACTTTGCTCAATAATGTTACTTCTTTATTTCATTTGTCTTTTCTCATATGCTTTTCATTATTTTGTAAGGGAATCTTCAAGTTTCAAGTTTTGATGACTTCTAATATCGGTATTGTTATTGTGATGACTTATTATTTTTTAGTTGAGCAGTGGCTTCAATTAAGAAAGTGGAGAGGGAGATGAAGACACAACAAGTAGCAATTGCTGATTTGAAGATGGTGAAGCAATGAAAGGTGATCCGAAAGGTGTTTTTTGCTGGTTTGGAAAAAGTTATGAAAACTTCTGGTTTGGAGATACTTAAAGGAGTTTAAAGTCCAACTTCTGGTATGCTATGTTCTGTGTGTTAAATCAGAAGGTTCTATATGAAATTATTTTTTTTGTGTCTACTTGTACATTATTTCTTCTACTACAAGCAAGTTCTAGTTTGGTGTTATTGATGGAACTTTTCGCAAGTATACGAATGTCGCAAGTAATAAAAGATTATCGATCCACGGAGATTGTTTTTAATCGAATTTCAAGGCAATTAGAATTATAAAACTATTATCTAACATACACATAATTGGGGGGGTTTTCAAGTATCAAGTTCGAAACAAATGCAATTAGCAACGAATTTTTCAAGTGCGAAGTTAAAAACGATTGAACCTCCATGCTTCTATGAACTCATTAAGGTGTAGTAGCTAAATTCACAAGTATTGAATCAATTTCATGCAAGATTGATTAACCTAAGTTACAACTACAAATCTCTTTGCTAGTCACACTCTCTAAATAATGTCAATTACCTAATCTCTTAACTAATTCAACATTAATAGAGGATTAAGAACGGTTAATCATGCAATCACACACATACATACAAAATCTCTTAAGCATACACATGTGTTCTATTAATCTAGATCCATAATTAAAGTCCTATTCTCATAGAAACTCAATTACTAGATGCAAATCTAACGAGATCAAGGAAAGATAGGCATTAAACACAAGATTAATAGATGCATAAACTTTGAATTCAATACAAGAACTTAGCTACAACATGAGAGAGTTCAAGTTACATGGAGATTCAATCCTAAAGAGTCTTAGCCAATGGTCATGGTGGATTTGAAGTGGAATTCTTCATCTCCATTCATCATCATCAATCTTCTCTTCAAACCTTCTTGGATCTGGTCCTTGGAGGTAGAAAATCCTCAATACTAAGCTTCCAATCTTCAAAATCCGAACCTGAGCAAAGGGTTGCAGTTTGGCTTATATAGACAGCAATATTCGCGCCAAATTCGCTTCGCCTAGACCCAGTTCGCGTGCGCGAACTTCCTCTTTACAGTGCAATTTCTTCGCGCACGCTACCCTGACTCGCGCAACCTTCGCGCACGCGAGAACTTCTTTCGCGCACGCGAAATCGACAGAATGAAACCCATTTCTTGCTCCTTTTCTCGCGCACGCGAACTCCATCTTCGCGCACGCTAAGCAAACTCGCGCACGCGAACTCCATCTTCGCTTGCGCGAAAGTCAAGCGTAATTCAAATCATAATTTTGACTTTTTCCCTCCTTTTTGACTTTGGCTTGTAGTTTAAGTAATCCCTTGTAAACCTTCTTTTTTTATCATTTGTAGCAACTTTTATTGGCTAAAACCTACCAATTTACCTTGAAAACACCCTTGAAATGCAATCATGATGAGGAATCATCACAACCCCAAACTTATCTCGTTCCTTGTCCTCAAGGAACACTTTTATCAACCGAAAAACCACAAAACTTTGACAACCTTCTTAAATCACTTTAACACACAATTCATTTGATCTTTTCCTCAAGCACTTCAATTGATCAACCTTCCATGCAACATTTCCCTACAATGACTTTAATTCACGCAACCATGGAAACATTCACAATATTTGATAAACAATGACCACTTCACACCACTCACATTCACTCGATTATATAGTAGGCTAATCACTCAATCAACACAAACCTAACTCTTCTACCATAAGCTTGCAAGCATTCTAAAGATAAATCAAATAGCATATGAAACACACACATTAGAGGACTTTCAAGGTTATAATGGGGCTTAAGGTAAGGTGGATGTTTTTGGGAAGTGAGTTAAAAACTTGGAGTTAAGAACAAACTTTTCACACAATTTTCAACACAAACTTCCATTTTTCAAGGCTATACTAGAGAGCATTTTGTTTCCACAAGTATCAACAATCATACAATCACAAACCATTCTTTTTTCCAACTTTTCAAAGATTTTCTTTTCACAATCTTTTTGAAGAAGTCAATTTTTTTATTTTTCAACTTTTGGACTTCTTATTTCTTACAACTTTTCACAATATTTTTTTTTTTTTTTCTTTTTCACTTTCATTCTTTTTCAACAATTTTCATAACATTGACATTGCTTGCTCTAGTATACCCACCCCAAACTTAATTTGTTGCTAGTTCCAAAAGCAACCCCAAACTTATGCATTTGCCATAAGAACAAACAAAAACAATCAACTTAACTCCAAGAAACAATTTTTTTAGAAAAAACAAGGGTTAAGAAGACAATCAACCAAGAAAAATTTATCTTTACGGCTCAAAAGTGGGTTAGCAAAGGATATAACATGATAAGGTAGGCTACAAAGGCTCAAGGTACCAACAAACTTGCCTCGTGTGCTAATCAATGCTACTCAATAAATCTAGAGAATAAAAGCAAGTTCTAGAGTCGAGAGAGGTAGTGGACTCACATATTCAAGCAAATAGAGTGTATAGGCTCAAATCCTCACGGTTTAAAGGCTCAGATCATTAGATCATCAAATACGTGAATGTCCCCTAGCTTGTGCTTCAATCAATACATCGCAAAAATCCATTGCACTTCAAGCATCACAAATCTATGCCTAAGGTCAAAACCAAACAAACTATTCATCAAAGAAATTCAAAAATGATATCAAAAGTTTGAGATATTCCAAAAGATAAATTTGTGCCTAGACAACAATTCACAAGACAAAATTAAGAGTAATGGTTCATCTAACATCATTCAACTTATTTCACAAAAGAGATAGAGATACCAAACCCATGGGTTGCCTCCCATGAAGCGCTTGTTGTTGACGTCTCAAGCTTGACGTATCATCACAATGTTAGGGAGGATACTTCATCTTTGATTCCACCCGGCTCCTCTTAAGCTTCTCCACAAGGATCGCCTCTTGAGCAACACATAAAACTTTTTCAAGAACCGGAGGACTCATGAATTCTTCCCACTTGTTCTCCCCTTTGGTTCTAGTTTTCTTTTTCGCTTTGGGAAGAACCTTTTTGGCCTTTTTCACAACATTCTTCTTCCTTTGGACAACTTGAGCCGAATCAAGCATTCCGGACTCAATAAGCTTCATTACCTCTTTCCGCACCAATTCCTCCAAAGATGAGCTAGGAGGTTCAAGTGGCAAATCACCCGGATTGGGCTCCTCTTCATTCTTGACCGGTGTCACACAAAGAACCGGAATAACACCATTCAAATCAAAACCGAGGCCACCTTGACCTTCCTTAAATTTCTTCAACAAAACCTCTTCTTCCAAGGGAGTGAGAGAGCTACTAACGATAACCGGATCCTTGGAATCTTCATTCAAGAACACATACTTCCAATTGGGTGGAAGTTCTTTCAATTCCGGAACGGTAGGCATAGGTGCCTCATCACTAGAGCTATCCTTCACAACTTCTTCATTTGCCTCCACTTGGAAACATTTAGGCTTCTCTCTTTTGTAGGGCTCCATTCCTTCAAAGACTTTGAAGCTCACACTTTCCTCTTCCAACCTTAACATCAATTCACCCATGGCAACATCAATTAGTGCACGACCGGTTGCTAAAAATGGCCTTCCCAACAAAACCGGTGTATCCACGCACTCATCCATATCAAGAATCACAAAGTCGGTCGGAAATACGAATTCGGCACATCTCACCAATACATCTTGGAGTATCCCATAAGGGTGTGTGATGGATCGATCGGCAAGGGTGATTTGCATTTTAATTGGCTTGACCACGGCACCGGGAATGCGCTTCATCAAACTAAGAGGCATCAAATTAATGCTAGCTCCCAAATCACAAAGGGCTCTTCCTACATGCAAATTCCCAATTGAAATAGGAATTGTGAAGCTACCGGGGTCCTTTTTCTTTTGAGGTAGTTTGGATTGGATAGTAGCACTACACTCTTCATTCATCAAACCCGGCTCATCCTCTTTGAGTTTTCTCTTCTTCGTCAACACTTCCTTCATAAATTTGGCAAACAACGGCATTTGCTCCAACACATCGGCAAAAGGAATGTCAACTTGTAGGCTATGGTACATTTTCATGAATTTCCCAAAAGCTTCCTCTTGGTTCTTCTCTTTTTTCGGTGCACGAGGATAAGGTAGCTTATCATATGGAGACACTTCTTGAGGACCGGAATCATTCATGAGATCCCTCTTCTTTTGCTTTCTCCGTTTATCAATCTCCTTCCTCAAGGCTTTTCTCTCATTTTCAACTTCGCCCTCATTCTCTTCATCACTCTCATTTTCAACTTCTACCTCAAGCTCACTTTTTTTCTCCTTTTCTACTTCTCCCTCTTTTTCTTTACCTTTCTCATTTTTTTCAACCTCTCCCTCAACCTTTCTTTTCACTCTTGGCTCTCTTACCGGTGGTGGAGGAAGCACTCTAGATCTCAACTCAATAGCATTACAACTCTCCTTTCTAGGATTCTCACAAGTGTTGCCCTCAAAACCTCCACTAGATGACGAAGCCATTTGCTTTGACAATTGACCAATTTGAACCTCCAAGTTCTTTATCGATGCTTTGTGATTCTCATTAGAAGTCTCTTGGTTAATCCTCATGGTTTCAAAATTGCTTTGCGTCATCTTAATGAATTGAGTGAGAGTGTCTTCCAATGGTGAGGTACGACTTTGTTGAGGTAGATTCGGGGATTGATTTTGGTTTTCACCCCACCCTTGATTGTAGGGATTACTTCTCCTAAAATTTGCCATATACTTTGCCTCTTCGGACCCCTTAGGCATGCATTCCCCATTCTCATGGGCTTGTTTACAAAAATCACATCGGAGTCCTTGCGCTTGACTAACTTGTGCCTTTGATTGGTGTTGAGCGGACGAAGCTTTGGTGAAATGTTGGACTAATGCTTCCATTTTGTTATTCATCAACTTTTGCTCGGCCAACATTGCGGAGTTTGCTTCAAGTTCAAGCATGCCCGGTTTCTTCTTTGCTCCTCGGTCATTGTTGGCCCTATACTCATTTTGAGCCATCGATTCAATTAATTCCATTGCTTCTTGCTCATTCTTATTTTTCAATGAACCACCCGCCGAAGCATCCAACAACATCCTTGTTTGTGCTCTCAATCCTTGAGTGAAATGTTGCATTTGAGCATGTGTATCAATGCCATGCTTGGGACACTTCTTTAAACACAATTTGAATCGCTCCCACGCATCATAGAGTGACTCGGCATCCCCTTGCTCAAAATTAACGATGTCGGCTCGTTTTTCAAGAAACTTGTGAATCGGAAAATACCGCTCAAGGAACTTTCTCTCTAGTTCTTGCCATGTGTTGATGGTACCACTTGGCAACGTATCTAGCCAATCCTTGGCTCTCCCGGTGAGTGAAAACTTGAACAACCTCAACCTCTTTTGGGACTCGGTAACACCCGGTGGGTCCGTATAATCACACGCTTCATAGAACCGTCCTAGGTGGAGATTCGGACATTGACTTTCCGCCCCCGAGTATTGGTCTTCCTTCAAAGCATTGATAACGGAGTTCTTGATGTCAAAGTTAACCGGGTTTGCCGGTTGGAACCCCAAATTTGCTAGTTGTCCGTCATCCCATTGACCATAGTCGCCTAGAGTCCTCCTAGGTGGAGGTGGTGGTGGATTCGGCTCTCCCATCTCAAGGACTTCCACTTCTATCTCTCCTTGAGCTAAGTGTGCCAAACGAATTGCTCTCTTTGTTGCTATCAAGGACCTATTACCTTGCATACACAATTCAAACAAAGAAAGGGTAATTCCGAACAAGCAACAAGTAAAATAGAAAATTAAACACTATCCTAAATTTTTCTTTTGGTTTTTGGTTTAAATGAAAATTACAACTAAAAACAACAAATTAAAACTAAACACGGTTCCAATTGCCTTGTCGATTAACGACAATCCCCGGCAACGGCGCCAAAAACTTGATGGAACTTTTCGCAAGTATACGAATGTCGCAAGTAATAAAAGATTATCGATCCACGGAGATTGTTTTTAATCGAATTTCAAGGCAATTAGAATTATAAAACTATTATCTAACATACACATAATTGGGGGGGTTTTCAAGTATCAAGTTCGAAACAAATGCAATTAGCAACGAATTTTTCAAGTGCGAAGTTAAAAACGATTGAACCTCCATGCTTCTATGAACTCATTAAGGTGTAGTAGCTAAATTCACAAGTATTGAATCAATTTCATGCAAGATTGATTAACCTAAGTTGCAACTACAAATCTCTTTGCTAGTCACACTCTCTAAATAATGTCAATTACCTAATCTCTTAACTAATTCAACATTAATAGAGGATTAAGAACGGTTAATCATGCAATCACACACATACATACAAAATCTCTTAAGCATACACATGTGTTCTATTAATCTAGATCCATAATTAAAGTCCTATTCTCATAGAAACTCAATTACTAGATGCAAATCTAACGAGATCAAGGAAAGATAGGCATTAAACACAAGATTAATAGATGCATAAACTTTGAATTCAATACAAGAACTTAGCTACAACATGAGAGAGTTCAAGTTACATGGAGATTCAATCCTAAAGAGTCTTAGCCAATGGTCATGGTGGATTTGAAGTGGAATTCTTCATCTCCATTCATCATCATCAATCTTCTCTTCAAACCTTCTTGGATCTGGTCCTTGGAGGTAGAAAATCCTCAATACTAAGCTTCCAATCTTCAAAATCCGAACCTGAGCAAAGGGTTGCAGTTTGGCTTATATAGACAGCAATATTCGCGCCAAATTCGCTTCGCCTAGACCCAGTTCGCGTGCGCGAACTTCCTCTTTACAGTGCAATTTCTTCGCGCACGCTACCCTGACTCGCGCAACCTTCGCGCACGCGAGAACTTCTTTCGCGCACGCGAAATCGACAGAATGAAACCCATTTCTTGCTCCTTTTCTCGCGCACGCGAACTCCATCTTCGCGCACGCTAAGCAAACTCGCGCACGCGAACTCCATCTTCGCTTGCGCGAAAGTCAAGCGTAATTCAAATCATAATTTTGACTTTTTCCCTCCTTTTTGACTTTGGCTTGTAGTTTAAGTAATCCCTTGTAAACCTTCTTTTTTTATCATTTGTAGCAACTTTTATTGGCTAAAACCTACCAATTTACCTTGAAAACACCCTTGAAATGCAATCATGATGAGGAATCATCACAACCCCAAACTTATCTCGTTCCTTGTCCTCAAGGAACACTTTTATCAACCGAAAAACCACAAAACTTTGACAACCTTCTTAAATCACTTTAACACACAATTCATTTGATCTTTTCCTCAAGCACTTCAATTGATCAACCTTCCATGCAACATTTCCCTACAATGACTTTAATTCACGCAACCATGGAAACATTCACAATATTTGATAAACAATGACCACTTCACACCACTCACATTCACTCGATTATATAGTAGGCTAATCACTCAATCAACACAAACCTAACTCTTCTACCATAAGCTTGCAAGCATTCTAAAGATAAATCAAATAGCATATGAAACACACACATTAGAGGACTTTCAAGGTTATAATGGGGCTTAAGGTAAGGTGGATGTTTTTGGGAAGTGAGTTAAAAACTTGGAGTTAAGAACAAACTTTTCACACAATTTTCAACACAAACTTCCATTTTTCAAGGCTATACTAGAGAGCATTTTGTTTCCACAAGTATCAACAATCATACAATCACAAACCATTCTTTTTTCCAACTTTTCAAAGATTTTCTTTTCACAATCTTTTTGAAGAAGTCAATTTTTTTATTTTTCAACTTTTGGACTTCTTATTTCTTACAACTTTTCACAATATTTTTTTTTTTTTTCTTTTTCACTTTCATTCTTTTTCAACAATTTTCATAACATTGACATTGCTTGCTCTAGTATACCCACCCCAAACTTAATTTGTTGCTAGTTCCAAAAGCAACCCCAAACTTATGCATTTGCCATAAGAACAAACAAAAACAATCAACTTAACTCCAAGAAACAATTTTTTTAGAAAAAACAAGGGTTAAGAAGACAATCAACCAAGAAAAATTTATCTTTACGGCTCAAAAGTGGGTTAGCAAAGGATATAACATGATAAGGTAGGCTACAAAGGCTCAAGGTACCAACAAACTTGCCTCGTGTGCTAATCAATGCTACTCAATAAATCTAGAGAATAAAAGCAAGTTCTAGAGTCGAGAGAGGTAGTGGACTCACATATTCAAGCAAATAGAGTGTATAGGCTCAAATCCTCACGGTTTAAAGGCTCAGATCATTAGATCATCAAATACGTGAATGTCCCCTAGCTTGTGCTTCAATCAATACATCGCAAAAATCCATTGCACTTCAAGCATCACAAATCTATGCCTAAGGTCAAAACCAAACAAACTATTCATCAAAGAAATTCAAAAATGATATCAAAAGTTTGAGATATTCCAAAAGATAAATTTGTGCCTAGACAACAATTCACAAGACAAAATTAAGAGTAATGGTTCATCTAACATCATTCAACTTATTTCACAAAAGAGATAGAGATACCAAACCCATGGGTTGCCTCCCATGAAGCGCTTGTTGTTGACGTCTCAAGCTTGACGTATCATCACAATGTTAGGGAGGATACTTCATCTTTGATTCCACCCGGCTCCTCTTAAGCTTCTCCACAAGGATCGCCTCTTGAGCAACACATAAAACTTTTTCAAGAACCGGAGGACTCATGAATTCTTCCCACTTGTTCTCCCCTTTGGTTCTAGTTTTCTTTTTCGCTTTGGGAAGAACCTTTTTGGCCTTTTTCACAACATTCTTCTTCCTTTGGACAACTTGAGCCGAATCAAGCATTCCGGACTCAATAAGCTTCATTACCTCTTTCCGCACCAATTCCTCCAAAGATGAGCTAGGAGGTTCAAGTGGCAAATCACCCGGATTGGGCTCCTCTTCATTCTTGACCGGTGTCACACAAAGAACCGGAATAACACCATTCAAATCAAAACCGAGGCCACCTTGACCTTCCTTAAATTTCTTCAACAAAACCTCTTCTTCCAAGGGAGTGAGAGAGCTACTAACGATAACCGGATCCTTGGAATCTTCATTCAAGAACACATACTTCCAATTGGGTGGAAGTTCTTTCAATTCCGGAACGGTAGGCATAGGTGCCTCATCACTAGAGCTATCCTTCACAACTTCTTCATTTGCCTCCACTTGGAAACATTTAGGCTTCTCTCTTTTGTAGGGCTCCATTCCTTCAAAGACTTTGAAGCTCACACTTTCCTCTTCCAACCTTAACATCAATTCACCCATGGCAACATCAATTAGTGCACGACCGGTTGCTAAAAATGGCCTTCCCAACAAAACCGGTGTATCCACGCACTCATCCATATCAAGAATCACAAAGTCGGTCGGAAATACGAATTCGGCACATCTCACCAATACATCTTGGAGTATCCCATAAGGGTGTGTGATGGATCGATCGGCAAGGGTGATTTGCATTTTAATTGGCTTGACCACGGCACCGGGAATGCGCTTCATCAAACTAAGAGGCATCAAATTAATGCTAGCTCCCAAATCACAAAGGGCTCTTCCTACATGCAAATTCCCAATTGAAATAGGAATTGTGAAGCTACCGGGGTCCTTTTTCTTTTGAGGTAGTTTGGATTGGATAGTAGCACTACACTCTTCATTCATCAAACCCGGCTCATCCTCTTTGAGTTTTCTCTTCTTCGTCAACACTTCCTTCATAAATTTGGCAAACAACGGCATTTGCTCCAACACATCGGCAAAAGGAATGTCAACTTGTAGGCTATGGTACATTTTCATGAATTTCCCAAAAGCTTCCTCTTGGTTCTTCTCTTTTTTCGGTGCACGAGGATAAGGTAGCTTATCATATGGAGACACTTCTTGAGGACCGGAATCATTCATGAGATCCCTCTTCTTTTGCTTTCTCCGTTTATCAATCTCCTTCCTCAAGGCTTTTCTCTCATTTTCAACTTCGCCCTCATTCTCTTCATCACTCTCATTTTCAACTTCTACCTCAAGCTCACTTTTTTTCTCCTTTTCTACTTCTCCCTCTTTTTCTTTACCTTTCTCATTTTTTTCAACCTCTCCCTCAACCTTTCTTTTCACTCTTGGCTCTCTTACCGGTGGTGGAGGAAGCACTCTAGATCTCAACTCAATAGCATTACAACTCTCCTTTCTAGGATTCTCACAAGTGTTGCCCTCAAAACCTCCACTAGATGACGAAGCCATTTGCTTTGACAATTGACCAATTTGAACCTCCAAGTTCTTTATCGATGCTTTGTGATTCTCATTAGAAGTCTCTTGGTTAATCCTCATGGTTTCAAAATTGCTTTGCGTCATCTTAATGAATTGAGTGAGAGTGTCTTCCAATGGTGAGGTACGACTTTGTTGAGGTAGATTCGGGGATTGATTTTGGTTTTCACCCCACCCTTGATTGTAGGGATTACTTCTCCTAAAATTTGCCATATACTTTGCCTCTTCGGACCCCTTAGGCATGCATTCCCCATTCTCATGGGCTTGTTTACAAAAATCACATCGGAGTCCTTGCGCTTGACTAACTTGTGCCTTTGATTGGTGTTGAGCGGACGAAGCTTTGGTGAAATGTTGGACTAATGCTTCCATTTTGTTATTCATCAACTTTTGCTCGGCCAACATTGCGGAGTTTGCTTCAAGTTCAAGCATGCCCGGTTTCTTCTTTGCTCCTCGGTCATTGTTGGCCCTATACTCATTTTGAGCCATCGATTCAATTAATTCCATTGCTTCTTGCTCATTCTTATTTTTCAATGAACCACCCGCCGAAGCATCCAACAACATCCTTGTTTGTGCTCTCAATCCTTGAGTGAAATGTTGCATTTGAGCATGTGTATCAATGCCATGCTTGGGACACTTCTTTAAACACAATTTGAATCGCTCCCACGCATCATAGAGTGACTCGGCATCCCCTTGCTCAAAATTAACGATGTCGGCTCGTTTTTCAAGAAACTTGTGAATCGGAAAATACCGCTCAAGGAACTTTCTCTCTAGTTCTTGCCATGTGTTGATGGTACCACTTGGCAACGTATCTAGCCAATCCTTGGCTCTCCCGGTGAGTGAAAACTTGAACAACCTCAACCTCTTTTGGGACTCGGTAACACCCGGTGGGTCCGTATAATCACACGCTTCATAGAACCGTCCTAGGTGGAGATTCGGACATTGACTTTCCGCCCCCGAGTATTGGTCTTCCTTCAAAGCATTGATAACGGAGTTCTTGATGTCAAAGTTAACCGGGTTTGCCGGTTGGAACCCCAAATTTGCTAGTTGTCCGTCATCCCATTGACCATAGTCGCCTAGAGTCCTCCTAGGTGGAGGTGGTGGTGGATTCGGCTCTCCCATCTCAAGGACTTCCACTTCTATCTCTCCTTGAGCTAAGTGTGCCAAACGAATTGCTCTCTTTGTTGCTATCAAGGACCTATTACCTTGCATACACAATTCAAACAAAGAAAGGGTAATTCCGAACAAGCAACAAGTAAAATAGAAAATTAAACACTATCCTAAATTTTTCTTTTGGTTTTTGGTTTAAATGAAAATTACAACTAAAAACAACAAATTAAAACTAAACACGGTTCCAATTGCCTTGTCGATTAACGACAATCCCCGGCAACGGCGCCAAAAACTTGATGGAACTTTTCGCAAGTATACGAATGTCGCAAGTAATAAAAGATTATCGATCCACGGAGATTGTTTTTAATCGAATTTCAAGGCAATTAGAATTATAAAACTATTATCTAACATACACATAATTGGGGGGGTTTTCAAGTATCAAGTTCGAAACAAATGCAATTAGCAACGAATTTTTCAAGTGCGAAGTTAAAAACGATTGAACCTCCATGCTTCTATGAACTCATTAAGGTGTAGTAGCTAAATTCACAAGTATTGAATCAATTTCATGCAAGATTGATTAACCTAAGTTGCAACTACAAATCTCTTTGCTAGTCACACTCTCTAAATAATGTCAATTACCTAATCTCTTAACTAATTCAACATTAATAGAGGATTAAGAACGGTTAATCATGCAATCACACACATACATACAAAATCTCTTAAGCATACACATGTGTTCTATTAATCTAGATCCATAATTAAAGTCCTATTCTCATAGAAACTCAATTACTAGATGCAAATCTAACGAGATCAAGGAAAGATAGGCATTAAACACAAGATTAATAGATGCATAAACTTTGAATTCAATACAAGAACTTAGCTACAACATGAGAGAGTTCAAGTTACATGGAGATTCAATCCTAAAGAGTCTTAGCCAATGGTCATGGTGGATTTGAAGTGGAATTCTTCATCTCCATTCATCATCATCAATCTTCTCTTCAAACCTTCTTGGATCTGGTCCTTGGAGGTAGAAAATCCTCAATACTAAGCTTCCAATCTTCAAAATCCGAACCTGAGCAAAGGGTTGCAGTTTGGCTTATATAGACAGCAATATTCGCGCCAAATTCGCTTCGCCTAGACCCAGTTCGCGTGCGCGAACTTCCTCTTTACAGTGCAATTTCTTCGCGCACGCTACCCTGACTCGCGCAACCTTCGCGCACGCGAGAACTTCTTTCGCGCACGCGAAATCGACAGAATGAAACCCATTTCTTGCTCCTTTTCTCGCGCACGCGAACTCCATCTTCGCGCACGCTAAGCAAACTCGCGCACGCGAACTCCATCTTCGCTTGCGCGAAAGTCAAGCGTAATTCAAATCATAATTTTGACTTTTTCCCTCCTTTTTGACTTTGGCTTGTAGTTTAAGTAATCCCTTGTAAACCTTCTTTTTTTATCATTTGTAGCAACTTTTATTGGCTAAAACCTACCAATTTACCTTGAAAACACCCTTGAAATGCAATCATGATGAGGAATCATCAGTTATAGTTTTTTATTTTCTTCAAAGTAAGAAACTCCGCATACGGTTCATTTTCCAGTTGAATGCCCAAAAAACTGTTGTGTTGCATATTTGATGCCTTATGCCTCTGTTAAGAATTAATACTTTGTATAGTACATTGTTTGATACTCAAAAGAGCATGTAGTTTCCTACTTTGTAGTTTTTACACTTGATTGCTCATCACTGATTATACATTATGGATGTGCAACATTCATAAGAGCATGAATGCTAGGAGCGTGAGGAAGAACCATATATGTTGGATCAAGGTTATGGCTATTTGGTGTACTTTCCACAAGATCAAGGTGGAGGGTAATTTAGTATATCTGTAAGTTGTTCTGTTTTCGGATCTTTGATGAGGCTGTTCTATTTTTTATTTTTGATGATCCTACTAGTGTCTCACCAACTAGGGAGTGAAACTTTTAATATTTTTGATGATCCAGAACTTATAGAGAAGAAAAGAAAAGCAAATACACGAAGTCTGAAGGAAATGGCTACACTTTTAAGGTACATATACATACTGATTTATAGTTAGATGACTGCCTTCATTTTTTATTCCAATTCAGACCACAATGCATCATTTCAAGTGCATGTGTTCTAGAAATCTGAAAACTGATATGGTTGAATCCAAATCTTAAAAGGGAAGAGCGTGTAATACAATTGATATGTTCTAAGGTTTACTTGTTTCTTTAACTTGTTTTCAGAGTTGAACAAATGTGGCAAGAGTTTCTTAGCTAAGATGGATCAACTACCTAAGACTTGAGCTCATTATATAATCTTCAGGGAGCTAGCCCATAGTAAGTAGTTCTGTTTATGGAGTTATGGTGAGCAACTTTGTTGATGTTCCCTTGTATATGTGAAATTTTTCTATAGCCTCAATGTAATGTATATGAAATGTGTCACGATTTAATTTATATGTATAGTTTAGATTGGATTTAATGTATAATCAATATCTTTAAGTATAACATGCATATTTGCTTTATTTGTCAGTAATAAGATTTAATGAGTGTATATCATGCACATTTAATTAGTTTTTTTCTTTATTATTTCATGGGTGATAAATAATTTATAATCAGCTTAGTTTTGGCCATGGCTTCATAAGTAGCATTTTATAATTATAAATTTTTTTTTTTAAAGCTTGAATTTTGCTGCGAAGTAGCTAGGAATATGTAGATAGAGATTTATTGCAAAATTGCTGTGACAATTCCTAGCAATTTAGTTAGGAAACATAAACTTTTCACAATATTTAACTATGTATTAATTGGGAATTAACTAGGACTTTCTATATATTAGTTGCAAATTAGCTAGGAAATATTTTGGTGGATAATTTGCCGCCCAATCCATGCTAGGACCTATATGACAGCTAATTCACAACAAATCTGTAGCAAACTCTGCTTTGCTAGCGATTAGCTACGAATTAGCTACAAATTGTGTCGTAGCTAAATCCATATTTTCTTGTAGTGTTTGTTTCATATAAATTTACAAAGAGCATTTTTTTTTTAAACAAATAATAAATTTCTCATATGTTTTTCTATTTCGATGAATGTTGAAAGATTAGTACTTACTTTTACACTAAATTACACATGAAATGAATGATTGATTCCATTTTGATAAATAGCTATAACTAATCTAATGAAAACACAAAAGAAAAAAAGACTAATAAAATAAAAGATAAATTCATTCATTTCATTCATCGAGTTTCAATGTCACAAATACTACAGATATATAATATTGTTATCGGATAATAGAATAAAAAGCTTAAAAGGCTAAAATAAAGACCAATTAACAATATAAATACCACTATTATTAATCTCTAGATTATTTAATTAATTACTATTAATCCTCAGTCACATTCTCAAATAAAATGTTAGTTAGAACAGTTGATTGAAAAGTACCTATAGAGTTTTACCAATCCAAACGTCATTTTCAGCACCATATTGATCAATGTAAAATCTTGTCTCCACACGTGCCAAGTTTGCATACCATGGCACGTCCAATGCATAACCCACCTGACCAACAAATTAAGGATCACTCCTCTTTAATTTAGTGCCAATAACTTCATACATTTTTTAGTTCTAGCCACACCTAGTACCATATATATAGTATACATCAAACTGGTCCTATAACATTAATACGTTACTAAACTCCTAAAATGGTCCCATAAATCCCAAAAATTTTGTCCCTCAAATAACACATTAAAAATTTGATCGGTCTATAATGCATAAGTGAAAAAAATATTTCAGCATGTACAAATGATATTAATATGTTATCTTATATATTGACTATAGAACGAGTCTATAGCTAGTTTGCAACAATAATGTGCGCACCGTTAATTTACACTTTTATTCGTACCTCTTCGGGCAGGTTCTTCATTATGATCCATTTATCTATTAGTTCATTTGCTTCTCTCTTTTCCTTCAAAAACTTGGAAGAGAAATGTTTGGCATGTTCAAGAATATTTTCTCCTGGAAACAACACTTGAGTGGCTCTATATAGATTATACATTCCAGTTACAGCTTGTGTGCATTGACCAGCAAAGCAAAAGAATTCACCATTTCTCTCAAAGTGCTTAAACACATCTATAATAAATCAAGATTAGGTCGTAAATTTTATAGGGACTAAAAATATTTAATTTAATGAAAACAGAAGAAAAATTTAATTGTGTAGTAAACTCACTAGCTGAAACTTGATGGCCATGCAATCTTAGTAATCTGAAAGCCATTGCTGTGTCATCAATATCTTGAACATTTGAATTTCTTGCCCAACAAATTCCCTTTTCAGTCCAATATCTGAAATTTAATTTGTACATTATGTCTCATATATACTACTCAATCAATTTGTTCAAAAGGGTAATCAGAACATATTTGATTATTTATTTGAGGGTCATTAATTGTTAATTAAATTACCTGTAAACATAACTCATACAATCTTTGATCTCTTGTTGAAAATATTGTGATATTCCAAGGCGTTGAAGCCGATCAACCACCCAAATATGTTCAAACAAATCCACCGGATACGCAGTTGGAACTGATACATAGAACAGAAACAATCATGTCTTAACCAAATCAGTTAAAATATTATACATGGCATGACATCAACTGATTTGTCATTTAATTTGAATAGAATAATTATGCATAATGATTAAATACATATGTATGTTTTGAATAGAACAAAAAAATACATATGTTGTAGATATATATTAATTTGATAGAAATTCATTATCATCTATGAATTATATTTGTTACAATGCATTTTGTTATTGCTTATGTTTATTAATATATTAAATATTGTAACACAAATGTATTTTAGTATAAATTAATATTGAAAGGGATATGTATGAATATTGCAAGGTGACATAAAGAGCTTAAGGCAAATGGGTTATAGCACTTTACCTCCCCCATTGAACTTGTTGACAATTTTATTCAAGTATTTGAAGCAATTTTCATCTTTAGTTTGCATTAGTGCAAAGGCTGTGGAAGATGGTGAAAACAAGAATGATCCATCTTGAGATTGCAGTTTTAGAAGTTGTGTCCAATTCAAGCCTGATATCCCTTCCAAACTATGGAGCAAAGTTGTGGGCACTTTGTGCATTAACTCTCTTGGTATTCTATTTCAACACCGTACCTCACCACATCAATAATAAATAATAATAATGACAAACACATTTTAATTATTGCACAACTTAAAAGGGCAAAAAGGAAGTAGTCACTTGGGATATAGTCGGGCTCTGTTTGGTAAGTCAAATAAGCTAGCTTTTAGCTTATAAGCTAAAAGCTCTGTTTGGTAACAGTTTTAAAAAAAGAGCTTATAGCTTATTTTACTAGCTTATAGCTTATTTTTTAAACGCTATTTCAAGTAGCTTATGAATTTATAACTTATAGCTTATTATCTTTCTTCCAATTTTACTCATACCATCTTACTTAAAAAAATTAAATATTAATTAAACATATCTTTTTAAATCATTTCACACTTATAAGCTAGTTCAACCGCTAATTTTACCAAACACTATAAATTCAATCAGCTAGCTTATTCGCTATAAACTAAAAGCTAACTTATAAGCTATCCGCTGTAAGCTCATCTGTTATAAGCTAGCTTATCAGCTATCCACTATTTTTTACCAAACAGAGCCTCAATCTAGTCTTTTTTTTAAACATTCAGTCTAGTCTTAAATACAAAATATATTTAGTTTAACCATGATTTATTTTAATTATATTTTATATTTAAGTAGAAAACAAGTAGTATATACTTTTTTTTGTAGTAAGTAGTATATACTTTATGAACACTACATATTAATTATTGAACAAGTATATATTTTTGCTCCTAATTTTCACAAATTTACAATATTGACCCCTAACTTTAATAATATTATTTTTAGCCCCCTAATTTTAGTTTATTTTGCAAAAGACTATCTCCATTGATTTTGACCAAGTTAACAAAAATGTGGACATTGACTCACATGCAGGGACGGATACAATGTGGGGGCAGTGGGGTCAGCCGATCCCACTTGTCAATTTTATTTTTAGTTAATACTTATATATTTATGCAATGTGACCTCGTTTATATGATACTATTTTTTTTTGGTTTATAATAGAGTCACCAAGGATGAAACCTAGACCTTATGCATTCTATCTAAACCTCTAATCATTAGACCAAATTTAGTGACTTACTTATATGATGTGTTATCTCCACATTGTAAATTGCAATAAATTATAAAATATTTTGTTCTTATGTTAATTTTAGGTTTCAATTTGGTCTCTTATGTTTAAAAAATTATAAGTTAGTCCTTTTAGACAAAATTTATATTTAAATCGTCCACGTGACTAACATATTTTCATATGTGGACAACTTAAGAGGGTACTATGTGAAAGTTATAAACAAAATCAACTCAAAATTCAACATTGATAAATATAACTACTTATATTTTTATTTATGATATGATTTTGACCCCACTTATTAAAATTTCTGGATCCGTGCCTTCACATGCCACGGCATGTCATGTAAGTTACTGTTCATATATGCGTTGACTTATTGATGTGGTATGTGAGTAATTGTTCACTAATGCGTTGACTTGATTGAAATCAGTTAGAGGATAAGCCTCTTACAAAATGAGCTAAAGTTCGGGGGTGATATTATGAAAGTGTGAGGATTCAAAATTGTAAAAGTTAGATGTCAAAAGTGCAATTTAGTTAAAAAAAAAAAGTTGCCACATGTAGTAAACTCTATTTAGCTTAACCATGTTGCATTTTAATTTTATTTTTTATTTAAAACAGGAAGAAGTATATACTCCTTTTTTTATCAAATAGTCTAGTGGCTAGAAATTCCACCATTAAGATGGATAAGTGAGATGATCGGAAACCCTGACCCCTACATATATAATATAATATTTTATCAACTGAATTAAACTAAGTATATACTTTTTTTATATAAATAAAGAAGTATTTACTTTATCACCACTACATATTAATTATTGCATAAGCATATTTATGACAATAAAGGTACCTTGTGAGTTTTTCATCTCTCTTTGCAAAAATGTTTTTCAATATAGGAGAATCATTTGGCACATCAATGTTCAATCCTCTAGCTCGTTCAAGAAGTGAAGGGAAAACAACTTCAAACCCAATTAGCATGTGCTCCTCATTCTCATTCTCAAGCTTGCCAAGGTTTTCTCTAAAAAATGTCATTCCTAAATACACATATTATATGATATTAATATTAAAAAATTGATTTAACAAATTATAAAATACCATATGTTAAACAAATTAATTATATAGTGCATAGTTTTCAAAAAGGTTCACTTATGCAATTCAAACTACCATGTCAATATTTAAATCTCTATAAAATCGCGACAAGACAATGTCCACTATATTTGACCGCAATTCTCTACAATATAAAGAATTGCGGCATTAAGAACAATTTAAACCCGATAACAAGACTATTGATTATTACCTTTGTCACACTTTTCTAGATGCATATTCCATGATCTTAACGCAATAATGCAAGCCAATGTATTGATAATACGATCATGAGCTGAAAACAATTGATGATCACCCCACGAACCATCTTGCAGTTGATTTTTGGCAATCCATTCTAGACTAGAAGGATATTGAGGTGTGCCACTAGCATTAACATCTTCAACAAGAGCAACCCAAGCCGTATCATAAGCAGATATATTTACTTCTCCATCTTCCAATGAAGTCAATATTGATTTGATTTTGTTCACCAATCCAACCTTCTTATTAATCATAAAATGAAGATTAATTAATAAATTATACTAACCAAATGAAAAGGTATGAGAAAACAAAATTAGAAAGAGTGATTGAAAAGGGCACCAAAAAAGAAACTCTAAATAAATATTAATTTAATCTTAAAAGTACCCTAATATATTGCTCCTCCTCATCATCTATGACTATGACTATGTCATCCTCCACATTAATCTCACTCAACTTTAACGTTGCTACATTAGTTTGAAATGCTTCTGAATATTCTGCAAAGAAAAATTAAATATTAAAATAAAATATAAATTTTTGAAGGAAAATAAAATAAATATATTTAAATACACAATATGTAAACATAATTAAAAATGATAATAGAGAAATATATATATATATATATATATATATATATATATATATATATATATATATATATGATGGTATCAGACACAATGTCAGATCTTGAACTCTGGATCTCCAACTCCTTTAACCCTTAGTTCAACCAGTTTAACCAGTTGAACTACCATTCCCACCCCGTTTTGAATATACCACCTATATTTGATTCAAACAACAAGATCTCACTTGCCTTATGTATCAAGCTTAATCAGAGATCTAATGCCTCTTGTAGTCCGAAGAGTCTAGAAGCAATATGGACTGATTTGATCAATAAGAGATCCAGACATCCAACAATCTTCCTATAAACACTACAAGAAAACTGCGATTTAGCTTCAAAGATTTTAGCGTCAGACCATTTTGGACGCTAATAGTGTCCATTTAGCGTCCATAAATTCTAACACAAATACCTTTTTTTCAATTGATTTTTTATGTACAACTTTGCATCAGAAGAATGGACTCTATTATTGATGCTAATTATTTTTTAATTTAATTTTATAATTAGCATCTACAAATGTGGACGCTAAAATTTTTTATTTTTATTTTTTTAATTAGAGTCAATGAATTTGGAAGCTAAAAAAAGATTTACTTTTTTTATTTTTTTATTTTCACTCATTATTTTCACATTTCCCTCACATTTTTCCCCAATTATTTTCACATTTCCCTCACATTTTTTCTTACACATTTCATTTCCCTCACTTTTCACATTACACTTCATTTCCCTCACATGATTTCTTACACTAAATTTGTAGAACAACCCTAACTTTCCGTAGAACCCTAACCTTTCACGATTTCCCTCACTTTTCACATGATTTCCCTCACCTTTCATGATGATTATGAACCAATTTGTGAAGCTTAGAACCCCAACTTTTCACATTTCACTTTCCCTTTCGTTCGCTGACCCTTCTTCTTTCGTGATACCCATCGCCGACCAGTTTGTCGTTCGATTACCGTTCTATTTGGATTACTAGTTCGATTAGTAGTTTCACTCTTCCCTTGCCATTCGATTTCACTCTTCCTCGTTCGTTGACCCTTCTTCGTTTGTGATACCCATCACCGACCCATTTCAGTTCGCCGTCATTTGCCGGTTCTTTTGGATTTCTCTTCCATCTCACTGCAAAATCGTCTCTATTGGTTAGTTTTCATTCTCACTGAAATTACTTAATCATTGGATGTTGCTTTTTAAAGAGTTTTGTTTAAGGTCCAGAAAGAAAACTGTGTGATTTGGATGATTTGACTTTGACCATCCAAGTTTTTTTTTGTTATTGTTTTTGTTATTATTATTCATTTGACATGAAATTGAAAGGTAGTAACAGTTTCACTGTGATGTAGTGTGTGTCCTTGGGTGTATCTCTGCGTTTTTTGTTGCTGTATAGGTGTATTGTTGTTTCATTATGATATGATGTAGCTTTTCCTTGCTTTTAATTTATGCGCAGGTTGTGTCTTAGGTAGGTGGTTTGTTAGTTTTGAATTAGTCTCTTAGTGGTAGATGGTGGGGTCTTGTGTGACTCTTTGATGGTGTATCATGTAGATAATAGATATTGAAGCTTGTCATCATATATTGGCTTCAAGAAGTTGGTCCTTGAGGTGCTCATATATGTTCTCTCATGGTATGAGGTAGTATAGTATCTAAAACTTTGATCAGGTTTGAGTTGTCTCTCTGTATCTCTCTCATGGTATGAGGTAGTATATTATCCCCCGATGTTGTTTTGTTAAGGCTAGTTTATTGAATCATATCTATCAATCATGACTTTTCTAAGATGTCTAGGCTGGGTAATTTGTGGGATAGTATGATTCTTACTTTTACTCATGGTTTTTCTGATTTGCTTCTCACTTATTATTGGTTCATGAATCATCATTTATGCCTTTGTAAGAAGAGCTGATTGTTTTGTTGCATTATTATTTACTTATCTGATGGACAATTGTTATATTGCAGCTGCTGATGTGTTCTTATGGAAGTGTAGGAACTGTGGTTTGGGTGTTTTTTGAGCTGCTTGAATATCACTTTCTTACTCATGTGTGTCATTTCAATTATGGTTCTTGTCCTATTGTTTTTGTGGTCCAATGCTCATACCTTTCTTCATAGGTAAGACTCTCTGATACTTGTTGATCTATCTGTTGAATCTAGGCACAATTGTGAATATATTTGATTTTACTCGTTTCTATCTTGTTTGTGTTTTGAATTTTGTTGCAATTTTAGTTTAGTGTTAGAAGGTTATTTCAAGAACTAGGGGATCTGTTCAATTTTAGGCTTTAATTTTGTTTTTCTTTGCATTCCTCAAGTGCCTACACCTCTGTGTTGTCCTTTGAGATTTAAAATAAACATTACATAGAAGCCAAGCAATTATGTTAAGTTAATGTGTATTAACACAAAAGTTTTAATAAAGCGTAATGTATAAGTGTTAACACAAATCTTGGATTAGAAGTAAGACCACTTGCAGATTCATTATTTAATAAAATTTGCAGCTTGACATGTTTGATCTTGGGCTTTTTATTGGCCTGATTGTTGTGTTTAGTGTGTGTGTGTGTGTGTGTGTGAGTGATGAGGTTAGATCGTATCTTAAAGTTTGTTGTAGCTGAGCCTCATAATTGTTATCTACCTTGTACTTTGCTTTTGTATTTTAGTTGTGCTTGTGAGGCTTGTTGTTGGTATTGTGTTTTCTGCTTTTATTTTTGGTCATTATAGTGCATTGTTTTGTTGGTTAAGTGTGTGGGAGTCCTTTAGCTTTTGGTTTTCTTCTTGGCTGCTTGTGGTGCTTTGTTTGTGTTTGATTCAGCTTTTCTTGGTGTTTGTTTTCTAGCTCTTGTACTGGCTAGTGCAGTGTTGCGAATTATGAGTTTTTAATATATTTTGTAGGTTAACCTTCACCGTTCTCTCATCCTCTCTGTGTACCAGTGAAGCTTAATCGCTTTCGTGATAACCTTGGTTGTTTTCCCTTCATCGTTCTCTCAATCTCGCTGAAAATCTATATGAAATTAAATGAATTAACTTTGCCTTTCTTTTGTAATATGCAGTGGTTGACGTAGAGAGCTGCAACTGGAATTAAATGCATTAATTTTGATGGTCTCTAGTGGCAAGCTTTTAATACAAAGGGCCATGTGAGTGTGCAGTTTTTGCCTGCTTTCTTCTCCTGAATAAACAGTGAGTGAATGTGACAATAAAATGATGATTTTGATGTTATTTTTTTGCAGTTTTTTTTCTTTGAAGTATGATTGCTGAGTAAGCTTTTATTGTAATTGTAGAATATGTCATGATTTACTTACTATTTTATTGGATGAATTTGCAATGCTTCTTGAGAAAAGAATAAAATGTAAGGTAATAGGTTTACGAGATGATTGTCTTGCATCTCATATAGTGTGCTAGTAGGATTGAAAGTTAGAGATTAAGGAAGTAGGAAACAATTTCACATTGATTTTTTTTAACTATACCAATACAGATGTGAATACTATAATAATTAAATAAATTATAATACTTTTATTATGCCTATTATGAGTGGTGTTCACTTTTTAATTGTTATTTCTCTCTTTTGGCTAAGGTTTTGGGCCAAATGAAAAGAAGCATCTCAAGTTAGTAACACTTTCATGATTGATTAAATAATAATTTCCACCAAATGATAAACCTTGAAAATATGCAATAATAGGAATGATCAAATCCTGATCAATTTTTTTATTATGCTTGTTTGCTGCAACTTACTACTACCATGGTCTAATCTTTGGCAAGGGTAATGAACAGAGTAGTCACATGACCTTTTAGTGAGTTTGTGATTTTAGATTTATCTGTTGCTTTCATATTTGGACCTGCATTATTGCATTTCTTCTTCATGGCACACCATTCTATTTTCTCAATCTTGGTTTGGATCCTTGTTAAAATTTGTTGTTGTCTTGAATCCTTGTCACAGTTGCGTTTTATCATGTTGATTATATGTGATAGGCTCATGTTGATTATATATATCAAATTGAATGTAACTACACGTGTCAGAGTTGTATCGGTGTTGCATAGTGCCAATTTTTTTTGGTAATAGATTTGACATGTTAATAATATGTATCTAGGATTTGTGTTTTACTTATACCTAAAACTGGCACTAGTGTTGCATGGGGAATTTATATATGCATAAAGTTGTATCAAATTGATTTTGAAATTTACATGAAGTTGTTATTATTATGATGATTGTATACTCTTTAAACGTTGCAAAGTGGCTTGTAATCTGACTTGAATGATTCCACTTTGGCCTTTTGTTTTTAGCTAAATGTTTATCTAATCACTGCTGTTATATATAGGGAGGAAAAGCATTTTTTTTTATAAAAAAAATAGACTTTTTAAATCGGTTACTTACTTAACCGATTTCAAAAGTAAGATTTTAGCGTCCATAACTGGAAGATGCTAATTAGCGTCAGTATTGGTTCCAAATTTAGCATCAGTATTAGCGTCCATTTATGTTAATACTAATTAGCGTCAACATGGACGCTACTGTTTAGCATCAAAGCTTTTACTGTCCTCAAAATTTTGGACGCTAAATTGACGCTAAAATGCTTTTAGCGTCCATTTTTTGCCCTTTAGCATCCATTTTGTGTTGATGCTAAAACACATTTTTCTTGTAGTGAAAGTACTATGAAAAATGCGAGTATTCTACATTATATACTATCATGTTAAAAATCAACAGAACACCTTCCGAACTACACAACTTTTGAACAAGAATCCAATACAATATTATCTACTCTCACTCTCCCATCAAACCAAATTATTATTTTTTTTGTTAGTTTAGTGGCTAGAATTTTACATTTTAAAGTGAATAAGTGGAAGTATCAGAGTTCAAATCTCAATCTTTACAATTACATACAATGTCTTTGCCAATTGAACTAAATTCACATGAACAACCAAGCTATAACTTTAATATATACTACTTACTACAAAAATTCATGAACTACAAACATTCAAGATAGAAGTTAGAACATCTTTATCTAAAATTTTGAGACATCGAATATATAATATGGTACTAATGAGTAATCGTTTAGACTTGAATATATTATACCTTGACTTCGTGATTTGGATATAGCTCTGCATCTTTTCTCTTGTTTGTCTTTAGCCACAAACGACACATCACCTATATATAAAAATATTAATAAATATATAAACATATAAAATATAACATTAATTTTGTTAGATTAGGTAGTTATTCTTTTTCGTTTGGATTAAGGAAAAAACAACAGACAACTGCGTCATGACCTGCATGTGGAAGTGGAATCTTGAAAGTTGACAGTTATTGAGACAAAATCACTTACTAATTAATTAATTCAGCATTCATCCAATAATTATGTAATTGTTTAATATATGCTCTTAGTTTATTTGATACATACTAAACAAAATTGAAATATGTATTTAAATTTAGTATGCTCCTTATAATATACCAACATTAAAAAAAAATTGAATAAAAAATTATTAGTTGTTAATATATTACAATGTTATATTAATTTTTTTTGTAGGACTTGAATCTAAAAAAAAATACTAACATTAAATTAGTTCAAATGGTAAAAATTTTGATTATCTTAAATATGTGGTAAAATTCTTCATACCAATATCACACTACTAAAAAAAATGCTCCTTAATATGCATTAGTTGGATATACTAACTAAAAAGTAAATTAATAAGTAAACTAAAAGCTTAATTGCTTGAAATAAACTCTCAATTTTTTTCTTCCCATAAATGTATAACTTATGTGATAGATAGTGTTATATAATCAACATGATGTTGGAACAGTTACCAATAATACTCTCCCCTAAAAATTGAGTTTGATTTAATGAATCGTTTATCAGGTCAACCTTGATATGGAAAAAAAAAAATTTAAATATCATTTTCATTTTTGTAAGTTTGCAATTTTTTGGTTTTAGTTTCTGAATCATTTTTTCTTGTGAATTCATCCTTGTATGTTCAAATCTTTTTGATTTTAGTTCATAGAGCTAAAATCCGTAGGAAAATCTGCAGGGAATTGAATCCACAGGAAAATCCGCAAGAATTTCATGCGGATTTTAGTTTCATGGACTAAAATCAAAAAATTTGAACATATAAGGATGAATTCGCAAGAAAAAAAGATAGAGACTAAAATCAAAAAATCGCAAACTTACTGGAAAAAAAATGATATTTAAGAAAAAAATGCCCTATGCATGTACTGTTAACTAGAGGATTAGTCTAGGAGAGTCTAAAAAGTATAAATCGTTAGAATACATTGGAGAGCCTACTTGATGTCGAAGATCCTAATTAGTGTCATGGTTTGTTAACTAATATTAATTTATTTCTTAAAACTAACTTCAAATCCTGGCCCTACTGATTTAAATAATACTTGTTTTAGGATTGTTCCTGAAAAATATAGTTTATTGAGATCCTACTTTCGTTTCATTTGATGTTTTGTGTTGTTTTTTTTTCTTCCTTGGTTATGTTTTTGTTCATCTAAAATTTGTTTTTTTAATACAATTTTTAGCATATATAAAAATAATAACCACTTAAATAAATAAGATTTATTTAATGAATGTGAAAACCTTTTTTTTTCTTATAATATAAGATGGAAGAAATATATATATACATTACACTTACATAGAGATGATTTGGATAATAGATGAAGGAAGTGAGAAGAAGATGAAGAGTAAAATGGAAAAGAGAAAGAAGGAAGGTGGTAGTGAGTAGACATGATGTGTGAATTGATAGATGGAAGTATCGTACTTTAGTTTAAGTGATAATGAAAGAAAGATAATTATAAGTAATTTTGTTTAAAAGCCAAATTAAGGAGAGGCGCAAATAGACAAAAGTGGCTTCTCTTGAGATTCTTATTAATGGATGCATGGAATCAAACCATTAATTGAAGATTCCTCTTTTAAGTTTTTTTTTTCCAACACCATTATTCGGCTTATTGGATCGTCTAATCTTTTTTGAAAGTCAGTTCTGGCATCAAGTGGTTCCAGCTCCATCTCGATCGCAGTTGTGAGGAATCAAACTGTGATCCTCCCTACTAAGTCTATCGTCAATCATTACTAACCAACTAATGATTATTCTTTTCAAGTCTTTTTTACTCTTCATTCCAATATACTTTTATCGGTCTTTTTTTATAAAAAATAAAAATGATAATTTATTTGTTTTTTTTAAGAAATTTTAACCAATTTTTAAGTGTTAGAGGTTCAATTTTATTTGTGTCCTTTTTTATTATGAGAAAAAAATATTAAAAATAAATAAAATAGTGAAATTAAGAGTAATTAAATAAAAACATTTATGGAATAAATTTAAATTTATAACAATATTAAATATTCTTTTCATTTTTGACAGCCATCAAATTGCATTTGTTTAATTAGCAGTTTCTCTATTGTTTCTATGCAACTCTTTGGACATTCCTTATGCCTTTATTAATATATTTTCCTTTTTGTTGCGGTAAAATAAAATAATAATAACTATTTACAATGTATTTTTTTAGTCTTAATAATTTCTGTGTTTGTTTCTTATAAAAAAATAAGAGAGTATGTTTTAACACATATAGAATTGTTTATTTAAATTTTCCTAAAAATAGTAAGTTGCAGATGCATTTGAATCAGATTCATATTAAATGACCTTCATATTTTAATTAATCGAATGCATTTGTATATACGGGAACTAGTTGTACTCAATATGCTTCCTGTGTATACTTTTTAATTTTAATTTCTTGGACTCTTAGTTTTGTTTTTTTGACGCAAGACTCCTAGTTTGTTCGAATTTTGACCCTCCTACATATATAATGTATTTTTCTGCTAATTGAGCTAAGTTTAGAGAACAATTCATAGTTATATACCTACAAATTTGACTTTCAAAATGCCAAAACTTGAGGTACTTGCATTTTCAAATAATGAAATTGGCCGGTACACAAAACTTTTTAAAATAAAGGTCCGTACTTGCAATTTAGTGGAGTTGTGGTGGGTAGAGAGACATGTCTTGGATATTTGAAAAATGAGATTTGGATCTTCTCCAATTATTCTCTCATGTTTTCTCTCCAATTGTTAATCTAATGGTTCACAAATTAAAAAGATGTTTTTTCTCTCTCTTCTCAAGTGTTTTTTTTTAATTTGTGAACCATTAGATTAACAATTGAAGAGAAAACATGAGAGAATAATTGGAGAAGATCCAAACCGTGAAAAATGTGGTCTTTCAAAGTGTTAAGAATTTGGATTAACATCAACGGAGGTGGAGCTACAATTGAAGGGGTGTAATGTAAAATTTTCACATCATACTCCAGACAAGGATTTCTAAGGCAAAAAGTACACATTATTGGATACCTTTGGGCCGTAAATAAATAAAGGTGACCCAATAAAACAAGGGAATTTCTTTTCGCACTCACCATGTTTCTCACGCACCCCTTTGTTTTTATTTTTACCATTTTTAGTATAGAAGTAAAAATTGGAAATTTGGAAAAATCACCTTCCACTATTCAATTAGTGAACAAAAACATGACCTCTTCGATAAAAATAACAATATATTACATTGTGATGAAGATCAATAGCATAAATATAAATTAAACACATACGATTTCATCTTAATCATCCTAAGATTCAATCATGCACGCCGTGATTTCATCAAAGGTCTTCAGACAGATCGACTTAAACAAAGCTCACCAATATTACGACTAACTCGGCCGGTTCTTTCAAATTGTACCGGTAGAAAATAGTGAACACACTTCTAACATGTCTGTTTAAGTCGTCCGACGGACGACGATACTCAACATTGAACACCCTTCTTGCACCGCGGCGGTATAAACGACTGCTGAGTTGGTCTAACTGATGATTCAAACAAAACTACGTAACATCGACGTTGATCTTAAACAAAGTGAGTTTCACTTGTTGCAGTATGTTGTAGTTAGGTGAGTATTCCTTTCCACGGGATAAATATTTATTTTTTTGTTGTTGTGAATCATATACGTGAACCAAATACCTTTATTTATAATGATTTTGGTATGTTTAAGACGACACAAACTATTGGTGTATTTTGTTGGTGTATTTTGGACCACATACTTTGTGATGTGATCTTAGTATGAACTCTCTTTACAAGAAGAATTGGTTCACAAATGGAATAAAAAGAACCAATTGATTTTGGTTCAAAGTTTTATTTTCGTAGGTTTTAACCTATCTATCTTGTTTTTTGTATATTTGGAATTCTACATGTCCGATGAATGTGATTTCAGTTGTGTTGGAAAGCTAACATAATTTCCTATAATTTTGCTGTTGGACACAAGAGTAAATACATATTACAATCAATGGGCCGGAGTTTTATGATTTAGACAGCATGAAGGGCTTTCTTATTATTGGTCCAAAGAGTCTTGTTCATTGCATTCATTTAATGATTCACGTGCTGGAAAATTTATGGAAGCACTACTATGATTTTGAAAATTACTTTTGGTGCCTACTGATTTTTGGGCGCGTCCTACGAAATTATAAAAATACCCTCGTCTGTTACTTAAGTCACGGACCTCCCTTAAAACATCTTACCAAATTTTATTTTTATAACGTCTGCTACTTAAGTCACAGACGATATTTTTCAAAATTTCTCATTTTTCATACATCCGTGTCTTAAGCCACAAAATGATATTTTGGTCATTTCATAGGGCGCGCGAGTAACTTATAGAATGACAAAAGTACTTTTGATAATTTTTCATGAGCAATTGGACATTGTTTCTTTTAATTTCTTTGAACTTTTCACAATTGGGTTATCACATAGACTTGCAGCACAGCTAGCTTGATCCACATCAGAGTTCTCATCAAGAAAATTTATCTTCCAGCCCCATGTTTCTTTTATACCCCCCAAAAATCTGATTTTGCCCTTGATAAAAAATTTGGTTCACAGAAACCGAAATTTTTCTAGTTCAAATTTCAGGAAAATTTCGGGTTTTAGAAACCATAGTTGGATTTCAAGGCAAAAAAAAATCCGGTTTATAGAAACCGAATTTTTTATGAAAGGCAAAATAGGAAACTTAGGGGGTAAAAAAGAAACATGGGGGCTGGAAGAGAAAAGATCTCTCATCAATACAATCAAAACGGTTCTCCTTATTCTCACAAGAAGGTTGAAATGGTGAAAGTGGACCTAAATTATAGAATTCTTGTAGCCCACAAGTTGTTATCAGCCCATTGTTTTACTATCTCAATTTCCTCGCCCAAACTATAGGAAATGTTACTTATCATTGATAATGATATATATTTTTTTTAATTGGGAGATTGTAAAATACCTATCAAGCATGTTTGATATTTCTTATATATGTCGGTTTGAAGACTTATCTGTTGGGACCGATGACTTAGAACCAACATTATAGGCGTGATTTGTGAATCTTGTAGAAAGCATCAATATGTGCGGATACCATAAAAATATAGCTTTCTTTCTTAGGTAATCAAGCCATAAACAAAAATCTAAAAATTTCACATTAAGCTAATCATTACTACTACTATATTAAAAGTATTAACATGCAACTCATCCATCAATGACACAACTGACAAGGCTATTATGATTGAAGATTTTTAAGGCTACTATATTTGTTATTGTTTATATATATATATATATGGGGAATGCTAATGCACACCCACTCTTTTTTATGAAGGTGTGCATTAACAACATACACCTTAGGGTGTATTTAATAACTTTTTAGTTATCTTTTGCTAACACACACCTTCTGAAAAATAAGTTGGTGGATTATAGCAAATGCCTATAGGAGTTGCTAACGTACACCCACTTATTTTTTAGAAGGAGTGTTTTAGCAACATACACCTGAAGGTGTATTTATTTATTTTTTAGTTATAACTTGCTAATGCACACCTTCATAAAATTGAGTGGGTGTGTTATAGCATATCCCTATATATATATATATATATATATGTTGCTTTCCATTTTTCTTGTTTGAATTAATTAAGAAGATTGTTTTGTTTTATGTAGTATTTCATTTCCATTGATTTTCACATCTCATGTTTGGTTATGTTTGGTGTTATATATAAGCCAACACTAACCTAGATTTAAATATTGAGTTCAATTTAATTGCACGCAGTCAACACATCTAAATTTAATCGAACGATATAAATATAAGTGATTGTTGCAATCACATGATTGTGACCAAACACATCCAACAATTATTTTTTATAGTTATCAACAATCATATATATGGATAACCTCTTGCTGGTCATTGTTAGATGTCAAAATTTGCAAAACCTTTTGGACTTAAAGTGATTTCATCTTAACAGCCTGGCTTTAAAGTGGACTTTTCTTTTCTTTGTTTGTTGATCAACTTAAAAGCCTCCTAGTAGCATTAAGTTGTAGGCACAAAAAATGTCACAAACTGCAAGATCACAATAGGTGACATGTATGCATTCAATCATCTCTTGAAGATATTATTAGGTATAAATTGGAAAATCTTGATAACTAATCATTTGATGGATAAATCATTAAAAATATAAAATTGAATTGAACACTGTTGCATGCACAAACTCAATTTCAAACCCGTCTATTTTTTTCTTCATGTCTTTTCTTTCTTTTTTCTCATTGAGCTAACACCAAGTAATGACCGATTCCGAAGAGCTTCCAAAGAAAGTCAGAAACCTTCGATTGAACCCAAATGATTTCAAACCACATTTTTGAACATCCACAATACATCATCAATAACAAAATTATTAAGTGAGAAAATTATAAGCTCCTTTAACCGAAAGACTGGACAAAATATGTAGTAAGGGACAAGGCAAAAACAAAAATATTTTGTCTCTCACTGAACTACGAGACAACTTTTTGTCCATAGTAAAGTATAAAAAATACAAAAATATCCATATTATTTTTTAATATAAAAAATATTATCTCTCTACCATAAAGTTTTGTCATATCATGTACTATCTTGCTCTGTCCTATACTATTTTATCCAATACTTGCTGTTTTATGAATCAAATGCACCCTGAGTGTTTTTAGAAGGAGTGTGGATATATATAATTTGAGTGTAATTCCGTGTTTTAGGAGGAGTGTTTTTAGAAGAGTGTTTTAGCAAGTTATAATTAAAAAGTAGTTAAGGTGTATTTTACTATAACACTCATTCTAAAAAAATATATATATAATTTAGCAACTTCTAATATAGGTATTAGCTATTGTACACCCATTTATTATTTTTTTAAAAAACATGCATTAGCAAATGATAACTAAAAAGTAGTTAAATATACCTTAAGGTAATGAACATCTTCATAAAAATAGTGGGTGTGCATCAGTAAAACTATATATATATATATATATATATATATATATATATATATATATATATATATATATATATAGTCAAGATCAAATGATACTAAAGTGTCAAACTTAAAAATATGACACATCCGATAATTTTTTACTAGATAATCATATTACAAAATTGACCGTTGGATTGAACTATATTATAACATAGATCATGTTTATAAAATATAACATTAATCGGAAATCGGCCAAGGTTATTATGTATAAGCCTGATACTTATGCACGCTGCATAAGTAAAGCACAGTCATCAGATTGACGACTACACATGTAATAATCCTAGCATCCTCCCTTCCCTGTTCAGTCTCACACGCTCTTTCGCGAGAAAGTGAAGCGGCCAGTGAGAGATGGAGAAGAGAGACCGACGGTGGTGCGGTGGACATGCAGTGGTGGTCTGATGGTGGTCCGGTAGCGATGCGGCGGCGACGGAGACAACCAGAATCGGCAATAACCGGAATTGACGGCGGTGGTTTTGTGCGGTGGAAAACCTCTTCCACTATTTCTTCAATCCTGTTTTGATTCTCCTCCTTGTGGCCATTTGTTCTTTTGTTATGTTTTTATGTGTTCTGTTTCTTTGATTTTGTTTTGGGTTATGGTGGTTGGTAGTGATTTGTAGTGATGATGAATGAAAGTGAATGTGGTAATGGAAGGTGCTGTAACAACAATCAAGTTTTTCTTCTCTTTTCTATTGATTTTTTTTATGGGATTTTTAGTAAGAATTTTGTGTGGATGTGTGTTGGTTGTGGTTACTGGTTTGTGTAGTTGAGCATTTTGATACTATTGTTAGCAGGTTCAATTTTGTGTTGTAACAACAATGTTAATTTTTGTATTTCAATTTGTGTTTGTGATTGTGCAGGTGTTGTTTCAGAGATCTCCGTGCTGAGGGGCTGATGCTATTTAGTTTTGTGTTTCTGTTTGTAGGCCTCAGTTTGTTTAGCTTTGGTTAAGCTTAGTGTTTTGGTATAGTAGCATTCTTTAGTTTGCAGGTCTTAGTTTGTTGTATTCTTTAGTTTTATTAAGAATAAATAAGAACAATATTTTTATAGAGCACAAATTGTAATGGGGAATAGGAATAGAAAATGGAGAATATGAAAATGAGATTATGATGTAAAAGATTATTTTTTGTAATTGTCGATTCTTTTTCTAAATTATGATTGAAAATGGATGCTACAATGTTCATTTATGTGCTAACTAGTAACTACTATTGGTCTTAAAGTTGCACTGAATGTGAAAATAACCTATGGTGATAATTTTGTTCTTATGGTTTGCACAATTATTTTGAATAAGAGATCTACTTTGGTTTCACATACAACACTACTGAAACCATTAAGTCACACTTATGGTTTTAGTTATAATATTTATTTTGAATAAAATATGAACATTTTATTGGAAACAATAAGAGATCTACTTTGGTTTCACATACAACACTAGTGAAACCATTAAGCCACACTTATGGTTTCAGTTATAATATTTATGTTAAATTAAATATGAATATTTTATTGGAAACCATAAGAGGGCTACTTTGGTTTCAGATACAACACTAGTAAAACCATTAAGTCACACTTATGGTTTCAGTTATAATATTTATTTTAAATTAAATATGAATATTTTATTGGAGACCATAAGAGAGCTACTTTGGTTTCAGATACAACACTAGTGAAACCATTAAGTCACACTTATGGTTTCAGTTATAATATTTATTTTAAATTAAATATGAATTTTTATTGGAAACCATAAGAGGACTACTTTGGTTTCAGATACAAAACTAGTGAAACCATTAAACCACACTTATGGTTTCAGTTATATTATTTATTTTGAATAAAATATGAATATTTATTTTCTGTCTATGCATCACTGCATTAGCATTTGAAAAGAAAAGACGGTACATGAGAATCAATGATTCACGATTTTCACCATAAAATCAGAATTTAGTATACAAATATGGAGAAAATTGATATGCATGTGCAAATCTAAGTAGTTCAAACCATCAAATCAACAGTTGCATGGTAGAAGCTAACAAAACAACAAACACAATAGAGAAACTACTGCTAAAATATGTTTTGAATAGAATCGAAACTCCCAGCAATCGAAAAGCACAAACACTTAGCATATTTTGTCATTCTTTGAATCTTAAATACTTATTAATTTTAAATGCCTTTTATTTTAATTAAAAATAAAGGCTAACACATGCACTCTTCAAGTCACAATCCTAACAACTATTATGTTGCATCTGCTATCTTTCTAAGCATTTCCTTATAATATAATGTTGCTTTCTAAGCAATTCTGAGATCCATAATATTTGCTACTTCCTGAGCTTTAGCTCCCTTTGGCCAATTCATTGATGAAGCTGTTCTTTGACTAGTTTTCTTAATCTCACCTGCATATATGTAAAATAAATGGTTTAGGAAGCAACAATTAAGCATCAACTATCTGAAACCATTCTACCAGCTAAATGATTTATGAAGCAACAATTAAGCATCAAAGCAGCAATTAAGCGTCAACTATCTGAAACCATTCTGTATGCAAAACTGGAATCATTATAAGATATGAAAAGCAACATTGATTCATTTAAAGGCAATAAATAAATATAATATATATATATATATATATATATATATATATATATATATATATATATATATATATATAGATATATAAACTCTAGTTTTGATACCAAAAGAAAACATGTTCTACTGGTTCAACATGATTTTTAAATGGTTGTAGTCCATTCGTGTTTCTGCACACCCACACCCTTGCAGCCAATTTTAATGTCTCAGATTTCAGCTCAGCCAACAAACAAACATATGGAATGCATAGATTACAAATTTGCAAATAGGGAAAATTCAAAAACTGTTACAGCAAAAAACCAATCAACCACTTCAGAATCATGTGAAACAGATTAATTCACACATTTTATATCAAAAAATTCAAGAGTCACTTCACATATTGAAGGAAAACAAGGGAGACTAATCAGTTCATAAGTAAAATTGCAAACATTGTTTGAGAGAAGGGGTAATTCTAGGTCATATGAATTTTTCTCAACGTTATGATTGTCAGATGAATAAGCAACATCTTCATGTCATCTTTAATTGAAAATTAAACTGTGAAGCACAAGGAATAAGCTCGAACCTGTTTTGTTTTCATCTTTTTGCTGTTTGTTTCGGTTGAATGTTGATGACGGTTGAATAAGCTCATGATGTTGTGTTGTTGTCGGCGATGGTGAAGTGTTGTTGCCGGCGATGGTGAAGAGCTCTATGATGGCGATGAAGGATGGAATCGGCGACAGTGATGATGATTTCTGCGATGGTGATGAACGATGAATTCGAACTCGTCTGCGTTGGTGATGAACGATGGTGATAGAAATGGGAAAAGCAAAAAGCTAAATGTTGAGGGTGGGGTGTATAACGAAATTGGAGGGGGTGCAAATAGGAAGTTTATGCACGCTGCATAAACTATCCTTATGCAGGATAACCGGACCCTCGGAAATCATTTGATATATCAATGAGATGTATCAAAATTAACACATTTTTTTAATGTTCGTAAGATTTTAATTTTGATGTATCTCATTGACATATCAAATAATTTTTGATTGATGTTATATTTTATATATATATATGATCTATGTTATAGTATCTTTCAATCCAACAATAATTTTTTGCAATACGATTATCTGATAAAGAATTATCGGAGGTGTCATATAAAATTTTGATACCTTAGTATCATTTGATTTTCAAAGTCTTGCATCAAATAGTCATAAAAACTTGAAAATCGTAATTTGATTGACACTAATCTTCTAAGATCTTGCATCGAATAAAATTATAATCTAGTGACAACAACCCGTGTAATAATTGTAAGAAAGCATCATTTAAAGTTTGAACAAAGAAATTGTCATATCACATCTAAAATTCTAATTTTGGAAGAGTACCGTCAAAAGTTGATCGATGGATGCATCTAATGGGTTTTGTTTAAGGTAAAATGAAGCTAATGCAACAATCTAGAGGATAAACCTATATATGAAAATGAAAGCTCAAATAATTAATGGAACAATGTTAAGGGAAAACAATAGAAGTGATGAAACGGAGCCGAAAGACATACAGTGAACTGAAGGACCATTATCAAGGTTTGACAATATAAATGAAAACCATATAAACATTTGAGATTAATTATTTCTCTTTTTACATTTATACTTCCAGTCAAATTATACTTGGGTACATTAATAAAAATAATACTAAATTGAGTGATTTAGTTAATAATTTTCAAGGTAAATTGTTTGTTATTTGACAGTAGTCTTAGTGTATCTTTGATTTTAATTCTGGAGCACTCATAATTGATTCTAGACATATAGAATTGATTTTGTTTTGTTTGGTTTCTCAAAAGTAGAATTGATCTGTAACAGTGTATATAATACTATGCAAAATATATATGAAATAAGGAGGAATTTCTTATTGGACTTTTAACAAACAGTTTCAGTGCAATAGAGAGATGTGAAAATAGAGTTTGAGAGAGAGAGGTGAACAACTTCAATCATCACATGACTAACAAATGACCCTATTACAGCTTTTATAAGGATTCATTCCTTCACATAGTCACTCCACATGCTATGAGGTTTGTGTGCTCTCTTTCCTCTACGCAGCTCCCGCGTTTCTTGGCTTGTGATAACAGAATGAATATTTTGTGTGGGGTCCATTTGATTTGCTGAGTCACCTGCCTCTAGAGTATTTGTAATATTTGGCTTCATTACAATACCATCCCCATTAAAAGAAACCTTGTCCTCAAGGTTGAGGGAAGGAAACTTGGCTTGTATGGTGTTGACATCCTCCCAAGTAGCTTCTGCTGCAGAGTATTGGTCCCATTGGATTAGAACTTGGTGTACTTTCTGTGAGCCTCTTATGATAGTTCGTACCTGCAACACATCAATTGGTTGTATGCTAGGACCAATGTCAGTCATAGTAAGAGGTAAAGGCAAATACTGCTCTTCTGCAACTCCCTTAAAAGGTTTGAGTTGAGAAACATGGAACACAGGGTGAATCTTAGCATCTTCTGGTAATTTCAACTTGTATGCTACCTCACCAATTCTTGCTATAATTTCAAAAGGACCAAAGTACCTCAAACCCAGCTTCTGATTCTTTCTCAAAGCCACAGAATATTGCCTGTAGGGTTGTAATTTTACTAACACCAAGTCTCCTATTTTTAATGTGATGTCAGACCTATGCTTGTCAGCCTGTTTCTTCATGTATTGTTGAGCTCTTATAAGGTTGTCCTTCAACTGTTGCAGTATTTTATCCCTTTCCATCAACTCCTCTTGAAGTGTTGGAGGGTCATTAGCTTGAGCTACATATCTGGTGAGGTAAGGAGGATCTCTGCCATATAATGCCTTAAATAGGGTCATGCCAATACTAGTTTGAAATGCTGTATTATACCAAAATTCAGACCATGACAACATCTTATACCATAGCTTAGGAGTATTAAATGAAAAACATCTGAGAAACAATTCTAATCCTTTGTTAAGGACCTCAGTTTGGCCATCTGATTGAGGGTGATACGCAGATGTCATAGCTAAGGTAGTACCTTGTAATTTGAACAAATGTTGCCAGAAAGCACTTGTAAAAACCTTGTCCCTGTCAGATACAATGGATTTTGGCATTCCATGCAATTTTACCACATTATGCATAAATGCTTCAGCTACTGACTTACTATTGTAATCAGTCTTCATAGCAATGAAATGAGCATATTTGGTTAACCTGTCCACCACAACCATAATAGTAGTGTATCCAAAAGAGAGAGGCAACCCAGTAATAAAGTCAATTGCAATGTCTTCCCACACTTGTGAGGGTATAGGCAATGGCTGTAGTAATCCTGCAGGTAGAGTGTTGGTAGTTTTGGCCTGTTGACACACCAGACAGTTTTGCACATAGTCAAAAATATCTTTTTTCATAGCAGGCCAATAGAATTGGGACTTGATTCTAGCCAATGTCCGGGTCATCCCAGCATGACCACCAATTGGTGATGTGTGGAACTCATAGAGGACTTGTTGTATCAGTGTTTCCCTTGAGGGAATTACCATTCTATGCTTCCAATATAAAATCCCTTCTCTCACAGTATAGTGTGCTGGAGCTAGACCCTGCATACATTTCTGCATAATTTCTAACAAGTTAACATCCTGTTGTATTGCTGCCTTAACTTGTTGAGTAAAATTGCATTGTGGTTCAGACCAAGCCAGTGTCATCAATCTTGATAAAGCATCAGCTGCAAGATTCTCTTTACCCGGCTTATATTCAATCACAAAATCATATCCCAGAAATTTGTGTAACCATTCTTGCTGTTCAGGGGTTTGTAATGATTGATCCATTAATGATCTCAGACTCTTCTGATCAGTACGAATGACGAACCGATGGCCAAGGAGATAATGTCTGAATTTTGCTATAGCTTCAGCTATTGCAAGCATTTCTCTAAAGTAAGCAGATTTCTTTTGATTTCTGGGTACCAATTTCTTTGAGAAGTAAGCAATAGGATGATTGTCTTGGTGGATTACTGCACCTATTCCCACCCCAGAAGCATCAGTTTCCAATATGAAGGGTTTGTGAAAATTTGGAAGTGCCAATACAGGTGCAGATGTCACTGCTTCCTTGAGTTGTTGAAAAGCTATTTCTGCTTGGTCATTCCACTTATAGCTTTCCTTTTTTAACAAATCAGTCAAAGGAGCAACTATCTTAGCATAAGATTTAATGAATCTTCGATAGTATCCAGTAAGACCCAAAAAGCCTCTGAGTTGCTTAACATTTTTGGGAGTATCCCAATTCAAAACAGCTTGCACTTTATCCTTATCCATAGAAACTCCTTGACCTGTGACCATATGGCCCAAGTACTCTATTTCTGAAACTCCAAAGGAACATTTGGACAGTTTAACAAATAATAAATTGTCTTGCAAAACTTTCAGAACAGCATCTAGATGTGTTAAATGATCTTGCCAAGAGCTACTATAGATCAAAATGTCATCAAAAAAAATCAACACATATTTTCTTAACACATTCTGAAATATATGGTTCATCAAACTTTGAAAAGTTGCAGGTGCATTTGTTAATCCAAATGGCATTACTAACCATTCATAGTGTCCATGATGTGTCCTGAATGCTGTTTTGTGTCTGTCCTGTGGCTGAAGCAATATCTGATGATAACCTGACCTTAAATCAAGTTTTGAAAAATACCTGGCTCCAAATAGTTCATCTAACAATTCATCCACAGTAGGAATGGGGAAGCCATCCTTAATAGTAAGAGCATTCAGAGCCCTATAATCAGTGCAAAATCTCCATGTACCATCCTTCTTCTTCACCAACACTATGGGAGATGAAAATGGACTGGTGCTTGGTTGTATAATCCCCCGCTGTAGCATATCCTGCACCATCATTTCAATTTGATCTTTTTGACTGTGAGGATATCTATATGGTTTCACTTTGACTGGATTAGCTCCCTCTATTAAAGGAATGCTATGATTATGACTCATGCTAGGTGGCAGTGTAGAAGGAGTTTTGAACAAATCTTTGTAAGTATGTAATAGGATAGCAATCTCAGGTTCAATGTTGGTGGGTAATTCTTTGAAAATATCTGTAGTTTCAGTGGATTTGAGCCATTGCACTGTGAAGCATTCATCAATAGCATCAGTGTGTTGAAGTCTCTTAAAATGATGAAACTGAGCTGGAGATGGCCTGGCTGCAGATTCTCCCAGTAGTGTCACAAATTTACCTTCCAAAAAGAACTTCAGTGTTAAAGAAGCATAATCAGCAACATGTGGTCCTAATGTTGCTAACCATGAAGCACCTAAAATCACATCTGCTCCTGCAACAGGTAATAAGTAGACAGGTATCTCAAGTTTATTGCCCTGTATATCCAATGGTAAGTGTTTGATCATTCCTTCTGCAGTCATGATCTCACCATTACCCACTAATACTCTGAATGTTGAAGCTGGTTCAACTGGTAACTTGAGACATTTTGCAATTCGTGGCTGAAGGAAATTATCAGAGCTCCCTCCATCAATTAAGATCTGAACCTTAATTTGCCCAATTCTCCCAGTAGTGTCACAAATTTACCTTCCAAAAAGAACTTCAGTGTTAAAGAAGCATAATCAGCAACATGTGGTCCTAATGTTGCTAACCATGAAGCACCTAAAATCACATCTGCTCCTGCAACAGGTAATAAGTAGACAGGTATCTCAAGTTTATTGCCCTGTATATCCAATGGTAAGTGTTTGATCATTCCTTCTGCAGTCATGATCTCACCATTACCCACTAATACTCTGAATGTTGAAGCTGGTTCAACTGGTAACTTGAGACATTTTGCAATTCGTGGCTGAAGGAAATTATCAGAGCTCCCTCCATCAATTAAGATCTGAACCTTAATTTGCCCAATGGAGCCTGAAAATCTCAAAATTCCCATGTGACTTGTACCTTTCATAGCATTGAAGGAAAGGTGATGTTCAGGTAAGTTGGTGGTAGGGCTGTTGGTAGTTATATCAGGTGGCTGAGTCTCAACTTCAATGTCTGGTTCATCCTCAGTGTCATCATAGTGCAATAACATCAATTGCCTATTAGGGCACCTATGTGTAAAGGAGAATTTGTCATCACACCAATAACAAAGGCCTTTGTCTCTACGCAATTGCATTTCTGCTGGTGATATGCGTTTGATGTTGGGATTTTTCTGAAATTGACTCATTGGGCGTGTAGGGGGTGTGTTGAGGATGGGGGTTGAATTTCTAGTTGATGTTTCTGGTTTGTTGGGGAAGTTTTTATTGGTGGAGAAGTTTGTATGATTGGGTTTCTGGGTTTTGGGATTTGAGTTATATTTCTCTTCATACACCTTAGCTAGGGACACAGCTTTCACAAGGGAAGAGGGCGTGTGGATTAACACATCACGCCGAATCTCATTGTTCAAACCACTCACAAAACAGTCAATTAAAGCATCATTACTCAAACCATAAACACGATTTGCTAACGATGTGAATTGCAAATAATATTCAGCCACATATCCTGATTGAGTTAATTTAAACAGAGTAGCGCGAGGAAACTCGTAAATGGAAGGACCAAAATCCAATTCCAACGCGCGTGTAAACTCAATCCAAGATGTAAACGGATGAGTTCGTTGAACCATTTGGTACCACGGAACCACATCTTTGTCCAGATGAACAGAAGCAATGGTTAAACGATCTAGATCCGGAGTATCATAATAATCCAAAAATTGTTCAGCACGGAAGATCCATTCATGCACATTACTACCATCGAAACGAGGAAATTCGAGTTTCACGTTTCTCACCTGAAATGGAGGTCGGTTATTGAGTCCAACACCATGGTTCTTCTTCGACGGAGTCTGGTCGATGAGAATGTCAAGCGCGGTGAAGATCTTTGCGAACTTCTCTGCATTTTCAGCTTCGGATCTTTCTAACCGTTCAAAAATCTCACTCTGAAGGATTATCATCTCCTCAGTACTGCGCTTGTTCTCAGATGAATTTCTGCTACCGCTGGGTTGATCCATGGTGAGATGAAAGCACCAATGTAACAGTGTATATAATACTATGCAAAATATATATGAAATAAGGAGGAATTTCTTATTGGACTTTTAACAAACAGTTTCAGTGCAATAGAGAGATGTGAAAATAGAGTTTGAGAGAGAGAGGTGAACAACTTCAATCATCACATGACTAACAAATGACCCTATTACAGCTTTTATAAGGATTCATTCCTTCACATAGTCACTCCACATGCTATGAGGCTTGTGTGCTCTCTTTCCTCTACGCAGCTCCCGCGTTTCTTGGCTTGTGCTAACAGAATGAATATTTTGTGTGGGGTCCATTTGATTTGCTGAGTCACCTGCCTCTAGAGTATTTGTAATATTTGGCTTCATTACATGATCCTGCCTATAGAATTGATTCTATTTGAAACTATATATAAATCGTAGCTTCTGATTCTAGAATTGCTTTTTATACTCAAATTTTTTATTCAACTCACTTTTGCATGAATATATCCAAACATAAATCACTTTAATATAGAAATTAGCTACTAAGTTGCATTGTCCATAATCGGTTTTGGAACTAACTCAACTAAATAGGCAAGGTTGCAACCGAGAAAAATGTAGTCATATTGGACCATTTAGAGCTAACAACTTAAGAATATTTTTAAATACAAACGGACTCTAAAATATCTTTACAAATATCTATAGAATAAAATGTGATGGCATGAATTTGTAAAAAATTTATTGGATACAAATTAAAATCTTAAACTTGCATATTCCAAGTACTATTTTCCATATGTACGTATTGGTGTATAAATGATAATTTATATAGGAGTGAACAGTCAAAAAAGGACAAGAATAAAGATATAAAAGAAGGAAAAGGACATGAGTGCCCTCAAAGTATTGAGTTTGAGATGATGCCATGCATCCTTGAGTGGGAATCTCAAGAGAAGTCATTTCTGTCTCTTTGCCTCTCTTTTGGCTTTTAAACATTCACTTGCTATCTAACTTTCTTTCATCATCACTTAAACTAAACAATACTTACCTCCTTCTCTCAACACTCACACACACACATCATGTCTATTCACTTCTCCACCCACTACCACCTTCCTTCATTCTCTTCTTCTAATTATAATTTCTCTTTTCCATCTTCTTCTTCTCTCTTCTTTCATCTCTTCTCCAAATCCTCTCTAGGTAAGTTTAATATTCAATTCACTACATTAATTTCTTATACATGGTGGTGAATGATAAACGTCCATGTTTTAATTACAAACCATAAAGAAGTTTTGTCTTTTTTATTTATATATTAATTTTTAAGTTGTTTATTTGATTATTTTTTCTTTCTTTTATATGGCTTGTTATAAGTTTCTTTTATGGAGACATTATTCTATAACCCAATCTTTTTAAATATTTAACCACAAAGTTACATGCTAATTAATTATACAATAAATTAAAACTAACATCCAAATGGAACATAATCAAAGAATTATTCATTATTATTTTTGTTACTTAACTTCAACCTTACTTGTAGGTAAGGAAAAAAAAAAGCTTCAACCTTACTTTATTTTCCTCCCCTTGCATATTTACATATTCATGGCTTCTATTGTTCATGTAAAAGAGCAAAATAAACCATTTTATTTATTGTTACAAAAATAAACCAATTTAATTATTAGGAACTTAATTTAGTTAAGAACATAGTCATTTTGGCTCTATGACTTTCAACTTTCAAGATTTCATTATCACAAGCAGGCCGCAGTTGTGAGATGTTTACTTGTATTTTGTATTTTCCTTAGCCCAAAAAGAAAAGGACATTAATAGAAAAAAAAAATATTACTTCACACCCAAAACTAACAAAATTAATATTATTTATATTCATATTTTATTGTATATAGGTGATGTGTCCTTTGTGGTTAAAGACAAACAAGAGAAAAGATGCAGGGCTATATCCAAATCAAGAATTCAAGGTATATATGTAATTGAGATTCTTAAACATAACAGTTGTAAAATAATCACCGGTGTCACCTGAAATAATTTAAAATAATTTAAGGAGTTGTAAAATAATTATCAGTGTCACCTGAAAAATTTAAGGAGTTTAAATGCTGATAGTTGTAAAATAATCACTAATACCACATTTAAATGAAATATTAAAAGAAATACTTTTTGTCAATTTTTATTAAAGAAAAAGGTAAATAATACTATAATATTTCTTTTTTACAGAATATTCAGAAGCATTTCAAACTAATGTAGCAACGTTAAAGTTGAGTGAGATTAATGTGGAGGATGACATAATCACTGATGATGAGGAGGAACAAGATATTAGGGTACTTCTAAAGTTAAATTAATATTTATTTAGAGTTTCTCTGTTTTATTCTCTGTTTTATGCCTTTTTTTATTAGACTTTCTAATATATTTATTCCTAATGCCTTTTCATTTGGTTACTACAATTCATTATTATATTTTTTCATATACCTTGGTTACGACAATTTATAATTAATTTTTTTATTGATAAAAAGGTGGGTTTAGTGAACAAAATCAAATCAATATTGAGTTCATTGGAAGATGGAGAGATAAATATATCAGCTTATGATACTGCTTGGGTTGCTCTTGTCGAAGATGTTAATGCTAGTGGCACACCTCAATTTCCTTCTAGTCTAGAATGGATTGCCAAAAATCAACTTCAAGATGGTTCATGGGGTGATCATCAATTGTTTTCGGCTCATGATCGAATCATTAACACATTGGCTTGTGTTATTGCGTTACGATCATGGAATATGCATCCAGAAAAGTGCGACAAAGGTAATATACATTAGTCTGTTTTTTCACTATCAATTTAATCTGGTTCGGGGTTTAGTTCTGATATCAAGTGGTTTGAATCCCCTCTCAATCGTAGTTACGGGGATCAAACTGTCATCCTCCCTATTTGTTTTGAAAACTATGCAATATAATTAGATTTATTTGTTTAACATATGGTATTTTTATAATTTGTTAAATCAATTTTTTAATATTAATATCATATAATATTTGTATTTAGGAATGGCATTTTTTAGAGAAAACCTTGGCAAGCTTGAGAATGAGAATGAGGAGCACATGCCAATTGGGTTTGAAGTTGCTTTCCCTTCACTTCTTGAACGAGCTAGAGGATTGAACATAGATGTGCCAAATGATTCTCCTATATTGAAAAACATTTTTGCAAAGAGAGATGAAAAACTCACAAGGTACCTTTTTTTTTATTTTTTGTGCGAAAACTCACAAGGTACCTTAGTTGTAGTCATAATTATGTTTGGGTCATGCCCATATCTATTTTCATAATTGATTTTAAAAGTAACCTTATCTTACAATCAGGGAAATCTTCGTCCCACAATGATTTTTTTTGGCTTATATTTTTTTTATATAATAATAAATATAAAATAATTATATATGAATGAAAGACAAATAGATAATAATTAAGCTCAACCATTAACCCTTTCTAAATAGAAAAATCAATTCTCTTAAAAATAACAATCATAGCTCTAGGAGACACAATTAGTGCACAATGATTGATTCACTTTTTTAGTATATAGACGTAATAATAAAGTCATTATAAACTCACACACATACGTGAGAGATCTACGGTTTGAACCCCAGTCAAGGTGTTCGACTTGATAATTTCAATATTTTTTATCAATTGATCTATAACTTACCGCCATATTAAAAATAACAGTATAGATGAAAGAATGATGGTATCACTTTTACTAAATTATTACTCTTATTGTTAAATATTGATGCATTTATTATTATCATAAATATAAAATGAAAGTTATTAAATGCAAGTAATTTTAATAAAAAAAATGTTGTATTAAACTCGTAAATATGATTTATTTTGAATTATGTTTTTGTAGATATGAGTCCTCATTGTGGGACATATTAATTATATATTACAAGTCACTACTTTTTAGTACTTTTTCTAAGTTATGCTATAATTAACAAGTGTGTGTATAATAATTGTATTGTGTGGGGCTTGATTTTGTGTTATGTTGGGATAGAATACCAAGAGAGATAATGCATAAAGTGCCTACAACTTTGCTACATAGCTTGGAAGGGATGTCTGACTTGGATTGGAAACAACTTCTAAAATTGCAATCACAAGATGGATCATTCTTATTTTCTCCATCTTCCACAGCCTTTGCACTAATGCAAACTAAAGATGAAAATTGCCTCAAATACTTGAATAATGCTGTAAAAAAGTTCAATGGGGGAGGTAAAATGCTACTACCTATTTGCCTAACTATTAAACTTTTTATATCACCCTTCAATACTCATATGATTAACATATTTTAAATATATGATTAATTATATTCAATATACGTACAGTTACTGAATATAACAATGTATTAGTAAAAAAAATTATAACAAAAGTCTCACAACTCATTAGTAATCATCCATTAAAAGTAAGTAACCACATTTTTCAAGTGCATTAACCATCTAAATTTTTTTTGTTAAGCATTAACCATCTAAATTATTGTCAAATATTTGTGTAAAAATATCAATTCTGTTTTTCTCCATAATATATATAATATCTTACTAATTTGGTTCATGGATTATTTTTTGTTTATTTTCAGTTCCAAATGTGTATCCAGTTGATTTGTTTGAACATATTTGGGTGGTTGATCGACTTGAACGTCTTGGAATATCACGGTATTTTCAACAAGAGATTAAAGATTGTATGAGTTATGTTTACAGGTAATTTAATTAACAATAACCCTCAAATTAATTATTTTTTTGTAAAATATTAATTTACCCTCAAATTAATTTTTTCTTTTTGCAACTACCCTTTCAAATTAAAATTTTGTAATTTACAATGTATAAATGAAATTATAAATTATTTTTTTGAAATTTCAGAAATTGGACTGAAGAGGGAATTTGTTGGGCAAGAAATTCAAATGTTCAAGATATTGATGACACAGCAATGGCTTTCAGATTACTAAGATTGCATGGCCATCAAGTTTCAGCCAGTGAGTATACTGCACAATTAAATATGTTTCTTTTACTAAATTAAATATTTTTTTTGTTTTCACCACAAGTTTAATCTGGTTTAGAAAAATTAAATATATTTTAGTCCTATAAAATTTACAAATAATTTTTAACCGCATAATCCAAACATAAATTTTATATGTAGAGACTAAATTTAAAAAATCGTAATTTTATAGCGATTTAATATATATTTTTATTTAATAAGCTGTATCAAATTTAATTAATTTTTACTCGTGAAATGATAACGAATTTTGATTTCACATTTTTTATAGATGTGTTTAAGCACTTTGAGAGAAATGGTGAATTCTTTTGCTTTGCTGGTCAATGCACACAAGCTGTAACTGGAATGTATAATCTATATAGAGCCACTCAAGTGTTGTTTCCAGGAGAAAAAATTCTTGAACATGCCAAACATTTCTCTTCCAAGTTTTTGAAGGAAAAGAGAGAAGCAAATGAACTAATAGATAAATGGATCATAATGAAGAACCTGCCCGAAGAGGTACGAATAAAAGTGTAAATTGACAGTGCGCACATTATTGTTGCAAACTAGCTATAGACTCGTTCTATAGTCAACATATAAGATAACATATTAATATCATTTGTACATGGTGAAATATTTTATTTCACTTGTGCATTATAGACCGATCAAATTTTTAATGTGTTATTTGAGGGACAAAATTTTTGGGATTTATGGGACCATTTTAGGAGTTTAGTAATGTACTAATGTTATAGGACCACTTTGATGTACTATATATATGGTACTACTAGGTGTGGCTAGAACTAAAAAATGTATGAAGTTATTGGCACTAAATTAAAGAGGAGTGTGTGTGATCCTTAATTTGTTGGTCAGGTGGGTTATGCATTGGATGTGCCATGGTATGCAAACTTGGCACGTGTGGAGACAAGATTTTACATTGAACAATATGGTGCTGAAAATGACGTTTGGATTGGTAAAACTCTTTATAGGTACTTCTCACTCTTCTCCTTTAACTAACATTCTTATATGTTACTCTCTCCGATAGATACAATCAGCGACCCATTTTGACTATATGCACTATTCATATATCTTGTTTTAACCATATTTTTCTACTAATAAATAAAAATGAATATTAATATATAAGATGTTGTTGGATTCGTCTCTGAATATTTTCAAAATATCAGTTTTTCTATAATTTTTACTATCATACAATAAAACATATTAACAGAGTAGCAAAATATCGGTTTTGGCATAGCATGAAAACACCCTTAGTAAAAATGGTTCATAAGACAATGCGGATTAAATTTTAAAATTTTAACCCGAAATATCATAGTTGTGTGTGTTACGGTCAATAATATACTCACGACTTCATTTAAAACTAATAAAAAAGTTTATAGTTCATACAAAATAATATTCTATCTCTTGCAATATATTCCTAAATTAAATTACTCTATTTTTTTCTTCAAAGGATGGCATATGTGAACAACAATAATTATCTCGAGCTTGCAAAATTAGACTACAACAATTGTCAAGCACAACATTTAACAGAGTGGAGCATGATTCAAAAGTAAGGAGTTTTATAATTTATATCGTGCCTAACTCAACCTTATTTCTTTGTGAAACTAACACTTATTGTTGCAATGATCACATTAATTTATTAGGTGGTACTCAGAATCTAGATTGGGAGAATTTGGATTGAGCAAAAGGGATCTTTTATTATCCTATTTTTTGGCAGCAGCAAGTATATTTGAGCTTGAGAGGTCTCATGAGAGACTTGCATGGGCCAAAACCACAGCTTTGCTTGGGACAATTACATCCAATGCTAGTGATGAAGATTTGAGGAAAGATTTTGTGAAAAAATTCAACGACTACAGCAACCGGCAAGACCATTCCATTAGCTGGTAAGTTATCTTATAGCAATTTCTTAATAATAATAATAATAGGTAGGTAATTGTAAAATATTAAATTTATATTTATATTTACCAATCTAAGGTTAGTCGGATGCTAGGCGCTACAATTGATAGTTTTGAAAATAAATTAGTTATAAGAAGAAAAACCTTAATTTTTATATTAAAGAAAATAAATTAAAGACAATTATGTTATTACCAAAGTTAGTTTTGTACTTTTTAAGATTGTACCAAATTAGTATTGTCAAATAAAAAGGAATTTGCTTTATACTTTATGACTCTTTTTTCTAAAAAGATTGAAACATATATGTTATCAAAGATCAAACTTACAAAGCCCTTCTTTTTATGTTACATGATAATGATAATGGTTATTGACAACTCATTGTTGTCTACATTGAGATTTTGTATGTAACACATCCCTTTCAATTGATGCCAAAGTTTATGGGACCAACATTTAGCCAAAGTTTTGGCCATGGTGACTTACAATTTTTTTTTTTTTTGAGATTCACAATCATTTTCTACACTACAAGAATTTTGCCATTTTGTGACGGCCAAAAGCCCTCAATAAGTGGGAAAATCCGTCACAAAGTGAAAAATTAATGACGACTTTGTGACGGACGAAATCCGTCAATAAATAGCTCGTGGAAAAGTTTTTGACGGCTCAGGTCGTCACAAACTTATTGGCGAAACTTTGTGACGGCTCAGGTCGTCACAAAGTGATAACGGCCACATTTCTGACAGCCATTTAGTGACGGCTCAGGTCGTCACAAAATCCGTCACAAAGTTTTTTTAAAAAATAATTATTTTAATTGTTTTATTAATTATTTTTCAAAAATAAATTTATTAATTATTTTAAAAAAACATATAAAACGTAATTTTTTTACATAAAACATATATTAAATTTTTAACTCAATAATAATATATTTAAAAAATAATTATTTTAATTGTTTTACTAATTATTTTAAAAAAACATATAAAATGTATTTTTTTTTACATAAAACATATAAAATATTATCATATACTTGTTTAATTATCATATAAATAATTTCATTTCAAAAATAATTTACTAGTACTTTACAAACCATATGACATACAAAATTTTAACTATGTGACATACAAAGTTATATTACATACAAAGTTTTAACTACATGACATACAAAGTTTTAATTTTTAATTCAAATTAAAAAAAATAAAAAACAGCAGCAAACATATTTTCATTTATATACAAATATTTATTAATCTAAATTATATTACTTACTTGGTATGCAGAGTAGTGTCTGACTTCAAGTTTAAAAGATTAAACTTCGAATAATGCCAACCGATGAATCAACTGTCGAATCAAACAACAATATCTATATCAAAATTAACAAAAAAAAGTTTCAGATATATAATAATAATTTTGGACGAAAAAAAAATTTCAAAAAATATAAAATAAAACAATTTTTTTGGATGAAAATAAATCTAAATAAAAAAAGTTTCGGAGCTATAAAATAATACAATTAAACTTAACAAAATAAAATTATACTTACTAGTTATGTCAAACAATGTTAACATATTCAACTCCCAACAGCATCAAGATGAACAAAACTACATTTTCTACATAAAAATTTAAAAAGTAACAATTAATATAAATACACAATATCATTCAAATATTAACATAAACAAAGATCAAATAGGAGAAAACACTTACATTTTATTACGAATCAAAACTTTGAAGAAGAACAAAAATCTATAGAAAAAATGTAGAAATTTTAGTGAGATGTTAGAGAAATTTTTATGAGATGTTGGAGAAATTTTAGTAAGAGAATAGAGTGTTGCAAATGAAATGAAAATGAAGGAGGAAAGTTTCTGAGTTTTTTTGAAATTTTAGTAAGAGAATGGAGTTTTTTGAATTCGTCAACATTTTGTGACGGAAATTTCCGTCAGTAAGTTCGTCAGTACTTTGTGACGGAATTATCCGTCAGTAACTCGTCATTTTGTGACGGAATTATCCGTCAGTAAATTCTTGACGGATTTCCTTCAAAATTTTATTATTTTTTTAATTTTGTGACGACTTATTGACGGCTTGGGCCGTCACTAAGTTATAGACGGCTTGGGCCGTCACTACCCATATAAGAATTTCGTCAAAAAATACGTGATTTCTTGTAGTGCTAGAGTAGGCACCAAATTTACCACATCCATGAATTAAATGGAAATAATATTAATACTATCTATATTTAAATTACTATGTAGTTTAGACTAATTGAATAGTATCATTTTATGTGTATGAGTGTAGGAGGTTTAACAAGAACAAAACAGGACATGATCTTGCTGAGACACTTGTTGCAACTATAGATCAAATATCATGGGACATACTTTTGTCTTGTGGTCATGAAATTGGATATGATATGCATCAATGTGTGAGTCTTCCAATCCTCAATCTTTTCAATATTTATATGAATTTGGATGATTTTTATTAGTTACCATACTTTTGAGAAAACTCTTGTATTGACATTTCCTTAATATCATACATATTATTGGAAAAAGAAAAATCTTAAAGTGACACAACTATTTGATGTGATTAACATAGGATTTTCACTAGCTACAAGAGAATAATAGCTTAAAATAGTGTAAAACTATGTGATGCAAAGATTTCTCTTAACTAAAAATAAATACAACTCATTGATAACATTTAATTTTTATGCATCAAAACTCATTTGTAGTTGTAATTTATTCACAATGCAAAATTTTGTACAAAAGTGTATGAAAATTAATCTTATTTTTTTAACATGATTTTATTTTTCCTATTTCTGTACTAATGTGGAATTGGCCCCAACTTGAAAAAGAAATCAGGGCAACTAAAAATAGAGAATCAAGTATCAATAGATCAATACAGCCACCAAACTAAAGTATTGGTTCAAATGTCTTGAAGCATTTTGACTTTTTTTTTCTTCCTATTATTGTAGTGGAAAAAGTGGCTTTCAAGCTGGCAAAGTGAAGGTGACAAATGTGAAGGAGAAGCAGAACTTTTGGTACAAATAATAAACCTAAGTGCTGGTTATTGGATTTCTGAGGATCAAATATTCAATCCACAATACAAGCATCTTCTTCAACTCACTAACACAATTTGTCATAAGCTTAGTTGCTATCAAAAGGACAAGGTTAGTGACAACACAAACATTTTATATGATTCAAATTCTCCACGATTACGAACATACACATTTGACATAATCGTACAATCTAAACCATCAAATTAAAATCGGTCAAAAATACAATGTTGAAATGCAGGTTGTCCTATTTTAACATTCTAAATAATCGATAACATAAATATAGAGAATCTACTTTCTATTATATTCTAAAATCCTACTATTAAATTTGTTATTCATAACTAGAGGAAAATATCTCTATATAGTGTCCCATAGTATTTCAAATAGAGTTATCTAAAACTATTAAAAAAAAAAAAACTAAAATTATAGCACATGCTAGCGTTACAAATTTGAATAGTGTCTATAGACTACATATATTGTGTCCCTCCAAAAAAAAAAAAGGCTACATAGATATGTAGTTTTCACAAAATACTCATAATTGAACTCATATCACCACATAATTGAAATTCCAAATTCAACATCACCATAAAAACCATAAATTTTGTCTATTAGTCTTGTGCCGCATTGTGTACAGTCTTTTGTCTATTTAATACTCCTTTTGTTGCTTTTTAGAGAAAGTCTTAGATAGACACACAATATTTAGGCACAAATTTAGGCACACACACATAAATTAAAAAAATTAAAAGAAAAATAAAATGGTCACATCAATCACTATCATTTTATTCAATTTTTCTTTAATCTTTACCCTTTGTTGTGAGTGTGCCTAACAATGAGCTGTTGGGTTTGTGCCTAGGTTAGAATTTCTCTCATTTTTATAAGAAATAATTTATTTTTTAGATTTATTCAATAATTGATGTATTTGGTCTATATTATAGCTTAAATACATTCATTATTGAATGAATCTAAAAAGTCAATTGTCTCTTATAAAAAGGAACGGAGGGAGTATATCAGAAAAGATATAAACACAAAAGTTTAAGTAAAAAAATATCAAATGTTCGAGAATAAATATTAAAAAAAGCTAGTTATGTAGATTACATAGGTTTTTATCTTTTTATTTTGGTTTGTTTAATCTACTTGACTTCTTTTTCTGTTTTTTTTATAATTAAGCAACATTTTGTCTATGAAATGTAAGTTTATTGGTAAGATGTTAAAATTTCAACCTTAAGAAATAGAGTTTAAATCTCCACTAAAGAATTGTAAAATAGTTATTAGTGTTATCTTTTTGTTTGTGAGATGTTAATTCAACGATAAGAGTTTGACTTTGTAACTTTAAGAGATAAAGTTCAAATTCTACATGAAAAAGTTACGTCGTAAGATATTTATTAAAAAAAAATTTAAAAATCTTGATTTCTTATTCATTTTCTTTGAATAAAATAACCAGGAACTTAAGACAAGCAGCTGCAATATGCATGAAAATATGACTACACCAGAAGCAGAGTCAAAAATGCAAGAACTTGTACAGTTGGTGTTCCAAGAATCTCCTAATGACATTGATTTCAATATCAAGAACACTTTTTTCACAATTGCAAAGAGTTTTTACTATGCAGCTTTCTGTGATTCAAGGACCATCAACTTTCATATTGCAAAAGTTCTCTTTGATAAAGTTGTTTAATAAAATTTAATGCCTTGAATATGTATTAGATTTCATCATTATTGTACATAATTTAATCTGATATTACATAATTGCCTCTGATGTGGTATTTAAAGAAGAGGAAAATATCAGTTATTGACATGTTGTAATTCAAATGTGTATATAATTATATGTCAATTAATTCACCAAAAAAAAATGTATACATATGTCAGTTTTTAATAAAAAAAATGTGTGCTTACTAGTGCAATATATATTTTGTCAATTTTGAACATCTCAATTTTGTCCAAATTTATCCTCCAAAAATTCGATTTTGCACTTGATAAAAAATTTGGTTCGCAGAAACCGAAATTTTTCTAGTTCAAATTTAGGAAAAATTCGGTTTCTAAAAACAAAAGTTGTTTTTCAAGACAAAAAAAATTCAGTTTCTAGAAACCGAATTTTTTGTTGGAGGGCAAAACAGAAAATTAAAAGGATGAAAAAGAAACATGGGGCCTAACGAGAATTCTTCATATTTTCCATTTTAGAAATACAGCATGATCTTTTCTCTTCCAGCCCCCATGTTTCTTTTTTACCTCCTGAGTTTCCTTTTTTGCCCTTCATAAAAAATTTGGTTTCTATAAACCAAAATTTTTTTTGCCTTGAAATCCAACTTTAGTTTCTAAAAACCGAAATTTTCCTGAAATTTGAACTAGAAAAATTTCGGTTTCTACGAACCGAATTCTTTTTTCAAGGGCAAAATTGGATTTTTGGGGGTATAAAAGAACCGTGGGGGGCTGGAAGATAAATTTTCATACAGCATAAGTAGTTAAATAGTTGGGCCAATTTAAGCCCAGTAACATAACGAACCTCTACAAATGAACTAGTTTAGGCCCAATACAATAGAAAATATAGGAAATTGCTATTCTCCCCCCACCTCCTCCCCATGCATTGCTTTAAACTCCCAAATTTCTATTCTCTAACCATCAGAAGTATCTTTTGGTAGGTATTAGCGTATAATGTTGAGTTTGCCTTATTTAATGATACTTACCGGAAGATATATTTCAGTAAATATTTGTATATAAGACAGAACTAAGATTTTTTCTTCAACACTCAACCTCCAAAAAATGTTCAAACATTAACCATTTTACATAAAATTTGTGTTTCTCTATGCAATCCTTTCATCCATCAACTCTATCTACACTATTTTTGTCTCAAAAAAAAAAGACAATGTATACCTCAAACCATCTTCATTTTTATCTTTTTTTTTTCCTTTTCAAAACGGTACTACGTCAGTGGAAAGTATCTTCCAATAGGTCTGATTTTTAACACCCACCGAAAGAGTAATAAATATTAATTTTTCATATTCTAATGCAAATTTGTGATATAAATAAGAAATATATTTTTTAAAAAAGAATAATAAATGCCTCTAAATTTTTTAAAGAGTTTTATATTTAGAGTAAACTTTTTTTTTCTTTAAAAAATGGTTTTATAATTAGGAACGGATGGAGTATTATATATATATATATTTCATTTGGTTATTTAATTCAACATATCTACTGAGTTTCAGTTTTGTGTTTTCATACTACTTAAATGAGCATTATGAACTAAGAAAATATCAACAACTAGACTTCATTTTAGAGAAATCAACAATTACTATGTAATTACTACAAATTTCTTTGGATAAAAATATAATGTTACAATAAATTTTGCTTACTTTACATATTATAAAGTTACAAAAAAATTGAATGAAACATTTAGCAGCAGCTAGTTAACAAAAGCAAATAGTAGAAAGATCAAGTGATGAATTCCACATCAAAAGTTCTCCATCAATAATGAAAATTTTCACCCTCTAAGCATCAATTTTGTTTTTGTTACAAGCCTTTTTAAGGTTGGTTAGTTCATTAGAAAACTCTATTGCTTTGTTTTCTGATTCAAGTTTCAACTTCAAGCATTCAGGTATTCCATTGAATGCATATAAAGAAGCTGAAATTTTCCTCTCATATTTCATTCTCTTCATAGCATTTCTTAGCATTGAAGACTCATCATCATCATTCATCTCTAACTCCACATGCTCCTCAATATCAAAAGGAGAATAATAGTTCATTGCAACATCATTAACATTGTCAAGGAAATGAAAATGTTGTTGGAAACTCAAATCAATGTTTTCTTCAATGTCTTCCTCTTTTTCACCACTTGATGTAGTTTGTGTCATCATACATTCATCTTTTTCAGTTAAACATGATTCAAAACAACTTGTAATGTCATCAATTTGTGCATTACTACTACTATTATAAAATTCAATGTTGCTATTTGTGTTATAATCTTCTTCAAGGCCATCAAAGAAATCTATAAATTGTTCATTTGTTATGTAAGTTGATTCATTTCCATATACATCTTCTTGTTGCTTTTGTTTGTTGTTCATAAATTAAGGTTTTAAATTGCGGACCGCATCACGTGATGCGGCCGCAATATTGCGGATGCGGACCGCAGCGCAACCGCATCGGACCGCAATTGCGGTGTGATCGTAAATCACACGCAACGCCGCAACGAATCCGCAACGCAACACCGTTTTTCCGCAACGCAACACCGCAACAGACCGCAATAGTAAATTCTGTCACAAATCAAGGAAAAAGTATTAAAAAAAAATTAAAAAAACATAGAACAGAGAATCTTAAAAACAAAAAAGAGGGAATCGAATCTCATCTTTGTGTCTTTTCATGTCAAAGCAAAATAATGACCACAAATTGAAGAACAACAATAAAAATAATGCCAAAGGCCAAAGCATTCCTCTATGAAGAACAGCAGTAAAAATACAAACTGAAGATGGGAGCAGAGCAGCAACCAACAATACAAGAACAAACAAATTGTTAATTCCAAAACCACAGTCTAAAGGTATGTTAACTTTGCAACTCTTCCCTTCACTCATCTTGTTGTTTGGTTTGTAAATTTGAAAATAAATCATAGATATGTGAATTTGTGTTGTTTTTGGATCTATGGATTTGGGATTGGTGTTTCTTTGTTGAGAGAGGAATCATAGAGTAAAGAAGAAATAGAGATAATTTATGGGTAAGGTAAATCAAGAGAAGAAATAGAGAAGAAGTTGTTTGTTGTAACAAAAACAAAAAAATAAAGAAACAGAGGAGAAGAAGCTGAGAGCGTACGAAGGAGAGAGTATTTGAGTGATGAGGGCCGTTTGGTTATTAATGTTAATTATAATATAAATAAATTTATTTTATTTCTTTAATGGGTGGGGGGAACCGAAATTGTGGGTGGGGGAACTGAAAAATTGGGATTGAGTAGTGGGGGTGGGGCGGGGGGGGGGGGGGGAATTGGAATTTAATGGGGGGAAATATCAATGGAGAAAAATTGTAGTGGTGATATTTGTTGACAATTTTTTTTTTTCACAATGAAGACCATATTTATATATGGAGACAACATGGTGTTCCTTTTCAAAGTCAAAGTTGCAACTTAATGCATTTATCTATTTGTGACATATTTGTATTATGTATTTTAATTGTTTTTTTTTTACTTTGTTATTAATTTCTTGTTTGTATTTGCATAAACGATTAAGAATGTTATTTATGTTAATGTTTGTTTCATTGAAGTTAAATTTATGTTATTCATCAATATGATAGAATATGTTAAACAACAATTTAAATTTATAGAGAAGTATAAATAAAAGATATATAAGGTATTTTGTGTGCTTGTGCGAATAGAAAATTATTTCACGCCGCAACGGCCGCAATCTGCATTGCGGCGAACGCAGTGGCCGCAATCGCAACACCCGCAACCGCAACCGCATCGGTGACCGCAACCGCAATTTAAAACCTTGGTTCATATAATAAGAGTTGGAAGAAGAAGAAGAAGACATGGTTTTAAATTGCGGTCCGAAACTGCAATTGTAGCCACAATATAAAGGATTTTGAGGTTTATGCGGCATTGCAATTGCAACCGCATCGGCTTCATTTTCCTGCATTTTACCGTAATATAAAGGATTTTGAGGTCTCTGCAATGACATTGCAACTTCACTACTTTCGACAGCATCGGCCTCATTTTCCCACATTTTATCCCAAATGAAAGGTTCATAGCGGCCACAATATAAAGAATTGTTAGGCCTCAGCAATGGCACCACAAGTGTATCGGCGGCATTTTCCTTCATTTTACCGCAATATAAAGATTCGCAGTTGTGATCGCTATGGCAAGGATAAGTCCTTGCTTTAAGTCTTTGAAGGAGGAGATTGGTGATTTTTGAAGGAAGAACATGAGTACTAGAGGAAGATTTAGAAGAAGGTAAGAAATTTGTTCTAGTGTTGGAACCACGAAGTATACATGCAGCTTCATCATAGGCTCTTGCAGCTTTTTCAGCTGTATCATATGTTCCTAACCAAACTCTTATCTTTTGAATGGTATCTTTTATCTCAGCTACCCATCTTCCTGAAGGTCTTTGTCTCACACCAACAAATCTCTTTTTGTTTTTAGTTCCTTGTGTACTAGATTCCTTCATTACCTCATTCCATTCATTGATTGTTTCATGAGGACTAATGTCTTCAACTAGTGTTTCAGAAACATTTCTCTTCCTTGTCATGATTTTTCTTTAGAGTTACAATGTTTTGATGTTTAAGGTTATTTTAGTGTTTGTTTTGATGGTATTGAAGCTTGGTTGTTATAGCTTTATTTGTGTTAGTTTGGACTTATATAAGGAAGAGGGGTAGTAACTAGTAACTAATGAATGAACCTTTGAAACATGGCTGCATTCATTTATGTTGCACTGACGCTTTAGGTTGAAGGTGTGTACGAGTGTCTAATTGGTATCAATTGGTGTTTGACACTTGTACAATACCAACACATGTGAATGTTTTGAAAATAAAACATGAACTCGAATTGGCAAGGCCTCTAAATCATGGTTCAACCGTCTTAAACCGCTCGAATTAGGACAAGACTTCAATTGAACGGCCAAAATAACTGAACCATAATATAGGTCGGTTCAGGGTTCAACCGGCTGAATCGTCTGATTTAATTTGATTTTTTAAAACACTACATACATTCTCACTTTTATTTTCTTAAATTATCGATATGTAATATGTCAGGATCGTGTTTGGTGTCTATTTTACACACATTTAAAGTTGAATAGATCCACAATCACAACAATTGGCTTTATTCATTTGTTTGTTTATAGTAATTTATAGGTTTCATGGTGAATTAACATTTGGCCGATTCTTGGTTTTGCAATTGGTGCAACCTTGTTAGACTTGGTAAAGGGTATTTGGATATAATAGTGTAGTTAATTAAGCTTGAATTGGTCATTGCCACAACTTTTAACCTTAATGTGCTAGAAACTAAATACTATGTGATCTTAGATTTTAAGGTTATAGTATGTAGAATAATAATGGTTTCACACCAGAAAGCTCTTAGATATTTGTTTGTAAAAAAATTTCTCTTATAATATATCTCATTTTTAATTTAAACTCATTTTTTCACACCTTCCTAGTAAGGAAAAGAATTGAGAAGGAAATTTTGCAAATTCTTAAGAAGCATAATCAAGAGTAAAAGTTCGCGGAAGATAAATTGTATGAATAAAAATTATTTAGAAAACACATTTATTGTAGCAAACACGTCACCCCGTTTTCAAACTCAACTGATCAATCTCAAATTAATGGTCAAGATCGATTAAGTTTATTTATTCAAGCACATGTAGTGTAGACTATAATTGTGCAGCAATGTTACATCAAAGATTTGTATACAAGACCTAAATATAAAGCTGAATTCTACTGAACTTTATATTCTTAAACAAGTAATTTTTCTTATACAATATTAATCATGTCTACTGATGAACTCTCCATGCTGCTAGTTTTGGATTCTGAGCTACCAAGTAGGGGAGACCTGCGACTACTAAACCTTCCGGAGTACTTGATTGGCATCAGAGCTGGATCATTATAAGCTTTGTTCAACTTATCATAAAATTCCGACATGTTAGGATCATTTCGATCTTGTCTATCTTTCTTGATCAAACACTGCAGGAGACAAACATAATTTCATAAGAATGCTAAAAACGAAAACTCAAAATTGAAAGAAGACAAAAGAAAAAAATCAGCAATATATGCCATTCCAAAGCTGAAGAAGATGGTTAAGAGAAAATGGAAAACATACAAGCATTGTATTATCAAGACAAGAATAAAATAAATTAGGATTGATTCTCAAACAACGTACTTCAGCAGGAAAAGCCTGGAATATAGGAAAGAACCGCTTCTGGCAGTACTCATTGAAAAGAAGTGTGACAATAGGAAGAGGAAGAGTCAAGCCGGATGCTACCGGAAGCTTCTTCAGTCCAAATATCCCAATCACTATGATTTGCATTAGTACCAATGAAAAAATTGTGTAGTTGTGTACTGTAGGCCAAAATTCTCCTCCAGTCTCGAATTTAGGCACATAAACATATAATAGCTGTCAACAAAAGAAATTTAAGGTATCTCATTCACAGGATAATATTCTATTCTACAATGTCATCTTATCTAGCTATTAGTTTTGTACTGCATAAGGCAAAATAGAATTTATCTTTTATCTCATTCATCCATTGCATACAATCTGGTTAAGCCAAAGAATTATACACTAATCAAGAGTGAGAAAGATCAAAGTTAATCGTGAAAGCCTCGAAAAATTACAAGTTTAGAATATTGAAATAAAACTTCTCCCGCCGGGTTCTTACCAAAAGATTCCTACTTACTGCTGACTACCGTGTAAGACATTAAACGAACATATATATATATAATCATTTGATCGTATTTATTTGAAAATCTAAGTATCACCTTCCCTAGTGTGCAAAGTGAAAACTTATCATCAGTAAGTAGTTTGTCGAGTGTCTAATTGGTGTCAATTGGTATCAATTGGTGTTCGACACTTGTACAATACCAACACATGTGAATGCTTTGAAAATAAAACATGAACTCGAATTGGCAAGGTCTCTAAATCATGGTTCAACCGTCTTAAACCGCTCGAATTAGGACAAGACTTCAATTGAACGGCCAAAATAATTGAACCATAATATAGGTCGGTTCAGGGTTCAACAGGCTGAATCGTCTGATTTAATTTGATTTTTTAAAACACTACATACATTCTCACTTTTATTTTCTTAAATTATCGATATGTAATATGTCAGGATCGTGTTTGGTGTCTATTTTAGAGACATTTAAAGTTGAATAGGTCCACAATCACAACAATTGGCTTTATTCATTTGTTTGTTTATAGTAATTTATAGGTTTCATGGTGAATTAACATTTGGCCGATTCTTGGTTTTGAAATTGGTGCAACCTTGTTAGACTTGGTAAAGGGTATTTGGATATAATAGTGTAGTTAATTAAGCTTGAATTGGTCATTGCCACAACTTTTAACCTTAATGTGCTAGAAACTAAATACTATGTGATCTTAGATTCTAAGGTTATAGTATGTAGAATAATAATGGTTTCACACCAGAAAGCTCTTAGATATTTGTTTGTAAAAAAACTTCTCTTATACTCCCTCCGTTTCTTTTTAATTGTCCTTTTAGAAAGATAACACCAAATTAAGGAAGTGTATTTTTGCACGTTATCTTCCTGTTATACCCTCGTTTTAATCCTCCAATAAATTCCTATTTTTTTGCCCACACTTTCTCTTTCCGATAAATTTAATATATTATATACAAAAAAAAAAAAACAAAATTTAATATGTTATGTACCAACAAAAAAAAAATTTAAAAAAAAAAGATTTAGTTTTCCAAATATATAGCATTAATTGGTTTTATGGAAAAAGATAAGAGTAATTAACAAAGGGTATAATTGACAAATCATACTCATAAAATACAAAAAGGACAATTAAATAGAAACGCTAAATATGATAGTAAAAGACAATTAAAAAGAAACGGAGGGAGTAATATATCTCATCTTTTAATCTAAACTCATTTTTTCACACCTTCCTAGTAAGGAAAAGAATTGAGAAGGAAATTTTGCAAATTCTTAAGAAGCATAATCAAGAGTAAAAGTTCGCGGAAGATAAATTGTATGAATAAAAATTATTTAGAAAACACATTTATTGTAGTAAACACGTCAAACCGTTTTCAAACTCAACTGATCAATCTCAAATTAATGGTCAAGATCGATTAAGTTTAATTTTATTATGTAATATGAGTCATTTAATGTCAAAATAATATTCAAGTCCAAGATCAATAGTTGAGTGTGAACACGACTCATTTTCTGCGGCAAGGAATCTATATCCATATATTAATTAAATTAACTAGCAAACAAATCTTGTTTCAATTTATTAACAGTTAAGAAGTGGAATTTGTATGATGCAAGTGTGTAAAGAATCCAGTTGTAGAAGTCTCTTTCAAGAAAACAAGGTCAATGTCACTCTCATTTAATTAAATCTTAAACACTCAAAAGAAGTGTTTATTTTGCTATTGTCATGTTTGTTAAAGCTAAGGAAATACGATTGATCCAATGTCACACACCATAATGTTCATATCCAGCCATAACATTGTTTAAAATAATATATATAAACATATTCAAATGTTTTTGCAATAGTGCCATCAAACTTTGATTGATTTATCATTATCATTTGATGTTTTTAGCTCCTAAAGTATTTATGGTAATGCATCAAGCAAAGATAGTGACGTTTTTGGACCAACTTAAGTATCAGTTTCCCCTTGTGAAATAATGTAAATTCTGCAATACTTCAAATAATGTAAAGTTTTTTTGAAAGTATATTTCTGGAGTAACTTTACAGAGTGAGAAAATACGTTCTCCAATTTTAATCGTTAGTTCGGCGAAAAAAAATGTTACGAATATATTTTATAGTAACAGTTTGCTTTTATAACTGCTACATTAGATAACACATGTTTCAATAAGTAACTTTTATGTTTGTTAAAATATGTTTACAAAAATGTTTATTTATTCAAGCACATGTAGTGTAGACTATAATTGTGCAGCAATGTTACATCAAAGATTTGTATACAAGACCTAAATATAAAGCTGAATTCTACTGAACTTTATATTCTTAAACAAGTAATTTTTCTTATACAATATTAATCATGTCTTCTGATGAACTCTCCATGCTGCTAGTTTTGGATTCTGAGCTACCAAGTAGGGGAGACCTGCGACTACTAAACCTTCCGGAGTACTTGATTGGCATCAGAGCTGGATCATTATACGCTTTGTTCAACTTATCATAAAATTCCGACATGTTAGGATCATTTCGATCTTGTCTATCTTTCTTGATCAAACACTGCAGGAGACAAACATAATTTCATAAGAATGCTAAAAACGAAAACTCAAAATTGAAATAAGACAAGAAAAAAATCAGCAATATATGCCATTCCAAACCAGAAGAAGATGGTTAAGATATTATCATCATGTGTTTCATCGATATATTGCAACAATGGTTAAGAGAAAATGGAAAACATACAAGCATTGTATTATCAAGACAAGAATAAAATAAATTAGGATTGATTCTCAAACAACGTACTTCAGCAGGAAAAGCCTGGAATATAGGAAAGAACCGCTTCTGGCAGTACTCATTGAAAAGAAGTGTGACAATAGGAAGAGGAAGAGTCAAGCCGGATGCTACCGGAAGCTTCTTCAGTCCAAATATCCCAATCACTATGATTTGCATTAGTACCAATGAAAAAATTGTGTAGTTGTGTACTGTAGGCCAAAATTCTCCTCCAGTCTCGAATTTAGGCACATAAACATATAATAGCTGTCAACAAAAGAAATTTAAGGTATCTCATTCACAGGATAATATTCTATTCTACAATGTCATCTTATCTAGCTATTAGTTTTGTACTGCATAAGGCAAAATAGAATTTATCTTTTATCTCATTCATCCATTGCATACAATCTGGTTAAGCCAAAGAATTATACACTAATCAAGAGTGAGAAAGATCAAAGTTAATCGTGAAAGCCTCGAAAAATTACAAGTTTAGAATATTGAAATAAAACTTCTCCCGCCGGGTTCTTACCAAAAGATTCCTACTTACTGCTGACTACCGTGTAAGACATTAAACGAACATATATATATATAATCATTTGATCGTATTTATTTGAAAATCTAAGTATCACCTTCCCTAGTGTGCAAAGTGAAAACTTATCATCAGTAAGTAGTTTGTCGAGTGTCTAATTGGTGTCAATTGGTATCAATTGGTGTTCGACACTTGTACAATACCAACACATGTGAATGCTTTGAAAATAAAACATGAACTCGAATTGGCAAGGTCTCTAAATCATGGTTCAACCGTCTTAAACCGCTCGAATTAGGACAAGACTTCAATTGAACGGCCAAAATAATTGAACCATAATATAGGTCGGTTCAGGGTTCAACAGGCTGAATCGTCTGATTTAATTTGATTTTTTAAAACACTACATACATTCTCACTTTTATTTTCTTAAATTATCGATATGTAATATGTCAGGATCGTGTTTGGTGTCTATTTTAGAGACATTTAAAGTTGAATAGGTCCACAATCACAACAATTGGCTTTATTCATTTGTTTGTTTATAGTAATTTATAGGTTTCATGGTGAATTAACATTTGGCCGATTCTTGGTTTTGAAATTGGTGCAACCTTGTTAGACTTGGTAAAGGGTATTTGGATATAATAGTGTAGTTAATTAAGCTTGAATTGGTCATTGCCACAACTTTTAACCTTAATGTGCTAGAAACTAAATACTATGTGATCTTAGATTCTAAGGTTATAGTATGTAGAATAATAATGGTTTCACACCAGAAAGCTCTTAGATATTTGTTTGTAAAAAAACTTCTCTTATACTCCCTCCGTTTCTTTTTAATTGTCCTTTTAGAAAGATAACACCAAATTAAGGAAGTGTATTTTTGCACGTTATCTTCCTGTTATACCCTCGTTTTAATCCTCCAATAAATTCCTATTTTTTTGCCCACACTTTCTCTTTCCGATAAATTTAATATATTATATACAAAAAAAAAAACAAAATTTAATATGTTATGTACCAACAAAAAAAAAAATTTAAAAAAAAAGATTTAGTTTTCCAAATATATAGCATTAATTGGTTTTATGGAAAAAGATAAGAGTAATTAACAAAGGGTATAATTGACAAATCATACTCATAAAATACAAAAAGGACAATTAAATAGAAACGCTAAATATGATAGTAAAAGACAATTAAAAAGAAACGGAGGGAGTAATATATCTCATCTTTTAATCTAAACTCATTTTTTCACACCTTCCTAGTAAGGAAAAGAATTGAGAAGGAAATTTTGCAAATTCTTAAGAAGCATAATCAAGAGTAAAAGTTCGCGGAAGATAAATTGTATGAATAAAAATTATTTAGAAAACACATTTATTGTAGTAAACACGTCAAACCGTTTTCAAACTCAACTGATCAATCTCAAATTAATGGTCAAGATCGATTAAGTTTAATTTTATTATGTAATATGAGTCATTTAATGTCAAAATAATATTCAAGTCCAAGATCAATAGTTGAGTGTGAACACGACTCATTTTCTGCGGCAAGGAATCTATATCCATATATTAATTAAATTAACTAGCAAACAAATCTTGTTTCAATTTATTAACAGTTAAGAAGTGGAATTTGTATGATGCAAGTGTGTAAAGAATCCAGTTGTAGAAGTCTCTTTCAAGAAAACAAGGTCAATGTCACTCTCATTTAATTAAATCTTAAACACTCAAAAGAAGTGTTTATTTTGCTATTGTCATGTTTGTTAAAGCTAAGGAAATACGATTGATCCAATGTCACACACCATAATGTTCATATCCAGCCATAACATTGTTTAAAATAATATATATAAACATATTCAAATGTTTTTGCAATAGTGCCATCAAACTTTGATTGATTTATCATTATCATTTGATGTTTTTAGCTCCTAAAGTATTTATGGTAATGCATCAAGCAAAGATAGTGACGTTTTTGGACCAACTTAAGTATCAGTTTCCCCTTGTGAAATAATGTAAATTCTGCAATACTTCAAATAATGTAAAGTTTTTTTGAAAGTATATTTCTGGAGTAACTTTACAGAGTGAGAAAATACGTTCTCCAATTTTAATCGTTAGTTCGGCGAAAAAAAATGTTACGAATATATTTTATAGTAACAGTTTGCTTTTATAACTGCTACATTAGATAACACATGTTTCAATAAGTAACTTTTATGTTTGTTAAAATATGTTTACAAAAATGTTTATTTATTCAAGCACATGTAGTGTAGACTATAATTGTGCAGCAATGTTACATCAAAGATTTGTATACAAGACCTAAATATAAAGCTGAATTCTACTGAACTTTATATTCTTAAACAAGTAATTTTTCTTATACAATATTAATCATGTCTTCTGATGAACTCTCCATGCTGCTAGTTTTGGATTCTGAGCTACCAAGTAGGGGAGACCTGCGACTACTAAACCTTCCGGAGTACTTGATTGGCATCAGAGCTGGATCATTATACGCTTTGTTCAACTTATCATAAAATTCCGACATGTTAGGATCATTTCGATCTTGTCTATCTTTCTTGATCAAACACTGCAGGAGACAAACATAATTTCATAAGAATGCTAAAAACGAAAACTCAAAATTGAAATAAGACAAGAAAAAAATCAGCAATATATGCCATTCCAAACCAGAAGAAGATGGTTAAGATATTATCATCATGTGTTTCATCGATATATTGCAACAATGGTTATGAGAAAATGGAAAACATACAAGCATTGTATTATCAAGACAAGAATAAAATAAATTAGGATTGATTCTCAAACAACGTACTTCAGCAGGAAAAGCCTGGAATATAGGAAAGAACCGCTTCTGGCAGTACTCATTGAAAAGAAGTGTGACAATAGGAAGAGGAAGAGTCAAGCCGGATGCTACCGGAAGCTTCTTCAGTCCAAATATCCCAATCACTATGATTTGCATTAGTACCAATGAAAAAATTGTGTAGTTGTGTACTGTAGGCCAAAATTCTCCTCCAGTCTCGAATTTAGGCACATAAACATATAATAGCTGTCAACAAAAGAAATTTAAGGTATCTCATTCACAGGATAATATTCTATTCTACAATGTCATCTTATCTAGCTATTAGTTTTGTACTGCATAAGGCAAAATAGAATTTATCTTTTATCTCATTCATCCATTGCATACAATCTGGTTAAGCCAAAGAATTATACACTAATCAAGAGTGAGAAAGATCAAAGTTAATCGTGAAAGCCTCGAAAAATTACAAGTTTAGAATATTGAAATAAAACTTCTCCCGCCGGGTTCTTACCAAAAGATTCCTACTTACTGCTGACTACCGTGTAAGACATTAAACGAACATATATATATAATCATTTGATCGTATTTATTTGAAAATCTAAGTATCACCTTCCCTAGTGTGCAAAGTAAAAACTTACCATCAGTAAGTAGTTTGTTTGCCAAGTTACATAATTATTAAATGTATACTCCACACAACAAAGGAAAATATGTATATATTTATTGAAAAAAAAGAAGCAAATTCTAAACCTGGTTGCGGTAAATGATGTATCCCAAACAAAAGTAGACCAAGAGAAATGGCAGCATGAGAGGAGCGAGGATAAAGTATGTTACACCAAGAAGGCCAAAGAAAACAATCCTGGGAATTTCCATGTGGTAAGGAATTGATGGTGCTTCAAAATCTTTGCTAAACTCTCCACCAAAAAATCTAGTTGCATAATTGTAACAAAGTGGAATCAATTGAAAAAGTTCTGATGCTATATTAGTCCATCCGAATGCCACAATATATGCCATGAAGAATGATGCCTGCACCAAATATGTATAAAAAAAAATTAAAAAAATTAACTGCATATGCTCCAATTCATGTAATAATATCTTATGCACAAAAAAGATGTTTCCTGCAAGTAAATACAGGTAATGCAGCAATGCAATAGTCAATATATGATATATTTATGGAAAACGAAAAGGAGGGAGAGAGAGAGAGAGAGAGAGAGAGAGAGAGAGGCTCAAAATTGTAAGAAAGTTATCCAATCTCTCCACAATTCAGAAATAGAAGTCTCTGCAACTTGTCTAATCACAGAATGGGACATTTTTCTCATAGCATCAATAAAATAAGGCATACATTTTCATTTTGTGGAACGGTATTCCCTCAACACAGGAAGACCTATAGAAAATATTGCTTGAATTTGAGTAACAAAACTAGCATTATTCTCACCTGTGCTGGTACAGCTTCAGCTAGTACTCGAGGAAACTCTTTAGGCTCAAGCAAGTAATTCAATCGGTAGATAGTTGACCCTGATAATACGTTTGCAAAAAAAATGTTCCATATGGTAAACCATAATACTTTATTGCATGCACTTTTTTGTATCCGACTCCATGAAATGTATCCTTGCAAGGATGAAAGCATAATCATAATAGCTGGCACAAATGACAGAAACGCTTGAAGAATCAGAATGGGAAGGTATCCTGTGATAACTTGGCTCACAACTGTCCTGCAAATAAATATTGGAAAGCTTTACTTCATTTGAAAATCCATGGAAAGATGCCAGGTTTATGAATTTCATAACAAGCTATAGTTGCAGGCACAGACTCAACAAATCTACTTTTTAGGAAAAGAAAAGCATTTATTTTCAAGTGAGATTTTAACCATACATTCTATTCTGCCTAATAAGAACCATATAAGAAAAAGAAAATTAGGAGAAGCAGGCACAAAATTGTAAGAAACAGGTTACCTTTTACTTATTTACTCTATACAAATCGAAAAATTACGGGCAATAGAAGAGAAAAATCACAAGGATGGATGAGGATTAGATAACTTCTCTTAGAATCTAGGTTGTCACGAAGCACCGAGACAAGTCTTTCTCAAAAATTTACACTTAAAGTTAGTCAGAAAATTCTAATTTTATGCTCAATTTTGGACCGAAAAATAATTCCCATTTCTCATATAATATGAAATCATGCATGTCAATTTCTATATTAGAGTGTAATATTCATACACTAACAGTGTAAATATATTTTACATAGACATCAAATCATATTTAACCTTCTCGGTATAGTTTAAATAGGTTTAAATAAGTAACATTATGATACAACGAAATAGGTTTGGACGACTATGAAAAATATCTTTGCAGATTCGGTGTATAATTACTAAACTCTATGTGTTAATGTGACTCTTTAGCAAGCTTTCAGTATAGGAAGGAAAACTTTAACATCAATATTTCCGACTTACAGTCTCAGTATATTTTTCAGAGGAGGGAACATGTTTTCCAATTGATCAAGATGGGTAAGGCCTTGAACTAGTGCAACCGGGATTAAAAATAGAATTGTAAGAGCATTGCAGGCAACATAAGCCACCAGTTTGCTGATCCATCTTCTAATGAAAGTCACAGAAAAGAAAGGCCAATAAACATCATGAGGCTCTGGAGCTTGTTCAGTGATCCAGTGTGTGGGATTGATACCCTCTTGCATGTTCAAAGCTATTGCCGCACCATATCGTGACTTAAACGAGACAAAGGCAGCTGGAACTTCCTATTCAATTAAAAGTAGTTATTTAACAAGTAACGATTCACTTACAGATGATATGGTTTAAAGTAATGATTCAATGAAAATGATGATCCAATTATTTTGATTTGTTGTTAGATAGAGTGAAAGCCAAGCCAGATGTCAAACAGCAATAGAGGTAACACGATTAATTTTCACTCAAGTCTTCTATTAATGCCGAAACATGATGGTTACCTTTCCTGCCAATGAAGACTGTTCTATTCTCACATTATCTGCAATGTTTCCCAATGACTTTTCATAATGATCTAACATATCAACTTTATGCCCAAAAATTCCCAAAAATCCATCGCGTCTATGCCTTTGAGGAGAGTCATCTTTATTTTTTAGTTGGGTAAGCCTTTTGTACAGTCTCTCTCCATCAGTCTACAAGAAATAACTTTTCACTGTCAAAAATATTAAACCCAAAGCTTCACAAAGAAATGCAATGACTGATTCAAGATTAAGAATTTGAGAGCAAGTTTCAGGAGAAAAGATTGAATCACTTAGAAGTAGAACTCGAGAGATATGCTCACAACTAGAATTTGAAGTTTGCTGCTCCGACGGACAACTGAATGTGAATGATAATCAGAAGGGTGATACTCCATGAAAAATTGCTCGACAGCCTCATTACATGTACCTCCAGGTGGAACAGGAATACCTCGCACTAATATAGTAAACTGATGAGGCTGCGGTTTCGAGGAATAGAAGCAAGCAATTCTTTTTGATACAATGTACGCATACTCCTGCATATATGATATTAACATCAAGGATGAAACTCGGTCACTAGTACACTATCATACAGACTAACATAAAACAAGAAAAATTTCAAAGCATGTAATAAGAAAAATCGAGCAATAATAACTTACGTAATAAAGAAGAATGCAGACAACCCCGGTGAAAACATAAGCAGCACAAAAATGAACCCATAACCTTGATAAAGGCCAAATCTAGCGATCAGAGTTCCCATGTTATAACTTAGGTAAAAATTACATAAAAGGAATCAAATTTCAATAACACTTGTGTAAATAAAACAGCAAATAATAAATTAGTATTCCATAATACAAATGCATGACACTGATAAATCATTCTTGACAATCATGTCAGAATATCCTCTTCCATTCAGGTGGAACTCACCCGTGTGAACCATTGTTAACGTTTGAAATACTGAAGGAATCCAAGGACTTGTTCTGAAATTCAGAATTATCACGAATCTCAGTCCCCATGTAATTAATCGGAAGAAGAAAGAGTGTCCCGACAATTCCAGCAAAAGTAAATACTTTTAAACTGCAGAATGCCACGATAAAAGGGAAAGTATCAGTAAAACAAAGTAAATGCACCCTTCAAACAACACACAAAAAGTTACCAGAAGATACGAACATCATAAAACGTTTTAAAGAAATGTAAGATAGATTGTAATCAGTGGTTACAGATGGATGTTATATACTTATATCATATTGAGGAAAAAACTTAAAATCCAATAACAAAGAATGTGATGTACTGGTGCAGAAACCACCTATGCATACTTATAACATATGTGTGCACGCGCGCACGTGTGAAATTGAATGCCATGATACATGTTTAAACCTAGAATCAATTTGAAATCACCTAAAGACAAATATACGGATGAAGACGAAAGCATCTAAGCCTGCAGTTGATATAAATTCATCATCAGAAGGCTCCCATGCTCTTCTCACCCAACCGGCAGTAGGTAACAAACATTCCGAGTTAAATTGAGCGCCCTCTTGGAGTTTTCCTTGAGAAACTAAGCGTGGTGCATAGACAATAATATTACCAGGCTGCTTCCTCAATATAGAGTACAAGGTGAAAAATATAAAACAAAGACCAAGATTTATTGCAACTGAAGTTAGAAGAGCAGAAAGAATCATTATTTAAATCTGGTTTAAAACCAGCAAATCAACTTTGTATTCCTGATAACACAACTATAGTCCTGAAAAATCAAATAAAACATAACTATCAGTAGTTGAATAGGAAGAAGCTGTATAACAATAATACAATACCTATGACAGAATTCATATACATAATTTCAAGAGTCAGTACTTTGTAATCTCAATTGACAAAGTTCAAATCCCTTTGAAGACTGTTGTAAAATAGTCATCAGTGCCACTTTTTTCAATGATAATTTCATTCTTCCCCAATTTTTTTTTTTTTTGAAAATAGTCATTTTGCTTTAACGGATGAACATATTTATCAAAAATATTGCTCCTCATCTCACAAAACACCCAAATTATTCCATGGACTTCAAATAATCTAATCATGTAACTAGCTATAAAGCACTCACACAGACACAGACACCATACACAACATTGGCATGTCGACACCGATAATAATTTAAAAAAAAAATGGTAGGATTGAATATAACCACACAAGTTGTTGTCAAAAATCAGATACACCTTCGATATGAAGTGTCGGTGCAACGTCTTGGCAAGGAAATTTGAACGATTAGGTAAAGATCTCATTTACATACATTTACATATAAAATGTTTTTACAGTTCTCCAGAACCCTTCGATTATTGAGTTGAAAAATCTCGAATATAAAAAACCTAGGCAAACCTTACATATTTACTTTTAACGAGGAAGAACAATGAATCCTAAAGTGCAAGGTGTATAAGTAATACCACCAACACCGACACTTCGGATTGAAGGTGCATGTGATACATGTTAGTGTGGAACTCCGATACAACACTGACACATGTGATTGCATTCAATTAATTCGTTTTTACAAATTATTAACTCGTATATATTGTACATAGATTGCGGTTTTGAATATGAATAGTTTTGATCAAATACATTAACAGATCATACAACGGATCCACGCACATATTCAAAAAAACGAATCTGTATTGTGGATTTGATTAATAAATTAAGAATTAAAATGAAAGAAAAAAAGAGAGAAAAACAATGGAGATTGAATGAAGAGTATGGAACCTGGTAATAATGAAGGAATTAGCATGATTGAGCCAACAATTGGATAATGCGAATACAAATGAAGGAGTTTGTTCGTTAACATGAAGAATTGAATCCAACGAAAAATTAAATAATAATAATAATAATGATGATAAAAATAAATAAATAAATAAATAAATAACTGTCAAGTTTTTTCTCCCGCCTTTTTAGGTGTTGGTATCTTCTTTGTTTTCATCTGTTTACTTTATTTTCTTTTCTTTTTCCTTCAAAATTAAATCAAATTAAAAGTTAATTAAATCAAAATTCAAGCTTTTTTTTTGTTGACATAGATATCCAGTGTGGTTATTTAGCGTATTTGTTTTGATGTGGTTTTGTTTGGCCAAATTTTTTTACGGTCTAAAAACTAATTTCAAAATATAGTTAAGACTGAGTAAGTGATTTAATGATAAAGTCAAAATTGTTTGATAAAATATTTCTATAAAGCTTTAAATTTTTCACAAATTATCATGGAGTAATAAATAAAGAAAAAATAAATAAAAAACATTTGTTTATGAATTATCATAATATGAACTGTTTTCTTTGGTAGCCATAGGTGCACTATATTAAAAATAAAAAATAAAACACTTGAGAAAATAACACTTGCCTAAGAAAGACACATGCAATTAAATTAATTTAAAAGTTTACTACATATGATTTTAGTCTCTACAGTGTTTTTTAGTTTTAGTCTTTAAAAATTATTGTTTGAACCCAGCTTTCGAAAATTTAAAAATTGTTGGTTTTAGTCGTTAAAGTTAACTTATTTGGCTATATGACATCACATAGTTTGACAGTGTCATACGTTCAAATAACTAAAACGTACCAAATTTGTGGTAGCTTAAAATGTAACGATTCATAATAGATATAAAATGACATGCCTTCAAACTTCTAAAAAAAATGTGATTTTGCGGTGTCGACTCAACTACACTTAGGCTCCGTTTGGCCCGGCTTATTTTTTACTTTTTATTTTAGCTTAAATGAAATAGAGAAGTATAAAATTATATTTGACACTATTTCTCCTTAAAAGTATTAGAGAAATAAAGTAAAGAAATAAAAAATAAAGAAAAGTGAAGTCAAACACAATTTTTTCCTTCTTTACTATTTTTAAGGAGAAGGAAAAAAGGAGAAAATAAGCCAGGCCAAACGGGGCCTAAATAAGCACTACAAGGGAAAATGAACGAAGCAAAACATTGTCAAACAAAACCAAATTGAGACAAATAAGAAATGACTCGGACAATGCTCAAAGAACGGAAGAAACCCTCTAAAGTGTAGTCCACAAGCTTGATGCGATTCAAAACAAACAACAAGTCTAACTAGTCAAATGACATTGACGAACACATCGAACAGAGATAGCTAGAGTCGCTAGGACCAACGAAACCAACAAAAATGCATACTAAAAGTGCACAACGCCCACAAAAACATGCAAACAACAGAAAAAGAACCCGTGAAACAGTTAAATTCGCTACTCTAGTAACATCTGACACAATATCAAGATATTATAAACCACGTGTCCAACGTAACTTTGTATTTACAATAAACTTACTTTGCCCGTCTTTGCAACACTAAACATTTTTTTGTTGATTTTTGATGTCCAAACACTCACTACCACACGACGTTGCAGAGAGATTTTAAGCAAATGTATTTTTATTCATGTATGTAAAAGGCACCATCTAGCTTTTCCGATTCATCACAAGTGTTTCACACATACAAAGACCTACTTTCTTTGTCAGACAGAGAAGACATTTCTAAGCCGAATGGATGGATCCTCACAAGTAACTGACTGCGTGGAATAGTCACGTGTGTCCGCGTATTTTCTAAGCAGAATATGGAACCCTCATGCCCATTCTTTGAGCAAGCCAAGATCTATCTGGTTCTGGATCAATGAATGGATGCATGATGAATTGCTCTGCTTCTTCATCCACCAATTCTCTACACCATGTTACTCGATCGGTTGGACAGCAACCAGGTCCAAAACACCTGTAGTTACAACAATATTACTTCAAACTACTTCAACTCGATAAGTAAATTTCCGTTAGAAGACAAGCTAAACACGGAATCTGTAGTAGCAATTTCCATTAAATTTTTTAGCATAATCACGATAACAGTAGAACACTATGCATTCTAAAACAAACTTTTCAAAAAACAATTCTTCTGGTAATGTGAAGCAGTTGAGTATCGGAATATAATAAAACCTTCATGTATAACGCTGCAAATCATAAGACAGTACAAAATGGAATCTGACATGAAATACCTGTATTCGTAAAAGCAAGCACTCCTCTCATTTTCTACTTTCCCCCAATTATCCCAACCAACTTGTCTTATACATGGATCCATGTAAGTGTATGCAAAGACCACCCTTCCAAAAGGTCCCCACGGTCGTCCAAGATACGCATATGAATTTCCTCCATTACCTGTAATAACACATCTGCAACGGCACCGGAGACCACTTAGTCGTAAATACTTAAAAGAATCAAAAGGTTCACAACATAAAGAAAGATTCCCTGAACAAGCAGTGTAGTAATCCAGAAAAGAACAAATTGAATGTCAAATTTAATTATTTTTATATAGAAAGAGAGAGAAGTTCTTATGCATTAGTCAATAAAAAAAAGTGAATCTTCCCGTAAAAACATTCTTAAGCTTAAGAACTTATAATGACTAAAACATGGCATTGGGTGGTAGATGAGATTGTTGATAATGGAGAGTGGTCATTTACACACCTCAAGAATACATAACCAGTTGATTCCTGCGATGATTTTCTACCCTGTGCGGTTATGAACCCTTGAGACTTGCAGTGTATATGACAGTGCTCCAAAAGGGCAGTGCTATTGCCAAAGATGAAGTCCACGCTTCCTTCGATATAGCAATCTTTCAAATATTGTTTACCGTAATGTAAATACAGTGTGTCCTGCACCATAATTATGAAGAAAAAAAAATTAGTTGGTAAATCGATAGAATGTAAACAGAACCTTGAGGATTGAACATAACACAAACTAGGCTTCTGATCGTAGTCCAAAAATATTTATAGTAATAATTAACTGTGATAATTAAGGTTCTTTTTACAACACAACCCTAATTATTGTCACCTTTGTAAATATTATACTTGAGACAACAGGCTAGAAAGGTGACAATAATAGACAATAGTGTTATAGCACCGCTATAGATTTGACTATTTTGTACTAAATAGAGTATTGTGGAACAATCGCAATTAGTTCAAAGTTTGCTACGCTATAGTGCCACTATAGCCACTAATTTAACAACATTGATAACTACCACAAAGAACTCATCCAACAAATTAATCGTTAAACCAACACATTTTTTAGTTTTCGCATAAACATAATTTAATTCGATGAAGGTTTTAAAAATAATTTAGACATTTAAGATGTATATATAACCAACATGAAAAATATCACAAAGCCTCACACCGACATAAAGTAATGCATCATGATAGGGGGAAAATAGAGCACTGAAGATACCTGCCATCCAAGGAACCTGCAATTATAGAAGGCACAGCGATCTGCTGTTACTCTAATCGCCACCGCCTGTCCTGAACCCTGCCAGAAAGAGAGAGAAATATAAGGTCTACTTGCCACCGCCTGTACTGAACCATTTATGATAATGTTTATGCAAATCACCAACATAGCTTTTTGTATGAGTATACATTTTCCCAATTGTTAGTATCTTAAAATTAGTGCAATGATCCTCAAGTTACGATCTTTCAGCCCCTTCCCAATCTTAAGAACAATCTCGATTTTTAAAACATTGATTCCCTCTACCAACATGCATTAAGCAAAGTGGTTAAGTGATAATAAAGGAATTAGCAGGAGGAAACACATTGGATATGGAAAATTGAAATATCACAGGCATTACCTGGGGGGATGAATTCTCAAAAGTAATATTATCTGCAATGAAGTCCTCTCCTTCCACAATGACACTTCCACAACCAAACGTCCCAGTCCCAATCACCCTAGCAGGCTGCAAAAAAAAAAAAAAGAATCACCACAAAACCAAAATTAACAAATAATTAATCATTGTTGACACATACTAATATGATTCAAAATTAACAAATCAACAAATTAACTATTACAAAATGTTATCAAAAGATCTCTAGAATTGCAAAATGTTAATCAAGTTTGTCCCTTGGTCTGAATATGTTATCAAAATGCCTCCTGAAAAATTAACTTGGTTTCAAATTTATACTTCATATTAACAATTTAATGTCATTCTAGTCCCTGAAAACATAGAGACAAATTTGATTAAAATTTTGCAATTTCAGCTATTATTTTGGAATATTGATAAGGTAAGGGATCAATTTGGGAATTTAGTCAGAGAACATCGGATAAAAAAATGAACAATTTAACCAAGTGGTTGATTTCAAGTGGTTACTAAGCTCCACCAAAGGACGAATTATTCAGAAGAATCCGAGTTTGATTCTTAGGAAGGAACAATTCTTCCAACCGATGTTTTGTCGCATACACATTACACCAAAGAAAGAAAGACATTGAATGAAAAATGAACAATTTTGTGACATACCCATTACCCCAAATGAATAAAACATTGAATGAAACTGAAAAAATGAACAATTTTGTCACATACCCATTAACCCAAATGAAGAAAACATTGAATGAAACTGAAAAATGAACAATTTTGTGACATGCCCATTAACCCAAATGAAGAAAACATTGAATGAAACTGAAAAATGAACAATTTTGTAACATACCCATTACAGCAGATAATAAAAACAAGAAGAAAATGTGCATACTTGATGGTGTTCAATTTTGGTGGCAGTGTTATTCCAAGTAAGCACAGTATCCTCAGGACACAACCCAGCAAGAGTGATGAAATTCTTAGTTTTAGCAACGTACACAGGTTGACGGTAGATTCCAGGAGATACACGGATCACAGTCCGTCGTGTGTTGCCAAAAGGAACGGCGTCGATTGCTTCTTGCACCGTTTGAAAATCTCCGGAACCGTCTTGTGAAACGGTGAATACACAAGCTGCCATTTTGTAAAAACCTTGAGATTTTGGTGTGAGAACAGAGAGATAGAAAACTTTATGACATAAAATTAAGGAATTAACGTTTGTTAACAGAGTGTTTTGTATGTTATAGTTGTTTGTTTATGAGACAACTAATGGATTTGTCATCCCTGTCTGTCTGTCTGTCTCTCCTCCGTTATCATCCAATATGCTCACCGCTAGTTAAAAGTTTAACTGCACTTTTATTATTATTTTTTGTTTTTATTATTTATAATATTTTCTGTCCAATAACACATAAATTCTCGTTATTTTTTTATTTTTTTTATTACCAGTTGAATCTGATTCGGGGGTCAGTTCTAGCATCAAGTGGTTTCAGTCTCCTCTCGATCGCAGTTTTGGGGAATCGAACCGTGAATTCTCGTTAAAATTTTTAACGTTGATGTATATTTAAGTCAGAGATCAAATGCATTATTTTAATCAAGTTAACAAAAACTGTATATCTCATTTAAGTATTCTTGGGTGTGTTTACTAATCTTTTATTTTGTGAATTCACTATGAATTTTAGTTGATGAATATGCTTCACGGTATAAATAAATTTTACACTGACGTCTAATAAAAATTTACAATTTGTCCTATAAATTTAACTCAGCTAACGGATACATTATATTATATATATAGAGGTTGAGGTTCAAACTCACGTCAACAATTGAAATTTACATGGCAAAAATCAAATAATTCATGTTATTAGTTTTAGGTGTATGTTTGCTTTTGTGGTGAAAATAATCCGACTCCTTTACTAATGTTTCATATCAATTGAAGTAATTTTTTTTAGGGTTAATAGGTCTTTATCCCCATAAATAGGCGGATTTCGCTTTACCCCTGTAATTTTTTGAGATTACCCTAGCAAAATTTATTTTTTTATTTAAAACATTATTAAGTTTAAAATAAATTTTGTGTTTTGTTACAGCCGGCCGCACTCATTCAGGTTTTGTTCCTCGCCGCCGTCAGCCTCACCGCAACTCAGCCGCACGCATCACCACTGGTATGTTGTGTCGTCTCTTGCATTTCCCTTCTTTCATTCTTCTTCCTCTCTTCAAATACTCATTCTCCAAAACTAAAACCATTCACTACAACAAAAAATTCACCTTTTCTTCTTCCACTTCTCTTGCACTTTCTTCCTCACAAACCCATTTCAATAAACCCTCAAATTCCTCATCTTTTGATCCTAACACCTTTAAAGTCCTCCAAAAACTTTACCTTTATCGTAACAACCCTTCACTTGCACTCTCTTACTTTACTCAACTCAACCAACATGGTTTCACACACAACATTCAAACCTATGCTTCTTTCATTAGAATACTATGTTATTGGAATTTGAATAGAAGTTTAGATTCTCTTTACCGCGATATAATTTCTCGTTGTTCCGAACAAAACCCATTATTTGAAATTCATGAATTGTTTGAGAAACTAGTAGATAGTGTTGATTTTGATAATAAAAATTGTTACTTTGTTAGAGCTTTTGATGGGTTTGTTAAAGCTTATGTTGGTCTTAACATGTTTGATGAAAGTGTTGAGTTTTTGTTTCAATTTCAAATTGAGAGGTTTAGGATTTTTCCAAGTATGTTTGCTTGTAATTTTCTTATTAACCGTTTGGTTAATTATGATAAAATCGATATGGCTTTAGATGTTTATCGTCGAATTAAGAGGCTTGGTTTGTGTCCTAACCTTCACACTTATGGCATTATTATCAAGGCATTGTGTAAGAAGGTTGATTATTTGAAATACGTTGTTCGTGTGTTTGATGAAATGACGGATGCTGGTGTGACTCCGAATTCGTATTGTTATGAAGCTTATATTGAGGGGTTGTGTAATAATCGTATGTCTGATTTGGGATATGACGTACTTCAATATCATAGAGAGAGGAACGCTCCTATTGAGGTTTATGCCTATGCTGCAGTTATTCATGGGTTTTGTAATGAAATGAAATTAGATAAAGCCGAGGATGTGTTTTACGACATGAAATGGAGGGGACTTGTACCTGATTTTCATGTTTATTCTTCGTTGATCCGTGGATACTGTAAGAGCAATGATTTGGGTAAAGCTTTCAAATTACACGATGACATGATTTCGAAGGGTATAAAGACAAATTGTGTGATTGCTAGTTGTATCCTTCATTGCTCGGGTGAGATGGGTATGGATTCAGAAGTTGTAGATACATTTAAAGAATTAAAGCGATCAGGTGTGTTTCTCGATGGGGTAGCTTACAATGTTGTATTTAATTCTTTGTGTAAATTGGGTAAGGTAGATGAAGCTGTAGGTATGCTGGAGGAGTTGAAATCTATGCATATCGATGTAGATATCAAACACTACACAACCTTTATTAGTGGTTACTGTCTTCAAGGTAAAACAGATGTAGCCTATAGTGTTTTCAAAGAAATGGAGGAAAATGGATTTAAACCTGATGTTGTTGCTTATAATGTACTAGTTGCCGGTTTGTTTAGAAATCGTCGTGATTGTGAAGCAGTTGGCCTTTTGAGTTATATGGATAGTCAAGGTGTGAAGCCGAACTCTACTACACATAAGATTACCATTGAAGGTTTGTGTTCAGCGGGCAAGGTTGAAGATGCTGAGGCATATTTTAACGGTCGGAAAGATGAAGGTGTCGAAATCTATACTGCCATGGTTAACGGCTATTGTCAAGCTGGCCTTATTGAAAAATCATATAAACTTTTCTGTGAGATTTCAAACCAAGGAGATATTGCAAAAGAAAGTTCCGGTTTTAAGAAACTTGGCAAAGTAATGTATTCTAAAGTATTAAGTGCGTTGTGCCAAGGCATTCAAAAAGAAAAAAGTGCGTTGTGCCAAGAAAAGAATATGAAACATGCTCGCTCTTTGTTTGATTTTTTCCTCGAGAAAGGATTTACGCCTGATGTTGTAACTTACACAATTATGATAAAAAGTTATTGTACAATGGATTGCTTGCAAGAGGCTCACGACCTCTTCCAAGATATGGAGGTCAGAGGGATCAAACCTGATGTCGTTACCTACACAGTTCTACTCGATGTGGGACTAAAACATTTCTATTCTCTACACAGAAAAGGAAAGGGTGCAATGTACAATGTTTTGACTATCTGGGGAGACATGAAGCAAATGGGAATTAGTCCAGATGTTGTTACTTACACTGTTATGATTGATGGACACATGGAGATTGGTAACTGTGAAAACGCAATTACATTCTTTAATGAAATGATTGACCTACGACTAGAACCAGATATCATAACATACATTGCTCTAGTTTCTGTCTTGTTAAAGTACACGGAGAATGCGGTTAAGAAGGAAATTACACCACCATTGCATATCATCTCAAAGATGAAACGTCAAATTAGAAAATTTAGAAAGGTGCAATTTCTATTTTTTGTCTATGTAAATTCTTTTTTACACTATCAATCCAGCAACTATTAGATCATTGAAAACTTTTCACTTTATTTATAAATATTTTAGATATCACAAATATAAATAGTTGTAATTTATTGACAACGTAAAATTTTGTACACCGACGATAGTGTATGAAAATTAATCTTATTTTTTTAACATGATTTTATTTTTCCCATTGCTGTACTAATGTGGAATTGGCCCCAACTTGAAAAAGAAATCAGGGCAACTAAAAATAGAGAATCAAGTATCAATAGATCAATACAGCCACCAAACTAAAGTATTGGTTCAAATGTCTTCAAGCATTTTGACTTCTTTTTTTTTTCCCCTATTATTGTAGTGGAAAAAGTGGCTTTCAAGCTGGCAAAGTGAAGGTGACAAATGTGAAGGAGAAGCAGAACTTTTGGTACAAATAATACAAATAATAAACCTTAGTGCTGGTCATTGGATTTCTGAGGATCAAATATTCAATCCACAATACAAGCATCTTCTTCAACTCACTAACACAATTTGCCATAAGCTTAGTTGCTATCAAAAGGACAAGGTTAGTGACAACACAAACATTTTATATGATTCAATGTTGAAATGTGGGTTGTCCTATTTTAATTGGACATTCTAGATTATCGATAACATAAATATAGAGAATCTACTTTCTGTTATATTCTAGAATAAAATTAGCTAAAATCCTCTATTATATTTTTTATTCATATCTAGAGGAAAATATCTCTATAGTGTCCCATAGTATTTCAAATAGAATAGAATTATCTAAGATTATAAAAAAAAGGGAAGAGAGGTACAGATCTGTTACCAGAATGTCATTGTATGTAGGTATGTATCTTCTTTATACTGAATTAGAATGATACGCAATTATGAATGTTTGAGCTTTAGAAGTTTAAGTTTGTTGCAATTTAAATTTGGATGTATTTTCTTTTTACTTCTTTTGGGTTACCTAGAAACAAACAAGAATATATGCTCTACAATAAATAAAAAATAGTTTGTAAAATCAGTGAATAATTCTTGCAAAATATATCCTACAGATGTTGTAATTCTTAGTTACCGGAAATTCTTGATTGTCACAATTTTTGAATTACATTATGTAGTACGTAACCTACTCATCCTTTTGCTTAAAACTGGTACAAAGAGCATTTGTTCCCAACATTATCATTAAACTTATCATTAGTTTTCTCACATTTACTCTGTGCTTCCGTCTTTACAGTACAAAATTTCTGTTATTCTGAATAACAAAATTATGATTGTAGATATTAATGACACAAAAGAAGCTTGGAAACTTGTAGTCTGAGTAACAAATCTCTTGCATGTCCAGAATCCTCTTGTACAATGGAAATGCTTTTGATGGATGCCAAGGTATCATTACTTAACTTTACTTTTTGTGTCACTTAGGGAGATAAGATACACACTGTATTGAAAAACAATGATTGTTCTATGTAGAAGCCTAATTTGAGGGTCGACAGCTGCTAAGTTCTCCAGAATTTCAAATTTAAATTTAATAATGGCCAACACAAGTATTAGAATTTGGGTTACTCAACCCTACAAAAGATATTTCCAGACTTTATCTTATCCAATGCGGGACTCTCAACCCACACACACATACACTTAGCACTGGACATCAGTAGTGTGACCCGAGTGAACCCGATAACAGGTGGCTGAACAGAACTTGGTTAAGTTCTGATACCGTCTTAGGATTTGGGTTGAGTCAAACTCAACTCTACAAAACTAACTTGTAAGGTGAGGGATGTCTCCAACTTACAAACATATTTTCAGGTCATATCTCATCCAATGTTGGACTCTCTCAACAATAATAAATCTCCCAATCCATTCAAAATTATCTAAATGAAGGGAAAATCTGCAAAAGAATAGAGGCTTCCAGAGGTTCTCAGTTCTCACAATGGTTATAATTTCACAAACTTTGGTGATATACCAAGTGGCAAGACCTTTTGTTGATACCTTATTAGGGTCAATATAATTCTAAATCATTATTTTACAATTTATTTCATTTGGTAGGTTGAAACTGGCATCGTCTTTGTCCTTGCATAAATGTCATTGGACAGTTCCACGGATCACAAATATTATCTATTACCAGCCTGAAGCAACACTAGAAAGTGTTATATTTCCCTTTGAAGATCATAGGTAAGTAAGTACATGCAACATCCGTGTTTCACATGTGTTCCTTTTATCTTTTTAGTTATGGTTGTTGGAGCACTTATGAATGGTTTGTACTTTGTATTAATATATATATAACCAATGTTGTGAAAATGAGAGTTTATGCAAGATCAGGAGCGGTTACGGATTGTAAGTGCTCTAACAAGCAACCACTGTTAGGCCGCAGAAAGGCAATCGGACCATATCTCATCCAATGTGGGACTCTTAACACCCCCTCACACATAAGATTGAACATATGGAGTGTGGCTCAATAGCGGATGGCCCAACAGATCTTGGATAAGCTTTGATACCATATTAGAATTTGGGTTGGGTTTAACTCAACCCATACAAAACCCGCTTGTAAGGTGATGATTACCGACACTTATATAAACACATTTTCAGGTCATATTTCACCTGATGTGAGACTCTTAACAAGAACTAATGGTTGTATGAGGGACACTATGATTACTCCATCTTTCTACAACAAGATATAAAATGAATGACCTACAACAAGAAGCTGCATTTATTTAGTATTTTAGTAGTTTTATGCTTCTTTGCAGTGTCATGGATAGACGTCAGAATTCAAAAGATGCAGAAGGTGCTCACGTGTAAAGAGACGAAGGGTTCTAATGGAAAAGCATGCGGTAAGAAGTATGAGTGAAAATCAACCCTCGCATAAGCAATCCTATAATCAGAGTAACAACGATACATAATTAAACCGAGGAAATGTTATTTTTATCTGATATTTTTGTTTCTCAACTACTCTATGGTGCATATCAAGTAGACTTTGTTTTCCCCAACATATTAATTTTGAGTTGACTATAAATTTTTTAATATGGAATGATTTTGCAGGTTTATTTTGCTCTTAGAAATGCGAGGGCTGCACTTTGCACAGGAAGAGCATTGAAGTGTTGTGGGAGGTGAGGAGTACCATTGATGGTCATATTAATGAATGAGTTATGAGTCACTATGTCAAAGTGTACACAACAAACCACTAATAAATTCAGTTTACTATCATTGGTTGGATGCATAGCAATAGCAATGCACATTGACATGGAAGTTTAAGTTGATAAAGGTTTTGTTGATGATGCTTATATGGCAAGTAAGATGTTTATGTGACATCCTAAAATGACTTATGGAAGCACTTTTTTTAAGAGGACTTATGGAAGCACGTTGTTGATAAAGAATCATGCTACAATATAGGTCTCTTTTGAACATGTACAAAATGAAAAGTGATATTGTGAATGTGTGATAATCTCACATGTATGAGTTAATAATGTTTCTTACAATATTTAGAATAGTGTGCTGGTCATTTATATCTATATTGTATATAGCAGTAGCAGGAAAAATATCTTAAAATAAGGGTGGTTCTATTAATTTCATCAATATATATTAGTAATGTGGCCTCTTATTGTTTTTGTGAGACTCATTATCATAGGATTAATTAGTTGTTTCAAGATATATAACCCATCTTATCTTATATTTTGGACATTAGTAGTATTGTGGTGTAGTGCTATGTTTGGTATGTGTCAGAGTTTGTGCTTCATAGACACTAGCAAATATGGGTGGATATTTGATGTTTTATTGGATTGATCATTCATGGAAGTTTATTGAATGCCAATGAGAAGTTTTTAGTCGTATTTAATTTTTCCCCCTCTCACATTTAGTCTAAGGTAGGTGACAAAAGGTTCAAATAAAAGTTTAAGATGCTAATTTGAATGTTTATTTTCACTGTGTTAATATGAGCACAAAGAGCACTAACAATGAATTTGTCTAAATGGTTAGAGATTAGAACTCTTCAAGCAGGTTTAATATATTACTCTTAAGCATGGATAAAATTCTATAGAGGTCCATCTTGTGTGTCCAACATGTCCTTCAGCCGAAATTTCACTTGATAAATTTTTTTTCATAAATAATGATGAAAATTTCATACTTATAACTTGATAAAAGAAATGTGCACAAAGAGCAACCTTTGATGGTATTGTTATATACTATCTTGTTCTCAACATACTCAAATTGTTATGATAATATCAGACAAGGAGTCTCTCCGGTAATTGAGAGAATTCAATGTAATCTATGTTCTCCATAGTATTGTTATGATAATTTTTGAACCCCCTATTTTGATATTTTTGATTCCCCTATTTTAAAAGTCACCTTTTTTTTAATCCCCTTTTATTTTTATGACATGGCCCTGCATTTGCTGACGTGGTAATGATGTGGCAACGATAAATTAAATGTTTCATGTGCTAAATAAAAAAGTGTGGATGAGATTTTACTCCACAAATATGTCACCGGAGAGAATCTCCACCAGACAATATATAGGCTTTAAAGTTTAAACTACGTTTGAGAGGGTGTGTCGGTTGAGGAGATGCAGGTAAAGATTGCAATTTGCAACTCTTTGATGATTGTTGGTTTTTCATTTAAATGATATTATTAGACTCCTTTTAAAAAATGTTAAATTGCACTTTTGATCCTCTAACTTTCATAAACTTGCAATTTTGGCCCTTGATTAAATCAACACATGTGGCAAGTGACTCATATGCCACGAGTCAACGTGGGCTACCACATGCGGCAATGACTTATATGCCATGTTAGCATATGTTGCAAGCCATGTTAACATGACATGTGAATCACTTACCACATGTGCGTTAATTTTGTCAAAATCAATGAGGTTGTTTATTTTTGCAAAAAGGGCCAAAGTTAGGGGTCAAAATCACAAGTTTGTGAAAATTAAAGAATCGAAAGTGCTATTATCAAAATTAAGAATTACAATTGCAAGTTTGTAAAAGTTAGAGTCAAAAATGCAATTTAATCCTTAAAAAAATATATAACTTGTCTCTTCTTTTTTTTCCTCAACAAAATAAAACACTTGTTTTCCTTTTTTATGATGTTGCAAAAGAATTCAAAATTTTCCTTATATTTATCGGTTTTTTTTTTGACAAACATGTTTGTTACCCATTTAAGTACTCCTGCAGGTAGTTAATTTACCCCAAACCCAAAGTCTCCTAACAAATTAAGGGTGCGTTTCTTTTAGCTTTAAAAAAATAAATTTTTTCTTTGTATTTTTGAAAATGGATTTTGTAAAACCGTTTTTCAAAATATTATAAGTTTTTTTATATTCATTTTTTCTAAATTGAAACACTAATTTTGACATCATATAACATAAACATACATTATTGAAGAACAAAACATAATCAAAATCACAATTTTTTGAAAAAGTTGTATTTCAAAAATGATTTTTATGAAAATTTATTTGAAATAGTTTCAAATTAAATGATTTTTTCGAAATTTTGATATCCAAAAGAAATTTCAATAAAATGATGAAATGCCTAAAATCACATTTTAAGAATAACTATTCAAACCAAATTTTCATTTGAAGCTTTTATAAAAAGTTTCTTTGTAAATTCTTTTTACACAAAATTATGTAACACTACAAAATCTATTTTAAAAAAAATCCAAAACAAACGCACCCTAAGACACACTCATGCGATTAAAAATTTGGAAATTCATTATAAAAGAAATTGGAAATTTAAAATTAAAATGAGTTTAAATTAAATTTTTTTTCTTGAAGTTTAGTAAATTCAATTTTTTTGGTAAGGTTTAGTAAATTCAATTTAACATAAAGGACTTAATCCAAATTTTTGTTCGATGATGTAGTCTTTCACCGGTGGTGGTGCGATGGGAGCTTCTCTCCGCATCATCGGTTTCCACCCTTTGAGGTTGGCTCTAACTCTGTTCCTTTCCGGTGGCCTCCGTCGTTCCCTGTCTTTTCCTTCTTTCGTCGTCGTTGCTTGGCGCCGTTCGTTTGGGTCGATTGTTTTCGCGGGGGTTCAGATCTGTTTCTGGTGGGTGGTTGACGGTGGTTCGTGTCCGTCTCCCCTGCGTTGGTGGGATCAGAGTTCTTTTGTTAGGTGGTGGTGACACCACTTTGCTTGTTCTAGTTCTGGTGTTGAGGATGGTTCCAGGAGCTTTGTCTCTGTGTTCCTTTACCTCTGATTGGGTTGTTCTATTGTTGTGGCTTTTTTCCTATTTTCTAGTAATGTTTGTTTGCTCTTTTGGATTTTGGTTGCCTGGTTTGTTTTTCAGATCTGTTGAGATTTGCAGGGATCAATTTTTTCAATTTTGCATCCACGAAGCTAGAGAAGTTGGAAGGCTGACAGCTCTGGCTAGAAATGGCCTTGTACTCGTTGCTGCTGTAGCGAGTTGTCGGTTGTTGTCTCTGTTTCCGTGTTGACGGTCAGATTCACTCACCGTACTCTAAGAGATAGATTAATTTTTAGTCTGTCTTTACTTGTAATGGTTGAATCGTTTACACATCTCTTTTTTGCAATTTAGTTTCGGGTCCCGCGTTGGACTTGCTGAATTGTGTTTGATGTGTCTTCGATTGCTTCACATTTGGATCTTTCACTGGATTTAGTCCGGTTGGATTTGCTTTACCCTTTTTGGGTTGTATATATGTTTTTTGTGTGGTTGCTGGGTTAGGTTTTGCCCCCCCAGTTTTCTTTGTACTTTTTTATTTTAATATATTGGTGTTTGCTTAAAAAAAAAAAAATTTAACATAAAGGATTCATTATAAAAGAAATTGGAAATTTAAAATAAAAATGAGTTTAAATTCAACTTTATTTTTTTTTTCTTGAAGTTTAGTAAATTCAATTTAACATAAAGGATTCATTATAAAAGAAATTGGAAATTTAAAATAAAAATGAGTTTAAATTCAACTTTATTTTTTTTTCTTGATGTTTAGTAAATTCAATTTGTTAACATAAAGTGTAACTCAGCAGCCAGGAGAGGTGAGAAAAGCCGTCAACATCCGCCTCAACTCAGCCGTCCTTCACCACCACCACCACCACCACCGTTATGGTATGTTGTTCCGTCTCTTGAATTTCTCTTCTCTCATTCTTCTTCCTCTCTTCAAAAAACCATTCTCAAAAACCAAAACCATACACTACAACAAAAAATTCACCTTTTCTTCTTCCACTTCTCTTGCACTTTCTTCCTCACAAACCCATTTCACTAAACCCTCAAATTCTTCATCTTTTGATCCTAACACCTTCAAAATCCTCCAAAGACTTTACCTTTATCGTAACAACCCTTCACTTGCACTCTCTTACTTTACTCAACTCAACCAACATGGTTTCTCTTACAATATTCAAACCTATGCTTCAATAATTAGGATAATGTGTTTTTGGAATTGGATTAGGAAGTTGGATTCTTTGTTTCTTGATATTATTGCTCATTCTAAACAAGACCCATCATTTAAAATCAATGACTTGTTTGATTCATTGTTTGATGAAGATGTTGATGTTAATCAAAATCATTACTTGCTTAGAGCTTTTGATGGGTTTGTTAAAGCTTGTGTTAGTTGTAACATGTTTGATGAAGCTATTGATTTCTTGTTTCATACTAGGAGGAGTTTCATTTTGCCAAGTATACTTTCTTTTAACTTTCTTATCAACCGGTTGGTTAAACATGATAGAATCGATGAGGCATTGTTGTTATATGAACAATTCAAGAGTTTCGGATTGGTTTTCAACTGTTATACATATGCCATTGTCATCAAGGCGCGGTGTAGGAAAGGTGATTTGGAACAGGCATATTGTGTGTTTGAGGAAATGAATGAAGTTGGGGTGGATCCTGATTCGTATTGCTATGCGGCTTTGATTGAGGGGCTGTGTAACAATAACAAGTCTGATATTGGATATGACCTGCTTAAAGATTGTAGAACAAGGAGTCTCCCTTTAGATGTTTATGCTTACACTGTGGTTATTCGTGGATTTTGTAATGAAATGAAATTAGATAAAGCTGAGAGTGTGTTTTCTGAGATGGAAAAGCAAGGTCTTGTTCCTGATGTTTATATTTATTGTGCATTGGTCCATGGTTATTGTAAGAGCCGTAATTTGGATAAAGCTATAGCCATACATGATAGCATGATTTCAAGGGGTATAGAGAAAAATTGTGTCATTAATAGTTGTATCCTCGACTGCTTGGATGAGATGGGAAAGGCTTCAGACGTTGTAGATAGATTTAATGAATTAAAGCAATCGGGCGTGTCTCTCGACGGGGTAGCTTACAATATTGTATTTAATTCTTTGTGTAAATTGGGGAAGGTGGATGAAGCAGTAGGTATGCTGGATGAGTTGAAATCTATGCATATCGATGTAGATATCAAACACTACACAACCTTTATTAGTGGTTATTGTCTTCAAGGTAAAACAGATGTAGCCTATAATATTTTCTTCAAAGAAATGGAGGAAAATGGATATAAACCTGATGTTGTTACTTATAATGTACTAGTTGCCGGTTTGTTTAGAAATCGTTGTGAATGTGAGGCAGATGACCTTTTGAGTTATATGAATAGTCAAGGTGTGAAGCCGAACTCTGCTACACATAAGATTATCATTGAAGGTTTGTGTTCAGTGGGCAAGGTTGAAGAAGCTGAGGCATATTTTGATGGTTTGAAAGATAAAAGTGTTGAAATCTATTCCGCCATGGTTAATGGATATTGTAAGTCCGACCTTATTGAGAAATCCTATGAACGTAAGAAAGCTGTTATGTTGCTAGACAGAATGTTGAAGATGAATATGAAACCTAGCAAAGAAATTTATTCTGAAATATTTACTGCATTGTGCCACACGGAGAACATGGAATGTGCCCTATCTTTGTTCAATTCGTTAATCGAGATAAATTATACACCTGATGTTGTAATTTACACAATTATGATTAATAGTTATTGTAAGATGAATTTGTTGCGAGAGGCATGTGGTCTCTTTGAGGATATGAAGACAAGAGGGATTAAACCTGATGTTGTAATTTACACAATTATGATTAATAGTTATTGTAAGATGAATTGGTTGCGAGAGGCATGTGGTCTCTTTCAGGATATGAAGACAAGAGGGATTAAACCTGATGTTGTAATTTACACAATTATGATTAATAGTTATTGTAAGATGAATTGGTTGCGAGAGGCTCTGGATTTGTATGATGAAATGTCTTTGAAGGGAATAAAACCAGGTGCAACATTAAACCGTTGTATTCAAAAAGCTAGAAGAATGCAATTTCATCAGTAGCTAGTCAGTTTTACTGCTAGTGCTTGGATTTGTCCCATTTTTTAATGTCTATCTGGTTGGTACTTAAAGGTAAAGGTGAAGCATAATCCCACCATGCGTTTTTGACTAATTTTCTTAGACTTACAACTGAAACTTGTTTAAATTTTTTATTAGAAAGATTGTTCTTTATTTTTACAGATTGGAAAGAGACGAGAGCACAAATCGATTACCACGATGCCATTGTAGTATGGGGTGTCTTATGTGATGCCATTGTAGTTTTTAAGTGGCTTGGTTCTTTCCCTTTGGTAGCTAGCTTTTAAGGGAGGGTTCTCCTGCTTGGAAACTTATCAATTGGTATCAGAGCTGGTTGTTAGTAGCTCATAAAGGGTTACCTACGAAAGGGCTGACTGGAAAGGCAGAGTAAAGCATCGTAGAGTGCAACGGCTGGGAGTGCTATGTTAGGGACTTGGGTATTTTAGTGTGCCCAAGTCCCACATCAAGTAGTATGTGATGTCCAGTGGAGAGTATTTAAGTGACTTGGTTCTCCCCCTTTGTTAGCTAGCTTTTAAAGGAGCGTTCTCTAAGTGCTCGGATGCTAATCAATAGGTGAGAGTGAGACAAATTCAAATTTTTTTTCATGCTGCTACTTGTTTGTTTTTATATGCCTTGAATACTTGTTTGAACTTGAGTAGTTGTAAATTTGTTGTAATTGGAATTTGGATGCTTTTCTTTGCTTCTTTGGATTACCTGGAAACAAACAACTTATTTTCTTGCATCTTCCATTTTCACCTTAATTGCTTCTCTGTTGTTTTTTACTTGCCATGGCCAAATGTTTCAGTTATTTAGAAAATGAGTATATACTAAATCCATTTCTCTCTCCTGGTTTGGTACATTTTTCAGTGTTGGCACTTCTTTCGACAGTCTAAGAGATGGTTCTGAAAATGCACTTCGGTGGTGACTCGTTAAATCATGTGCCAACTGGTCTTTTAAGTAAATACCCTTGTTTTATACTTTTCTTACAACTTTTCATTTCACGACCTTGTTGCCATGCTGCAAATTAATACTAATCTCCCGATTCTTTCTCTTTGCAGAGTTTCTACGGATGTTTTATGCCACAGTGAATATAGTTCTACATATGCCATTAACAGTAAAATCAGATGAAGAGTGCCTGTTAGTCATCTGATAACTGATAAATATATTCATGATGTTATATTTTTTATATGAATACAATTCTTTGGTAAGCTAACTTTGATTTTAATTCAATTTCCCTTCCTTTACCTACATATATCCAAACAGGATGATGTCATATCATATAATCATATGTCTGACACTTCTAGCTTTCATAATATGCAGCATTAATAAGTTTTAATATGATACATTTTGATGAGATAAGTAGTCATATGTAACTGCTTGGTCGTGTATCCTTTTCCTAATAAATAGTATTTCCTAATAAAACATACATGATATCTATTAACCACAATTTGTGTTCAAATATGCACTTAAAAAACATGATTAATATTGACATTCAAAATTGTGATTAATTATGTTATGTGAATGCTTAATGAGTTGTGAAACCTTGTAATATTCATTAATTGTCTATTAGATGCAATTAACTATATTTGAACTACATTAACTGTTCAAATTGTTGTCCCATTTTGTGTCAAAATAACATGACTCGTGAAATAAGGTATGTAGCTGAGTGCAAAGACGAGTAGTGTGCACAAGGGTGTATACAATTGGTCAAAAGGACGTCCCACATGTTCAACAATTCAAATCTTCTATTCACTCAATACAGGAATCTTGCTAGCATCAATGTGAAAGAGACAAAAAGCAATGCTACCAAATATCCATATACCATATCTTTAGCGAATTGATTTAAAAAGATAAATGAAGTGTTTTCCGCAGCAATTATAAAATTGAGACAGCAGTAGTGGCCAGCAGCTTCATGATACCAGTATGACTTTTATATCGATGGCAGCATCAGCCCGAGGTAAGTAAATTCCTCTATTATTTTTTCCATGTTTTTAGGTATTCAGTTTAACTTAATGATGATCTGCAATGTGTGCAAAGGTCGTAACATTTATCTGGAAGTATTTGGTCATGATAAGGTAAAACATTGTTTTACCTTTGCATGCCAGTTTTTGTATATATATGATGATATTTAATGTTTATTGCTTAATGTTTTCATTGCAGTATCAATGTTGAAAAAAAGATTAGTTTCTGAACAAATCAAATCATTCAAGATGGCATGAAGATATTTCGGTGTGCAGTACCGGTGTGAGAGTAGAGGAATGGTTTGACAAAACCGCTTCTTCTGCTGTGAATTTCTTCAGAACCAAGACTCTGAAGTGAATGAGAAAAATCAAATCATCGGGCTATGCAATGCAAAGAATCTAAGATAAAAAGTTAGAAGTAATCAATGATTCTGTATTGTTTGATCATTGCGGTAGTTTGAAGCAATATAAGGTGAATGCAGATGCACTTGATTAGGATATAGCTGAAGTAAATGATAGTTTTAGAAAGGAATAAAAGAGTCATGTATTGTTATATATCTTGATCTTGATGTTATAGTATGTCATATTTGACATATATTAATACATAATGATATATGTTGATAAAAATTAAAAACACAAACAAATGAGGGGGTCGAAACTCCTATAGTTTCTTTTTTTTTTTTGGGAATGAAAGAAAGCCGAAATTCAGAAGAAAAAGACTATAAAGCAATCAAACGAAGGGTCGAAACTCCTAAAATATCAGCAAAATACAATTGATTAGGCTCAAATAACTAAGCCATATGCGCACATGTTGGAAATGCTGCAACTTACACGTGTATTTAACATCAAAATTTTGATATTCAAGAATCATTTCTCATTTCTAATTATCACTATACATCATAAAAAAGAAATATAATAGTAATAATTTTGATACAACAGGGACAATCTGTCATCCAAAATTGCGATCCAAGTTAACCAAGTGGATAAAATTGGTGTGAAGGATCTTAGAGGAGCTTCTTACTCTCAAAGAATGTCTTCAAATGCCATATTTGTAAACCAGAAACAGACAAGCAAACTATGATTGAAAGAAAAATGAAAGTAAACATCTTATTATCAGTCCCTCTGTTAAGATCTTGCATCTCTTCCTCCCTGTATCAAGGAAATCAAAATACAACAAAACTTCTCATTAGAATGAGTAGAAAATTTTCTTCAGTGAAATCACAGAATAATCTTTGTTATACCATAAGAACAAAAAAAAATGAAGTCACAAATTTCTATTTTTTTTTCTTCTTATTTCTGTTTTATTGGTTAGGCATTAGGTTTACTGAGTAATGATCTCATCCCGGGTTGTGGAGAAGAGCAGTCGAATAAAAAATTGGGATGGCTGCAACGGGAAATTTGGTCTTATAGCGGTGCACCATTGGCAAAACATGCGACTCTTCTCAGACGCGAATGTGGCCGCTAAAGCTACAACAAGACCATTTTGCATTGTCTCGCCGCATGTAGGGGAGGCTAGCCACTGTTCCGCGCCGCCCCTACGGTGCCTCCCCAAGCCGCCATGGACAACATAGGTTATGCTTTTATCGCTATCTCCCTATTGGTCATATGAAAATTAATAGAATATCGGTTTTGCAGCATCGCCGTAAGCCACAGCCATACACAGAGACCCATCAATGAAAGATAGTCCAATTTCCTCTAAGCTGACAACTATATGTTCCATATTTCTTGCATATATAAGAAATTTTGAATGTACTTGTTGCCATAAGAACAAATTATGTCATAACATTTATACCTTCCACGAAGATAAAACATCTCGTCGTGGATGAATGTGGCAGTGTCATACAACCTGTGTAATTCAGATTCCATTACCTAAGATGAGAAAAAAAAAAAACATCACTTTAGAAAACGCACATGATCGAATAGGTACATTTGTAATCAGAAATCCCTATAACAAATGTAAAAAAGAAAAAAAATGGTTTAAACTTTAGAATCAGTTTACTCATTCCTAAGACACAAAAATCCTCTTCTAGGGATATGAATCATACACATCTAAATGCTAACTCAACAAATATTACAATACTATACTACTCAGACTTACATCAATGTCATCTTTTTTTGCAATCTTATACCAGTCCTTGGCAGCCACCCCAGTTCTCCACTCGAAATCAATGGTAACAGTTATCGAGGGAGTGTGTTCCAGCATCGAAAAATAAGCTGTGTGGTCACCAGCTTCAACTGTATTAAATGCAAAATTACCAGAAGCCACATGATCACCAAAATGGTAATGTTTCCCATAAGGTGAACTAACCTGACAACCAGCCACATTATACAAAGCCATTACAAAATATGAGCCATTTGACGACAAGTTCAACGGTGGATCACCGTACTTGAAAATCATCCGAAACTCTAACAACGACTGACATCAGTCTCAGGAATCAAAATTTCCCATTCTCTCATTAATTAGAATCCCTAGAAATTTATCAGAATCATCCCTAAAATCCATTTTCCAGTCTCACATTAATTAATTAAAAAAGAAAAAATTTCCAAATTTTAAATTTAAATACATGCAATAAGAACCTAAAATTTTTCCAAATTTTGGTTGAATGATCAAAATTCATAAGCATACCCTAACAGTTATCTTGTAAGAATCAGGAAGTGGATAACCTTCAATCGGATTAACGACGGAGTAATTACCGACGGTCAAGGCATTACCCTTAATTTCCTCGGTAATACACTTAGGTTCACCCGAGTTAAGGTCAAACCGCATTGAATTCACAAAGCTACACATCAATGTAGAGATGATAACAATGAGAAGAAGAATTGAATTGAACATTGTGATAGTGAAATGTTCTCAATTTGAATGAATTTGGAATTTGAAGAACAAAGAGGGATTAATTTAGGGTTTGCATGGGAACGAAGAACAAAGAGAATCAAAACGACAAGTGATAAGGGATGCAGTGAACTCAAAACGGTGAAATGTAAAATTAACGGTTAACTGCCAGAGGAATAATAGGATTCCTTTCCTTTTATATAATGAGAAATTTTTTTGACAAAAAAAAATTAAAAAATTCAGCATAAACAATTCGAAAAAAAAAAATTAGCAAAAGATATACTATAATTCAATTTCAATAAATTACCATGAATTACGAGTAAATTACAAATCCATCATTGACTAGTAGTATCAATCAAATTTATCAAATTGGTTCAGTGGTGATTAACTTTGGATTTGATAAGAAGGATCACAGTTCGATCCATACAACTGCGATGAGTAGAGGGCTGGAACCACTAACTGAACCATATTAAACGGTCCAATAAATCAGATACTAGAAAAATATGAATAAAATTTAACAAAAACAAGTGTTACCACTATTAATAATAAGTGTCTTGTAAAATCAACGAATATATTTAACGTGTATTCTTTGAATGACTAATACGAACACAATCTAACAAAATCGGTACTCCCTCCGTCCCAATTTAAATGACACAGTTGACCGTTTCACGTATGTCGATGCATAACTTTGATGATTAATATTTTTAATTGTATAATAGTAAAAATTATAAAAATTTGATATTTTGAAAATACTCATCGAGACGAATCTAACAACATCTTATATGCTAATATTTATTTTTGTTTATTAGTAAAAAAATAAAGTCAAAGCAACATGTATGAATAGTGCAAAACAGTCAACTGTGTCATTTAAATTGGGACGGAGGGAGTAACTTTTTAACAATAACTAGTTTGAATAAATCACCGTGAAAAAAAAAAACAACCGAAACAATAATTAGAAAGTCTAAGCTATTGCAATTAAATAAATTGAAAACACAAAAGGGGATAGAATCTCACCAAACAAAATTATTACTTTATAGTCTAAGAAAAACAATTTTATCTGCATAATTATTGTCTCCTCTAAAAATATGAAAAACAATGTTCATCATTGAGAAGACACTTATTACATATAACCAACACAAATGTTTATATTATGAAGAAAAACATAATTCTATATTACAACTATAGGTCAAATTCATGGTATACAAGACATAAAACAATATTGCAACTACATCTTAATAAAATCTTACTCACCATAATTTTCCACTTGGGCATATTAATTTAAAGAGTGGTACAAGGTCATTTTCGGTGGCGGCGGAGCTAGGTTGTTACTTTGAGGGGGGGAGGGGGGGAGGGGGGGGGGGGGGGTGTAAGAAGAAAAAAAATTGATAGAATTTTAGTTATAAAATAAAAGATTTTTTGTAAAAAATAGTGTTAAAATGCTAAATTGTTATGTATAGAAATCGAACTCAGGTCCCTAATACAAAAAACTTTTGCACCAAACGACTTCATTTAACTTGTTTATATTAGCAACAAGTAATATTGGAAATAAAAAATGAAAAATTCGAAACTTTGGGCGGACCGTGCCCCTGTCCAGCCGCTCCGTCCCTGGTCATTTACTTGATTAAAAGATTAATGTACATTGCTAATAAAATTCATAATTATTATTCAGCAAGTTGAAGTTTGTCCGTTGTTGGCCTCTTACCATATTACCATATATACAAAAAGTATAATTCAATTCACATATTTGTTTTGGAATCATCATCAAGTCAAAAAAAAATTTGGTCAAGATCAAGTGATATTTTTTATTTTTTTTGCAGCAACAAAAGAAAGTAATATCTTAATTACCTACCATATATACAAAAACTCTCTAAAATACGGTTGAATTTCTACCTCTCTAAAATAGTTAGCTACACCCAACAATTCCAATCACAATATTATTCAGTAATAGTACTCATCATCATAAATAATAAGATGAAGATTATTCACATGCTTTTTCTTTTCACTTTTATCTCATTCACTATTTGTCATGCTTCCGTAAATGATTTTTGTGTTGCAGATTTAAAGGCTCCAAACACCATTTCAGGCTATCCTTGCAAACCCATTGCAAATGTCACATCGGACGATTTCGTCTTCCATGGCCTCGTAGCCGGAAGCACCAACAACCCTTTCAAACTAGGAAGGACCCTTGCAAGTGTCACCAATTTTCCCGCCCTTAACGGACTTGGAGTCACCGCGATGCATGTAGTCATAGAAGAAGGCGGAGTTGTTCCAATGCATACTCATCCTGGTGCTACCGAGTTAATTATAGCGGGTGATCAAGGTGAACCTACTGTTGGAATTGTAACACCTAGTGGAGTTTATACCAAGGTGTTGAAATCGGGCGATCTTTTTGTCGTTCCACCGGGATTGGTGCATTTTGTCGTTAATTCGGGAAAGGGGAAAGCTACAGGGTATGCTGCTTTTAGTAGTGAAAACCCTAGTACTCAAATAGTTGATACTCTTTTGTTTGGTAATAAGTTACCTTCTGATTTAGTTGCAAAAACTACTTTTCTCGATCTTGCTCAAGTGAAGAAATTAAAGGCTCTGTTTGGTGGAAGTGGTTAGGACTTAGGATTATTTTTAATATACCAAATATTAAGATACTATATGAAATTTTATCAAAAAAAAAAAGATACTATATGAAATAATAATTTGAGTCATACATTTCTTGGTTTCTTTTCTATCTCAATGTAAGGATTATAATCAAATGATGTAAAAGTGTCAAAGTTAAATTCGACACTAGAACCTGTTTGTTATAGATTAAAAAATAAGTGATTTTGATTTTAAATAATTTAAAAATTATTTTTTAGAGATTTTACAAAAAACCAGAAACTATTTTGTGTTTATTTACCTTGATAAAAATTACTAAGGATATTTTTGGAATATTAAAATTTATGTAAGGATATTTTTGGATAAAAAATATCTCAACTTTTTGACCATTATTTTCTTTTTCCTTTAAAAAAAATTATTTTTTAAGAAGCTACTATTTTTAGGTTCTCATTTTTAGTAGTTTTTAAATTATTTTTAGATTCTGATTATTTTTAAAATCTATAATAAACGGGCGTAATATTCTTAAAAGTGATTTTTTTTTTAAATAAGTGATTTTTTAATAAAAAAAAAAACTATAACAAACAGGCTCTAAATCTTGATTGTCCATTTCGTTTAATATGAAGGTCTAAAATAATCATTAAAAAAATTAATATGGTCAAATTAACAATGAAGCGCGGGTCAGTTCTGACATCAAGTGATTTCAGCCATCTTCCAATCGCAGTTGCGGAGATCGAACCGTGATCCTCCATAATAAGTTCAATATCAATCACCACTAAACCGAATAACGATCGGTAAAAACACTTATTATATGTAACCAACGCAAATATTTATATTCTGAAGGAAAACATAATTCAATATTACAACTATAGGTCAAATTCATGGTGTACAAGACATAAAATATTATTGCAACTACCGCTTAATAAAATCTTACTCACAATAATCCTCTAACCCTAGTTTCTTTTTGTTCATCCACCAAAGAGGGGTGGTTTTTGGGTTAATTTTTGACCTAAAATCACCCCTTTAAATTGTTTTTCTATTTCTTTTTATTTAAATAAGTGATTTTCACAAATATTTAGTTTTTCTTTTTCTGATTTCGTCATCTCAGTGTGACGTTTTGTTGGTCGTCGTCTTGTTGCGGCGTTAGTTTGTTGTCCCGTCTTTGTGCGGTGTTTGTTCGGTTCAAGTTGACAGATCAGATTTGACTCGGTGCATATTCAACAATCAATGACTTTGGCATCATCAACGTTGCAGACTCGGAGACATGGGTACTCCGAGCACTTCAAGTTCGTCATATTTGTAGGCTTTGTCACGATTGTAGACAGTTTGCCGTTATATGCTATTAACGTGGATGCTGTGAGTTTGTTCACAGATTCATCCTTTTCAGTTTTTAGCGATCTTGAATTGTATTGTTCGATGTATTTTATCAATTTGAATGAATGAATATCGTTTTTAGTCAAAAAAAAAAAATCTTACTCACAATAATTTTCCACTGGCATATTAATTTAAAGAGTGGCCGTACAAGGTCATTTTCTTGATTAAAAGATTAATGTACATTGCTAATATAAAATTCACAATTATTATTCAGCAAGTTGAAGATGGTCTGTTGATGGCCTCTTAAACTAAAGTACTAGTAATATTCATTTTTATTTCAAATGAGTCTACGTACATGTGTGTACAAAAAAAAAAGAGTCCACATGTGTTACGTTTTTTTTTATTTAATTTGACTCGATTGAAAAGCCACTTGTTATTACATGTAACCAATAGAGGAAAACATAAATGAATATTGCAATTGTAGGTCAAATTCATGGTGACAAAAGACATATATATAATCCTATTGCAGCTATAGAGACATTCTTACATAGGCACAATGATATAGATACAACATTTAGGCACACACACATCAATCAAAAAAATTAAAATGAAAATAAATTAGTCACATCAAATAATACAATTTTAATCATTTTCTCTTTAATTTTTCTTACTTTATGTGTGTGTGTCTAACACCTCAAATTTGTAGTCGTGCCTAAGTAAGTATTTTCCTGCAGCTATATATCTAAAAAAAAAAAACACTCATCTCAATTTTCCACTTGAACATATATTAATTTCAAGAGTGGTACGTACAAGATCATTTTAAAATTGGAAAAAGATCTTTGATTGATTTTATTTATTTATTTATTTTTTAATAAAAATATACTATTCATTTTTTAACAACTATCATATATGCACATCGATCCATATCAATCTCCTATCTATAGTGAACGTGGACCAAGTTGAGGATATAGTTTTTTATTTTTATTTTTATGAAGTTGTGGATATGGTTTTTTTACCCTACTTCAACACGATTTTATAGATTCATGTTCAACGCCCGGCAATATGATAAAAGTATCGTTCATTTTATTTCGTGAGTTTAACTTAATTAGTAGGACATTATATTATATATGTAGGAGAGTGAAGTTTGAACTATGATCATCTCAGTTATTCTCTTTAAGGGTGAAATTTATAACCACTAGAATATTTCAAAAAAAAAAAGCATGGTAAAAGTACCTAAAAAAGTGAATCAACGTTGAGAATTGTGTGGAAATTGAGAAAATGGTTACATATATTTTTTGGAGAACTCTTGAAGCTAAATAGGATTTGTTCTTTGGAAAACTCTCGCTAATTTTTTGTAACTCGTTTGTACCTATAAAGACTTGAGATTATGCAAATGGCTTATGTAATATAAATTAGATTTTATGTTATTTTATAAGTTCAAACTAGTGAAAATTAAATATTTATAAGCTATTTTATCATAAACTACCTTGAAAAACTTAAAATAATACATAAAAATTGTATAAGTTGGTTGCATAAGCTCAAAAATAATCTAGGCCAAACAACTACTCTCACTCTAAAGTCTAAACCCATGTTGAACCGAATTAAGTAAATAAATATTGGTTTGTTTCTCTACTCTGTTTAACTTTGTTCGTTAGATTGATAGTAGTAGTATGATTTTGCTTTACATATAGTTGTAGATTAGTCATCATTGGACCAAATACAAATCTTTAAAAAAAAAAAAAAACACTCAGTTGCTAGATGAATTACTTACTTGGACGTACATTTTTTTTTTTTTGAAACGGAAAATTTATTAAAGCTTCCACCTTAAATAAGTAGTATAGGGGAGCAAAAGAGAACATTACAAAGAGAGTACAAACAACAAAAACAAAGGAACAGCCCCACCATAAACAACCAGACGGCCGAACCAAAAAGAAAAAACCCGGCCACAAAACCACAAGGGAAAACCACCACGGGCTATCGAATAAGGGAATCTCCGGGATTTCAAACCCACTCATAAAACATACACTGCGCCACCTTCAAACGAGCCAACACCCACTTTCAACTCAACACTTTAATGTCTTCTATAATCTTTCTTGGGCAAAAACTCTCATTGGCGCAAATAATGCACAATTTTTAGTCTTCCATATCGACCAAAGAGATGCATGCCAAATCAAAATATAACCTTTCCGGATTTTTGCATTTCGCTCCGACTCCTTTAACATCTCAAAAAGGGAGGAAATAGAGTGAGGGATCACAATCATATACTTTTTTATAATAATACAAGTGAACATTGAGTCAAGTGAACATTGAGTCAAAATAATAATAAAAATAATACAAGTGAACATGGACCAAGTGGAAGATATGGTAAAATATTACAACCTAGCTAGTTTGGTACACTCCTATTAAGCCTATATATATATGTACCAATTAGCCAATGTTTCAAATCAATCTATATATCCTCATTGCATCTCTAATATTCAAACTTCATTAAAAAAAAAAATGAAGTTTGGTAAAGAATTTGTGTCACAAATGGTGCCAGAATGGCAAGAAGCATACATGAATTACAACTCTCTCAAATCTATTCTTAAAGACATGTTAAAGTTTAAGGAACAAAATGAACCAAAAGCACCAATGGCATCAACACCAAAAGGTTCATTGAAAAGAAGGTTAACTCTCTATAGAGCTTTTAGTGGTCTTAATGGCAAACTAAGAGATTCTTCTGAAGGAAAATAGATACGATAAAAGCAGCGGAATTTTAAAATTTTCCTTTTGTGATCCTTACGAATGGTCATGAATTGTGTTTAGAGTTTTACCTTTTGATTCGAAAACTCCCTTTAAATCACGAACGGCTATCGAACACTTTGAATCACGAACAAGGTCACGAACAAGAACCTCGAATTTGATCACAAGCGTTAAAGGTATAACGCCTCTAGCCAGTCCACACGAACAACAACCTTCAATGGAGTGCTAGCTCCAATGGTTTGAAGGGTTAGGAGAAAGGAGGCACAAAATAAGGATTAGGGTTTTTCACAAAAACTCTAGAAAGGCGATTAGGGTTTCTCAAGAGAGGAGAGAACAAAGGCAAATGAGAATGATTAACAAAAGTGTGCAACTTTTTCTCCTTACCACAAGGGTTCTATTTATAGAACCACTTGCCATGGCAAAATTACACTAAAGCCCTTTTAACTAAATGGCCTATAGTGGGCGCCATTCTCATGTAAATATGTCTAGTACATATTTGCACCCCCTTCTTGCTACATCATACCATATGATGTAATGCTCATTTTAATTACCATAATACCCTTATCATATTTCCTTATTTCTCCAAGGTGCACCGTACCTTACGGTGTTCCAATCTCACTAGATTGTTCTTATGTGTGTGACCCTGTAGGTTTCCGTAACGTTGACAATTATAATAAATCACTATTTATTATAATAAACAGTGAGCGGTATCTAGCAACACATCACTGCTACTCAAGTTACGAGAAATTAACATGTGATCTAAACATAACCTCTTGTGATAATATCAGTGTGTATAATTACCCCTTTGCCCTTATGTCTATATTGAACACAAGGCATACATAGTGTCATCGTTGTCCAGTTCAATATTGGGCCCGTGACATTTATCCTGTTATGCAGGATTGGCAAATTCCATCTAGGTCACTACTGTCCCTCAGCATGCTTCGTAAAGTACCCATCAACTGCCTTTATAATTATCCTGTTACGGATAACGTTAGATCAACAACAAAGTACTTCACTCCCCATCTAGGGTACAAAGTGGTTTCAGGTCTAAGGGTGGTCTACACCATTATCACCATGAGAGTAACTTATGACATTTTGCATAATTTTGCATGTAGTACTCTCATAGCGGGTCAATCCAGTATAAATATTACTCCTAATATTTATACCTACGTCAAGACTTGATAACTCCTTATCCCATGATCCATGAGATGTGATCATCAGTCTATCTTCATAATAGTCTTTACGCTTTAAGGTTATCCCCTTTACCTTAAAGCTCGACTACGGATACTTTAAGAATAGTGTCCTTATGTTTAATATTATCTCATGATTAAGTCACACTTAATTATTAAACGGACTTTCTATTCTAGGGACTTCATTATTTTGCAACCTTGCAAACATAATAAAGAAATGCCATATTTATATTCAAACACCTAAAGCAAATACTATGAAAATAGATTGGCTCTTAGGGCTTACTCCAACAATCTCCCACTAGCACTAAAGCCAATCTAGGTTACTCTTAATACCTATAGACTTAGTATGTCCATCACGCTTCAACTGTGCAAGAGTCTTTGTTAGTGGATAAGGAACTATTTCCTATGTTGGTATCTTACGTATCTTCCAACGTTCTATTTCGATCTCTATCGAAATATATAAGTGTCTAAGTATATTCATGAATCGTCGGTGAGATCTATTCTCAAGTGTTCTTGCAAGATTAAACTATTACCATCACTAATGTGATTAATGTGACTTGTAACACCGGAAACATAGCTTTAGCTCAATCATGAGCCAAACGATCCAATCTTAAATACTCAACTTATTTAACTGAAACAAACATATTACGAAGCTTATCTTATAGCTTTCAATGCTTGTATTCAGCCATGATATACAATACATTGGTATGGAAACTTCCTTCATTATAACTTCCTTATAATGATCCTTCCCATACCTATCTATTTCAAGAAATAGGCCTTAGTTCCTTTAAGGTCCTTAGGGATATTCTTGAAGGTAAGTTAGTGTCAAACACTAATTTCAATTTTGGTACATAGGTTATTCCTAACTCTTTAGGAATTCTTGCCTAAGTGTTTCATCAAGAGTTATTTTCCTAGTCATGTCTCACATGTATAAGAAAAATGTCTTGATGATTAATATGATATCAGATATTATCACTCCCACTAAAACTTTGTATGCACAAGATTTATATTTGTCCTTCATTTGTTTTCCACAAAACTTTCAAAAGGAACAAATATTCAAATTTATTCGATCTAATCAAAATTAGATAGGTTTGTCCTTGTTAATTTGTTTTCATAAAACTTCATAAAAGGAACAAACAATAATTTAATTTTCTGAGAACTCTATCTAATCAAAATTAGATAGCTACAAGTTATATACCTTTCTAGCATCATTTGGATCAACAAAACCCTTACGTATATGTCCAACACATATATATGAGGTCATTCCAATTAAGGAATGCAACTTTGTTATCCATCTACCAAAACATGTAGTACAACATTTAGCAGAAGCAATCAAATATTATAAGGTATTCTTAATACCATCCATATCAGTGTTCAAAAAGAATACTCACTTTCATCGTATGAGTCTTACTCATCTTGAAGACATAACCATTATCTACATAAGGTTAGTGTATATGGATTCTGTATGAGATTTCATGGCATTTAGCCTCTTCTCATAATCTAGATCGCCTTATGACCTTTTAGAAAGTCAAAGACTCATCTTCCATGAGAATCATATCACATTGCTGAGTCATGATAAAACCATACCTTGTAGCCATATGTGATATGTTAGACTTATCTTGGATTTGTGCAACTTTAAAACAATGGTTCTTCAACAACCTTGAGGAACCGGTTTGCATTCCCTTTTAAATAAATACGTTTTGTGGTACTTGAATTTATTCAAGTTCTATATCACTCTCACTGTCTCTTTTAGAGACACACTCCCACTAGAGGAATGTTTCAAACCTAGCAACAAAACAACCTTTTGTCCTTAAGAGTGATATAGGACCAATATCCATTTCTTTAGGATATTTCCACTTATTCATTCATTCATTTGGAATTAGATTTATCTAATAAATTTTAATCCAAAATTCTCATAAAGACAAGCTTGGTACTCTTACCTCCATATCGCATATGGTGTCTTTATGATCATTTTAAAAGGAAACTAATTGTGGGTGAAGATTAATTATAAGTAAATAGATTTATAGAAAGAGTCAATATATAATTAAACTATCCTTAAATCATGTCAAACATGATGTGATAAAATAGTTATTATAGTCCTTTAATTAAGTATTTACTGATATGACTCATTCATATAACTTAAATACTTTTGTCGAGTTCTATTTTCTTCATTGTTGAATTTCTTTGACAAATTCAAAGATTTCTAATTTGTGTCATACACCTGCCAACATCTAATGATTTTAATCATCAATGTTAATGAAGTAAAATAAACCCAATATACCAAATATGTTTAGTGGTCGACATACATCTCATGTATATTGTTCAAATAGGTCATGTGTTATTTTATTGACACATCGAATATTTGTACTAAACAACAATGCTCTTGATATATTTAAGGTCCAAATCATATTTGGCTCTTATCACGATTGTTATAGATAACCCTATCAAGACCATGGAACCCTAGTCCATTACTTGACTTGGAGTAATAGTATAGAAGACTTTACTTAAATGATAGGACCATTACTTGTCTTATCATTTAAGGCTACAATTCATATATTGTTAATACAAGATATACAATTGCTACTTCTATTACTAGATGGAATTCAATAACAATTATTGTGTTCCATTTCAAACTCGATTTTAAGTCATTGCATAAGCTCTCATTATCAATGAAACAATTTTCATTCTAGATATGGGTTGACTTAAAATTATAGCCAATGTTCTAATTCTTTAAGCATCTTTATTTTTGAAAAAATTGAGATTCAACATCTTGTATCATATACTTTTGATGTAGAAATAGAAATTTTGACTTTCTATAACAATATGTGCATTATTGAAGTCTCACTTCATACTTTTGGTTTGACTCTTCCAAGAACTATTTACGTCATTTTATTTAATGGTCTAACCATAGCCGTTCTACTTTGACAACCATTTTGTACTATTCAAATAAGAGGAATATAAATCTTATTTATATTATATCTCAAATCTTTGATAGTGCAAATTAATTCTCATTCAACTCAACAAATTCCGGTAGATATTCAAAACAATTTTGTCTATATCTATTCCATTATAATTTGTTAGATTGATCCTATGACCAACTTTTTGATCCATTGAGAAATTTATCATACTCTAAAGTTCTTTCTAAAGGATCTTACTTGAGATTAAATGATCACATCATTTATTATATATTCTATATCAAGACGTCAACTTGATGCTTCTAACAAGTATCCCTTTTCCAATCTAGTTATAGTAGGTTGTTCACAGTTTATAGTTCAAGACTTATAGTTTTCTCGCATTTGAGAACAATTCTCAATTTGTACCAATACAGAAACTCCTTTCTGAAAATCTTGTCCTTCATAAGGAGAACTTAATATGTATTGTATTTCTAATTACAAAGATATGTAAAATATTATGACTAAATCATATTTAATTTGGTCTTTAATTAAATATGCTCCCACTATTTTACTCAAAACAAATGACCCTCATCATTTGATTCGGAAAATCCCGTTGGAAGATTTTCTAGTGGGTCAAGATCCATATTTCACTTTGTCTTAAGTCCGCGGTGGGTGGATTACACAAGACTTAGTTATTTAGGTAGGAACTCCTTCCAATTGTATCTCATACAATTCTCGAATATCTCAGTTGGGTGAATAACTCCTTATTCTAATTCATCTTATGAATCGTTCCCAACTCTTGCTTCTAAACTCATATAATCTTATTATATTTAGTTTAGTTAAGTTTGACCCTAATTTTAGAAGTTGGATATTACAATTATCCCATCGCACCTTACCAATGTAAAACAAGCACTTCGCGGTGGGCGAACCTACATTGTTCGATACTGGTCTTGATGAGTTCTAAAATTTGGAAAGCATAAACTTAATATCCACATATTTTATTATTAAAGAAAAATATACTTCGCGGTGGGCGAACCCATATCTTCTTTATTAATCTCTTATGTGTCTCTTGAGGGATTTTAATTAGTTTGATCTCACCGGCTTATTTATCATATAAATCGACACTCACATGCATCAACATACATACAAGTAAACATGCATCAACATACATAAATAAATAAAATGAAACAGTTATGGCCCCTAGCGCATTTGTTCTCCCAAGCCAATGAGAGAACCTAATCTAACCTAAAACGATCTATACTTCTCCAAGTATGATCTCCAAGGTTGACCTCCATTGTTCTTCTTCTTCATAATATTACATAATAATATGAAAGAATACTCGTTTTACATACGAGGGAGTGGATGAGAAGAGAATATAGAGAATAGAGATAAGGCACGACACGCAGGCCGTATTTTAAAAACCAAATGCAATAAAATAAATAAACTAAGGCCATAACCGATCATCAAATATAATAATAACAAACAAACTTTATTATTATTAAAGTCTCATAATTAATTAAATCCGGCGATTGATCAAATCAGGTAAGTTTGATTCAAATATTTAATTCACAATTAAATATTTCGAATCAAAATTTGCTAAAATAAATAACATTATTTTAAAGTAGAATTAAATCTTTTGACAATTCTCCAAATATGGAAAATTATTTAATCAAAACCTTTTTGAATAAAATATTTCCAAAATTGGTAATATTATCTTTTAAAACAATTTTAAAAGATATTTCTAGAGATTTGAAACGATTTCATAATTAAATATATTTGTCAAATATGGAAAATTATTTAATCAAAACCCTTTTGAATAAAATATTTCCAAAATTGATGATATTATCTTTTAAAATAATTTTAAAAGATATTTCTAGAATTTTGAAACGATTTCAAAATTAAATATATTTATCATCTACTTTTCGCATCAACACTTGATACGTTTTGCAAATCCTAATTTTAATGACACAACATTTGTGCAACCCTTAATTGATCATCACAAATCATAACAATAAACACATATTTTATTATTACGATCGGCTTAAGTCGTGTAGATTAATGAAATTAAAATTTTGGCGAACGGTCAAAAAACAAAGCTGTCATCTGCGCCCCGCGCAGACTGTCCTGCGCCCCGCGCAGGTGTTCAGCAAATAGGCAGCTTTGGTTCTGCCATCTGCGCCTAGCGCAGACACCCTGCGCCTAGCGCAGGCCCGTGCTGAAAACCTTGTTTTTCGCGAATCCTAATGCAGAATTTCGTGCCGTCAAAACCTTTTATGACTGAAATTCAATATGATTGATTAACATGTCATTGCTTCACCATACTATTGTCGGATTCCAAAGCAAATGAACATGAATCAATTCAATATCAAATAACTTTCATAATTTGTCTTATTGAACGAAATTATTAACGGTATATCACATACACCATTTTGCATTACGGTTACTTATATCATATATAAGTTTATGGCCGTTCTTGATTGTGTAACCTTAGGACAATTAACATATCGCATGCTTCACCATACAAGTGTCGGATTCCGAAGCCGTTTCAATGTTAATTACCCAATTCATACACACAACTTACATCACATGTAAGTATTGACCGTTCTTGTTCGTGTAACCTTAGGACAATAAACATATCGCATGCTCCACCATACAAGTGTCGGATTCCGGAGCCGTTTCAATGTTAATCATCCAATTTATACACAAACAACCGTCAAATTTTAATTACTCGATTTTAATCTTTTATTAACCGTTTTAATCATATTAAAATTGAATTCATGAATTTAAACAAACATCAATTCATGGTTTCGTAAGTGGCTCTGATACCACTGAAGGAAAATAGATACGATAAAAGCAGCGGAATTTTAAAATTTTCCTTTTGTGATCCTTACGAATGGTCATGAATTGTGTTTAGAGTTTTACCTTTTGATTCAAAAACTCCCTTTAAATCACGAACGGCTATCGAACACTTTGAATCACGAACAAGGTCACGAACAAGAACCTCGAATTTGATCACAAGCGTTAAAGGTATAACGCCTCTAGCCAGTCCACACGAACAACAACCTTCAATGGAGTGCTAGCTCCAATGGTTTGAAGGGTTAGGAGAAAGGAGGCACAAAATAAGGATTAGGGTTTTTCACAAAAACTCTAGAAAGGCGATTAGGGTTTCTCAAGAGAGGAGAGAACAAAGGCAAATGAGAATGATTAACAAAAGTGTGCAACTTTTTCTCCTTACCACAAGGGTTCTATTTATAGAACCACTTGCCATGGCAAAATTACACTAAAGCCCTTTTAACTAAATGGGCTATAGTGGGCGCCATTCTCATGTAAATATGTCTAGTACATATTTGCACCCCCTTCTTGCTACATCATACCATATGATGTAATGCTCATTTTAATTACCATAATACCCTTATCATATTTCCTTATTTCTCCAAGGTGCACCGTACCTTACGGTGTTCCAATCTCACTAGATTGTTCTTATGTGTGTGACCCTGTAGGTTTCCGTAACGTTGACAATTATAATAAATCACTATTTATTATAATAAACAGTGAGCGGTATCTAGCAACACATCACTGCTACTCAAGTTACGAGAAATTAACATGTGATCTAAACATAACCTCTTGTGATAATATCAGTGTGTATAATTACCCATTTGCCCTTATGTCTATATTGAACACAAGGCATACATAGTGCCATCCTTGTCCAGTTCAATATTGGGCCCGTGACATTTATCCTGTTATGCAGGATTGGCAAATTCCATCTAGGTCACTACTGTCCCTCAGCATGCTTCGTAAAGTACCCATCAACTGCCTTTATAATTATCTTGTTACGGATAACGTTAGATCAGCAACAAAGTACTTCACTCCCCATCTAGGGTACAAAGTGGTTTCAGGTCTAAGGGTGGTCTACACCATTATCACCATGAGAGTAACTTATGACATTTTGCATAATTTTGCATGTAGTACTCTCATAGCGGGTCAATCCAGTATAAATATTACTCCTAATATTTATACCTACGTCAAGACTTGATAACTCCTTATCCCATGATCCATGAGATGTGATCATCAGTCTATCTTCATAATAGTCTTTACGCTTTAAGGTTATCCCCTTTACCTTAAAGCTCGACTACGGATACTTTAAGAATAGTGTCCTTATGTTTAATATTATCTCATGATTAAGTCACACTTAATTATTAAACGGACTTTCTATTCTAGGGACTTCATTATTTTGCAACCTTGCAAACATAATAAAGAAATGCCATATTTATATTCAAACACCTAAAGCAAATACTATGAAAATAGATTGGCTCTTAGGGCTTACTCCAACATCTTCTTCTAGTAATAAAAGTGAAGATGAAGTTATACTTATTCGTTCGGAAGAAGGCGAAGAAGATTCAAAAGGGTTATATAAAACAATGTTTTTAAAGCATTATGAAGATGGAGCAGAAAAAGATCTTGTCTTTTTCAGAAACCTTGATATTGAGTTTAATAAGGTTAATGCATTTTATAAGAAGATGGTGAAGGAAGTTGTTGGTGAAGCTGAAGAGTTAAGCAAGCAAATGAATTTTCTTATTGCTCTTAGAATAAAAGTGGATAAGGTTGGGTTTGGAAATGTTGATAGTAGTGGAAACTCTTCTTCAACTTCCACTATGAATCTTGTAAATGATGCCAAACATGGTAAGTTATTTGTTATGTTACTTGCTTTTTAATTAATCTATGCAATGAGCATGCATCGTATCTGGTTTCTATGTTGGTACTTTATAGATAACTATAAGCATATTCTTTTGAATTTTTTGATCTATAGAATGAGCATGCATGATAAAAAGTATATGCAATTCATGATGTTAATGAGAAATTAATCATAATTATATTTATTTGATGCTTTTTGAGAAGTTGAATGAAATCTAAGATGTGTATGATAATTTTTGAAGGTCACTCAAGTATACACATGGATGTGATTCATGAAGTTGAGATGAGCAATGAAAGTCAATTTATAAATGATAAAGATGGAAATTATGTTGCACAAACCAATTCTAAGACTAATTCAATAGAGGGCTTTAGACCAGCTTCTCTAGAGATTCTTGATCATGTGAAGATTAATGTAATCACACCAGAAACTCCTGTATCAACCATAAAAGGTCTTCTATTAAGTTCAAAATCTGACAAAACATTTGACAAGAAAGAGCTTAGAAAAGCAGATGAGCAACTTAGCACTGCCTTAAAAGAGTTCTATCATAAGCTAAGGCTTCTAAAGAGATACAGGTGACATGGCTTCTTCTTTCACTTTTTAACTTAAGAATTGTTTTTTCGTCGGTTTATTTGAACTTGTCGATTGACATAAACACTTCTAAAACTGTTTGAGAGGCCTTATAGGAACAACTTATGACATGTCTTCAGCTTATTTCCATATGCTCTTCAAGATAGCTTAAGAAAACAACTTGTAACTTAAATGAAAATATATATATATATATATATATATATATATATATATATATATATATAATTAAAATTATTTTATTTTTATAATATGAAATATCTTATACATAAACAGTTGTCTGAATAAACAACTTAATTAAGTGCTTATAGCTTAACTGATCATATAATATAAATGTTTATATATAAGCTTTTTTTATATAACAATAGATAAAATAAAGTCTAATTGCTTTCAAAAAGGCTATAAACTGTTTGTATAAGTTTGTCTTAAAGTGCTTATGGAAGTGTTAATGCTAGTAGAGAAGCTGAAATAAGTCAATTTAAACAGACCCAACACTTATGTTATATAAGCGCATAATTAAGTTATTTATCCAAACAAGAACTTGACTAATAGTTGATTATCTTTTACAAGGCTAATCTTTTTGCTTGATTGAATGCAGCTTCTTGAATTTATTAGCATTCTCTAAAATCATGAAGAAGTATGATAAGGTATCCGATTTAATTGATAATCTTTTTGGTTGCAATATTTTAAGTATAATCTTATCTAACTAATAAACCACTACAGGTCAGTTCAAGAAATGCATCAAAAGATTACTTAAAGATGGTTGATAATTCTTATGTTGGAAGCTCAGATGAGGTATTATTTCAAGTAACATCATATTCTTTTTTTTTTTCCAATTAATTAATCAAGATTTGTTCCAAATCTAAAATGCTAATTACTCTATCATGTATTGTAAAAAGGTTAATAGGCTAATTGAAAGGGTGGAACATGCCTTCATTAAGCACTTTGCAAATGGAAATCATAGAAAAGGAATGAACACATTGCGGCCAACCGCGAAGAGGGAACGACATCGAAAAACATTCTTATTAGGTAATAAGGGCATGAACAATTGGTTAATTTTTTAATAATCTCAATCTTTCTCAATATTATAAACTATGCCTCACTCTTACATTTGATCATTTGATTTTCTCAGGACTATTAACTGGCTGCTCAATTGCTCTAATTGTAGCACTAATTTTACTCATACATGTAAGAAATATTCCAGGTTCTCTACATGGAACTGAATATATGGAAAATATATGGAACTGAATATATGGAAAATATATTTCCACTTTATAGGTAAGTTAGAAATGTCCATTTTTATTTTTATTATGCAGTTACATAATTGTGTTTTTGTATATTTGCATGCACGTCTGATTGACTCTATGAGCACTAACATATACATAGACACCAGACATGACACAAACACTGATAATAATTTGAGAAATAGACATATGTTGGTGTAAGATATCAGTCCTTAGTTCGGTTTTTTGGTGCGGATTGGTTCAATATAACACAATGATGTCAAGAAACATGATTAATGAACTTAAGTTTATTATTGCAGTCTCTTCGGATACATTGTCTTGCACATGATCATCTACTCGGGAAATACATACTTTTGGAGGCGTTTTAAAATCAACTATCCATTTATATTTGGATTCAAGGAAGGAACTGAGTTAGGTTACAGAGAAGTGTTTCTTGTTAGCTCTGGTCTTGCAGTACTTTCATTGGCTGGTGCTCTCTCAAACTTATATATGGAGCTGGATAAAAGAACACAAAATTATCAATCATTTACAGAATTAGTGCCTTTAGGACTTGTCATAGTAAGTTATAAAATCATATCTATTTTAAAATTTAATCATCTTTTTATGTATTTTCTCAATGATATACTTGAAAAAAGGAAAAGTGTGGTTTGAGCTCAAATGGTTAATGAGTTTTGTTAGACCACTAGGGGGCAGCTTGGGAATCATCCACACGATGACTAAGAACATTGATATAAGTGAGTTGGACTCCACACTCTTACCCAAAACCTTAAGGCATTAGGTTTATGGGTCCTCTTACTTATAAATGCTCCAAGTCTCCACATTTTAACCAATGTGAGACTTCCCCACACTACTCACACTTGTTTTTCTCAACAAGTTTCACGTAAAGTCAAAACAATCATTGATCAGACTTTACTTATAACCTAACCTCTTGACCGATGCCTTTTCAAAAAAAAAAAACCCTCTTGACCGAGATCCGAATTACCAGACTCTTTGCTGTGAGAATAGGAGGGTTAAGACTAAAAGAAACATGTCGGCACAACATGCTTGTTTAAAATGACTTATTTGAGCTTATCTAGTGTTATAAACACTAATGAGAAAAGTTTATGGAAACGGTTTATGACATGTCAAAAGTTATTTTCAACTATTTTCATAAACTCTTCAGGATAGCTTTTGAAAACGACTTATAACTTAAATAAAAACGGTTTGACACTAATTATATGATAAACACTTATACTCCAAAGGTTTAATTAAACAATTTATTATCCACATTAGTGACTAATATGCTAATGAATTTGTATTACAGGTTGTGCTTGTGATAACATTTTGTCCCTTCAATATCATATATAAATCAAGCCGCTTCTTCCTAATTAAATGTGCATTTCATTCCATTTGTGCTCCTCTCTACAAGGTAATAAACAAAAGTAAAAATTCAAAACTTATACTCAAAACTTCATTTAAGATACTAATCTTGATTGTTTCTGTTTGCAGGTCCACTTTCCAGATAATTTCTTAGCAGATCAGCTTACCAGCCAGGTTTAAAATTTTACATTATGCTATACTAAATTTAATTATTTGAAAACCATACTGAATCCTCTGGCCGCTCAACCCGTTGAACAGGATACCGACTAATTTGTCGGTAGGTTTGATTATGGTTACATTGTAATCTGATTGAACTAGTTCAACCACAGTTCAATTAGATTGGTTCAACCAGTTGAACCGATTAAACCAATTGAACCATGATGTGGAGGTCTCACCGGTGCAATCTTCGGTCCATTTTTTTGAAACATTAATTTATAATATAAGATTAATTTATAATATCTTTTTACATATTTCACCTATATAGCAAATTCAAGATTAATTAGAAAGCTCTTTTTGTTCTAATTCTCTACTAGTAGATATTCTTTTAAGCCAACACTAAACTTTATTTTGTGTTCAGGTTCAAGCATTTAGAAGTTTGGAATTCTATTTCTACTACTATTTTTTAGGGTACTACAAGCAAAGATCAAACAAGTTCGTCATTGGAGAATTGCATCCAAATAAAAATTCCATGAATGAAAGTCACAATTATAAAACATTCTATTTAATTGTAGCTATTATTCCATTCTGGATCCGTTTTCTTCAGGTATATGTAGCTGCCATTCGGTTTCTTGGCCACATCGTATCTTAAATTTTAAAATTTTCCTGTATCGTCGTATCTGTATTGTATCAACATAATTGAATCTAACATGAAGCTTTCTTATTTGAAGTGTCTTCGACGATTATTACTTGAAGAAAGAAATATAATGCATGGTCTCAATGGACTAAAATACATCTCAACAATAGTTGCACTTACAATGAGGACTATTAGTGATCAATTTTTTGAAGGAAATATGGTTTGGACAATTCTTGCTGCAAGTTCTTCAGCCATTGCAACAATTGCTAATACTTATTGGGATATTGTGATTGATTGGGGTTTGCTTAGAAGAAATTCAAGAAATCCATGGTTAAGAGATAAACTCTCTGTACCATACAAAAGTGTATATTTTGTTGCTATGGTAAGTTAATATCATGGTTTAGGATGGTATTATAATGTTAGTATTTTCTCCTACACTATGATTTGAACAATATCGATCGGTCCTTGTTATGTGTTTAACGATTATGAATGCATGGTTTTTTAGGTGTTGAATGTTCTACTTAGGCTTGCATGGATGCAATCTGTTTTAGGCATTAGGGAAACTCCATTCCTGCATAAAACAGCTATGACTGCTTTTGTAGCTTGCATGGAAATCCTTCACCGTGGAATTTGGAACTTTTTCAGGTACCTTGTTGACCTTATTTGATAATTCTTGGTCAGACATTACTTACCTCGTAGCAGAACTCTGAATTACTGGGGGCCCTTTCCCAGGGAAGAACCAGAGGGTTAATACCAAAATTGCTTGTATTTTAGTGTGTTTATTTGTTGTTTTCGGTTCGGCTACAGTTAGTGGCAATAATTATTGCTATTTGGTTAATAATAAATATTAGGACTGAATGTATGTTTTGAATGGAACAGGATGGAGAATGAGCATTTGAACAATGTTGGAAAGTATAGGGCATTTAAGTCAGTACCACTTCCTTTCAATTATCATGATGATGATGAAGAGAGCTCAGATACATAAACAAAGTAAATTGCCATGATGTTGAAGAACCTATAGCTTTCTGGTGTAGTTTTCTTAGATTGTTAAGATATCTTCCCTACTTAATAGGTGAAGAAAGTGTTCACTTATATTACTTTTATTTGTCCAAAAAAAGTACAAAAAGAAATAGAGTGTAGTAAAGATATGGTGCTTGTAAAGAAAAAAATTGTGCCTTATTAAAAGTGACAAAATTGGGTTTTGGTGGTCAAATAATAAAAGGAGTAAAATTGGAAAATAATAAAAGTGCCTTATTACGTTTTCCTTATGTCTCTTCTTTCGATTCGATCGCAGCGGACAAGAGGTTCTTGGGTGCAACAGAGGCGCGCGCGAGAAGGTGATAGAATGGTATATTAAACTCGCTAAAAAATTTCCTGTAATATAATTGCTTAGGATTGGGCCAAAACGCAATACAATTCAATCACTTTCAATTTCATTTCTACCTTATTCACATATTAATTTTTGAGCATCGAAGTGCTAATTTATTTTACAGGTAAATTCGCCATAGTGAACCATTACTCTAAAAACTTACCGACACTATAATTATCTCAATCCTTATTGTCGAAGTCAACTAATTCTAGTCAAAGTTTGAAATTTATTTTATTTTATTTTTACCACTAGTATTCGGTCTATTGGACTGTCTAATTTAGTACAAAAATCAATTTTGTTTTCAATCCCTCCCAATCGTAGTATGGCAGGGAATTTCAAAGTTTGAATTTTGAAAGTGTTATATCTTCCTTTGTTTTAGAGATCCGTATCTTTCTTTATTATTATACCTAGTCTAAAAGTATCAAGTCAAATTTTTTTTTGGTAACAACATCAAGTCAAATATTTTTTTTTGTTCAAAATGATAAGTCAAATATTTTAATTACCATATATACAAAAACTATCATTCAATTCACATATTTCTAGTGGAATCATCATCAAATCAAATATTTTTTTGGTCAAGATCAAGTGATATCTTAATTACCTACCATATATACAAAAACTCATTGATACAGTGGAATTTCTACCTCTATAAAATAGTTAGCTACATCCAACAATTCCAATCACAATATTCAGTAATAGTATTAGTACTCATCATAAATAATAAGATGAAGATTATTCACATGCTTTTTCTTTTCACTTTTATTTCATTCACTATTTGTCATGCTTCCGTAAATGATTTTTGTGTTGCAGATTTAAAGGCTCCAAACACCATTTCAGGCTATCCTTGCAAACCCGTTGCAAATGTCACATCGGACGATTTCGTCTTCCATGGCCTCGTAGCCGGAAGCACCAACAACCCTTTCAAACTTGGAGTGACCCTTGCAAGTGTCACCAATTTTCCCGCCCTTAACGGACTTGGAGTCACCGCGATGCATGTAGTTATAGAAGAAGGCGGATTTGCTCCAATGCATACTCATCCTGGTGCTACCGAGTTAATTATAGCGGGTGATCAAGGTGAAGTTACCGCTGGAATCGTAACACCTACCGGAGTTTATACCAAGGTGTTGAAATCGGGTGATCTTTTTGTTGTTCCACCGGGATTGATGCATTTTGTCGTTAATACGGGAAAGGGGAAAGCTATAGGGTATGCTGCTTTTAGTAGTGAAAACCCTAGTACTCAAATAGTTGATACTCTTTTGTTTGGTAATAATTTGCCTTCTGATTTAGTTGCAAAAACTACTTTACTTGATCTTGCTCAAGTGAAGAAGTTAAAAGCTCTCTTTGGTGGAAGTGGTTAGGACTTAGGAATGTAAGGATTTTTTGTAATATACCAAATATTAAGATACCGTATGAAATAATAATTTGAGTCATACATTTCTTGGTTTCTTCTTTTTTTTTTTTTGGTACATTATTGGTTTCTTCTCTCTAAATGTAAAAATTATAATCAAATGACTTCAAAGTGTCGAAGTCGTCAAAATGTCGAAGTTAAATTATTGGACACTAAATCTTGACTGTCCATTTAGTTTAATCTGAAGGTCTAATAAAATAATCACTAAGATAATTAATGTGGTCAAATTAATATATGAATATTGGGAAGTTTTTTTAATCTTTCCTTTTATAGCAAATATTGCATCACCTAAACAAACAAACAACCAAACAAAAACTATATTGCTAGTTTTGTCAACAAAAAAAAACATTATTGTTAATAAATTCATAGTCATCACCGTTTCTTATTTTCTTTTCCATTTATTTTTATCCGCCATACTCGTCCATCAACATGATTTAATTGTGAAAAACTGAAAATACACTAAATATTTTTTCAATAGTTTTTATACATTGATTTCTCATAGGAATTCAACATGTACTGTGAAGCTTTAATTTTCAAGACATTTTACATTGACTTTCAACATTGATGGATTCTAAATTTTCGAATGATCTTTTTTTTGGTACTATATATATATATTGGCTACATAAATGTTCTTTAATTTAATTATATTATTTTTACATTCTCTTTGTGATTTTTTTTAATTAATAAATTATCATTTAAAATATTGATGAGGTAGTCCGCCATAAAACAGGACAGATGAGATTTTCAGCCCACTATTTTTAGTTAGACCGCCCCATCCCACTCCAGGATTATAAAAGAGGGAGAGACCACATGTTTGTGTTAAATCAAATATTTTAGAATAAACTCTCAATTTCATCTCTGAATTCTCTCTTCAAATTAATTTCTAAACTATCAAAATATATTACATCCTATAGAGAAAGAGAGAACAATGGTGTAAAAAGAATCCAAAATCATGATTGAATTGAATGAATTGAGTAAAGGTACATGAGGTGGTATATATACAAATGAATGAGAGAGGATAGTTAGTTAAACAAACTTAACTAACATGTAACAAACTCTTAACTAACTATCTATTTACATTTGTTGACTTGGACTATATATCAATAACTTGATGGTCAAGTTATTGAGTCTATTACCCCCCCGCAAACTGGAGCATGTATATTAAGCATGCCAAGTTTGGAAAGCAAACGATGAAATGGAGGAGCTTCAAGTTGCTTGGTGAAGAAATCAGCCAACTGATTGAAAGAGCTAATGGGCAGTAAATGAAAGAGATGAGCCTGAAGCTTCTCACGAACAATGTGACAATCAATGTCGATGTGTTTCGTGCGCTCATGAAAGATGGGATTAGAAGCAATGTGACGAGCGGATTGACTGTCACAATATAAAAGAGCAGGACTAGTAAAAGGGACTTGAAGATATTGAAGCAAGTAAGTGAGCCACTGAATTTCACAAGTAGTAGAGGCAAGAGCACGATACTCGGCTTCAGAAGAAGATTTGGAGACGGTGGCCTGTTTCTTTGACTTCCAAGAGATAAGAGAAGAGCCTAAGAAGACACAAAAGCCAGTGATGGATCTTCTAGTGGTTGGACATGTAGCCCAATCAGAATCACTAAAAGCCTTTAGTTGTATAGAGGAGGATGTAGGATAGAACAATCCAAGTGAAGGAGAACCTTTGAGGTAACGCAGCAAATGAGTAGCAGCTTGGTAATGAGAAGTAGATGGTGTCAACATATGTTGACTAAGAAACTGAACAGCAAAGCTAATATCTGGACGAGTAGTGGTAAGATAGATGAGTTTACCAACTAAACGTCTATAAGCAGAAGGATCAGAATAAGGAGTAGGGTTCAGTTCAGGCTTGTGATAATGTTTAGCAAGAGGAGTATAGCATGGTTTAGCACCAAGGAGACCATGATCAGACAAAATGTCAAGTGTATATTTCCTTTGATTAAGGAGAATACCCTTGTGAGAACGAGCAATTTCAAGACCAAGAATATATTTCAATGAACCCAAGTCTTTGATTTTGAATTTGTCATCTAGGAGGGTCTTAATGCACTGAATATCTTCAAGTGAAGTGCCAGCAAGGATCACATCATCAACATAAACTAAGAGAGCTGTGAATGAATGTGGAGTTTTCTTGATGAATAAGGAGTGATCAGCTTGAGATTTAGTGAAACCAATGGACAAGAGAAAAGAAGAAAGCTTGGAAAACCATTGGCGACTTGCTTGTTTTAAGCCATAGAGAGACTTGATCAACTTACAAACTTGATTAGGACGAGAAGAATGAAGACCAGGAGGTAACTTCATATAAACTTCTTCATTAAGATCGCCATGTAAAAACGCATTATTGACATCAAGTTGTTGAAGATGCCAATTTTGAGCTGCAGCCAAAGCAAGTAACAATCTCACAGTAGTTAGTTTTGCAACAGGACTAAAAGTATCAAAATAATCCACACCTTCCTGTTGTGTATAGCCTTTAGCAACAAGGCGTGCTTTATAGCGCTCAATGGTACCATTAGCATGATACTTAACCTTATAAACCCACCTGCACCCAATAGGCACCTTACCAGGAGGCAAATCAGTGAAAATCCAAGTTTTATTGTCTGCAAGTGCCTTCAATTCAGAGTCCATAGCATGAATCCACTCTTGGGATTTTGCAGCTTGAGTATAGGAGGTAGGTTCAGAAATTTGAGAAATAGCTAAGACAAACTTTTTGTGAGGGGGGTTAAGAGAATGATAAGACAAGACAGAAGACAAAGGATAAGGAGTAGACTTACCATTTTGAGAATCATTGAGTTTGTTGATTTCCCAATGGAATGATGAAAATCCTGTAGATAAGCAGGAGGTTTGTGAATCCTTTGAGACCTGCGAAGAGTTTCATGTGGAGTGACATCTTGTGGATCTGTAATATTATCATTGAGAGAAACATTTTGTTGAGTGTCAACAGTGGCAACTGGACAAGGGAGAGGAGGAGGAGGAGTAACTGACGATGGAGAGGACTCATTGTGAGTATTGGAGAGAGGTGGAGAGTGAGGATGATGAAAATCAAGAAGAAAATTGAAATCAGAAATGGATGGAGAGTTGGAGGTTTGAATGGAGGTAGGAGAAATGGAGTAGGGGAAAATGTGTTCATGAAAAACAACATTTCGAGAGATAAATGTTTGAGATTTGTGAAGGTCATATAAAATGTATCCTTTGGTGCCAGGTTTGAAGCCAAGAAAGATGCATTTAGAGGCTTTAGAATCAAGTTTGGTTCTGCCTTGGGAGATTGTGGAAGCAAAAAAAGAGAGCCAAAGACTTTTAAGTCCATGAGGGCAGGAGGATGTTTGTGAAGCATTTCAAAAGGAGATTTGTTGTGGAGAATAGGAGTGGGGAGTCTGTTAATAGTGTGCACAGCATGTTTGACTGCAAAACACCAAAACTTTTTGGGCAAATTGGAATGGAAAAGTAAACTGCGGGTAACATTCATAATGTGTTGATGTTTACGTTCAACAATGGAATTTTGCTGAGGGGTTTCAATGCAAGAGGTTTGGTGGATGATGCCAAGTTTAGAGTAGTAGGAAGGGCAATTAAACTCTTGACCATTATCTGATCGAACAGTTTTAATGACAACATGATATTGTGTATGAATGAGGGAAATAAAATTGTGCAAAAGCTGTCTAGCCTCAGACTTATGCTTCATAAGATAAATCCAAGTATGTCTAGTATGGTCATCTACTATGGTTAAAAAATAAGAATAACCATTAAAAGAAGTAACTGCTAATGGTCCCCAGATGTCAACATGAATCATATCAAAAGGATTAGAGGAATAACTTGTGCTAGAAGGAAAAGGAAGTTTGTGTTGTTTAGCAAAATGACAGGAATCACAAATTTTATTACTTTGAAACTGTACATAAGGAAACATAGTAGCTACATTTTTAAGAACTTTGATAGAGGGGTGACCAAGTCTGTAATGCTACAAATCAAAAGATGAATAACTATTTACATGAGAACAGTTCACAGATGCTAAAGTATTACATAATCCTGTTGTTCTGAGGTAGTAGAGTCCATTGTGCAAATCAGCAAGCCCAATCGTCCTCAAAGTAGTTTTGTCCTGTATAATACCCAAATCAGCAGAAAAATTGAGGTTATATGGAGTGTTTTTAAGAAGTTTAGACACAGAAATAAGGCTACAAGTAAAGGCAGGAATGTAAAAAACATCATGTAATTGTAATCCTGAAGGGAAAACAATGAGACCAGCTATGCTAGTAGTAACCATAGAGCCGTTTGGCATGTGAACTTTGACAGGATTTATACAAATGATTCGTTTGGCATGTGAACTTTGACAGGATTTTTACCTGAAGAACTAGATGAAGGATGAGTGGATGACTCACCAACAAAGGAAGAGAATTGGTTAACACGATGGTCTTGAGAGGAAGGTTTAAGAAGTTGAAGCAGTTGTTGCATTTGCTCTGGAGTGAATTGAGAGGGCACTAGACTTGGAGATTGCTGAGAAGCAACTGATGAAGTGTCTGCTTGAGAAGCTGATGAATTCACTTGGTCAGAACCTGCTACATGGTTGATGGCAGGAGTAGAATTTGATTTGAATTTGTAACCTGGAGGATAACCATTTTTGGCAAAGCAATTTTCAACATTATGATTCTTATGATCACAAAATGTGCAATGCTTGGTGGAAGTAGGTTTGCCTCTGCCATAACTATTACCAGAACCATTTCTACCAGCATAATTGGAATTGCCATGATTATAACCTCCTTTACCAGTGGAACCATTAGCCTTTGAATGTTCAGAAGAATTGTAAAGAATTGAAGCATCATTAGTAACAGAAGATAATTGACTTTCCTGTTGTAGAACTAATGAGTAAACTTTACCAATTTGAGGCAAAGGTTCCATCAGAAGAATTTGAGATTTTGCAGTAGCAAAAGAATCATTTAAACCTTTCAAGAAATAGATAACATACTCAGAATCTCTAGATTTCTTAACCTTGGAAATGCATCCACAAGAACACTTGACAGTGCAAGAACAATCTTCAATTGGACGCAAATCCTCTAAATCATCCCATAAAGATTTCAGAGTAGTATAGTAATCACTAATAGATTTTTCACCTTGCTTGATTGAATGAACTTCTTGCAAAAGATCAGAGAAACGAAAGTAGTTACCTTTGGTGAATCGTTCTTTGAGATCATCCCAGAGAGTCTTCGCATGATCAATATACACAACACTAGAAGCAATTTGAGGAGAAAGAGTGCGATTGATCCAAGAAACAACCATACTATTGCACCGTTCCCAAGAATCAAAATTCACATCATCTTTAGAGGGCATAGGTAACTTGCCATTGACGAATTTGATCTTATTCTTTGCAAGAAGGGCCCGTTTGATAGCTTTGCTCCATGACTGATAGTTGCTACCATCCAATGGAGGAGAAACAAGAACCGTTCCAGGATTTTCACCCGGATGCAGATAGTAAGGAGAAGAAGCATTGGGACAAGCTTCAGTAGAAAGAGAAGGTTGGGTAGAAATAGAACTATGGTGTTCATCCATGGTGATGATGAATCACAAGGAAGAAGAAGAATGCGGAAGAATTTTCACTGATACCATATAGAGAAAGAGAGAACAATGGTGTAAAAAGAATCCAAAATCATGATTGAATTGAATGAATTGAGTAAAGGTACATGAGGTGGTATATATACAAATGAATGAGAGAGGATAGTTAGTTAAACAAACTTAACTAACATGTAACAAACTCTTAACTAACTATCTATTTACATTTGTTGACTTGGACTATATATCAATAACTTGATGGTCAAGTTATTGAGTCTATTACATCCATCCCTAGCTAATTAAATATAAGATTGGGTTGACTAAATCACAAAAATTGAGCAAATTGGTAGTAGTAATAAATTTATTTATATGGTAGAAAGTGTATTTTTGCACCTTATCTTCCTATTATACCCTAATATTAACCGACCAATAAATTCCTATATTGTTGCACACATTTTCTATTTCCAATAAATTTAATATATTATGTAATAAAAATGATAATATGTTATGATCTACCAAAATAAGATTTTTTTTTAAAAAAAAAACTTTAGTTTTCCAAATATATAGCATTAATTAGTTTTATTTAAAAAGATAAGAGTAATTGACAAAGGGTACAATTGACAAATCGTACCCTTAAAACATCAAATGGACAGTTAAATAGGAACACTAAATCTGACGTTTTTTGACAGTTAAAAAGGAACGGATGGAGTAATATATTATCTTTGATAACAAATAGGTTTTTAAGACATTCATCGTCTGCATTGTTATCCCATTTTCATCTTTGGTAAAATGACTATGTGGCTCTTTGTTTTAAGGAAAATGTTAAACAGTATCCTTTGAGCACTAGTTAAGTTTACTAATAAGGAAACTTTTTTTTTTAATTTATGCATTTAATGCCTCGAAATTGTAGAAAATCATCTTTTCAACATTAACTTTTAGGCTTAATTGCAGTTTTGGTCCCCCTATTTTCAATTTTTTGCAGTTTTGGTCCCGCTATTTTAAAACTCGACAGTTTTGGTCCCCATATTATTATTTTTAACTATAAATTGACGATGTGATATGATTTAAACGGCGTGGTATATGATTCGATGATGAAAAAATACCAACATCGATGTAATTGTAAGAAAAATCTTTCATAAATTTCTTTTAAAACATCTTGTATCATCATATTTTAGACAAAATATGTGTTAGGGGGACTAAAACTGTCGAATTTTAAAATAAGGGGACCAAAACTGGAAAAAATTGAAAATAGGGGGACCAAAACTGCAATTAAGCCTAACTTTTATTTTAATTTTTTGTATGTTTAACAAGTGCCCAAGAGGACACTGTTTAGCATGAACTTTGTATGGGTATTTTCAATTTTTTGGATTTTATATGTAGATGATAAAAAAAATTGGGTTTGGAGATGGAGTTGATGAATTTGGTGGGTTTGAAGATGAAGATAGAATAAAGATGATGACTTTTGTTTTTTGGTTTATGAGTTCTTTTTGTTAGTTTTTTTCTATTGAAAAATAAGTTTTTTTTTTCCTGATTTGGACTTACCATGTCACTATTAAACGGCCACATAAGTGGTCTCTAACAGAGTTGGATGGTGCGTAAAAAAAAAAAAAAAATTGTAGGCTATTTAGCAAGGACATCTTTATGATTAAGCGTGCCGTGATGTTCAACACGTGTCGGTGTCTGATACTCGCATGATATTTTTATGTATGTCGAATAGTTTAGACCAGTATCAAAAATAATCATTTCTCGACACTCCTTAGATCGGTGTCCCAAAAGATTTTTTTTCTTTGCTTCTATTTTTCTCAGACACAAATTAGACGCATGTCCAAAAAAATGAGTCGAAGCAATAATATCGATCAATGAGGGATTGAAGATTTGATAAAAATTTTAGTTTTTTTTTTATAGTAGATGGATAAATAAATACGCAATTTAGATAAACATGTATATATTTTGATTTTGAATTTAGAACTTTTATAAATATTTAGTGGTCTCAGTGTCTTATATTTTTTATATTAGCAGTGTCGACGTATCTGTGTCGTGTCTGTGTCATGTTAAGTGTCCGTCTCAGAGTCTGTACTTGATAGGTTGTAGGTTTAGAGTTCAAATCCTAACAAATGTAAAAAATATAAACTAACATAACAAATTAATATATTAACAATTTGCCATAATTTTTTTTACTAACAACAATTTGCCATTTAAAAAAAAGTAATAATCAATCAATTTGATCCCTAAAATATCATTCTCTTCACTACAAGAACTTCCAAGATATGTACCAACTACCAAAAAAATAAAAACTTCCAAGATTAGCGGCACCCAAAAGCAGAGAGACTGGTCATTTGACCAAATTGAATGTTAATTAAGAAAGAAATAATATTTCCGTCCCAATTTAATTAACACAGTTGATTATTTCACGCATGTTGATGCATAACTTTGATGCTTACTATTTTTAATTGTATAATAGTAAAAATTATAAACATTTGATATTTTAAAAATATTAATCTAAACGAATCAAACAACATCTTATATGCTAATATTTATTTTTGGTTATTAGTAGAAAAATAAGGTCAAAGCAATATGTGTGAATAATGCTCAATAATCAACTATGTCAATTAAATTGGGACAAAAGTCAAAGCAATATATTTTTATTCTTCACGGACCAAATTGGAGAGTCTGACAATTTGACCAAATTAATGGTTTATTCAATATTTAATTACCATATATACAAAAACTACCATTAATATGATTAGTCAAAAAGAAAAAACTAATATTAGGTGTTTTTATTAATGATTACTTATGAATCAACAATTTAATTAATATAATTGATACGTTCAACATTTGAGATATGGTGGAATATTTTTACCTTTTCTCTCCCCTTCCTACCTCTCTATAAATATAGTTAGCCAATTACAACATCATCTCATACCAATACCAATTAAATACAATAAAGATGAAGATTATTCACATTTTTTTACTTATCACTCTTATTTCATTCACTATTTGTCATGCTTCTGTAAATGATTTTTGTGTTGCAGATTTAAAGGCTCCAATCGGCATTTCAGGCTATCCTTGCAAACCTGTCGCAAGTGTCACATCGGACGATTTCGTCTTTCATGGCCTCGTAGCCGGAAGCACCAACAATACTTTCAAACTTGGAGTCACCTACGCAAGTGTCAACAATTTCCCAGCCCTAAACGGGCTTGGAATCACCGCGATGCGCGTAGACATAGAAGAAGGCGGATTAGCTCCAATGCATACTCATCCTGGTGCTACCGAATTAATTATAATGGTTCAAGGTGAACTTACCGCTGGATTTGTTACACCTACTTCAACTTATTCCAAGGTGTTGAAACCGGGTGATCTTTTCGCCGTTCCACCCGGGATGATGCATTATGTCCTTAATACTGGAAAAGGAAAAGTTATTGCTTATGTTGCTTTTAGTAGTGAAAAACCTAGTATTCAAACACTAGATCTTCTTTTGTTTGGTAATAATTTGCCTTCTGATTTAGTTGCAAAAACTACTCTCCTTGATCTTGCTCAAGTGAAGAAGTTAAAGGCTCAATTTAAAGGAAGTGGTTAGGAATATTAGGTTTTTGTTTTGTTTTTATATTCTAGTTATACCAAATGTCAAGATACTATATGAAATAATAATTTGAGTTATTCATTTCTTTGTGGTTCTACATTACTCCAATTGAATTGATTTAAATAATATATATATATATATATATATATATATATATATATAAAATTTATGATGTGAAAAATACATATTCAATATTTTGTTGATGGATATAGCATTTTGATTTCAAATAGTAGTAGTATTTGTGATAATTTAAAAATCAAATATTACCAATAAAATTCAAATAATATTGTTTTAATTTTTATTTTGATTTAAAGATTATGTAGTATTTGCAATCTAATGATCGCCTCACAATTAGTTACGTATATATAATATAATATTTTTTATTAAAAATATATATTAACAAAATATATTAACGGAGTTAAAATGTCGTATTTTGAGAGATCAGGTAGAAAAATGAAAGCTGCGTCAAAAAAAAATTAGAAAAATGAAAACTTCAAGTGATCTATTGCTAGGCTGAATTTTTTTTTTGAATCGGCAAAATTTATTAAGCATACACCTATACGAAGGGGAGCAAGAATTTAAAGTAGCAGATGTCTTCACTAAATCACTCAAAAGTGAAAGGTTTTGAGAATTATGATGCCCTGTTTTGCATTGATGTAATAGAAGATTAAATTAGGAAGAGTATTAGGAGAAAATTCAATTTTAGTTTGATGGTTTCTTTTTTTTTTGGGTAGATTATCTTAGTTTGATGTAATATATATGTGTAGTAAAAATGAGAGGTGTGTGAGCATGTTATTTGATAGTCACTTGGGATTTTTAATAGGCCCATACATGTCATGTGAGTGCAAAAAAAATATTAATATTGCTCTTTAGCCCCTGAAATGCTTTCAAACCTCCAAAACTTCAATTTGGACCTAGGTTGTTTGGAAACTACGATCCAAAATGCTTTTTAAATTAAGAACCTAGCTATATACAATCCGAAAATAATCAAAATGGTCTTATATGACCAAAACATATTTTTTATTCTAAGCTACAAACATGTGTTGCCTAGGTGCGGGTACGGTATCGGTACCGGATACGAGGTACGGTATTTTTAGAAAAACTAATGTACGTGTTTGGGCATAAATTAAGGTACGGATACGTACTCAGTACTGATATGGGTATGTATCTGGTACCGGTACTCTCTCTCAAATAGATTACCCATGCATCATAGGTACAAACAGATTTTGAATTCGCTCATAAAAAAATGTGTTTAAAAACAAATTTTGAATTCTAGGTTACAAACAGATTTTAGATCCCAGGATACAAACAAATTTTGGAGCATAGGTTTTAAACACACATTATTTTGGAATCTAGCTTCTGAAATTATGGTGTTAGGAACCTACGTTCAGAATGATTTCAGGGATAATTTCGTAAATTCTGAGAACTTGGGAGCAATATAAGTGATCAGAAGAGCAGTTTTCATGCATAAATAGTCATGATGCAAAGAGAATAAACAAGTATTGTTCATAATTTCACTCATTCATACTTCAACATATTATTAAAATAGTTATTTCTTCCTCCAACAATAATAATTTTTCATTAGGCATATTACGTTAAAGAGTGGTAAGACTAGCAAGATGGTTTTAAGTTGAAGGAGATCTTCATTGATATATTTTAATATAAAAACCTTTCAATTTTTTAACAAAGATTATGTCTATTTTGTTAGGTATGATAATATATTGATACTAATGCACTAAGTTTCATCGTAACTTCACAATTATGCTATTTTGATCGAGAGTAATAGTGATCTTTTGAAAAGTTATTGTGTTGTACTTCTTTGTGTTATCTCTTTCATGCAATATATTGTATTTACACTATTTTTTTTATGAGAAAATATAATATCCATCTGACAGTTTAAAATTATTTTACATGATCATCCAATAATAAATTGCATTTCACTCAATCACTTACTATATCCACTTAAATAGTATGATATGGACAAATAAATAATTTCTATTAAACATCAATGTAAAATTAATTAATATACACTAATGACAAAACATATTCGTTAAACACTTCGTTTTTTTTTTTTTTTGAAGGAAAGGTGCTTATAGCATTTCATTAGCAATATAATGTTCAATACAATGGGGTACATCAATATAAATAGTGGGACTAGCAGAGAAAGAGGCAACCCGCGCTAAGACGTGAGCTACCTCGGTGGCTTGTCTCCTGTTGAACTCAACCCGAGAGTTTGTGAAGGAAGAAGTAAAAAGTCTTCTGGCCTCAGACATAAGTTGCCCAAATTCTGTGACATCCGGCCGCTGATGATGAAAAGCTTCCGTGACGATTTTAGAATCTAAGGCAAAGTCAATATGATCCATACGCAAATCACGAAGCCACTGAATAGCAAAGAACAATCCCATGGCCTCGCCAAGTGGAACCGAGCATTTCGGTGAAAAATGAAGAGTTTTGGCAAGAACGAAGGTGCCTTCGGCGTCCCGAATACATATCTCTATACCGGTCCTATTTAGGGACTCTGAGAAGGACGCATCAATGTTACACTTCAATCTACCTGGTCGAGGACGTTGCCATGCTGTGGTGGACGAGGATGACGAGGCCGATCCGTGGTGAGTTCTCGTACTCCCGTGGGGAGGGACTCTAGTGGACGACGTGTCATTAGTAACAGAGTTAGCTGAACTCCAGTCTTCGATCAGATGAAAAGCTCTGTCGACCACTTGGGCTACTGTTTCATCGGTACCTTGCCACATTTGATGTTACGATGTTTCCAGAGACTCCAAAGAGTTACCGTAAAGCGTTGACAATCCTCATTATTAAAAGATTGAAGAAGAGTAAACATGGTTTCGGCCAGTGAATTCATGTTAGTGCGAGACTGCTGGATTTCAGTCCATAAATCAGTCTGTCGCCAAACCTGCACAGAAAAGGGACAAGTAAAACAAATATGATCGAGATCCTCCTCTGAGTTGTTGCAGACAACACACGTCAGAGGACATTGGACGCCCTTATCTTGCAGTCTCCGCCTAGTAGGAACCACATTCCTGCAGATGCGCCAAATCAGATTCTTTATCTTAGGAGGATTTTTTAACCGCCATATACCTTGCCAAAAGCCTTCCCTACGGAGATGGGAGGAGTCCGTAAGAACATCAACACATAGTCTGTGCGCACTTTTGACCGAGTAGAAGCCATTCTTCTCTGCTTTCCAAATTAGTTTGTCCTCCGCGACTTGTTCTACCAATGGGGTATTCAGAATCTGCCTAGCAACCTCGGGACTAAATACCTGTTGGACGACACCCAAGTTCCAAGTTTTAGTGGTAATATTGATTAGACTTTGAACTGAGGGACCGTTGGGGAGCTGAGACAAATCATGATTACCTTCAATACAACCACCTTCGGAGAGCCATGGTTCACGCAGGATAGTGATAGACGCACCAGAACCAACACACCATCGAGCTCCAAACACTTCGTTTTTTATAAACAACTGTATTTACACTCTTGATTTTAATTTTTGCTTGAATATATATATATATATATATATATATATATACACCGGTGTAATATTTGAGTAATGTTACACCACTCAATAACGCTTTAACGAATTCAAATTTTACAAAATCTACCGTTGGAATATTGAAAATTTATATCATATAGATCATCTATGTTGAATTTTACAAAAATCTAAAATTGTTTGATATATTATTGAGACACATCAAGATTAACAGTTTATGCGATTTTATTGAATACTGTTATTTTTTATTTGTCTCAAAAAGATATCAAACGATTTTATATTTTTGTAAAACTCAACATAGATGATCTATACGATATAAATTTTCAATCCAACGATAGATTTTGTAAAATTTGAATTCGTTAAAACGTTATTGAATAGTGTAATATTACTCAAATGTTCCGTAATTTGATCCCTCCCCATATTGCTTAATGTTTATTAATGTTAATTGTTAACACATTCACATCACAACTAATTCACATATCCATATGGATCTCCTCTTTAAAGGGCACGTTGGCCATGTTGAGGATATATGGACGGTATTGTTGGCCCTATATTTTTCAATACGGTTGGTTCAATTCGATAGATTTATTACAACCTTGTCAGAGCCATGTCTTTGTCACGACTCCCGACTAGTAGCACAACATTTTTTTTTAAAAATTACACTAATTAAATGATTATTTGTGATCACATTTAAATTTAAAGATGAATCAACATTGTATAAAGAGAATATAATTATCACAAAAATATATGAATGGATAGAAGAGTTCAAAGTCTACCCCTTCTTTGCTACACTTGAAAGATTAACAAATTGCCAATCACCTTTTATCACCATTAGTAACATAACATATGTTTTATATAGATCTCCACAAAACAAAATAATTATTTTGTGATCATATATACATTTGAAGATGAATAAAATTAAGAGAATATAATTTTTATAAAAAGTATGAATGGATAGAAAGTTTGAGAGATTAATTAACATATGAAGACAAATAGAATATACACAAAAACACACATATATTATGCCTTGATTGTAGGCCATAATAACATGCATTATGCATATTATTGTCACAATTACAATACACCTATAGATTGCCTTTGAAAATTTTATATATGTGGAATGATTGTATATATTTGTTGGAGAAGTTGGAGATATGTGGTAATCACGACAATAAGTAGGTGACACTTTCCTCCAGACATAATATAGCTAGATAGAAAACTTTAAAAATTTGTACCAAATAAACCTGCAAAACTCTATCTCTATTTACTTTATTTTAGGTCTACATATTTATTTTAGGTCCTACATATTTATTGTCTTTCCTGTTTCTGTTTTCTTTCTTTTCGTACAATTCTGTTTTTATTCATAAAATACTAAATTTAAAAGTTTAATAATATTAAATCATAAGATGAAAGATAGTATAGTACCAACTAAATTCTAAAGTAGTACTCAAAAGCATTTAGATGAAATGACGCGAGTCTTGGGTTCGATTTTTGGATTAGACATGCAATAATGCTAAAAATTTTAATTAAAATTTATCATCATTTAAGTCACACAAGACTCAAGGGATTAATTTATGCGTAGTTGCGCATAGAAGATATCCGATTTGTGAAAAAAAAAAATCTAAAATAGATGAATCAATAGTACATTCTCTTAAGTGAAAAAAATCTCTCTAATTAATATTCATCTTATTCTCTAACATACTTAAAAAGGAAAGTCTATTATCAATTGTGATTCTTGGCAATGGCAACCCACTTATGAAATAAAAAAATTGAATATTTACCAATTAAGTAATATATACCAAAATATGCCATTTACAAGGAAACACTAAGGTCTTATTCTCCCATCTTTCAAATGTATCTCTAATTAAAATCCATATATATTTTTTTAGCACAAGCATAAATTTCTCATCACTTGAAAAAGATGAAGTTTGGTAAAGAATTTGTGTCACAAATGGTGCCAGAATGGCAAGAAGCATACATGAATTACAACTCTCTCAAAAATATTCTTAAAGACATGTCAAAGTTTAAGAAGCAAAATGAATCAAATGCACCAATGGCATCAACACCAAAAGGTTCATTAAGAAGAAGGTTAACTCTCTATAGAGCTTTTAGTGGTCTTAATGGTAAACTAAGAGATTCTTCTTCAAGTAATAAAAGTGAAGATGAAGTTATACTTATTCGTTCAGAAGAAGATGAAGATGATTCAAAAGGGTTATATAAAACAATGTTTTTAAAGCCTTATGAAGATGGAGCAGAAAAAGATCTTGTCTTTTTCAGAAACCTTGATATTGAGTTTAATAAGGTTAATGCATTTTATAAGAAGATGATGAAGGAAGTTGTTGATGAAGCTGAGGAGTTAAGCAAGCAAATGAATTTTCTTATTGCTTTTAGAATAAAAGTTGATAAGGTTGGGTTTGGAAATGTTGATACCAATATTGGAAATTCTTCTTCATTTTTCATTCATGCAGATGATGGCAATCATGGTAAGCCATTCTTATGTTCTGTTTTCCTTTTAATGTTTATAATCAGTGTATGTTTGGTAACACAAATAAGCTAGCTTATAGCTTTTTAGATTAGCTTATGAGCTTGTTTGATAAAATAAAATGTGTTTGGCAAAAACTTTTCTTTCGAACTTATAGCATATTTTGAGATGCTATTTCAAACAGTATTTGAGCTTATAGCTTTATAACTTTAATTCCAATTTTAACTTTTATTTTATTCTACTAGTTTTTCAACTATAAGCTATCAGTTATCAGCTATCACCTATAAACTAGCTTTCCGGCTATCGGCTATAAGCTGACTTAGATAGTTAGACCAAATTCTACACCTATTGTGACTTGGGTTCAAGTCCCAAATTTTGCATGATAAGAATCTAAATAGCATCAACAATTCAAATTGAAGGCGTGTCTGATGTCTGACACTGAAACATGTAATTACTTTTAATTACATCCACTTTTTCATATTATTACTAGTGTCAATGTGTCAGTATCTGGTTTATGTGCCGGTGCTTCATAGATAAGTATATTATTTTGATCTATGCAATGAGCATGCATCATAAAAATCTTTGCAATTCATGTTGTTATTTCTGAGTAGGAGTTGCAATCTAAAAGGTGTTTATTATCATTTTTGAAGGTCACTCACATTCACCACACATGGATGTGATTCCTGAAGTTGAGATGAGCAATGAAAGTAATTTGAATGATGAAGATGGAAATGATGTGGCACAAACAAATTCTAAGACTAGTTCCATAGAGGGTTTTAGACCAGCTCCTTTGGAGATCCTTAATCATGTGAAAATCAATGTGACCACACCAGAAACTCCTGTATCAACCATAAAAGGGCTTCTCATAAGTTCAAAATCTGATCAATCATTTAACAAGAAAGAGCTTAGGAAAGCAGATGGGCAGCTTAGCATAGCCTTAAAGGAATTTTATCAGAAGCTTAGGCTTCTAAAAAGATACAGGTGACATGGCTTCTTCCTTCACTTTTTAACTTATGAACTGTTCAGATTGACTTATTTGAGTTTATCTATTGACATAATCACTTGTGAGACTGTTTGGAAGAACTTATGGAAACAACTTATGACATGTCTCCACCAGCTTATTTCTATAAGTTCTTCATATGAAAACAAATTGATTTTATTTTATCTTTTGTTTCAGAAAACTTACACATAAACACTTGTTTGGATAAACAACTTAAGTAACTGCTTATGTTAATCTATTTCTATAACAAAATATGAAATTACTAAATTGTAAACTGTTTTCATAAGCTATCTTGTACAGCTTATGGAAATAAGCTGAAAACAGCTTATGGACAATGTCATAGCTGTTTCCATAAACTCTCAGTAACATTCTCGCATGTGTTTATGTTAGCAGATAAACTCAAATAACTCAATTCAATCATGTCCAAACACTTTGCTATTTGTTCTTGATTAAGTTGTTTATCTAGAAGACCTTAGAATTAATTAATACTGAATTCATTATCTTTTACAAGGCTAATCTTTATGCTTGATTGTCATGCAGCTTCTTAAACTTGTTGGCATTCTCAAAAATCATGAAGAAGTATGATAAGGTATATTCTCTATGATTTGAAGTATAATCTTTTTGGTTTCAATTTTCTGAGTTTGATTTTATATCTAACTAATAGGTCAGTTCAACAAATGCATCAAAAGATTACTTAAAGATGGTGGACAGTTCTTATGTTGGCAGCTCAGATGAGGTTCTTATTAAAATCATATTCTCTTACATTTTTCAATTAATATATAAGTTTTCTTCCAAATCTAAAATGCTGCATACTCCATCATGTATTGTAAAAGGTTAATAGGCTCATGGAAAGAGTGGAACATGCATACATTAAACATTTTGCAAATGGAAATCACAGAAAAGGAATGAACACATTGCGACCAACCGCTAAGAGGGAACGACATCGAATTACATTCTTGTTAGGTAAGAGCATGAAGAATTGGTTAATCTTATGCCATTGCAAATCTTGATTCATTGATGCTCATTGAATTTCAATTTCTTCAATATGTCTCACACATAGATTTGATCATTTGATTTTGATTCAGGACTATTTACCGGATGCTCAATTGCTCTCATTGCAGCACTAATTATACTTATACATGCAAGAGATATTCTAAATAGTGAAGGGAGAATTACATATATGGAGAACATATTTCCACTTTATAGGTAAGTTAAAAATATTCATTTAAATTTTTTATTATGGATTTACATAATTGTGTTTTTGCATATTTGTGTGAATCTCTAATAGAGTCTATGAAGCACTGACGCAGACATGAACACTCGGCATGTGACGGTGGCAGACACTGACACGTGTTAGACATCAGACATGATTAATAAACTTAAGTTTTTTTGCAGTCTCTTTGGATACATCGTCTTGCATATGATCATGTACTCGGCAAATGTATACTTCTGGAGGCGTTTTAAAATCAACTATTCATTTATATTTGGATTCAAGGAAGGAACAGAGTTAGGTTATAGAGAAGTATTTCTTCTTAGCTCTGGCCTTGCAGTACTCTCATTGGCTGCTGTTATCTCAAACTTAGATATGGAGATGGATCAAAGTACAAAGAGCTTCTCAGCATTTACAGAATTAGTGCCTTTAGGCCTTGTCACAGTAAGTTATAATACATATCTATCTCAAATTTTAATTATCTTATTGTGTACTTTCTCTATGATATACTTGTGAAAAGAAAAAGTGCGCCTATAGTAGCTCAAGTGGTTAATGTGTTTCGTTTAAGTTCGAATTGTTTGAAAAAATCAAAGTTCGAATCTTGACAGGAACAATCATTGATCAGACTTTACTTGCCTCTCAACCGAGCTCCCGATTACCAGGACCTTTTTCTAGGAATAATTCTTGTATTAGTATCTTGCTCTTTGTTCACAACCAAATGTCTGTTTGAATTGACTTATTTGAGCTTACCTACTAGTATAAGTTGTTTTCAACTTATTTCCATAAGCTCTTCAAGATAGCTTATGAGAACAGCTTATAACTTATATGAAAACGATTTGACTTTAGTTGATCTTTTATAGAAATAGCTTATACATAAGAACTTATATGATAAACACTTGTGTTATAAGAGCTTAATTAAACTATTTATCCAAAGAATGGACTTGTTTGCTAATGAATTTATATTACAGGTTGTGCTTATCATAACATTTTGTCCCTTCAATATCATATATAAATCAAGCCGATTCTTCCTAATTAAATGTGCATTTCATGCCATTTGTGCTCCTCTCTACAAGGTAATAAACAAAAGTAAAAATTCAAAACTTATACTCAAAACTTCATTGATGATACTAATCATGATTGTTTCTGTTTTCAGGTCATCTTTCCAGATAATTTCTTGGCAGACCAGCTTACCAGTCAGGTTAAAAACTTTACATTATACTAAATCTTAATATTAGTGTCCTCTTTGAATCATTATGTATAACAATGTTTCAAAAATTAATACAATCTTATGTTTAAATATGAAGTAGAAATTCTATAAAACCAACACTGAAGTGTATTTTTTTGTTCAGGTGCAAGCATATAGAAGTTTGGAATTCTATATTTGCTACTATTTCTGGGGGGGACTTCAAAACCAGATCAAACAAGTGCATTGAGAGTGAAATCTATAAAACATTTTATTTTATTGTAGCTATTATTCCATATTGGATACGTTTTCTTCAGGTACGCATCTGTCATTCATTTTCTTGTCTAGGAAACGTAGGCACAATTGACCGAACTCTGTGATCAAATATTGTGTGTTATATGTTTGTGTTTTTTCGTATCTATTTTTAATCGCTTTCTATTAACAGAATTTAATCTAACACGAAGCTTATTATTTGAAGTGTCTTCGACGATTATTACTTGAAGAAAGAGATATAATGCATGGACTCAATGGACTAAAATACTTATCAACAATAGTTGCGGTTGCAATGAGGACTAGTAAGGACTTTAACAAAGGAATAGTTTGGACAATTCTTGCAGCAAGTTCTTCAGGCATTGCAACAATTGCTAATACTTATTGGGATATTGTAATTGATTGGGGTTTGCTTAGAAGAGATTCAAGAAATCCTTGGTTAAGAGATAAACTCATCGTACCATACAAAAGTGTATATTTTGTTGCTATGGTAAGTTAATGTATTAATTAATTGTTATCTTAATAATATTCTGCTTTCTTCTCTAAGATTAATGATTATGAATGAATGGTGTTTTTAGGTGTTGAATGTTATACTTAGACTTGCATGGATGCAATCTGTTTTAGGCATTAAGGAAACTTCTTTCCTGCATAGAACAGCTTTGACTGCTTTTGTAGCTTGCTTGGAGATCCTTCGTCGTGGAATTTGGAACTTTTTCAGGTACCTTGTTGAACTAATTCATTAGATTCTCTAGGAAGGAACTCAGTTGAATAATCAGCTTATTAGTAATAAGTAGCAGATTCTGATTTGGGACTATATAGCATAAACATGTTTCATGAATGTTAATGCAATCGATCGATGGCATTATAATTTGACACATAGCAAGTCCAAGGGTAAGGCTACTGAAGCCGTAACTTTTGGCCTACAAACAACAACAAAAAAAAAATCATTAGATATTATTATTTCGAATAAAAGGCCACATAGGCAGACAAAAAAAGACCGCGTATATTAAAACTTGCTTTAGACCTCAGACACTACTGAAAATTATTGGACCGACCCTGATTTTCCGATTATATATTAGGAATGAATATATGTTTTGAATTGAACAGGTTGGAGAATGAGCATTTGAACAATGTTGGAAAGTATAGGGCATTCAAGTCAGTACCTCTTCCTTTCAATTATCATGATGATGATGATGATGATGAAGAAGAGAGCACAGATACATAAAGAAATATATAGGATGGAGTAAAGATAGTGTGTTTGTAAAGAAAATATGTATGTTTTTCCAAATTAATTCATTGTAGCAGTGTTGATATAGAGATATTGGGAAAAACTTAAATTATGTATTGAAAATGGAAAAGGCTTTTGAAAATAGTATAAAAAGAGTGTCACTTTTCAGCTTATAAGCAGATTTATATAGATTAGATAGGATAGAAAAAAGGCTACTAAATTATTAGTATGGAGAGTATTGCAAATGATAAGTTAAATAATGCTTAACAAGGAACTATATCTCACTTGCTTCATTATGATGTATTTTTCATATAAGTGAATAGACAAATTGGTCATTGAAATTGTAACCATTTGCAATTCCTTTCCGAGCTTCCGACTGCATCACCATTAGTCAAAATGGTCCCCCTTTTTTGTTTTTTTGCAAATGGGCATATATCTTCTAAATTATAAAATATCATTCCAAATGGTCCCTGGTCAACTACTATCATTATTGCACGCTGGTTCACATCAACGGTCAATAGAGACTAGTTCGCTATTAAATTTACGTCATCTAGTGTCAAAAACAAAATAAATAAATAAATGTCATCTTGGGGACAAAATTGTCAATAGCTAACATTTCAAAATAGCTTATTACTTGCAAATTAGTCCCGGAAAGATATAAATTTCATAAAATAATTAGTTATGTCGTGGTGATATTGATGTATGATCAACAAGAAAGATCACATTTTACTAATATTTCATGCGCTGGTTTTTTATGTATAAAATGGTTAATTTAAATCACATAAAACAGAAAGAGTTTTTTTGTTAAACTATAAAATACTCCCTCCGTACCAAAATGTAAGTCACTTTGGTCATTTTACACAAGTTAAGAAAAGTAATCATTGTTGTATGGAAAAGAGAAATTATGAGTTAGTTTACAAAATTATCTCTCATTAGTGGTATGAAAAAGATAAATTGAAGAATTAAAAGAAGAAAGTGAAATAAATAGTTAAGGGTATAATAGAAAAAAGAACATTAAATATTTCATTGGTAATATAAAGTGACGTATAATTTGGTACAAATATTTTTCTCAAGGTGACTTACATTTTGGTACGGAAGGAGTATTAAATTTACAATGAACCATCATGACATTGTGAGTGCACAATTAGGTAGTATTGGACCATTTTATCACTAAAGTGAATGATCATATTCATAGGTGGCTACGTTCCTTGGGAGATGTCCGCACAACTACATATCTCAACAAGTGGTAAGGGAGTACCCTTGTTTAGGTACTCTTCCCCTAGGAAAATGTCAAAAAATATTCCCTAGCCAACATATGCAAGCAAAGTAATCCTCAATCTTGTTGAGCTAACCTGCCCCCCCGTCCCCCCGATCAAGGTCCCCTAACCCCTTTTTGCTATACATTGCTACATACGGAATGACCAACATGCCAACAATTCTTGTTATCATTTCTCTACGTGCTTGGTTAGATACGATGTTTTTTTCTTCTAGCTTTAAATGATTATTCTTTGAATTTATATAAAAAGGTATCAACTTTTAGTCTTGTGAAAGATGCATTTTTTTAAAAATAAAATTATATATTTATCCTTATCCATTAATGATTAGATCTTTCAAAGTGTGAAAAAAAAAAGACAATTGAGTATTGGTTAATAGAATTTTATCTTCAATGGTACTCCCTCCCAAAGAGTAAATCAAGGTTAATATGGCTCTTCATTTGGAAACCCTGATAATGTAAGTTTTGACCACCAGTTAAATATGGTTCGGAGGTCAGTTCTGACATCAAGTGGTTTCAGCCCCCTTCCGATTGCAGTTGCGGGGAATCGAACCGTGGTCCTCTCTACCAAGTTCAATGTCAATCATCACTGAACCAACTAACGATTGGTAAGTTTTGAGGATATTTAAGGACCGATAACAACACTTGCATTGCATTAATAATGTCTCTAGTTCTTGTGGGATAACCTCCGATCTTCTTGTTGAACTTTCAATAATTTGGAGAGGTTTTCAATAGGCTTGTGACCTTAGTTATGTAGTTATTATTGTGAAATTCGACTCAAATTCAACTTTAGATTATTTTCTGAAGACCTAGTATCAGGTCCAAGCAATGTAATTACTAAAGCAATTTTGAGAGGTCGTCAATTGTACTAGTTGGCTTGCACTAGTTAAGTCAAAAAAATTACATTAAAACAAGCAATGTTTATACTTTTAAAAAATCAAATACACAAAGTTCAAGACTTATTTATTATATTTAACTAGTTTTGAGACCCGTGCATTCGCACGGGTCTATTGACTTTTATTTATAAAATATTGTTAAAATATAAGTGACGTCATTCTGTTTTTTATTAAAGTAATTGTCCCGTGTATGATTTTTGTATAATAAATTATAATTAATAATAAAAAAAAATTTCTATTCAATTTCTTTTTTTTATTAAAGAAATTGTCCCGTATATGATTAAATTTTTTTATTAAAGCAATTGTCCCGTGTATGATTAATTTTTTTTATTAAAGCATTTGTCCCATGTATAATTAATTTTTTTTTATTAAAGTAATTGTCCCGTGTATGATTAAATTTTTTTTTATTAAAGCAATTGTCCTGTGTATGATTAATTTTTTTTATTAAAACAATTGTCCCTGAATGATTAAATTTTTTTTATTAAAACAATTGTCTCGTTTATGATTAATTTTTTTTATTAAAGCAATTGTCCCGTGTATGATTATTTTTTTTTATTAAAGCAATTGTCCCGTGTATGATTAAATTTTTTTTATTGAAGCAATTGTCCCGTGTATGATTAAATTTTTTTTAGTAAAGCAATTGTGTCGTGTATGATTAAAAAAAATTTATTAGAACAATTGTCCCGTGTATGATTTTTTATATATTAGTGATCAACACTTTCTTTCTTTTTTTGACAAAATTATTGATCAACACTTGTCCCGTGATGTTTTAAGTATAATGACAAATATTTACCCCGTAATTATTATAATATATATTCATCAATAATGCACTTCTTCTGTATTTTTTATATAAGAGTAAACAAAAATAAAGTAGATTTTTATATAATAAAAATATATTAAACTAAAAAGTATAATTTTTTTTACGAAATAGAAGATTTGAAATATTTTTAAGAATTGATGAGGACAAATTAGAATTTTTAGTAGTAATACCTTTTAATATATTGGACCTGTTTGAATTTGGCTTATTTTTAAGCTTATGAAAATAGTTTATGGTTATAATTTATAAATAAACTTTTATGTTAATTCATAAGTTTTTTTTACGCATGTTAATTCATAAGTTCTCACTAACAAAAATTATATCTTTTTTGAAGAAGACAAAAGTAATATCTTTATAAATTGTTTTCATGAACTCATAATAAGTCAAATCAAACGGGCCGATTGGTTTTTTGTTTCTATTTTTCTGTTCTTTTATTTTTAAGCTCATAAATAAGTATCTTCTTTTATTAGGTTATTCTATTTATATTTTTTATATATACGTTTTTATATGTTAGATTCAGTTACTATTTTTTCATTAAAAGAAAAAAGAGTTACTATTTTTGAAGCGTATCTTTTATAGTGATTTTTGTTGATATTTTTATGTGTAAATTTATTTTAATTAACTTTTTATGGGAAGATTTATTTAATGCTTATCTTAATTGTTTTCTATTTTTATTTTATGTTTTTTTTAGAGATTTGGTTTCTGATGCTATTTTATGAGAAGATTTCTTTTATGCTTATCTTTCTTTCCAATTTTTTTTTGTATTTTTTTTATTAGTTTAGAGTTAAATAGTAGTTTCTTTTAATATATTGTAAGTAGATTATTTCATGCTTTTTTTTTATTACATATTTTATTTTTATGTTTATGCCTTTTTTTGTTCAATTTTATTTATTTCATGCTTATCTATTTTTCTTTTTTTTTTGTATGTATTTTATTTTTATGTTTATGCCTTTTTTTGTTCAATTTGATTTATTTCATACTTATCTATTTTTTTCCTATTTTTATTTTGGAATTTTTTTATTTGTTTAGAGATTTAGTTTTCAATGCTATTTTTATGGTAAATTGATTTTTTATACTTATCTTATTAAATTTAAAATTACATTTAAAGGCATAAAACTTGGAACACCGTTAAAAGTGCCAAGGACAAATTTGGTTTTTTAACATAAGTTTCTTTTAATATATTGTAAGTAGATCAGTATCCTAAAATTAATACCTTCATTTTCATCCCCATATAAAATACTTTTAGTCCTACAAAATTATAATGTCCCGCAAATTATAATGTTATCAGTTTTAGTCCATGCGCAGACATGCCATAACATGTTTAATCCTTCAACTTCAAAAAAATTGAATAGTTTTTTACACTCATGTTTAAAATATTATAATAATTTCCTCACAAAAATTTAACTTTTTTTAATATGGATGAATTAAATATGATTCATTATAAAATGCCAAAAGACCATATAAAATTAACAAAAAATTGGATTTAGAAATCAAATTTTGAGCTCATTTTTTGTTGAAATTTTTTCCATAAAATTTGAAAGATGTCTATGAAAAATAATTAAAAAATATATGTTGACTTAACAACATAGGCTAAAAAAATTTGATGATTTTATAGGGATAAAAAAATATAATTAAATCTTATTATTTTATCAATAATACTCTTAATTAAATATTGGGTTTGTCTAATATAGTCCTCTCAAAGAAGGGTTCAAAAGGTGAACTTATAACATAAATAATTGAAGTAGTACGATCTCCATGAAGTTGATAGGAATATTGATATATGTAGGGGTCGAAATTCAAATTCTAATATTTTATTTATTTATTTTAAGAGTAGAATTTTAATCATTAAATTATTTGACTAAAAAACAATTGAAATGGTACGCACACATATTACATATATTCAATAATAAGACAGATCATTACTAGAAAAAGTTAAAATAACAACAAAAATTTAGAGACGATCTATTTCAACTAATTATGCTCAAATTTGAGCAAGAAAATCACTCCAAGATTGACTTTCAATAAGAAAGTCAAGAGAATTTGGTATTGAATTAAGCTCTTGATCATTCCAAAAGTCCATTCCACATAAGTGATTGTTATGATCTTCATTGTCATTGTCATCATCTAATAACAAAGTTTTCCACCAATTGCATGTTCCTGATGAAGTTGCACCTAATTCTTCATTCATATTAACTTTGGAACAACTATGATCATTTGATGCAATGAATTTATTCACTTCCAACATTGGTTTTGAAAAAGTTCGTGGTTGAGGCTTTATCACTTCATGTGGTTTCATTGTTTCTATTTTTTCCTTCATTATGTTCTTCTCTTTTTTGCTACGCATGTTTGTGTTCCAATAATTTTTCACATCATTTGAAGTTCTTCCCGGAAGTCTTCCAGCAATTAATGACCATCTATATATAGACAAAACAATTTTTGTTTAGTGTTATATACCATAGTTAATTTCTTTAGAATTTAATAGATATTCACCGACAGTACAAAATAGTCTTACATCATTCGTAAATGTCTATTGAAATATATATCAATATATCATACTTTCTCTATCTTTATTTATAAGCAAAAATCTACTTTTTTTATATTCATTTAATAATTGATGTATCTAGTCTATATTATAGACCAGATACATTAGTTATTTAATGAATATGAAAAGTCGAATTTTGCTTAATTAAGGATAGGGGAGTATGCTATATATATTGACAAATAGAGACAGCCTTATAAATTGTTATCCTAACCAAATAGCATATATTATTTCTCAAAACACAACATACCAACCTGTTTCCTAAAAGTTTGTGCAATTTGATCATCAAATCAACTTCATCTTGACTAAATTCTCCCCTCTTGATATTTGGGTTTAGATAGTTCAACCATCTCAATCTACAACTCTTGCGGCATCTCTTCAATCCTATCAAATTTAACAACATATATAAAACAATATATTCAAACTAATTAAATTAATTAATTATCCGATAATTTCTACCAAAATTATAAATAAAATGACACTAATGATCATTTTATAATTATTCCAGGTGATATTTGAATTATACCTATTGACACTATAAGCTCAAATTCTTATCTCTGAACTGACACGATTGATAGATATAATTAATTTCTATATATCAAATACAATGAAACTATAGTATTAAAGAAATATGCACCTGCTCTTTGAGGAATTAAGTGCCATTTTCCCACCCCATAACGTTGAATACAATCTTTGAGAAGATCATCTTCTAATTTAGTCCATGCCCCTTTTCTCAAACTTGATGATTCTACCACATGACTTGATGAATGTTGCATTGTATATATATATATATATATATATATATATAGGAAATATATTGTATCGTTTCAATGTAATTTTATGTACTCTTAAAAATAACACACAAGTGTGTGTGTGTGTATATATATACACACACAAACTCTTACCCAACTTTCAGTTACATAAGAAGGGACAAAGGCAGAGTACGGTCAAATGCATGTACCTTGGACTGTTATGAATGTCACAAATTCACACAGGTCTAATTAATGTGGAACACAAAAAAAATTACTTAGTTTTATTTCATAAGAAATGACACACCTTACTAATAAGAGTTTTACCCAACTATCAATTTTCATAAGGAGGGACAAAGGCAAAAGCAAAACCCCATGTGCTCAACTGCTGAATGTGATTTGAGAAAATTCACAAAGTTTAATGTGAAAAACAAATTAAGAACCCGTCAATAAAAAACAAATTAAGAAGTTGCATTCCTAGTTCTTAAGGGAAAAATCTCAAGTTTTGTGTTAAAAATAAGAGCTATGTTATATGAACATTTTAGATTTTACTATAAACAAAAAAGAAGCCTGTAATTTAGATACCCAAAAAAGTTGTCTCAGGCCCGACAACTTATTTTTTCCTTCCTTGCATACAAATCGAGGTAAGAATAAAATAGTAATTAAAAATAGAAAAAGGCTGTGGACCTTGTGTTACTGTAGTTGTCCGACAACTTATTAGTTGTTCGGATAACATTTCTCTAAAAGAAAAATGTCACCCGTATTTTACTTCCATCTTTGCACAATTTTTGAAACATGCAGAAAATATTAAAAAAATAAAAATGTAGTACAAATACATAGATTGTTGTATTTTTATTTGAAAGTTTGTGTTCAAATAATATGATATCAAAGTCTATTTATTTATGACATCTACCAACCAAACTATCCATGCATATCATAGCCGGAATATATATTCTTATCAAAAAAAATTAGAGTACGTTTGGTTGGAAGGAAGTAAAGTGAGAGGAAAGAAAATTGGGAAAATCGATGAATGAATTTAGATTAACTTTTAATCTAAATTCATTCATCGATTTTCCCAATTTTCTTTCCCAATTTCTTTTCTTCCAACCAAACGGACTTTAAACTTTTTTTATAAGGATAATTTGGGACTAACATAAAATTTTATAGTCAAATCATTTCTTACACATATTTTATACCTCGTCTTATATAAATCTCTCTTTTTTCACTAGACCAGTAGAAAATGTGCGTAAAAAATTTGACTCGAGTTTTTATATTATAGTACTAACTCATTTTTACCAAATTACACATGTATCAAAGCCAAATACATGAGGGGTCATTGAGAAAACTTCAAGTGCATGCACATATTGAAAAATAAATAAGGCCTAAAAAATGTTATTTAAGAGCGCATCATTCATATCATGATTTTGCAAACTAATTTGGTAAGGATGAAATATCTTGCACGCATCTTCTACTATTGTTTTAAGAATTAAGAGAGACATAAAAATAAGGGTCATGTTAACTTGTACCCTAAGGGTACATGATAAAGTATCTTTATATTGAAACTTTGCATTTAATAAATTAAGAAATTTAATGCATCAAAAGTAAAAACACAAAATTCCAAATCATAATTTCTATATTTGTGTTATTATCATATGCCTTAAGGGCACAAGTTAACATTCTCCTAAAAATAAATATCTATAAATTTTTTTTAAGACAACGGTGGGATGAAAACCTCTTGTCCTCTTTTACCAAAGTTTCATCTTGAATTCTGTAAAATTTTATAATTTTAATTTACATTTATAGTAATCCTTTTAGTTTTTTAAAGCCTCAATAAAAAATTTGTTTTAGACCACTAAACTGGTTAGGCTAGCCCTTTCTCCATCACTCCTTTCTCTCTCTCTCTCTCTCTCTCTCTCTCTCTCTCTCTCTCTCTCTCTCTCTCTCTCTCACTCCTAATCGGACATTGCACTAAAAATTGCAACTAGACCTTCAATAAGCATGCATGAACCTTTTTTGGTTACAGCATGCATGAACAAGAGAAAAAATTAAATAAATAAAGAACCTATTTGGAAATTTTTAAATAAATTAAGAACCTACTAGATGATTAATGTATTTGTCAATAGTAATTGATTAAAAACAACAGTATATATTATAAATAATAGTAATGCACAAAAAACTGATCAAACAAGTGTAAACACCCCAAATACCAGCAACATCACCAACCCACTTGTCCTGAAAACTGGTTACAATTATTTTGTAACTGAAAATTATCTTGTCCTTTTTATAAAAAAAAAAAAAAAGCAACAAATTTCCTTTAACACTAAAAATTAAATCAGAAAGATAAAAATAAATAAATTTAAAAGGATAAAATCATCAAATTTAACTGAAAGCCATATCACTTCATTTTCATCACTTCAACTAAACATCATCAATAGATTCATTCATAGAAAAATTCAAATCAAAGACCGTTTTTCTTAAACAAGCCCAACAGATCATTAGACATCTTAATTCAATTGATTCACCAGACAAGATAACAAGAAAGAACAAAGAACATCATACTCAGTTCGAGGAATTAATATCCGCAATTACACATAGCATATGCCGGACTTATACCCAAACACAGAACATAAACCACAACTAAAAGAAAAAAGCTTGCGGTGAATAATGAATACAGCCTATATGGCTTCCAGTGCCTGCAAGACATCAGCCTTCAGATCCTCAAAATCTTCAACTCCAAAGCTGAAGCGAACCAAATTGTCATGAATCTTCCACTTGGCCCTTTCTGATGCAGGAAGATCCCTGTTGCAAAATACATCAAAAGACTGAATACAGCTAGACCCAAGTAAATAAATGACACAATGAAAATTTGACAGTAATGCTTTGTTTGGATGACAAGAAAGTGGAAGGAAAAGGGGGGGAAATGGATGTTGAAGAAATGAAAGTGAGTAGAAAATAAGATTATTTTTGAGTTGTTAATACATGTTCACTAATCAAAAAGCAAGGGCATGAATGACTTTTTTTGTAAAAAGGAACGGTCTCTTTCTACTTTATTACCAATTTGTTAAGTGTTTCTTTTGTAAAAGCCTAAAGAATCAACTAAGATAGATTTCATTACATGGTCACATTAAAATAGGACCATAGCCCATCATAAGTAGTGTCAAACCAATTAATAATGACAACATAAACAAGGAATCTAAAAAATGCATACCAGTAAGATAATATGGCTGGTTGATCCACAATGCTCTCACAACCACCAAAAGAGGCAGCAATATATGGGATTTTAAGTGAATCAACAAATTTTATTGTGGTGTGTAGATCTCCATCTATCTGCATTATTGCCAAAAAAACAAAAAAAAATACAATCAAATGATGCACATAATAGTACCAACTATGTTATAACAAAAAGCATTATGGCTGGCAACCACATATTCGAATATCAATTCCCACCTCAAAACTGACGACACCTCCAAAACCAGTCATCTGCCTCATGGCAAGCTCATGCTCGGGATGACTTGGCAAGCCTGGATAGTAAACACGCTTTACCTGCCAATAATTTTAGGTCGTTAGAGACTGACTGTTTACATCAAATGCAGAATGAAAAACATTTTCATTTCAAAACCTTCCATATGAAAGTCGTTACTCAAAGATCAAATGAAATCATACAAATAAGATTAAGGAAGATAAAAAAAAGTAAATGATTTGATAATTCAAAAAAAAAAGGAAGAACCTATGGTAGAATACATCATTATTCTGCAGAACAGCTTAAGCACCAATGGTCAAAGGTTACAAGTAAAAACAATCATTGTAATACTACAAAGAAAAAAAGGATTTTCAAAACTAAATAACATCTTCAACCATAAGTTTCATTTTAAATATATAACTAAATCTAACCATATTTGTGTGCAAGCTTGTTCAAGAACTAAAAAGTCCCAATTTACTAATACAAAATATCATAGTAATGCCATGGTACCTTGGGATGTGCCTCTAAAAGTTCGGCCATCCTCATTCCGGTTGAATTTTGCTGCTGTACACGAAGATGCAGCGTTTTCATGCCTCTGATGAATAGGTATGCCGCATTCTGTAAACACATTTGCCCTATGTCAGTCACAATAACAATAGTATTCTTCCCTGGAAAATACATTTGCAACATATGTCAATCACAGAATCAGGCTGGTAGAAATGACTAACCGGGTTAAGAGCACCGCCCAAAATATGATGCAAAATTCGAATTTCTGAAATCAACTTAGTAGAGCCACTTACGCAACCACCAAGGACCTGAACCAGAAAGAAGTGATTGGAAACTATGAATACCTAATATGTAAAATATTTGTTCTGCTTTATCAACTAAATTTTAAAGAACAGAACAACAAATTGACTTACATCATGATGTCCACCCATGTACTTTGTACAGGAGTGCATAACCAAATCAGCACCAAGGGCAAGGGCCTTCTGGTTCAAAGGAGTTGCAAAAGTACCATCAATACAGAGCAAAGCCCCGTTCTTGTGGCAAAGCTCTGAAACAAGCTTAATGTCAACGCATCTCAGGAATGGATTGGTAGGAGACTCGGTGAAGAATAGAGACGCCTGCACATTAGTACAATACTATCAGAATCCCAAATTATAATTTAATTTGAATAAATCAGAGAAATGCAAAAAAGGAAATCAATTACTCTTCGGAACACTAACATTGTTCTGCTCCAATGCAGATTGCAAGGCTCCAACATCAGCAGGATCAACCACAGAGGTCTGTTCAGCAAAATGAAAATTGTTATCAGTTTATACCTCATAACAATAATAGCTGTATTGTATGTGCCCAGTTCAGAAAGGAAGCATAAAAGACATCTACCACACCCAACCAATTAGAGATATCCATTTCAAATGTTGTGTTAAAACCATACAAAAAAATTTAAGTATGATACATTAAAGTGCATCCATCAACCATTCACTTCCAAAGCAGAGTTTTTATCTATCTACATAAAAATACCATGAAAGACAGGATAGAGAAATTATGGAAGTGCAAAGCAAACTTTATAATTGACCATGCTTTCAATTAAAACACTTAGCACTACTCTTTGAGTTACCTAAAGGAACATAATAGCATAAAAAGCAGTTTCAAGGGCCACCCAACAAAGAAAAATCCAAACCAACAAATCAGTTAAATCATATACCGTGATCCCCATTTTTGGAAGCACAGTCTCTATAAATATCCTAGTCTTCCTGTAACAATCTGTGGTAGTAATAAGATGTCCACCGGCAGGAACCAGTGCCATCAACAAGACTATGCTAGCACACATCCCAGACGCCATTAAGATAGTTGATTCAGCCCCTTCCAGTTCACTGGTTCAATAATGACAACAACCTCATTATATTCAACCAAACCTCCAAATATTACAAGATCATAATAATAATGATACCCCAGAAACAAACCTTATCTTCTCCTCTAAAACAGTACTGGTCGGGTTGCCATAGCGTCCATATTCATAACTAGTCTGACGTTTCTCCTGCAAAATAATGAAAAAATTTATCAACAATAATTATGAAGCTCTGATTCATACACCAACACGACACTGACACTGACATAGATAATAATTCAAGAAAAAATGGAAGTGATTCAATATAATCACATGTATCGGGTAGACGCCGACGCATGTCAGACACTATTCACTCTAATGTGTTGGTGTTACATAGCACACTAGTACTTCACATTTTCTCCCTCATTCTTTCATGTGGAAAAATTCATTCATCAAGTAAAATTGCAATAATCCTAAAAAAAAAATACCTTAAAATCAATAAGATCGGCAGTTTTCTTAAAAAAGTAGGCAGAAGTGTTGACCACAGGAGTGGTAATTCCATCAGTCACAATACCCCTACCAAGTCTTTCAGCTGCATAATAACACAAATACAAAAACTAATCAATCAACTTAGCATACAAAAAAACACCAACAATAACATATATAAGCAAATGAAAGTAACACCATTCAAATAGACAAAATCTGAATAACTAAATCACTTCCAATTACATCATAAAGTACATGATTAAATATATTTTTAGTCCTAAAATTATTTTGAATTTTGTTTTTAGTCCTTATATCCTAGTCTTACAAATTAGAAAACCTTTTAGTCATAAAGTTTTGTAATTTACAGGAATAAAAAGTGAAGCTAAAAACAAAACAAAATTTGCAAATTTTACAAATCTAAACACTAATTAACCCTAAAATGTAACATTTAAATTTAAATAATATAATTATAACAGATGAAAATAACAAATCTTGGAAATAAAATTATGTGTAACAAGAAAAGCAAGACGAAAAAAAAAAATGATTTTGAGCAAATCACAGCTTAAAAAAAAGTGAAATTGGATTAACTAATAAGTAATAAATATAATTCAAGAAGAAAAAAATCACATACCGGCATGAATCGTTTTGCTTGCATCGGATTTCAAAAACGAAGAATAAGAACTACGGTTAGTCTGTACAGCCCCATTCTCAACGGCGGCGACATTTTTGTCGTCGGCAGCGTCGAGGTCTAAGGGGAGAGGCGCAGTCGCGGCATCAACAGCAGATGCAACGGCTGGCACCGGAGGAGCCCCAGCGGCGGGGTTGCCGGTACCTTCATTAGACCACGAAGCAGCGACGATTTGTGCGACACCGATGTTGCTGCAATTACGACGAGCTTTGGTACTTAGTTGACGTTGAAAATTTGGTGGAAAACGAAGGATTGGTGAAGAGACGCCGTAAAACGCGACGGAGAGACCGGCGGCGGGGAAATGACGACGGGTGTTGCGGAGGTTTTCGGTGGATGGAAGGGAGGAGAAATCGGGATCGGAACGACACTCGAAGGTGAAAACGCGGTGGAAACTTGAAACGGCCATTTTTGTCGTCGTTTTGGTGTGGTTAGGTTTTTTTTCTACAACTATTCGTTCTGTACCAACCAAATGAAAATGAATATCAAAATGAATCAGTTGAACCCTTTTAAGTTTAGGAACCTTTTTTTTTTCACTTATTCAACCCTTATTAATAGTAAACAAATAAAAAAAAAACTCGTGGGTGAACTTATATCGTTTGCACATAAAAGATGAGTATATAAACTAGTTGGTTGAGTGGTGATTGGTGCTTGATTTGATAGAGTATGTAAATGCAATTAAAATGGGAAAAAACAATTTGATGCCAAAATGATCCCTGAATTAGATTAGGCGGTCGGTGGGTTGAATACAGATGGTGAAAACAAACAAATGAGAATCTACGGTGTACAGGGAGTAGTGACAATCTACGCCGTTAAAATAACTTCTTTATTGGAAAGTGATTTGGCGGAAAAGCCACCACCAAAATGTTATAATTAAAACTATATCACTTACCAATTTTTTTTAAGAAAGTAAAAAGAAAAGAAAAAATTATTTACAGAGAAAGAAGATTCTCATTGTGTCGTTTTTAAGAAGATTACAACCGTTTTCTTGAGGAGAAACATGAGTCAAGAAACCGACATTTGAGAAGCTCTAATTTTAACAAATAAATCGACACATTGATTCTTCTCTCCAAGTGTGTGATAGAGAGAAGCATTAGACTTGAGAGCAACTCATTTATATCTTGAATCAATACAACATGAATATGATATCTAACTCAGGGACTTTTGATGAGATTGACACGGAGTAAAAAATCAGAGTGACAAACAAGTTCATCAATGTTCATGTCTTTGGTCAGCAAGAGGCCCTTGTGGATAACATATCAGTGAGCAAAATGTCAGATTATCCTTGAACGAAACCCGAGAAAGCCTGCAAGATAGTGGTCGAAAGTGTTTTTAATAATGCCGTCAAATCCAAATCGAATGGGAGAACCAAGACAACTAACATCCACATTAAGAATAACACAAGAATAGTTATTGTTGTTTCACTTGATATAACTATCAATTAACTTGCCGTTAAAAACATGAGAGAATCAGTTCTTAGAGGTTTCGACCATAGCTCGGATGTTGAAGGAGGGTCAACTTAGTGATCAAATCTCATTATCCAAGCACATCGGGTTGCGGTGTCTCAAAGACCACCATATCACTTATTGTTTAATTATTAAGGACATTGTATATAATTGTATATAATATATAAAATTGAAGTTTGAATTCTAGTATTTTCACTTTTTTTTAATCATAGTATTTTCATTTATTCGCTTCACAAAGTAAAACTTTTATAATTAGACTACTTGACAAAAATAAATCTCACTTTCTTAGGTAAAAAATTGTTTTTAAATTAATTGATTTTAACTAAAATTAAATTGAAAATAAAACAATTTATATTTAAATTTTGAATATATTTATATAAAAGTGAGTTGAATAAAAATATTAATATAAAACCCATTTTATAATCATAAGTTACAATTCCAATCAATAAGGAGAATCAATTCTTGCGTAAAAAAAAAAAATCAATTCTATAAACAAAATTAATACTACTCTAAAAATAAACATGTCAATATATCAAAAATAAAAATAAATATATAAAAATTAATTTTACACATCTCACTTTCTCATTGTTTCTTTTATATTCCTCTCACTTTCTCTCTCAAACTAAACATACAACTAAAGACAGGCTACAAACAACAGTGCCAATTGTAATCCGTAAAGAGCATGCTCAAGTGATTTATTTAGCAAACAAATCAAGAAATCCTAGTGACACTTTTGACCTCTCAACAAAATGAACACTTGTTGGAGGCAATTATAATGATGATTGATGAGTATCACCACCACCACCACACCATACCACATCATAGTCACATCAACTTAAATAAATAAAGAAGAAAAAAAGAGGAGGATATGCTTGCATGTGTACAGTTTCGGCTGCTAAACTATTTAAATAAAAAGGACCACTGATTTTGGCCAATATTTAATTTGTTCATGACCATTCAACTAAAAAACCATTCATGGACCATCTTCAAAAGCAAAATTACGAAATCTAACCCCCCAAATTAAAAGTTGGAAAATGACAAGGAATTTTAAATGATAAAAATAGTATACAAAATATAATATACTTGACAAGTTTATATTAAAAAAGTACTCTTTATAAAAAATAAGTGGGTATATATATTAGTAAATAATCCTTTAATTAAATTTAAAGATGATTAAAGGCCGACCAAAATGATTTTGTAAGTTTATCTCAATTGATAGAACATTATATTGCATATGCAAAAAATCAAAGTTCGGCCATCTCAATTACCCACCCTAAATGAGGCGGTGGTCATAGGCCTTATTTTTTTAGGTCTCATAACATATATTAAGTTTAATTCTAATGAATTCTCAAAAGATTGTTTTTGTTTGTATGTGATGAAATATTTAGAGCATATGTTGAGGTACTTTTGTAGATTTGCTTCAAATTTAGAAATTTCTACTTTTCTTATTGTTGAACTTACCTATTGTTGTCATGATCAACATTGAGATGACTCGTGATAGAGATTGGAGGTGTATTTGGTCAGATATTCAACAGATGACCATTCTTCCAACAAAAATTAAGTCGTTTTGGGAAAATTAAACTGATCAAATAATATCATGTCAAATTAACAATCACCTAAAGTATGCTCTCCTACCCACTCCAACCCAAGGCAAAGCTCGAATAGACCTAAAATCCCCTGGGCAAAACAAACTCAACTCTAACCACCTAAAAATAGAGTACTACTTACATTTTTTAAAAAGGGTATTTGAAATCACATTTTTACAAATATAATTACCATCAAAATCAACTTTAATCGACTATTTAGTGTATGTAGTATATATAACCATGCTAGATATGGTGTTGGTTTTTGTGCACGTAACAATATTTTTTTTCTAATAACATAGCTCTTTTGATTAAATAACATGAAAACCACCTAGAGTGCGTGTCTATATATAAAATAAATATTTTGATGACTTTTGAGGTATTATATACATTATCCTATGTTTGATTTTTTAGGCCAAATTTATATTGTACAAGTAAGATAAATTTTACATAATATACAAATTTATTTTAACTATTAAAATAATAAAAATTTTACTTTTGAATCAAGTAAATTGTGATGAGAAATATTGATCCAACATTAAGAAATAATATTTTGTATATGATAAAAGACTTATTTATTTGTACAAATTAAATTAGACAAAACCATGATTGTATGCATAAAATAGTCATGAAAAGGAATCTCCATGTTTGTTTATTACTAGTAAATTAATTTATTTAAGTGGAAGACTGCAAGTATGTTGCTGCATGCTGGATTTAGACACATGGTATAGAGATACTTGCCCCCATATCATATAAAAATATGGGACGGCGCCTAATGGAGACAAGTTCATCCCACATAATTTGTTTCTTTTATTAGGGAAAAAATGGATTATAAAAAAACACTTTCAGTTTCAGGTTTAGTTGGACAAATTAAGGATAAATGATTAGACAAAAACTAAATTTTTTGTCTCTCGTTAAATTATATGAAAATTTTATATCTTAAATACAAATTATTTAAAATACTAAAATAATATTTTATTTACTAAACATTGTATAAAGTACAATATCATAAAAATTTGTTTTGCATTATTTTATTCTAAGATATACTTTTCTTTCAAAATATTTCTTAAACAATACATTTGAAACACTTGAGATATAGCCCCCATTGCTGACTGTTCAAGTTGAGAAAGGATATATACAATTTATTGATTTAATTTAAAATTTTAGGCAGCTTATTATACAATTCACCACAGTACTATCAATGCCCCACATGATTTCTCACGTACTAAAGTTGGGTACACTTATAGGTGACTGGCAGTGGCACTTGTTTTTTGACTCCCAATAGTGTGCACTGTACATGAAAGAATTATGTGTGGGATTTCACAATTAAATTCATCAAATATTAACAGGATCTCCCACTTAGCTCTTTCAAGTAAACTTTGGCAAAGCGTCGACGAAACATCAGCTCAAGTGATCGCCAGAGCACATCACTTGATTGAAGATTGGATCTCTGCGAACTCCATCACTCAGGACACGGCACCCCCAGCCCCAAGGGCTCCCACTCATGGGCTGCAGCACGGTTTAGCCACGTCTCCCTCGGCCAACACAGCATGACAGCGCCCCCCTAGAGGTCGTCTGAAGTGTAACATTGACGCTTCGTTCTCCGAGTTCTTAAATCGCACCGGCATTGTGATGTGTATCCGAGACGCGGAAGGTACTTTCGTTTTGGCTAAAACTCTAAACTTTTCTCCTAAATGCTCGGTACCCCTTGGCGAGGTGATGGGCTTGTTTTTCGCACTTCAATGGCTTCGTGACTTGAAACTTGATCACATCGATTTTGCCTTAGATTCTGAGATTTTCACTAAAGCTTTCCAACATCACCAGCCGGATATCACTGAGTTTGGTCAGGTTATGGCCGATGCTAGAAGACTATTTACTTCATATTTTCTAAACTCTCGGGTTGAGTTCAACAGGAAACAAGCCAATGAGGTAGCTCACATTTTAGTGTGGGTTGCCCTTTTCTCTGCTAGTCCCACTATTTATATTGATGTACCTCATTGTATTGAACAATATATTACTAATGAAATGCTATAAGCACCTTTCCCTGAAAAAAAGAGTAAAATTTTCATATGTATTGTTAAACATAAAAGTTAGTCGAGTTATTTCGACTTGGAATATTAATATAGTTGTTAATAATAATTTTTTTTCCAAAGATTAATATATGCCGAAGAAATAAACTTTGTCTTTTAGATATGAATTTTCTTTAACTACTCTAAAGAATGTTGAGTATTAGGGTTTTTGGAGAGTGAACTACTAAACTAAATATGTATAAATGTAAAATAAAGAGACAACGCTTTTGTAGAGACCAATAAAAAAATATCACAAATCAATAACCAAGATTATTAACCATCAGTCAATTTGTGTATTTCTTTAGTCGAAATTCTATATTTCGAGCAATAGAAATTTTGCTTCAAATTTTATTTAAAATTTCACAATCGTTTTAAGGAAGCGCATGGGTCTTTGGGGATGAGGGTGGGGGGAGGGGATATCCATAATATTACAATGTGTTATTTCTTAGTTCTAATTTCCTATAAATTATAAGCATCATCTTATTCCAAGGCTTACAATCGCAATCCAGGTGTAGAGAAGATTTGAACTTAGTATTTTGAAGTTATAAAATTTTCAGTTTTATTATTGAGTTAACACCTCAAATAAATTAAATAATTTGAAATGTAGAAAAAAAATATTCGAAAATGATGACCAAATATTGCCTCCTAAGCCTAAAAATAGGTTATGAAACATTGAAAGGAAATATACATGTTCATAATTTACTTTCTAATATAAAATAAGATAAGATATTTTATATAAAAAAAAATAGTAGTGTGTTTGGGAAACAATGGGGTGCAAAAAGTAATTCTTATATTTGCCCTCATTGGACAATATATTTTAACAAAATTATAGGGTCTCCTCTCTTAATCACTTTTTTTTTCCCGGTTATAAGACTTGAATTTCATTGCTTAAGAGACCAAAGGTCAGGTTGACTCGAATTAATGAATACTGATAATTAGTCATAGTTTTGCCTTCTATAAATTTATCCTCGTGAGTTTAACTCAATTAGAAGAGATATTACATTTTATATGTAGAGTTAAAGTTTGAATCTAAACACTCTACTTATTTACTTATAAATAGTAGAATTCTAGTCATTAGACTATTTGACAAAAAAAAAACTACAAATTTATAAAAAAAAAATCACATTTAGGATAAAACTTTGTTTTTCTTTTAGATTTTGGAATATCCGAAATTTGAGTTTGTTGAATATCACAAAAATAGTTAAAATTCAAATGAATAAAATAAAATATATTTTTATCATAAAATCATCTGATAAAATACCGCTGATACATTTAAATTCAATACATATTGTGGTGCAATTTCAAACTTAATACTCACATTCTCTGCACTTAGTACATGTAAAATATATTTTGGAGACAATAACATAAACCACCTAAAAATCCACAAACACAAAAAGAAGATCCCAAATTCAACCTAACAATTTTGATATTATCAATCAAGTTGAGTACAAATTAGTGTGTGTTAGATTACAGGAATAAGTTATGGGCCATGAAGTATATATTCAATATGCCTAAGCCATGAAAATTGCTCTTTACTCCCCAAGCCCCTCAAATTGACCAAATTAGCTCCGGGTATTTCAGAACCTATGATCTGAAGTGATATTTTTTTTGTTTTATTCATATTTTGTGTCTCAAATATTCAAGCATTCCAGAACCTAAGTTCCTAATTGCTAAATTTCGAAAGTTACGTTCCGAAATCTAATTTGTTTTTGATAAAAAAAAGCCACTTCAGAGCGTAACTTCCAAAATTGTGTTTTTGTGTTCCACAATTTGCATTTTTGTTCTTAAAACAGTGTTTTTGGATCCTACAATTCAAATAATTGAAGGCATTTTGGAGTTTTTAAGGGACCTGGTAGCAACTAAAGGGGTAAGAAGAGCAATTTTCCTAAGCCATTACAAATATGGGCTTATTTGGTCCCTATAAGCTTGGCCCAAAAATACAATGCCCTAATTTTTGAGTTCTCACTTAATAAATTAAAACCCTCTTCCTCATTCTGCAGCCACAACCCCTCCATGGCTCTCTTTTAGGATTTTGTTTTTTTTTTTTCTTTTTCATCTTTGTCTGTTTAAATTGTTTGCTTTTCTTGTCTTTTCAATTGCAAAATATGTTAGATTCTGCACTGAACTGGAATAAGGCTCTGTAATAGATTATTGTTATAAGTGGCCTAATAAAAAGTGCTAAAACAAATTTTGGGTACCGCTTTGCAGATTTAACATTTTATGTTTCAGCTGCCAGTATAACCCATATATTAATTAAGTTCAAAATTTGCTTTTTAATTCTCATATTGGTTAATTTTTGTTTGCAAATTTAAGTTAGATAGTGTCTTATGTGTTAGGTACCATGTTTTTCCTCTGAATTTGATTTGATTTGTTATAATGTGGTTATGGTTTGAATATTGTTTGAGTGCGTGGTTAACTGTTCTGATTGTTAATTATGTTGTTTTGTTTACTAATTGCTAGGTAAGTGAAAAATTTGTTTGGTTAGGACGAGTAATTTGGAAGACTTTGTTTACTAATGTGTTCGGAAGTGCAAAAATTGAATTTAGGAGGTGGAAAAGAAATATGGGAGGTGGGAAGAGAAATATTCTAAAACTATTGTAGATTGGTCCTTAGTTTTTAGTTATGAATGTTGAACATTTTGATTCTTTAAATTACCAATATTAAGATATTTTGATTTCTAATAAGACAACTAGATTGTGTGAAGTTTGTAACATGAAAAAATCAAAGGGCAGACATTAGTAACATGGAGCAAAATGAAACAAAAAAAACAACTCAAGGAAACAAAGTGAAAATGAAAATCAACTTAAACGGTAATTTACCCTTCAAGCGCTTAGATTAAAAGAATTGATTTCTTCTTGGTGCAACATTGGTTTACAAAGTGCTAGTTTATCTTTATCTAAGTGATATATTTTCTCTAATTTTATCTAAGTATAAGTATGAGATGATTTTTCCCAACAAAACCATATGATTTTTTTTTCCACCACCAATTTAATTTGGTTCGGGATCAGTTCTGTCATCAAGTAATTTCAGCCCACTTAATTCAATCCATGGCATAGGTAGGAATTTATGTAACTTAACTCTTAATCGAGACACAAAATAATGCTGGTCAAATGTGTTATTTGTAGGGGTGATCGCGGTGCGAATTGGTTCGGTTTTAAACATAAAAGTCATCCTAACCGCGAGATAAAAATGCATGCGGTTCGGTTTGGTTCGGTTTGTTTTAAAAAGTCATTCAAACCAAACCAAACCAAACCAATGCGGTTAGGATCGGTTCGGTTGTTGCGGTTTACGACATAATATTTCGGTACCAAACAATTTTAAACATAACAAAAAAAACTTGAATTTCCTAAGTAATATTAAAGTACCAATAAAAGTTGTTTATCCAAAATAACATTACAATACGTTACAATTTTAAATATACAAAAAAAGAATTTAAAATTCCAAAATAACATTATAGTATCGTTAAAAGTTGTTGATAAAAAATAATATAACAACACCAAAATAATATTACAGTACAAAAAATAACTACAACTTGAAGTTCCATTAATTTGGTGGACCGAGTTGGTAATTAGGCTATCTATATTTGAATATAATATAAACTTAATGTGATATTGAAATATAATAGAAGCTTAATGCGGTTTTAGCGGTTAACCGCGGTGTTTGCGGTTTTTGTGGCTCGCGGTTTTGCGGTTCGCGGTTCAATAAAAAAGTCATCCAAATACATCCAAACCAAATGCGGTTTTTGCGGTTTGGATTGGATCGATTTGCGGTTTTACTTTTGGTTTGATTCGGATATGATCACCCCTAGTTATTTGGACTAAAAATCCACTTAATTATTGGGTGACATATTGTACATTCACATTTAGTTTTTCAAATAATTATGCACGAAGTATTGTCACATCAAAATTTAAGTCAAATTGAGTGTCCATATTAATGAGAGACTCAATTTAGCAAAAATGAACATTTTTCTCCTAATATATCTTAACATAGCAAACTAAAGTTTGAATTTTTATTAAAATTTTATTAAAAAGTATTAAGAGTCTCGCATCGATTTTCGATTTTATAATGTTGAGTTAGATCTAGTTGTCAATTCTAAAATGATACAGAGGCTCTGTTTGGTAAAAAATAGCGGATAACTGATAAGCTAGCTTATAGTGGATGAGCTTATAGCGGATAGCTTATAAGCTAGCTTTTAGCGGATAAGTTAGCTGATTGAATTTGTAGTGTTTGGTAAAATTAGCGGTTGGACTAGCTTATAAGTATGAAATGACATAAAAATGATAAGTTAATTAATATTTAATTTTTTTCAAGTAAGATGATAGGGGCAAAATTGGAAGAAAATATAATAAGCTATAAGCTACTTGAAATAGCATTTGAAAAATAAGTTATAAGCTCTTTTCTAAAAACGGTTACCAAACAGAGCTTTTAGCTTATAAGCTATAAGCTAGCTTATTTGCTTTACCAAACAGAGCCAGAGTCTTCTCCACGGTCCACTCGGTCACCTACTATCAGGTTATTAATCGGATCATCTGCAATTTATATCTACATATCATAATCATATTCAATAATGTTGAGAGTAAAATAGTGTGTTAAGAGTCTCATATCAGTTGCGAAATAATCAAAATATATATTTATAAGTAAAAACAGGGACGGAACCAGGTATATCCCAAATGGGGCGACCGCCACCCTTTGCACATACGTAATACTATGATATACCTTGTATATACATGTGTTCGCCCCTCTGCATATATGAACAAAAGATAAGTGTTCGCCCCTGTAGTAAACCAATTACACCTTATAAACTCGTAGCACCTTATATTAAGACAAACTGCTTCTCACTCTTTGTTTAATTTATTTTATATGCTATAGAGTGATATTTTTTAAATTTAAGAAACTTATTTAAAAACAAAAAGCAAAATACATTAGTAGGTCTTTAAGTTTTATATTTGTAACAAATAAGTCTTTTGAGATTTTACTTTTGTAACAGAAGTTCCATTAAGTTTTTTAAGTAATAAATAAATCATTTTAAGTTTATAATTTGTAACAACTAGGTCCTATTTTTTTTTAATTAAGTAACAGAGGATAATTGGAAGACATGTTATAAATTACAAACTTAAAGAATCTATTTATTATTACTTAAAAAACTCAAAAGAATGTATATGTTGCAAATGTAAAACTTAAATGTTATAAGTTACTTAAAAAACTTAAAAGAGCTATGTAAATGAATTTTGTTATAAAAAAAATCTAAAAACTAATTTTTTTTTCAAACAATAGATATTTTATATAATTAAAATGAGCTAAAATAACATATAAAATGCAACATATTTGTTAAACTGGTACTATAGTGTGAAGTTTGATATTATAAACAAAAATAGTGTGAAATAAAATATAATAGTTTGGTTCAGATCGGGTTTAATTGATTATGTTGAGATTGATAAATGATAATTTTTAATTAATTTTTTTATTAATATCATAAATTGGTGATTGTTGATAGTGTTTATAATGTATTATATATTCGCCACCCTTAATAAATTTTTCTAGTTCCGTCCCTGAGTAAAAATAATCCGAATCTTAAAAATCTGAAGAAAACATACCTATCGTGCATCAAATTATATGATCTCAAATGGGAGTAACATACCCAATTCTGTGATGCACGGGTACTCCGTTTTTGAAAGAGTACCAGTATCGGGTACGTACCGGGTACCGGTACGCGTACGGTACACTATGGGTACGCACCGACGGCGAATCAGTTTTTTTTTTTAAGTCCGGTACGCGAGTGGTACTTGGCCGATACGCGCGTGGTACTTGGCCGGTACGCGCGTTGGTACGGATCCAACAAAAAAAAAAATTATTTTTTTTATAGCAACTGTTCACATTCTTTTTTATATTTGTTTATTTTTTTATTCAGTTTACTATTTTATAAAGTACTCTGCTTACTATTTTATTCAGTTTACTATTTAGTTTTTATTCATATAAATCTTCGTCTTCTCTCGAGAAATAACCAGGCTTATAAAGAAGGACCAACAAAAATGTGGGATGTTGGTGGAGATGAATTTGATTTGGTTGATGGAGCTGGTATTCTACAAGTTTCTAGTCTTTCTCTCGATGAACCTGAGTTAGAGGCTAATCTTTTTAATGATGCCGAAGAGGGAAACATTTGAGAATCAATCTTGTCTTTTTATTATTTTTGTTCTTGACTCCATGGATATTACTAGTCTTTTTGAGTTTCTATTTTGATGTTTTTGAACAATTTCAATTATTTTTAAAGTATGGTATTTTTTATGTTTAAGTTTAATTATTTGTTTTCACAATATATTCTATTATTTTATTTATATAATTATAAAAAAAAAAATATTAACGTACCCGTACCTTAATTTTTATAAAAATGCCGTACCACGTACCGGTACCGGTACCGTACCCGCACCTGGGCATCATAGACCCAATTTTATTTTATTGAAGTGTCCTCATAAATGACCACAGTCTATCTATCTACTACCTCCGTCCCATTTTATTAGAACCATTTTGATCAAATGGTACTATTCATTTATCATACTTTGACCATACTTTTTTAATAATATATAGATGTAAATATAATCATATAATATCTTGTTTGATTTGTTTTGATGAGTATTTTCATAATATTCAATTTTTATAATTTTTACTAATAGAGAATTAAAGATATTAGAGATCAAAATTGTGCGTTGGCATACGTGCAATAGTCAAACTAGTTCTTATATTTTGGGACGGAGGTAGTATATAGGAGTGAGAGAAGCCAAATACAAACACATGCCATTAATGAATGAATAAAAACATTGAAAAGTAACATGAATGTGACATGAAACCAACCACAATAAAAGTCCATACTAAATACTTCTATTATTAAATATACTTTGTATACAGTTTGAAACATAGGAAGAAATTCACCAACAAGTAAAAAATCAACTTGATTCTTTGCATCAACTTGTCTACAGAAACATATCTTCTACCATTAAACATATATTGAAATCAACTCTAAACAATTTCATATCAACATTTGACCAAGCACTCAACCGACAAAGACCTGTTTATTTTCACAGAAATCACTGATTGAATTGCTTTCTGACATTGTCCATAACTTCATTTCTCAACCATTTTATTTTCTTTTCCTCTTTGCATGTGGTCACTTCTTGTGAGAAGGAAAAACCACTATAGCTTTTCACTTAGTTTGAGAAACATTCTGAAATTCATACTTAATCCACAAACTCAATTTGGTCAACTATTCAATACTAAGAAAAAAACAAAGTTGAATTATCGACGAAAATCAAAAACAGAAAAAAATAATTCAAACTCTAATTTTGTCGTAGTTTAATACCAGAGACAACAAAGTTAGAGACTAAATTTAAATTTTCCTGTCAATAATTTTTATCAATAATTCAACTTTTTATTTTTAATTATTAGAACATCGGTGAATTAGAAGGTGAAGAGTTAACTAAATTAAGAATGTTGTTCCAATAGTTCTTGTTGTCTTCGTAAAAATCACTTCCACTTCCATCACCGCCACTACCACTTGCATCACAAGTATTACACTCTCCACCGCTCTCCGGTGACAAACTCGGATCACCGGAGTTAGAATTATCGAGCAAGAGATTAGTGAAACCGTCCTCAGCAACACTAGTCATTGTAGAAGTAAAAGCTATTGATGAATTCTCCATCACTTCTTTGAATTCTAACAAATGTGTGGAATCTTCATAACCTTTCCACTCTTTTTCACCTTCTTCTTTAATATTAAGTACTTGATTTGAAGATGATGATGCACTTGATGAAGATTGTGATGGAAAAATAGAATTATTACTTCCAATTTGCAATGAATATTGTGAACGTAGCTTTGATTCTCTAACCAATCTTGCTTCAGCTTCAAGTCTTGCACTTTCCCATTGAGCCATGTGACTAAGATTTGCAGAATTCTTAGAATGATTATCAGAGGAAAGGGTTTCATTTTTTGGTTTATGTGTAATAGGATCAATTCCCATTTTTGTTAACCTTTTTTTAAGATGTGTGTTCCAATAGTTCTTGATTTCATTATCTGTTCTCTTAGGTAAATGTGTGGCTATTGCTGACCACCTAATTTATAAGACAAAAACACATTAACATATATTCATTACATGCATGCACAAATTAAATTACACTATAGTAATTTGTTATAGGTTAATTTTAACTAAATCATTGTCAAAATTGGTTGTTTTCATTATCTTGTATCAAGGTGTGACTCTCTTAATCTAAATTTTTTAATTATTTATTGTAAACCAAAATAGAAGATGTAATATTTCATGGGCCAATGATTATTTATCTTGGTGAGGCAGAATAGAAGATTATTCTATCCTCTTTCATTTAAGGACCACTTATAATTAATGAGTGCCAACAAGTGTTACAAGTTTAGCATATTTAAAAAGAAAATAAAATACAAAATTAATGTGGGAAAAGAAATTTTTTACATTTTAAAGTATTAAATACACAAATTTTAAGGCGAATTTTTTATTTATTAATATACTTAACAGTATCCCGGGATACTCGTTAGTATTTTCCAGAATTAATTTGAATGTCATGGAGTAAATTTGTGAACATGGCTGAGATCACAATTAAGAATGTGTTGGAAATGTAGGTTAGAATTTTCTATTCAAGGAAATTGAGATGCCATTGCATTTAAGAGATTATGGACAAACAACAAAAGGGAGTTGAAAAAAGCAAAACAAATTATGGCTACTACCAGTTGCAAAATGTCAAATACTATTCTAAGTTTGTGTAAGAAAACTAGTACTAATAAAATATTAAGGCATCAAAAAGTAGTATACATTCTTAATGAATTTTGGTTGAATAAAATGAAAATCTATTCACAAGATGTTAGTAAACTCTCTAAAAGAAAATTATAAAATAAATTTTTTTATGCAATTATAAAATAAAATAATTATTAGTGACACCTTAATTAGTTAATAATTAAATATAGATTTGAGGAGTGGATACACAAAGTCGCTAGAATAAATAGCTTGATTCTTGTAATTGCGGTCGTGGCTACACTACGAACCATGAAATTATATCAAAATGTTTGTAAATGCTGCTGATAAACCTCATTTGCATGTTTGCGATGTTGTCATAGAAATCTCAAAAAAAAAATTATATTGCGGTTACAGGCCACAATTTTTTACACCACCAGTTTAATCTGGTTCGGAGGTCAGTTCTGATATTAAGTGGTTCCGACCGTTTTCGATCGCAGTTGCGGAGGATTGAACTATAGTCCCCATATCAAGTTCAACGCCAATTACCACTTAATTATAACTAACGATCATGATCAGTTACAAGCCACAATTTAGAACTATATATGACTCATAATAGATATATAAAGTTTTATGGATGTATATGCCAAACCTGTTGCCTAATAGTGCATGAAGTTGAATAATGGTTTGTTCTTCTTGTGAAGTAAACTTTCCTCTCTTAATATCAGGCCTTAAATAATTAGTCCATCTCAATCTACAACTCTTGCCACATCTCTCAAGTCCTACAAACAAATATTAGTAGGATCAGGATTCTCTACGGTCGATTTTACCGTACAACGTACCGATCTATTTCAGAGAAAACTATAAACATAAACATTTTAAACAATGTTTGTAGTTATTATATTATATAATAATGAACATAATTAGTAACAAATTACCAGCTTTTGTAGGGAGAGCACGCCAACTTCCATGACCATGTTCTTCAATGTAAGATAAGAGCTTTTGATCTTCCTCAGGTGTCCATGGTCCTTTTTTCAAACCAACTTTTTCACAACATGGTGATCTTCCCATTGGAAATGTGCTAATAATATATAATTAATTAAAAACTATATATGGTGGAGAAGCTATAAGTTGTAAGAGAAAGAAAGAAGAATATATAAGTTGAAGTAGCTAGTAAAAGAAATAAATGAGATGGGCAGAGAAGAATTTGTCAGCGGTATAAAAGGGATAAGAAATTAAATTGATACTCATCAGTATTTATTATTTTATACGAGGAGAATAGTAAAACTTTAATTTAACTGCAGTACTATAGTCTATAGTACACCACATTCACTATATATTCTAAGTGCACTGTACGTTGTAGTATGTATGTGCTCAACAAATTGAACTATAGATGTCTTAAGAATAATAATGTTTTGTACCAAAAAAAAAAATAATGTCAATAATATATAGTGCTAAGATAATACAAAAAAAAACTAGTTTATATGAACTCTTAAAGTTTGATCCAATGTTAAAAAGATATGCTATTAGAGTATCATTCTCCTACACTAATTTTTTTCATAGATCGGTTTTAATATTGGTCATAATTTCATGTACCAACAATTTTTTTCCGATGGCCAATTTGAAAATATTGGTTGTTGAAAAACTAAAATAATGCGATCACTAAATTAGTCTCTATATAATGAATTTTTAATAGTATGAGTGGCTAATTTTTTTTTTTTATATTTTGTGGAAGACTTTGTTTTCATGGTGTGTATGCATGTTATAATTGGCTTATACTATTTTTTGCTCAAAATATAAGTCTTTTCTGAAAAAAAATATTTTGAAATTACTATATACTAATATGCATCAATAAAATGTTAATAGCAACAACCTTAAACAAATTATATTTAAAAAGACAAGAGATAATAATTAAGTAGGAAAATACCGAACAAATACACTAATTTTTTTTGGTTACAAGAGAGAAAAAAGAAAGAAAAACAACCCAAGCAAGAAGGGGACTACACCGTAACAACAGTCACTCCCCTAGCATCATCTTGGAGCAGCTTGACAAGATCAAAAGGAGGATCTGAGAGCACCACTATAGGAGAATTTGAGGCAGCTCCTAGCTTGGCCAAATGGTCTGCACACCTGTTACCCTCTCTAAGAGTGTGTTTCAACAACACAGTCCAAGCTCTACTTCTCATTTGTCTAATTTTGTTGATCTCATTTGCAAAGCTATGATAAGGTAAAACACCATCATTGATCAATTTAACAGCTTGCAAGGAGTCTAAGCAGCAAACAACCTTTCTATATCCCTTATTAGTGCGAACCGAGTCCAGCATCTGAGTATCAAAAGCAACATCACAGAAGGACAACAAAGAGTTAATTTTCGCAATACACTAATGAAAATTAAGTAGGAAAATTATTTTAAATCGTTATTAATGCTTTTTCCAATCATTATTATGAGTGAAATTATTTTTTTAAAATTTATTAAATAATTATACATCTAATCTATATTATAAACTAGATATATAAATCTAAAAAGTGAAAATATTTGTTTATAATAAACACCCTATGAAGTACTCCCTCCGTTACAAAATATAAGTAAAAGTGAGTCAAAGAAAGTTGATGTATTTGGTTTAAAATTAAGACCAAATACATTCATTTTTATTGACCACTTTTTGCTTATATTTTGTAACGGAGGAAGTACTACATTTTAATGACAAATTTAATAAACACTGAATTATATATAGATATCTTTCATTCTTATCAATTTTGTGAAAATCAGACATAGAGGGAAGTAGTACAATCTTGATGGAATTGGATGGCAATGAAAATTCACCGGCTTCATTGTCTCTTTCATGTTACCCGGGGATATCATTTTAAGCCTATCGACATCATTAATTCAAGTGACACGTCACTAAGCAATTATGGCGTTGCTATGGCCAATTTTTATTAATTAATAATTTCTATATTCATTTTGGTGAAGACTTTTTTCGTGGTCCTTGTTTGCTATATATAAATAATAATAAATAAATAAATGTCATGTTAACATATATTATAAGGGTACATGATAAGCTATCCAAATAAAAAAATTTAACAATAAATAATACAAAAAAAATTAATGTTAAAAAAATGTATTACACAAGTATTAAAAAAATATTTTTCCATATTAAACTCATTAACATATGCCGAAGAAGTTAACATTTTCTTTAAATAAATAAATAGATTTATTCTTGGATATTTTTGGATAACTTTAATGATGTATATAGTTTTTCAACGTTTATTCTTTTGATATATGAATAAAGTATTCAAACAATTCTTGACAAAAATAAAGCTTTTGATATGAGGTGTATAAGTCTTTAAACATGTTATTAGGAATTCAATATTTCACTCATATATATGGTAATTAAGAGATTAATCTCTACAAGTGAAAAGGTACGTATAAGATATATTGCAAACAAATAAAACAATTTTTTAATTTAAATTTAGAATAATTATGTGTTTTTTATTTTAAATTAATTTTTAACCACAAGTGACAAAGGCATGTTATGTTACACAATCAATACAATATTGAATTAGTTTTTTTTTTTTGTGTGCATAAATAGGAGGGATATTGAATTTGGTTTTAGCTATGCCCTATTGGCATGTTCCTAACCTTATATTCGAAATTAGAAACACATGCTATGAATAGAGATCAAAACAATATTGATCTATAAATTTTGGTTCAATTGATAAATATTAATATCATTAAATTTGACGTTTTTATTTAAATTTAAACTCATAATTTTATGATAGTGTATAAGTTTCAATGATACATACCACTTTTTTTGCAATCCAAAAGAAAACTCATAATGTTGAAATTCAACCCACATACCACCCCAATAAATGAGGTAGAATGATACCCGATGAGAAATTCATGGTATTTTGATGAGATGTGTTAGATTTTTAATTGGGTTTTACTCATTCTTTACAAAGTATATTTCGAAAGAGAGGAATGCATGTCTTTTTTTTTAAAAGGAAAAAGAAGTGAAAATTACAATTTAAATAGGAAACATCATAAAAAAGGAGGATGATTTTAAAAAGTACACATGGGTCCTCAACAATTTTTTCTATATAGGAAACGCCATGTGTACTTTTAAAAAAAAGGTGGATGATTTTTGAGGATTGAATTTGCCATAATTTAAATTTATCCATGAAAGAAATGCAGAGAAATGAAAAACACGCAACCATGAAATTGATGGAACATATTTTTGTCATTTTACTAATTTTTTTTGCTGACTTTTCAACACATCCTACGTGACACTTAATTGAACCAAAACCAAGTCACGGTTTAATTTGTTGACATATCATATTAGGGACTAAAACATATGAGTTTAAATTTTACAGGGGCAAAACGAATGAATTTTTTTATACATGGACTATTATTCAAATCGGATGATTTTATAGGGACTAAAAGCACCCTTTACCATATATATAAAAAAACAAACAAAAAGCAACCTTTACCTTTAAAAAAAATTGATTTTAGCGACATAAACCCACAACCTTTTAATTAAAACGAGCCAAGTTGAACCTATTATGTAATATTACTCTTAGGTCCTTGCAGATGCTAACTATAAAGGTCTCATGTTGCCACAAAGTGGAGGCATACGCACCTTGTCTTAATCTCTCTTTTATTGTTTCATTAATTAAGTCATTTGTCAAATGGCAACACTAAACGGTCCCAATCCAAAACTGTCTTAGTTGAATGATTTAAATGATCGACATGTGACAATAACATTAGATGTGGTACAACCTTATATAGTTATTATAGATTTATGAGAGAAGCATTGTTGCAAATAATGGAGCTACAATTGACACTAGAAAAATCAATCAATTGACATATTTTTACCTATAAAAAATCAACTGACCTAGGTGAATATAGTTTGAAATTACTAAAAACTTGTAGGACAAGTAACTCCTACGATTGTAACAATGTATGTCCAAAATTGGAACCAATATTTTAAAATGAACCAAGCCAAATCGGTTCAAATTCAACGAACCATAATATGTATCGTCTATTATTTGGTTCAAATCAATCACCAAATTAAAATTCGAACAATTTTAATAATCTGATAGAAGATCGAATTGATGAGACTTCCAAATTATGGCTCAATCAATTCAACCACAATTGAACTGAATGACAAATATATATAAATAAAGAAGTAAAAATATTTTTTGAAAAATACATATAAAATAGAATACAAAAAAATTAGGAAAATAGATTAAAAAAAAATGTACAATGAAAATGATTGGTCCCATTTTTAAAACATGTATAGACTGAAATTATTACTAAAGCTATTGCTTTAAACACCACCCAAAGAGGGGTCCATTATTAATAGTCAAAATTAAACAATGATTATAATTTTAAATCTTGGTGTGTTGATATGTTTTACATATAGAGGAACCAACACTAATCTATTTATAGTTAGAGTTGGGACCTTCACATACATACATCAACTTAAAAGTTGAGACGATCATGGTAGTGAGGTCCATTGAATTGAAGAACTATAGAACGGTGGAAGACATTTTGGTAATTTGTAATGTACATGAACAATTTATTTCTAGTGGGGCTATAGGATTGGGGTAGGGTACCTTAAATGAGTTGTTATATGAAAAGACAAAAGAAGGGTCCCTTGATGAGAAAAAAGGGGGGCTAAAATAGAAAACATAAATGTGGATATGAGGTGTATGAAGGAAAGGTTTATTGGATCCAAGACTTGTATTGGCTATATAAAGGACAATGGGGACACGACCTTAAATTTTCCTTGATCACTGCCAGCTCTAGCAAATAATATGGTCCATTGTAGTCTTAATGATCCTATTAAATGAGTTATCATGACACTTGGCAAAGTGATACAAGTCCAACGTGGTTAATACACGACACTAAGAAATACCATAAAAAGAAAATCCCCAATTGAGTAGATAAAAATATTCATATCTTAATTCTAGTTATTAGACTACTTAACAAAAAAAAAATGCATACCATACTGTAGGGGTGTACGTGGGCCGGATTGGATTGGGTTTGGCCAAAACCATAACCCGAACCACATAAGGTACTATGGGTTGGGTCTAGTAAAATAACAACCCGTTATAACATTTGGCCGGGTTGGGTAAACCCACTAATTTCCGGGTTGGATTGGGTTGGGTAGTGGGTTACCCGAACAATTTTTCTATTTTTTATATTAAAAATATAAATATCGAATCATCATATTTTTTCATAAAAATAATTTAACCATTGTATTTTTTTGAAAAATAGTGTTACTTTTTTTCACTATAAAAATAATCACCTATTTTTTATGTATACCCACTAATTTATGAGTTGGATAGTGTGTTATCCAAATGATTATTTTTCCTTTTTTATAATATCAAATGACTAAACGAAGAATCATCATATTTGTTTATGAAAATTATTCAATATTTTTATTTTTAAAATAGTGCGATGAATTATCATATTTGTTAATAAAAATTATTCGATTTTTTATTTTCTTAAAAAATAGTATAACTTATTTTCAATATAAAAATATTTATTGATCAAATGGCAAAATCTTTAGTATTTTCATAAAAATATTTCAAAAAATATAACAATAGTGGGTCGGTGGGTTTTTTTGGGTTGGGTCCGGTTTTACCCAAAACCCAATTTTTTTTTATGGGTTTTTCATTTTTAAAATCCATATCCACCCATTTGCCCGACCCAACCCACTTTTTTGGATTGGGTGGGTTTGACCGGATTGAGTGGGTCTGGCCAATCCATGTACACCCCTACCATACTGTAAGAATTAATATAGGTTTAATAGGCCCAGGATGCATTAGATAATTAGATGATTACTCATGCTTTCTATGAAGATCTTGAAGAGTCTAATTAGATGAATCATTGGTTAGTATGTTAAGATTAACCAAACCTATAAATAAAGACATGAATGAATGTAATAAAGCAAACAAAAATGAATGAAAAGAGTTAGTTATTTTAGATTAGTGTAGATTGTTAGTAGTTTTTAGCAATTATAATGATTAAATTATAAAACTCTCTCATCTAATGAACTAAGTGTTTTCAGTTGAGTTTTCATCATAAGCTTAAGTCATATAAATGGGTGCTTTTATTAAGAGTTCAACTACAAAAAGAGCTACTTATAAGATTAAATATGATTTCCGATAGATATGAGTGAAGCCAAAATGACCATCATCAAATTAATATTGATAGAGTAAAAGTTATTTTTCTATCATGTGCAAAGTTTCACATGCTAAGAAGTTTAAAATAGCAAGTTTGCATTGGAATTTGTGCATTATATATTAAATATATAATTTTTTAATAAATTATTGTTGTTTTCAATAAAAAGTTACTATTTTTACATACTTAAACATGTGTAAAAATGTTGCACATGTTAGACAAACCCAATTCTTAAAGGTTATGACAATATGTATTTAATTTAAGCTATGCGACTCTCTCGCTTAATAGATTTGTTTTTAATTTGAGCTCTCCTCACAAATTGAAGGAAAGCAACAAATCAGCTTATGCTAAGTTAGATGCTTTTGTTAAGTTTTGGATAAAAAATGTCTATTGGCCTTGTAATTTTCTTTGCAATTCCCACTCTATCTTTTATACTATCTTAACTAATAAGAGCTTTGTCACCTCTTCTAAGATTTTTTAGTTTTGTTTTTTTCATTTTGTTGGGGGTAACCTATTTCTATTCAAGAAAAATAAAATAAAAATGACAACAACAAAATCACATAAACAATGTTTTCAGAATTTTTTTTCAATTTTTTTTGAAAACATCCATCATCCCACAATGGATAGATTTGTTTGCTCCATCATTTTGGCAGATCTTCATCAATATAGAATTATCGTAGTATGACCAGTAAGTATGGGTGTACACTCGGAAAACTTATGTTTAATGGGCCTTTAAAACACATCTGAAATTAAAATAAAATGGGCCTGCTTAAAAATTGAAATGGGCCAATTTATACCCGAGGTGAAGAATTGGTTTCTCTTTTCAATTTTCTCACATAATAATGCAAAAAGAAATAAATGTGATGAATTTTGTTTTGGTTAAAAATAAAATATACTAATTAATTAATATTATAATTTATGCAAATAAATAAATTTTTATATTATAAATTTTCCTTAATGAAAATTTTGTATCTTTATAAATTGTTTTTTTTATAAAATACCTTAATAAACATATGAATAATATATTAAAACTTATTTATTTAAATAAACTAAAAAATAACTGAATTCAAACGGACCTTAAGTTTAATAAACTCTGTTGTTAAATTGAAAGTGAAATGTATAGTATAAATATTATTGTTTTAATAGTTTCTTTTTTGTATCATTAAACAAAAGCTAATTTTATTTTATACCCGTTTGTGTGATCAATATTTTTTTTTTCGTGATCGATATTCTCTATTGTGCAAATATAAATAACTACTTAATCTCATTTTTTATTGGATTTTGTTACATCCTTTTCTGTTGTGGCTGGTTATTAAGAAAAAAAAATTGTTATTATAAAAAAACTGAAAACTTACTTTTACGTGGAAGTTGTGCTTAGTTATTAAGAAAAAAACTATTATTTACTAAAAAAATGAAAATCGATTTTTATGTGAAAATTATTTTTTAAGGGTAAAATAGGAATAATGAAAAAGTCATCCCAAAAATTTGTATCCCCTTTATATATTAGTATAAATTATGAATATCCGCATTTACTCAAAATTTGAAATTATCTATTTTAGATAAATAAATCAAAATTATCATAAATTTACATACACATACGAATGAGGGAACAAAGGTTAGAACCACGAGCAAATATATTAATTTTTTTTTTTGTAAATTAATCTACTAACTAAATATTTTATCCTTAAAATAGATAAATGGACGATTGAAGTTCAAACTCAGGTCTCCGTATATAATATAATGTCCTCGTAAAGTGCGTCAAATTCACATGCTATAGAGAATATTCTCCTTTTCTCCTAGGCTTCACCTATCATAACAATTTTCCAATTCAATACTTTCATATCATCCAAAACAGGAGGAGAAAAATGAGCTGCTGAACTGAGAGATGAGTTGGAGAGAAGCGCTTCCAGAGCCTCCTGGCCTTGCAGGATCTGTAGTTCTAAATTCCAGGTAATATATAGTCTGTAGCATAAATCTCTAAAATTAGAATAAATCGACCAACAATAAATTGATTCAAGTGGCAAGAGATTTAGATTTTTTAAACGAGCGATTAGAGGTTGATCCACCTGTGTCCTAAATTAGTCACTCCTAAACCGAAATGAAACTTTATACTCATAAACTTAATCAATCAAACCCATCAGAGTACTTCTAATTGTGCAACTAAATTTGAGTTACTTAACTTTTTATTGATAGATCATAACATTTTACATCAAGTTTAATTACTTTCTATTTGAAGCATGCAATGCAATTTATTAAAAAATTAATTAATTTAAAATGCTGTGACTAAGGAAAATTATATTGTAATGTTAGAAACAGATTCCTTATAGAAAAGTTTTTGAAGTTAAGAATTATTTATGTGCACCTTTATAGCTTTGGACTATTTTTTGTAGGAATGAGAGTGAGGAAGTCAAGGATATTGTTGAAAATGTTACACGTTTGGTTGACATGACAGACTTGTATGTTGCTGATAATCCTGTTGGAGTCAAATCTCGAATACCAGATATACAATCAAATGGTAAAACGACAATCGCGAAAGCGATTTACAATAAATAGATGAAAGTGAATCAATTGAGCTTTTTAGTTGGCATGCATATTTTAATGAAAATTCACGAAATATAGTCAAGTACTCTGGGCGATTGTCGCTAGCTCAAAAGAATTCCTAAAAGAAATTTGCATCGACATAGCTTGTTTCTACATTCTTTATTGGGATGAACAAAAATGATAGGAACAAACTTGGAATGCATGATTTGTTACGAGATATGAGTACAATCTTTCTCTTTGTGACTCCTCTATCGGATTTCAGACTATCGAAATGGTCGTATTGAGCCTCAACTACTCAAAAAGATTGTGAATTATGCTATTTCACACAATGTCTAACGATTATGACTCTCTGTCTAGTGTGACATTCTACAACAAAGAATGTATTAGGCTTCATAGTCTTCCAATAAACATCTATAAATTTAAATCTCTGAAAACTCTTATTCTTTTTTGTTGTTTAAAGATTGACATGTTGTAAGAAGACTTGCAACAAATGGGAATTTTTAACCACTCTGATTGCAAATTGGATATATCTCTTTGTGCGGCTATGAAAGATTTTCATGTGATGTGTTTCTATCAATATCATTTGGGTGGACTATAGTTCCGTAGATCAACTTTCGGTAGATGCAAAAATAATTTTGGATGCTGATATGCCACAATTTCTAAGATATTGGAATCAACTGCAACTACTCGATCAAACATCCCTTTTCCTTGAACTTGAATAACATTGTCTGCAATTTTTGTGGCGTTCCTATACATTACAAGTATCAAATACTACTACTCCTACATTAATTCAATGTTGTAGTCAAGTGCACGTTTCAGGATCAAAACATTCTTGGAAGTCTCTTATGGGAATAAATTGCCAAGTCACCATATTCTAGAAGAGAAAATATTGCAGGTTTGACATACTCTCTTTGTCCTCCCTTTGTATGTTTGCTTGTGTGTACCACCTCATACATTTGAATTATTTTGTGTTCAAGTTTATAACAATACATGTAGGTGTATATAATTGCTTGCTACATGTGTAAAATACTTGCAAATTAAAATGATGAAAGCTTCCTTAACATATATTTATTTTAATTGTATTCCATATTCTCACAATTTTTGCTCAGTGTTGTCTGATATTTGCCATGGAGGCTCTATGGCAGATATCGGTGGTGGGTTTTTTCTGCCATGACTGATTTTGTGAACGATTGTGGCGCCATACTCAGATATGGCAGTGCATTTGTTGGCCAGTATGGCAGGTTGCTGGCTCTCCGCCACCCACCATCGACAACACTGATTTTGCTATCAGTCATCGATAACTTGCGTGATACAAATGCGAGCATGTGGAAGATTTATCTTCTTTACATTTTTATTTTTGAAGATACACTCTTATTCTTCTAGTCATCGATAAATGATATGTGATATTAATATACTTGTAAATTAAATTTTGAGCATATTTTTATTTTTACAGAATATGTTTGTCAACGGGTTTGGTGGTTTTTCCCCGATGATAGTTATGCAGATTGGTTAACCTTTAGTTCTAAAGGTTCTTCTGTAACTTTTGAAGTCCCTCAAGTGGTGTAGCGTAACTTGATGGCATTGATGAGCATTGTCTATACTTCAACGCCAAATAACATAACACTAGATGATGCTACCATTGAATTTGTTAATAGAGGCATTAACAATCTCCTTAGAAGACGAGGAGGGGACGTGAGTAATATCAAGTATAGAATCCGGTAACAAAGTAGAAGTTGCTGTTTTTGAGAATGGTTTTATCATGAAGAAAACAGTTTATCTTGTATATGATAATGAATGCATTGGCAAGAGGATCTCTACTCAAGAGGAGCAAACTGACTACATCAATCAGAACAGAAAGAAGAAAAATCAAGTGGAGTGAATCAATGAAAGTGCAGAAAATTCTGATACCAGATATGAGAAGTTGCATTCCTTTAAATGTCGGAGTGGAAAAGGTAAGAAGGCTCTGTTTGGTAAAAATAGCGGTTGACTGATAAGCTAGCTTATGGCTGATGGCTGATAGCTTATAGCTGATAGCTTATGGCTGATGACTTATAGCTGATAAGCTAATTGAAGTGTTTGGTAAAATTAGCGGTTAACTAGCTGATAAATGTAAAATTACATAAAAGGGTATTGTTGATTCATAATAAAATTTATATTAAATTGATATTTAACATACTTAGAATTTTATTTTTTTTATAATTGAATTTAAAAATTAAATTTACAAATATAATATTTTTTTTATATTATTAAATTAATTTTTAATTAATTAGAATTTTATTTTCTAAAGTCACGGTTTTTCTAAAAATTAATAGTAAAATATTGAATGTTTGTATTATCTTTTGATACAATGCAAAACAAAAGTGAGTAAAGTAAACTAAATACTGGGTTGGTACAAAACAAAAATAATAAGAGTGTACTATAATTGAAACATCGAAAACCTGACCAACGTAATATTTTTATTTTCCAAAAGTGAGTAACGTAAATTAAAAACTTGATCATTTTCTTAAAAAATTGTTATAAGGGTACTAATCAGTAATTATGGTTTATTAAAAAAAGATGGTTTGTATTAGTGTAAAGTGTACTATTTTATTTTAAATGATAATAAATTATAAAGGGTAAAATCGAACTTTAGATAAAATGATAAGGGTAAAAATGGAAGAAAAAATGATAAGCTATAAGCTATAAGCTCATAAGCTACTTGAAATAGCGTCTGAAAAATAAGCTATAAGTCAGTAAAATAAGCTATAAGCTCGTTTTAAAAAACTGTTACCAAACAGGTCTTTTAGCTTATAAGCTAAAAGACATAAGCTATAAGTCAGTTTCAGTGCCTTACCAAACAGACCCGAAGTCAACAACAGTGTTAGCAGTGAAAGCTTAAGGGTTTTTAAGGCTTGCCATTGGTGCTGTTGGAATTCTTCCTTTGTGAAGAATTTTGTATGAGTTGGTTTTGCAGATTGTGTTCGTCTTGCGCTCAGTTGCTTTATCAATAAAATTTAGCGATTTCAAAAAACTATGTATCAAGTTTTATTGTAGTACAAACTATGTATCAAGGTTATTACAAGTATTAGAGTAACTAATAAGATTTGTCCAGGGTTACCTATATGTATCAAGTTCTGAATAGATTATGTAACCAGTAAGAACTAGAGGAAATAATCATTTTGGTCTTTAAATGAATGAGACATTGTTACTATGGTCCTAACTATTTCCCTTTGATCACTTCTACTCTTTCCCTTGCCAAAAATGGCCCTTCTGTTGGTATTCTCTTTTCCTCCTAACTATTTTTCCTTCTTAGTATGATTACTCTGTTTGATTGAGATTTTATTTGAATCCAGATGACCCTTTACTTTTTCCAATTTGATTTTTGGCTTCTACCTGTTTGGGGACATTGTTTGCTTAATGAGAAAATTAGGTGAGTAAGAGAATATAAAAAGTTAGCATGTAAGGGCATATACTTTCTTATTTATTTGTTTTTTTCTTAAAAATAGACTTCCTACGAAAGATATATCGGTCTGACGTGACATTATTAATTCAGAATCTCGATAATTTATGCTAAAGTGGTTTTCATATCGAACAAAGTTCTTAATATTTACCAATTATTAATTGGTTCAGTGGTGATTGACATTAAACTTTGTAGAGAGAACTACGGTTCGATCCCCTACAACTGCAATCGAGAGGGGGCTGAAACAACTTGATGCCAGAACAAACCCCAAAATCATATTAAACTAGTGATGAAAATAAAATAAAAAAAACTCAACATCTGTTTTTTTAATGTAGCTTTTTTTGGGAGTGTGTGATAAGTGCCAAAAAGTAGCTAAATTCACTTTACATTTAAGGCACTTTTGTTACTTGTTTTGCAAGTTATTAAGGGAAAAGCCGAGAGAAATTGTATAATTGCCCTATTACGCTTTTTATATCTTACTCCATCCATTTATGCAGGAATTTAAAGTCAAGACACAAAGGAAAGAAGAGAACCAAAGAAAACTGAGAAAGCTAACTCGCCATGGCCAGCACAAGGCGAGCCAGAGGCAGGGAGCACCAAAAGTAGCTCGCCACCAAGTCGCTATGGCGAGCCAGAGGCGAGCAAAGTCAGAAAGAACTCAAGTTAACTCGCCATCAAGTCGCCAAGGCGAGTGTAAGGCGAGCTTACTCGCCATGGCGAGAAGATCACTCGCGAGGCGAGCAAAGGCGGCCAAAATCCTCAGAGCTGACGTGGCAGAAACCCACTGGTGAAGTAACATCAACTCGCCATGGCGAGCTGTTTACTCGCCATAGCGAGTTCATCAGAACAGAACCACTATAAAAGCTCATTTCAGTCATTTGTTAAAAAACTTGTAATATAACTTGGAATAAGACTGAGAAACAGAGAGAGAAACCCTAGGAGACAGATTCAAGGGGATAGGAAGGTGGATTCACTACAATAGTTGGGAAATCATCATTGATAAGTTTGTTCATCTCTTTTCTTCTTTATCTTTTGTATAGCTATCATGACAATGAATAGCTAATCTCTCTTTTGTTGGGATTGGATGTAATTAACTCTATTAGTATGTATTTATTTTGATCATGGTATTATATATGGTTTTAGATTATTCATCAATTTTGATGTTGTTCTTGAATTGTATGTTTTAATTCTAGGTTTTGAAATGGTATAGACGTATGCTTTTTGAATCCGAGACCTAGAACAATCATCTATTAAACTCTAAATTCTAGACATAGATTTAGGATTAATATTCACTTTGTGTATTGGAACTTAATGATATTGTGTTGTTGAAATTATCCGAGACATCGGAAGTTTAAATAATACAATATAGCCTTTGCATCGATTAATCACTCGAGACATCGAGGATTGATAGGTACAACGTGAACCTCGTCGTTATCTGGACACAGAAACGTACGTGAGCAATAAGTGATAATATTGTTGAATAGCTAAAATCTGCATAACTGATTAGGGAAATACAAATGAATGAGTTGATGAAATCTAATCCCAGCAATTCAATCTCTCTGTCAATTTACTACTTTTATGCTTTCGCAAGTTTCCGTAAACACACATCTTTTAATCTCTTTACTTAAAATTATATCAATTGTTGAACGGCATCGATATCGCATCAGTCCCTGTGGAGACGATAAAAACTATACTTACTTTTTTGTATTAACAACAAAATGGCGCCGTTGCCGGGGATCGAACCCGGGTCACCCGCGTGACAGGCGGGAATACTTGTTAGATATTTGAGCATTGCAACAATTTGTATTCTTTTAAGTATTTGTATAATTTTGCTTGCACTAATCCTTCTTTGCTAGACAAAGAAGCTTTTTTCTTGTTAGGTTAACCCTTTTTCAGATTCACCATCACAAACAGAACCATGACTGATCGTGGTTATAACAACTTCTATACTCCGGATGAGTATGAATCGTATCAACAGTGTCCGCTTGATAATTATGGGCAAATTCCAGAGGCTAGATTGGAGGAGACCATGATTAAATTCATGGAAATGCAGCAGCAAATAAGCCAAATGCAACAGATGCAAGACCAGCACCAACAATATATGAAAAACAGTCTTGCACGGAGCAAAAATATGGAAATTCAGCTCAAGCAAATGGCTATTACACAAAGCATGGAAGTTCAAACCAACACTCAAACAAATCCTGATGAGAAAGATAGCATTCTACCGGAGGAATGTGGACTGAGTGTTGAAGAATGTGTTGAAACACATGAGGAAGAAACAATGTTCAAAGGATGTGGTGTAGAGAAAATAGCTGAGGAACCAAAGACACCACGAGAAATAGAAATTCCTCAAGAATTTCCATCTATTGAAGAGGTCAACACTGTTGATAATCAAGAAGTGATGATGGATGCAGAGGTAATTGAAGGATTACTTCACAAGGAAATAGCATGTGAGCAAAAGAAGGAGATAAAGAACAAGGCGGCGATTGATCGGGTCATAGATGAAATTTGTGCCTTGTTCAACAAGAAAGAATTAGGGAGGACATGGACTCCACATAATCTCTACTTCAAGTTCATGGAGTTCCTCCCAAATCAAAGGAAAAAGACGGATGATGTGCTTTCCGTCTCATTTTGGCCACCCTAACCAAAAAGGCGTCAAGCTAATGACGTAAAAGAAGCGCTTGTTGGGAGGCACCCCAATTTTGTAAGTAAATTTACTGTTTTTCTGCATAATAGAATTAGAAGCCAAGAAGCAAAAAACAGAAGCAAAAACACCTGCACTGAACTGTCATAACTCGCCTCGCGAGCTAACCTTCGCCATGGCGAAATTTTCAGACCTTTGACTACGTTGACCACCACAACGCTCGCCAAGGCGAGTAGAAGATTTCGCCGTGGCGAATTTCAGCAGAAAGGCCCAAATTCCTCAGCTATTGGTTCCAAGGCCCAAATTCCAAGGCCACTACACCATCATTAATGGGTCACAACCACTTCCCCCCTCTTTCAAAACCATTTTCACAACTCCATTTTCACTCTCTAACCCTAAAATTTATCTTTCTTCCCAAAATTCTTCACAAATCCTACACCCAAGTCAAATACAAGTCAAAATTCATAGTCCAAACATCAATTCTGCATTTGTATTGTACTTGCATCATCAGGTTTGTTTTATTTCTTCTCTTTTCTTTTTAATGGAACAAACCCTAAGGTAGAAGATGAGTAATGAATGTTTAAGGATTCTTAGAAGTCTTCTGATATTTGAAATTTCATTGTGAGAGATGAAACTGAAACAAGCATCAATTCCTTTTTAGTTTTGTAAATCATCAAACACATCTTTTGAAAAAATACCCTTTTGTGAAATTTGTGAAATAAATGGGTTCTATGTGTTTTAAGAACAACCCTTTGTTTTCATTTCATCTCTCTATCACTGAAAATAGGTTCCCAGAATTAGGGATTGTGAAACAGTGGTTTTTATTCACAAAGTGGTGATTTTCGCAAAAACTGAAGCATCTCGCCATGGCTGATTTCTTACTCGCCATGGCGAGCATTCATCTGCTACCCAGAAATTTATCAAATTTCGCCATGGCGAGTTTCCAATACGCCATGGCGAAATTGCCACTGATTCAACAGCAATTTATGATCTTTTCATCGCAATGTCTAATCTCTTCTCAATTCATACTGTATTAATGGTTATACTGCCTTGTGTATGGATTTTCTGGTTGTTTTGCAGGGATGGCACCAAAAATTTCTCAAACCGGAAAACGAAAGAAAACCACTGCATCTGAATCCCAACAAAACCAATCAAGATCTTATGATCATGATCGCTTTAAATCTGCCTATCATCAAGACAGATACAGGGATCTGCTTCCAAACACCATGTGGCTTGAGAGAGTATTTGACATTTCCCCCCAAGGACCATTTCAAGAGGTTGCCCATCTCTTTCTTTATCAAAAATGGAAAAAACTTCTCCACCCACCAGTCAACATCAATGCTGAGCTTGTGCGTGAGTTTTACGCCAATGCTATCCCTCCCAAACCCACAGATACCTTTGACTACACAACATGGGTCCGTGGGCGGACAATCCGATTTGATAGGGAGGCCATCAATGAGTACCTTGGTAACCCCTACCCCTTGGCTGATGAGGATGAACTCGATGAGTTCCATGACCTCCTTAATAAAGGATGCTTCAATCATGATGAAATCAAGCAAACCATCCTTCTTGAGGGCGCTAATTATGACATTAGTTCTCAAACCGGAAGAGAGTATCGAGCCCGTTACAACATGATGACACTTCCCGCCAAAATTGTCCTCAAACTCATCCTCCATAACATTCAGCCCAATAGCCACCTCTCAGACACCACTTTAGATGTCACCCCATTGATTTATTACATCCTTCAAAAGAAAAAGGTTGACATTGCCCGCACTATGGCCGAAGCACTGAAGAGAGTGGCACTCCAAGGAATCAGTGAGCCCAAAACTCCTCTCTCTTTTCCAGGACTCATCATGGGCTTACTCCAAGAAACTCGAATGCGGCTACCAAGTGCGGTGCATGAGAAGCTCAAAAACCCCATTGATGACACCTTCATTGCTCGTTTCATAGAAAAGAAAACAAAGAAAGATCGCCAGGCATCTACTTCTCAAGCTGCAGTTCCCCCACCTGAACCCCAACCAGAACCACAGCCTGAGCCTCAACCATTTCCACCTCCTGCTTTTGATTTCTCAGCTTATGCTCAGTGGCAATACCAATGCCACACACACACTTGGGATTTGATGGAGGCCGGTAACCGAGCCAACACTTACCTTCAACAATCCCTTTATCAGATGCAACAACAAGCCGGCTACCCACCAGAGGTGATGAATCAGTTTTTGACACCGGTTGCTTATCAGGCTCACGTTGCTTGGCCTGGGGCCAGGCCAAATGCTTTTGGAGGGGATGGAGCAGCCCATGGTAGTGAAGTGAGAGCTGAAGGAGAAGGAGAAGAAGGTCAAGGAGATGGATCTAATGAAAACTTTGATCAAGACAATCCAAGCCGAGTGTTTAGTGCAAACACTACTCGTAGTAATGATGGAAGTGATGGTGGATCAGAGGACATAGATTATATGCTGGATTGAGGAAGAAGAGAAAAGACTTGAAAGATCACCAATACTCAGTGATATCATTTTTTTAGCTTTCAGTCAATTGTTTCTTTCACTTTTATAAATTTTTATGCTTCTAAACCATGTTTTAGTGTAGCACTTATGACTTCTAGTATGTGATATGTTCGTATTGTTTAAGGTTGTATTGTGAATTCTAATTTGTGTTTTATAATGTTGATCAAACTTAATTTTTAGCTTGAAAATTTTGAAAATTTTGAAGTATTTTGTCTATTACTCTTGCTTGTTTTGAAAACCAAATTCTTGAAAGAAAGCCAAAGTTGAACAAAGGCCGCAAGTTGTATGATAATGATATGCAGTTAGTGATAAAGCGTAAAGCCAAGGTACAAGTTTCCAGTTTTTCTAGGTGTTTACTTGAATTTGAAACAAGTACTTTGCACAAATTACATTTCATTTAGTTCTCCACAATAACATAATTGTTTGTGAACCACTTAGAACTAGCCTAAATGTGAGGAAACCTCAATTGTTTATACTATATGCAGGAGACCGGCATTCATTTTTTTTAACTCGGTTATGTTATGTTAAATCTGATAATTGTTTTGATTTGTATGAAGTATGGATATGATCAAGGCCTTGTTTTTTTTTTTTTTTTGAGTGACAACTACTTAAGCCAAAATAACCTACCTTGTGAGTTGTGTGATCCTTTGCTACCCCCCCTTGAAACCACTATAAAGAAAGAAAAACAATGACTTGACCCTTGTCTTAGGATGATTGAACATTGAGTTTATGTAAGGTTGAAAACAAGTTGGGGAGAAAGAGGTTATATGCTTGAAAAAGAAAAACAAAGAAGTAGTTGAAAAATGGTGATTGTGAAAAAGAAAGAGAATTTTGAAAAAATATGTCATCATCTAAAGCAATCATTGAAACTTCAAAGAAAAAGAAAGAAAAAAATGTGACATGTAAAAAGAATCACCAAAAGTGAAAAATGGGGAAAAGTGAAAGAGAGTGAATGACTTATAAGATGAAAATACTCAACAATTATGCTCTCTCATCCTTAAGGCTTTTTGAATCCAAAGAAAAACAATGAATTCTTGTAGCCCAGCCCCATTACAAGCTTAAGAAAGACCTTTTGATCCATGCTTTGTGCTTTTTGAAATGATAGTTGGATGGACATATAACTTGATTTGAATGTTAACTTGATTGCCGAGTGTGTGCTCATAACCCTCACTCATTGAATTTACTTTGTTATCTACTTACAAAGAAGTGTGTTAGGTATGGTTCATAAATAAATATGTTATTGACTTGAATTGTGTGACATGAATTTTTTGCTTAGGACTTGTTTCATATTTGCAGTAGATTCCCAGATAAGTTGGAAACTTCAGACTTGCCCACGCATTCACATTTGAATCATACATCTGAAAAAGTTTTCAAAATCTTTGCATTAGTGTCTTGTATAAATCTTTTGTTTGAGGACAAACAAAGAGCTAAGTTGGGGAGAGTTTGATAAGTGCCAAAAAGTAGCTAAATTCACTTTACATTTAAGGCACTTTTGTTACTTGTTTTGCAAGTTATTAAGGGAAAAGCCGAGAGAAATTGTATAATTGCCCTATTACGCTTTTTATATCTTACTCCATCCATTTATGCAGGAATTTAAAGTCAAGACACAAAGGAAAGAAGAGAACCAAAGAAAACTGAGAAAGCTAACTCGCCATGGCCAGCACAAGGCGAGCCAGAGGCAGGGAGCACCAAAAGTAGCTCGCCACCAAGTCGCTATGGCGAGCCAGAGGCGAGCAAAGTCAGAAAGAACTCAAGTTAACTCGCCATCAAGTCGCCAAGGCGAGTGTAAGGCGAGCTTACTCGCCATGGCGAGAAGATCACTCGCGAGGCGAGCAAAGGCGGCCAAAATCCTCAGAGCTGACGTGGCAGAAACCCACTGGTGAAGTAACATCAACTCGCCATGGCGAGCTGTTTACTCGCCATAGCGAGTTCATCAGAACAGAACCACTATAAAAGCTCATTTCAGTCATTTGTTAAAAAACTTGTAATATAACTTGGAATAAGACTGAGAAACAGAGAGAGAAACCCTAGGAGACAGATTCAAGGGGATAGGAAGGTGGATTCACTACAATAGTTGGGAAATCATCATTGATAAGTTTGTTCATCTCTTTTCTTCTTTATCTTTTGTATAGCTATCATGACAATGAATAGCTAATCTCTCTTTTGTTGGGATTGGATGTAATTAACTCTATTAGTATGTATTTATTTTGATCATGGTATTATATATGGTTTTAGATTATTCATCAATTTTGATGTTGTTCTTGAATTGTATGTTTTAATTCTAGGTTTTGAAATGGTATAGACGTATGCTTTTTGAATCCGAGACCTAGAACAATCATCTATTAAACTCTAAATTCTAGACATAGATTTAGGATTAATATTCACTTTGTGTATTGGAACTTAATGATATTGTGTTGTTGAAATTATCCGAGACATCGGAAGTTTAAATAATACAATATAGCCTTTGCATCGATTAATCACTCGAGACATCGAGGATTGATAGGTACAACGTGAACCTCGTCGTTATCTGGACACAGAAACGTACGTGAGCAATAAGTGATAATATTGTTGAATAGCTAAAATCTGCATAACTGATTAGGGAAATACAAATGAATGAGTTGATGAAATCTAATCCCAGCAATTCAATCTCTCTGTCAATTTACTACTTTTATGCTTTCGCAAGTTTCCGTAAACACACATCTTTTAATCTCTTTACTTAAAATTATATCAATTGTTGAACGGCATCGATATCGCATCAGTCCCTGTGGAGACGATAAAAACTATACTTACTTTTTTGTATTAACAACAGTGTGACATGGTCTTTTGAGTTGGGCGAACATATTTAAATTTTATTGTTTTTTCTATTAGTACTATTAAAAAAAAATTCTTCTGGCCCCTTTAGTTACTATCAGCCTTCCTAAAAAACCTTAATTATCCGGATTATAGGATCCAAAAACACCAAAATCTCCTCAAAAACACCATTTTGGAAGTTACGTTTCGAAGTGATTTTTTTTCATTTTTTTTATATTTCGGAATGTAACTTTCAAAATTGAACGTTTTGGAACCTAGGTTATGAAATGGTTGAATATTTATTTTGCTTCACTCAATACCGTTAAAACAAAAAAATCTCTTCGGAACCTATAGATTCCAAAATTAACTATTGTTGGATCCCTGAAATACCCTGGGGTAATTTCGTCAGTTTGGGGGATCCGGGGAGTAACAGAGGGAGTCTAAAGAGCAATTTTCGGAGTATTATGCATGTGTACTAATTTAATGCGCTTCTGTCAGGTAACAAAGTACTTTGAGACAAACTTTAAGCAATGACTTCTACTTTTCTACCCCTAGCAAATAAAGATGCGAGTGTGTAAATAGCAAAATCTGAAGAAAAAAAACAAGATGTATCCTAGAATGCGAACATTTTAAAAGAGGGGCGATGGAAGAGTGAGAGATACAAAAATATTAGATTTTATGACCAACTTCAATAATCGAAAAGAATAAGTATCAAGCAATTTAGCTGTTTTAAGCTTCGATCTTGTGAAAATAGAACAATAATCGACTTTTTGGCCCATAATTATAAGCCTCAAATCAATGGCCAAGTAAAAAAAATTCACATTTGATGGTGGATTTAAATCAAAGAACATTGTCAAAAAAACAATCAAATCAAAGAACAAGAGCTTCAAATATAATTTGAATCAGTGGTGACTTAATTCATGTAGGTGTATCGATTACAAAGTCTCATCTCATGAAGATTCTTGTTTTCTGATGTCTTTTTTATCGGTTTTTTCTCCTTCTATTGTGACTTTCTTTTTCGTCTATTCTAAGTATGGCTTGTGATAGAATAGCTTTATTAATATAAAGCCTTGGCATATTAAAAAAAGATATTTAAACAATCAAACTCTCTATCTCTCTCTCTCTCTCTCTCTCTCTCTCTCTCTCTATCTCTCTCTCATACTTTATTGTTTTTGTTGTAAAAGAAGAAGAAGAAAGAGGATTGTTCCAAAAACTGTCATTTTTTGTTGTTCAAATATTATTACGCTCTTACTTTTTCTTTTTTTAAAAAGTAACTATTATAAATTTTATTTTGAGTTTTTTTTAGAAATATATATTTTAACAACACAATTTTATTTTTTATTTTTTTTGAAAAGAACAACACAATTTTATTTTAAAACATACAACATAAATAAAGTTTATATTTAAATAAATATGAACAACAGAGATAAATAAATATGAAACAAGCTAATTGAATTAAAACAAATATTATACAATAGACCCAATAAAATATTTCAACAAAACACAATAAATAAAAAGACATAAAGAAATTGTACTAAAATACAAAAAAGACATACGACACATTAATTACTACCCCATTTTCTGCTACTTTATATAAATAGATAGATGACACATTTTGTTTTTAATAATAAAACCACATGATATTCTCTTCTTTTATTTTTTGGACTCAACTACATGCATGATATTAATCTTGATCCATAATTCATCAATAATTCCACAAGCAATCAGTGACCACAGGCTGATCAGTAGAAGAAGCTGGAGCAAATTCTTGATTCCCATACCACCTTTGAAACATGTTATTTCCATAAACCACAGATGAAATATCACCATCAAAAGAAAAGTCTTGTTTCACAATTTGTTTTGAACTTGTTCCAATATTCTCATTATTCTCCATTTGCATCCTCAACATGGATTCTTGTTGAGACAAGAAACAGTTTTGTGTTGCTAATTCAGCACCAAATTGTTTGGAAGAGGATGAAATGTTCATAGTTTCATCATTTTTCATGGAGAAGGAATTGAGGACATGCTGAGAGAAATCACCACCAAAATTAGTTTTTGTTTCATTATTGTATGGAGAAGAATCCATCAATGGAGGCAATAGAGATTCATTAGCATTTGATGGTCCTTCTCTAGAAGAGTTAAACCTTACAAGTTTTGAATTACCATGCATTTTCCTTCCAAAATTTCCCTTCTCATAGACTCTAGATATAACCCATTCACCCTATAAAAAAAAGAAAAAGAGAAACACATAATGTTAGTGTAAAAAGAATTCATCTATAAAGTTTTCATCTATAATTTTCTTTAAAAAAAAAAGAATTTACAAAAAAAAAAGTCTAAAAACCAACTTGGATTTCATGAAGTAACACAGTTATTCGTCTAAGCCATCTGATTTAGAATTGGTGACCGAGATCGGTTATAGTTATTAGTTAATTTTGATAGTGAAATCTAAAAAGTTTGATGTTTAATAACCAATGGTTGTGATTGAAAATTACATGTTGTATTATTTTAAATGAATATTTATTTCGAGTAGCTTTTTTAGAAAAAAAAATTTATTAGAAAAGGAATTTTATCATGGTAGCAAACGCATACCGTAATAACTTTATTTTTTTATTGTACCCAAAAAAAAATCATGTTTCTATATAAAAAAACTCTAAAACTTAATCATTAAATTATGAATATCAAAATCATTCTTTTATAATATGTGACAAACGGATTCAAGTGTATATTTGGAATGACGACAAATTTAATAGCGGTGGTGTGAATATTTTGTTGAAGCTTTAAAGCACGATTTTAGTGAAAATCACATTAGTGCATAATTTTATAAAATTTATTGTCGATCTAAACATGCACTAAAAAATGTTAACCTTTAACTATTGAGTAGAAAACATAGAAAAAACAAAGCAATATAAAAATAAAAAAACTTAGCAATATTACGTACCGATCCTTGTTCGGAGAGATTGTGCTCAGAAATTTTGTTACTACCCTCCAGTCTGTATTCATGCATGACCCAATTGGTTTTTTCACCTCTTGGAGCTCTTCCTTTGTAGAAAACCAGTGTTTTCTTCATCCCAATTAAGCTATTTCCCTTGTAAATCTCTTTGTCTTTGCCAGTGGCCTTCCAGTAACCAGCATTAGTAGCCCTGTTTGTCCTTTGTCCAGTTGGGTATTTTTTGTCCCTCACACAGAAAAAATACCATTCTGTTTCTCCCATTTTAGCTAACTCTTTAAAAATCAAAAATAAAGAAAAAGCATAATTAATCTATAAAGCACCGAAACTGATATAGAACACAAAATTGTCACATCAATAACGATAATAATTTTAAAAAATAAAATAAAATTATTTAATTTAATTAGAAAAGGTGTCTTGTCACATCAATAACTGATATAGAACACAAAGGTGTCTTGTCGGTGCAACACCTGATACATTATGATGTGTCGGTGCTACATATTATTTAAGAGAAAAATATATAACCATTAAATTAATATAACAATAATATTTTCAAGACGTAGTTTTTGAAATTACGACTATTATATAATATGATAACAACTAACATCTGGTTAAAAGAAAAAAAAAAAACTCACCAGCCAGATCCCATGGTTCACACTTATTCATATCAATTTCTGCGATAGCTATAGCACAGAAGCTATCGTCAATAACCTTCTTGAGAAGGTATTGATTTATGAGCTCTTCATCAGTCGGATGGAATCGAAAACCAACTGGAAGTTGGAACTTTTCATCATCCATTATGTGTTTGAAAACATTTTCATATGATCTCATCCTGCACCAAAATCCTCTTTTTCATTAAAGAAGCAATTTTAAAACTAATTAGAAAAAAATAATATAGAAATTTTAGTTTTGCAAGTCTTGATAAGATAAATGTAGGATACCAACTTATTAAAGTTTGAAATGGAGTGAGATGGGATGAGGAGAAAAAATTGTTTTGTTTTAGTGATGTAACTGAAAAACAGAAAAGGGAAGAGAGTGAATGATGTGAGAGAGTTTGTTTTGTTGAAATTGATGAAGAATTGAGACTACAAAACTCCTTAAATAGTGATTTTTGGGTATGCAAAATGTGGCTTAGTAGGAAAATTAGGGAGGGTTCAATGTTTCATGCTTTTAGTTTTTTGTATTACATGATGTATGTGCATGGTTTAGTATTTTAAAGGTTGAAAGGTGAAAATTGTGAAATGATTATGAAAAAACTAATAATAATAGGGTTATGATCAAATGACACCAATTAATTTAACATCAAATGTTACACCAATGACGAATCCATAATTTTTTGTCGGTGGGGGCTAAAAAATAGTGCATATATTTTAACTAAAGAAATGTGTTACGAATTTTTATGAAATACACAAATATAATGACAAAAAAAATTAAAATACATAAAAGTTCATATAAATTACAATTTGACCCCTTACATTTAAAAAGTAACAATTAAATTTCTTATGTTTCCACTATTTACATTAATTAATTATTTCCGTTAGTTTTGTCACTAACACCGTATCAATAGTATACGTGTATAAGTGTCCACATATGTAAACCGTCTGCCACATGTGACAAAATTGACGAAAATGACTAACTAATGCGAATGATGGAAACGTAAGGGACCAAATTAATATTTTTTAAATGCAAAAGACCAAATTGAAACGTAAAATAAATGTAAGGAACCAAATGTATATATAGTTAACCCTAAATTTATTGAGTACATAATAGACCTAGTCATGACTCATGGGGGCTTAAACATTATATTAATACTATTATTAATGTAAAAATATTATTTTTGGTGGGGGCTTGAGCCCCCAATGCTTTATACTTGCATCCGCCCATGTGTTACACCGCTTAATAATGCTTCAATGAATTCAAATTTTTCAAAATCCACCATTAGATTGGAAGATTATATCATATAAATCATCTATGTTAAGTTTTATAAAAATCTAAAATCCTTTGATATGTTATCGAGACTCGTCAAGTTTAACGGTATTCAATAAAAACGCATAAACCATTAATCTTAATGAGTCTCAATAACATATCAAATAATTTTAGATTTTTATAAAATTAAACATGGATGATCTATATGATAGTATAATTTTCCAATCCAATGATGAATTTTGTAAAATTTGAATTCGTTAAAGAGTTATTGGGCGATGTAACATTTGGTGTCAAACTAGTTTATGTCATTTGATCCTTACTCATAATAATAATAATAATAATAATATATGCAATACTAATATATATAAAGTCCGAGTAAAATTTATAAAATATTCCAGTTTTGAAAATTTAGTGGCGGAGTTAGAAAATTTATAATGTCCAAGTAAAATTTCAGTTTTGAATAAAATATTTCAATTTTACTCTAAATTAATTCCTGAAAATTTCAATTTTATCCTAAATTAACCCTTAAAATACCAAAAAAATTGGACCGAACTCGGGCAAGTGTCCAGACTGATCGGGCCTTGTCTCTGTCGCTATCAAATGGTACAAAGATAAACCATTGAAATTTTATTTTGTATTACAAAATGTTAAACTTAAATTAGGACCGTTCGATCTCAATTAAACATATACCAATGACATGTTCTATTGCATAAATATTGTGCGGATGCCCGAATGCAGGGGGGCCGGATTCGTATATCTAAAAGCGCAAAAGGTTAAATGTTGAGTCTCGTGCACTTTTATTGAAATGAGATGAGATGAGATTCATCATCACTCAATTGAACTGATGCTTTTGAATTTTGATGGTTAGAACCCTACTGTCTTGATTGTCGTTTATTGATCAGAGAGCCCACAATTTCATTGAGACGTTTTCTCTTTACCCACAAACCCAAAATGGAACGTTTTTTGTTTGATTGAGATTCTTGTGAACTCAAGTGACGACTACCAAGTCACGTTGAACTTATTCACTGAAGAAAAACTTATCATGCATCCCACAAACTCATATTTTCGATAATTAGAACTCTAAATTGAACATATGTGATGATGAAATTTCCAATGTTAAGAGTTTTTACAATGTCAATCAATCGTAATCATTAAATGATAAAAAATAGGAATATTTTATTAACTACTAAAATTATATAAAAATTAAATTTATTAAAAAAATGTCTAGACAATGATAATTATTTTTTTAGTCAAGTAGTCTAATAGAGTGTTTTGAACCTGAACTTAGATCTTCCATATACTTTTGTAGCTATCAACTGAGATGTGATTAGAAGACGCGACAATGATTATTATATTAAAGTATGTAATATATCATTTAAAGATTTAGATATATATATATCAATAATATTATTAATATAGAAGTGGAATTATTGAAATATATTGATTATTCTTGCATGTATTAGTAAGTAATATATTGACTATTTTGTATGCATTTCATTTGAAATACCAGTATAAATATAAATTTTTTTTTTTGACACAATATTTTTTTTTGAATATATAATGTAATATTATTACTAACCGAATTAAGTTCATAGATACTATTGTACTGTTTAATTGATTTAAGGGCACGCAACATTTTTTTTTAATTTATTAAAACCTAAAAGAATTAGACTATTCAGCCAGTTTTTCTGGTTGTATGTATTTCTTTTCATTAAAATAAACATAATAAAGGTTATTTTAAGTCAATCATTTTATAAAATAATATAAAAGGCATCAAAACGACGTCATTTGGCCTCTTGTTTTTCTTTCTATCTTTTGTGTTTCTATTTTTTCCCATTTGTGATTGATTTGTTGCCAAATACCAAGTATGTTTTTCCTATTTGTTTTTGTGTTTTTTTTTTGTCAAATATTATTGTTGATATTAGAATTTGAAATGCTTATATTCAACCACAAAAATTAGTTTAAGAGGTGAGGTTTGATCTATATCATATAAAGTCAATATGGGACTTCTATCACACCTACTTACATCCAAGACTGAATAAGCTGGAACGTGGAATCAACAACAACATATGATCCATATATATGAGGGGTCTCCACAACAAACAACAAATGAATCGAGAATAGATATCATATTAGAATTTGAGATGTTTATATTCAACCACAAAAGCTAGCTTGAGAGTTCAAATTTACACTAGCTACTCTTATAAAGACTATTTATGTCAATCTTTAGCCAATGTGAAACTTCTAACAGTAGAAGCTATGGTTGGATCTGTTTTTGTTTTACATTTTTTCCATATATTTTTATTTGTTTTTAGAGATAAATAAATTTTTGATCTCTAGAAGTATATTATATTTCGTTTATACTCTACTTAATTATTCTTCATTCTTCAAACAACAATTCTTCTAATTTTTCACCAATATTTTCGGTTTCTTATTTTATGTTAATTCATATTTATCCTTCGTATTTTTTAATTATTTTTTGCATACAAAAATTAAACAATTTTTATCAAAACATAAATAATAGTGTCACTACTTCAAAAATTCATATTTAATTTATCTCTTATTAAAAACAATTCTACAATTTTGTATGAGATATTTTTATAATGTTACTACTTGAAAAATTCAAATAAACGCATATGTTTTTTTAAAAACAAAAACAAATATTTGAAGACCATTGTATAAAAAAGATTAAATTGTCGTATAATTCTATAAGAGACATAATTTCAATCTCGATTGAGAAGTGTACTACATTTTGTATCAAATCTAAGCAAAAAAAAAAAGAAAAAAAAAACTATCTATTTTAGGGCAAGTCTATGGTGAAACACTTGGTCAAGCGGCGCACGTGCACAAGTAATGAATAACATTGTAACAAGTACGAATTTTACAAAACTCAAGGTTGGATTGAAAATCTATATCATTAGATTATTCATGTCAAATTTTACAGAAATTGAAAATCATTTGATATGTTATTGAGACCTATCAATAAAAATTCACAAACGGTTAATCTTGATATATCTCAATAACATATCAAATTATTTTTGGTCATTTATCTTATTTTTTTTGTAACATTTTCGTCTTTTATCTTTTATTGTAACAATTTGGTTCTTTATTTTTATTTATTTGTAACATTTTGGTCTTTTATCTTTTATAATATTTACATTTATACCCTTTTTTCATATTTTTTTGAATAAAAAAATGCTTAATTTTATTTTTTTAAATACCTTTTAATTAAAAATAAATAAAACTCATAATTTAGATGAATATGTTCATCATCTTCATCAAATCTTTCATATTTTCATATTCTTTAAAGGACCAAAGTGTTACAAAAAAATAAGATAAATGATCAAAATGTTACAAATAAATGATAACAGACCAAAATGTTATAAAAAAGAGCAATGTTATTTCAACATCCAAAATTGACAACTTTTTGGGACAATATTTTTTTCCTTTGTAACAAAAACAATAAAGTGAGAGGAGGATAGAGAGAGTAAAAATATGATGAGAGTACGAGAGAGTTGTCCAAAAGTTGTCAACTTTTAGTTATACAAATATCATTTTTCTATAAAAAAAAATAAGATAAAGGAACAATAATATAATTTTGCCATTATTTTTTTATTTTTTTTAAAAATTTATACGAATGATCTATAATATAAACTTTCAATTCAACCGTGAATTTTATAAAATTTGAATCTATTATTAAGTTATTGACAAGTAGTGCACCGTGCACCACTTCATAAACTCTTTCATGTTAGAAAAATTCTGCAATTAGGGGTTCTTATAAAATTCAAATAAGGCTAAAATGAATTAAAATAAAAAAAAATAAAAAAGAGTAAGAGAATGAAAACATAACAAGCCATGCCATGAATATACTAACTCTAATGAAAACAGAAAATTGGAAGCATGATCAGAAAAAGAATAGGTAGCTTTCCCAACCTCGAAACACTGAAACAAATCCACGCTTTGATCATCATCAACGGTTCCAACAACGTTTTATTGCTCAGAAAACTTGTCTTAACAACATCCACCTCACTTGTTGGTCCTACTTCAACTCCAACTGTCACTAATTATGCACACCAACTGTTTGCTCAAATTCCCCAACCAGACACGTTCATGTTTAACACCATGATTCGTGGTTCTTCTCAGAGTCTTAATCCTATAAGAGCCATCTCATTGTATTCTCAAATGCACCAATGTTCAGTGAAGCCTGATAACTACACTTTCCCTTTTGTTCTCAAGGCATGTACTAAGCTTTTCTGGGTTAATACTGGTTCAGCGGTTCATGGTCGGGTTTTGAGGTTTGGGTTTTGTTCTAACACGGTTGTGAGAAATGCCCTTTTGGTTTTTCATGCTAAATGTGGTGACTTGAATGTTGCAACTTCACTTTTTGATGATTCTTGTAAAGGTGATGTGGTAGCTTGGTCTTCACTCATTTCTGGGTATGCGAAACGAGGTGATTTGAAGTTTGCGCGTAAGTTATTTGATGAAATGCCTGATAGAGATTTGGTGGCGTGGAATGTGATGATTACTGGGTATGCTAAGCAAGGGGAGATGGAGAATGCGAGGTTACTTTTTGATGAGGCTCCGGTTAAAGATGTTGTTAGTTGGAACGCGATGATCGCAGGTTATGTTGCTTGTCAATTGAACAAACAAGCGTTGGAGTTGTTTGATGAAATGAGTAAAGCTGGGGTTTATCCAGATGAGGTGACATTGTTGAGTTTGTTATCTGCTTGTGCTGATTTGGGTGATTCAGATATTGGTCAAAAAGTACATGCCAAGGTTATGGAGATTAGTATGGGAAAGTTGAGCACGTTGTTGGGAAATGCACTTGTTGATATGTATGCTAAGTGTGGAAAGATTCAAGAAGCGCTTCATGTGTTTTGGTCAATAAAAGATAAAGATGTGATCTCATGGAACTCGATCATTGTTGGATTAGCTTTTCTTGGAGATGGCAAGGAATCACTTAGTCTCTTTAAGGCGATGTTGAGGACTAAGATTTGTCCAAATGATAGCACATTTGTTGGTGTTTTGGCAGCTTGTAGTCATGCTGGGAAAATTGATGAGGGTTATAAATATTTTGATATCATGAGAAGTGAATATAAGATTGAGCCAAACATTAGGCATTGTGGTTGTATGGTAGACATGTTAGGACGCGCTGGACTTCTAAAGGAGGCAGTTAAGTTCATCGACTCCATGAAAATTGAACCTAATGCAATTGTTTGGAGGACACTGCTTGGTGCTTGTAAGGTTCACGGAGATGTTGAGTTGGCAAAAGAGGTTAATGAGAAGCTGCTTAGAATGAGAAAGGACGAGAGTGGTGACTATGTACTCATGTCAAACTTATATGCTTCACGAGGCGAGTGGGGTGGGGCTGAGAAGGTAAGGAAGTTAATGGATGATAGTGGTGTGACAAAAAGTCGTGGGTTTAGCTTAGTTGAAGCGTGTAATTGATGAACATTGGTTGGTTGCTAATGCAACATTGTTTTTTAAGTTAGTTGTAGTGCCAATTACGATTGTCACAATTTTGAAATTGTAGAAAATTAATGTTTGCTGTAATTGGCTTGCAGCCACAATGTAACTGTAGAGATCTCTGTCATGCTAACCAATTGATGTCTACAAATTAATGAGAGTTCTTAGACTGTTTTTAAAGTCATGGATATGATATTTGCATATCATGTGATAAATGAGATTATTAACCAATTATCACAATGATTCAAATGTAGTATCATTCAACTGTAAAGAAAAGGAAAATTCTAAAGTGGTCTCTACTATGTACTGGTACTTAAAATTCGTTTGAAACTCTAACAAACATGTATGTCGTCTTTTAGAAGTTGAAGATTATGGCTGTCTTCGTACTCAAGGCTAAAACAATGGCTTGATTGGTGTCCGTTCGACAAAAATAAGGGAAAACAAATATGTGTGCCTCAAAGTTCAATGCTTACTTTGATGATGAGAAAGATCATGAAGTTCTTCTAAGGGGTGTCGTTGGTCATTGTTAAGAGTTTCGAGTGATTTTAAGTATTATTCTATTGGCTTATTAAAGAAAAATGTTTATTTTTGATGATGTCAATGCCACAAATGTTTACTTGCTTTCCTTTTCAATGAAATATATGTAATTACTGATAAGAATCTTGTGAATAAAAGCCAATACAATTATGCAGACATTGAATTTCAAACTGAGAGATAAACACAACACATTAATAGTACATAATTAGATCCCTTACTCACACACACACACACACACATTTTTCTTCAATGAGTACAAATAGGTATGCAAGTATTCAAATGAAGCTAAAGTGAAAGTACAGTGAGGTTAGGTTTAACGTCTTGATAGAACAAGAGCTGACAAAATGATTAGAATTATGAATAGAGGAATTGCAATGAAGGATCCGATCATTGAACCAGATATACGCTCGCAGAAAGAGTTATATTGTTGACAGAAAGCAAACCAATTTGCTTTTGTATTTCCTTTATGTGCTAAATAAACAATAGATGCTGCTGCTGAAGAGCCTGCTGTCAATGAAGCTAGCATTACCTGCATATATATCGTATAGAATTAATTAACCGTCTATCGGGATCTAACCCAAATGTTCGGTGCGTTGTGCTTGATGTGTGGATGTTGTAAACTGCCTTTTTAAGTAATAGTCAGGCCCCATCCGACAGTTGGCGCTATTACTTGTGGACTTCTCGCCTGGCCACCTATGCCCTGGACAACTTAGGGAGTTTTTGTCTTCTATCCAACTTGGAAATCGAACCCAGATCTTCAATTGGTGCACGAACTCTCACAGAAGACAAAAACTCGCTAAATTGTCCGGGGGCGGCACAGGTTGCCCGATGGGGCTGAAAAACTTATTATTTATTTTGACTATGTAATTAAGCTTGCCACAAACAAGTTATACCAAAAAAAAAATGGATATTAAGGGTAGTTCTTGGAAGTTGAAATAGAGGAATTTGATTCTTATTGCATGGCAAACTACAAATAAATATTCTACATATTCTCACTAACAAAATTTGGTTTAAGATATTTTATTATTCTCACTTTTAAATCCAAAACTGTCACCTTATTTTTACTAATTGTGTAAAAAAAAATCTGTTATATTATATGGATTGAAATTATTTTTATTACAAATATAATAATTTTTGGCACTTGTAAATTTTTTTTTTGACAAAACAGAAATATAATAATTGTGATTAACAAATTAATATACCGTGTCCATGATAATCAATATAACCCTAGTCATTCCTGCATTGCTCCTTATGATATGCAAGATGGACAAAGGCAGAGAAAGAATCAGGTAGCTACTCGTAATAGCACTTGCAACTACAAAAAGTCTGTTTAATTTCATTGACAACAAAAAAAATAGAGATTAGGGTACATGATTAATTGAAGTACATCGTAACAAATTATATTATTATAAGTTTATTAAGAAAAAATATGGTTAAATATATTTTTAGTTTCTATAATACTGTGTGCTTTTAAGCGTAGTCTTTCAAAATATAATTATTCATTTTTAGTTTCTATTTGTATTTTATAAGGACTATTTTAAACGACTAAAAGAAACTTTTTTAAAATATGGATTATTTTTACAAACTACAATGGTAAAGAAGACTATAATTACCAATCAAATTTAGTTCAAAAGATCATGCATAATAATATTGTGTCGCACATGTTTATGAATGTAGTTTTTTAAAGATTGAGTTTTGCTATACAAAAAAATTTAGCGGCACAACTTGTTGGCTTGTTGCCTCGTCTACCTTTTATTCATGTATAATCATTATATATATATATATATATATATATATATATATATATATATATATATATATATATATATATATAAACAAATATTGGTCTCCCTCTCATAAAAAATATTAGTCTAAAACTGCATTGCCTCAATTGATTAGTCCATTAAAAAATGTTAGGATAAATTATTAATTAAAAATAAATATTGATTAAATACATATATATACCTCAATGCTGGAAGATCATCATACTTGGCCCTAAACCTAATGAATTGAGTGAAAAAGGGAAGTGTCTCATCAGTGGTTCCCATTGCAATTGCACTTGCCAAAGTGGCTACAATTGCAATCAACCTTAGAATAAAATCAATTACAGCCACTCCTCTCGTCATCTTTCCATTTTGGTTAGATGTCTTTTGTTCATCAAGTTCAACAAAAGTTGACTTCACCATTTTTCCTAAGTAGTAGAAAGAAATATTTAATACTTGAAAGGAGGATAGAATAGAATGTGATGGTGTACTTTGAATGGGAGAATATTATCTATTTATAGTCATTATTCATCCATATGCTACATACTATAGTTTTGGTACGTAAATTAAGACATCCACATTAATAAACTATTAGTAGTACCTAATCAAAAGATTCAAAACAAACAAATCCATTTATTTGAAAAGCTTTTTTTTTAATGAATACAAAATGCCAGCTTTAATCTATATTATCTTCTGTTGATATTACACCTGCCGTACTTGCTCTATGTTCTAAAATTAATATTTTAGTGGTCTTTTTCATCCTAACTCCACTAAGATGTTCATAATCAGAAACATTCCTTCTTCCCTAAAAGAGTCAAAGGACAAATCAATCTCTAGAATAAAATAATAGTTTAATTGTATTTTTTTTAGTTCATCTGCTATGACTTTTTTTACAAGTATCATTCATTTGAGCAAATTTAATCCCTCAACTTTTTACTTTTTACAATTTAATTCTCTCTATCACTTTTTTTTGTTACAAAGACGGCATGAAGCCCATCTCTCTATCACTTTTAATTTATTTAAAATCTCAAAATAATCATAATTTATTCAAAATCATTAAAAATTAATTAAAGAACAAAATATTAGATGCATTTTCTTAATTTATGTGTCGTGGGCATGTTCTTCACTTAACTAGATGCATTGTTTCTTAACAAAATTAAATGCATTTTGTTATAAACATAACTTTTTGTAATATACTCAAATGCATAAATATCTCGGAGCTTATTATACCTACAAAAAGTACATTTTATGTGAATAACACCAACATCTAACCAAAAAAAAAAAAAAACACCATCTATATACTTGAGTCTATTTGTCCTAAATTCAATCTTCAGCCGATACGTATGAAAAAACATGTTGGAACTTTGAAAAGGTCAATCTTTAGATAAATCTCAACTACCTCGAAAAAATTAATCTCAACAATTGCGTGTGGAAGATACTTTTTGTTTAACAAAAACAAACACCTAAAGATATAGCCTAGCAAAATTGGCTGCAACAATAGTGATAGTTCAATTAGTTATTTGAGACTTATCCGGCTCAAATTAGTAAGTTGTATTTTGTTGATGTTTAAATTTCAATTTCAACTCCTTGTTTAATCACTTTGTAATGCCTATTTTAGGGCCTAGGCTCTTCTATTTTTTTATAAATAACATACTAGTGTTCCAAAACACTAACTAGTGTTCCAAAACACTAGTTAAAGAACCAAAAACATAAATTTTACATTAAAAACATTGTTCATATTCAAAATATATTGACTATACAAGTTCTAAAATTATTATACTATATTTAGTATGCTTGTACCCTTTTCTAACAAATTGTACTTAAATTTTGTACTTTGTTAAATCATTTTAACCAAATTGCCAAAAGACAGCAAATCACAACATGTTTTGAATGGTTGGCATTTGTAGCGAGCGCACTACATCCACGCTTTAAAAAAGAAATAAATTTTCCAAACTTCATTAAATTTTGAATTTTTTATTTTTAGACTCGTGCATACAAAAATATCACAAATCAAATAGAAAGGTAAGTATATTTGCTGTTAAGATTTATTTATTTTTATTTGATAAGCAAATTACTTGATGTTGTGTTACAATTGAAATACCAAATGGCTTTTGGCTTTTATAATCTTAAATGGCCTAAACCAATAGATCACCTGTTCAATTCCTGAAATGACCTGGTAAATGAGTTACAAGAACTTTAACTGCATTCAATTCAATTAATATTACAGATCAGGGGAGGGTACAAAAACAGATAAAACACCCACTTAAATCAATGAATTTTAAATACCCACATCTCCAAATACTTGAAAGGTTTCCAGAATCCCAGGAATCTGAAAGTAGCATGTTAACATTTGATTCAAGAGTATCCAACAACCTAGACAAAACGAAAGACTAGCATCCAAGAGTTAGGTCCTCTGAGCCTCCTGTGCTTGGTTCATTTCAGGCAAAAATTTCCAGATATGTACTTAAAGTAGCATTATACAAGTAACACATTCAGAGGGCAAAGAAATAATCAATTTTTTTTTTGAAAAGTTAAGGAAATAACAATTAATCACAAAACAGTGTGGTTAACTGCAAGAAATGGAACTAGTATACATGTCATTTGTAGACTAGCGCAAGGGCGGACAGGTAGAAGATTACATTATTTGTGCTCAACTCGAAGGGGACCCTGGCTAAATGGTTGGAGTTGATGCTGTATGACAGGAGGCAACATGTTCATCTAATAACAATAACAGTAACAATCTCTTAAAAGGCATACAGTAGATCAACATGTCCAACCCTTCCCTAGGTTTTGTTTGGGAGTTGGGTTTTGGAGGGGAAGGGAGGGGAGGGCTTATTTTTCTTTTCTAAATTGTAGGTCTATATAGTTACTATTTTAAAATAATAATTGAAAGAAGAAAGATAAGTGATCACATAATACTTCAATCACACTTAAATTATTTTTAAAAGCATTTTATAGTGTTCTTAATTTAGAAAAGAAAAATAAGCCTTCCCCTCCCCTCCAAAACCCAACTAACAAACAAAGCCCTAGACTCCACTATGGCAACAGTTCTATAGCACCCGGTTTCCCTTTCTGTGTTAGGCTCAGCCTTAAAGGTGAGTAACCCATTAAGAATGAATTAGGAAGCTATACACCACACCAGTTTGGTGTTTAGATTCAAACATAATACTCCAAAGTAGTAATCCAGTATGGTTGTATGGCCTCTGCTCTGGGTTTAAACCCTATGGAGACGAGCACTCAACTCCTTTATAATTGATATGTCTAGTTCATACCCATTATCAACCGATAGAATCTAACAGAACTTGTTTGAAATGTTTGACTGAATGTGTATTTGAACTATGGAATTGTTTTCAAAACTTAGTTTATTAAAAGTGAGTAACTCATAATTAATTGTCATTTCACCTGGACTAGCCCATTCAACCTAAAAAACAATGAACCAATCTAGTATGCAGTTTCAGTTCATTCAGCTCATAAAACCAGAGGAGCTACAAACTGGTATAAATTCAACTATTCCAGAATGAAACAAGCAAAACCAATAAAAAACAGTGGTGAAATGCAGCAATTACTAGCTTAAGATATATATGAAGAGATTTCACACCTGCAATATAGATCACTCAAGCTCTTCCAAATTAAACATAGACTGTAAGGTCAACTTACCCCGATGCAACATCATTAAATTAAATTCAAAGACATAAAAGTTCAAACTGCAAGTAACTATGAACTATCAAGAAAACAAAACAAAAATAATAATAATACAGGTATACAACTGGCAAAGGATCATAGCGACATGGTGTTTTAGATCTAAAGACAACCAAAGAGGAATAAAAAGCAGAGCCACAGAGGCAAGCTATAGGTTCTTGGGAGTACATGTTATCAAGCTTGGGAAATAAGGTAAATTGGACATGGTAAAATTCAATAGTCTCCACATGTTTGATCCTCAAGATAGAGGCGACAAGGTTGGCCATGAGTTTGTCAGTCCCTAGGTAGAGGCGTCAAGGTGGGCCATGAGTTTGTCAAACCGTGGTTCATCTGGTCTTCCAGTTTAGGCTGTAGGCTTCAGGGCTTCACATAACTCAGCTGTTTGGATGGGAAGGGAAAGGCAACAAAGGGAAAACAAGAGCATCAGAATTCTACAAGGTACACTGGTCAGGTTAAGATATCAATCTGTTATATGCTTTATGTGAATGGTCTATATTGTAGGAAGTTGCCAGATAAACTATAAAACAAAACATGGAAACCGAAATCTACCTGCAGAGACCCACCAAGTTTTTAGTAACCATGGTTTCTCCTCCGAGAAACACCAGTCTGACTAGACAATCTGTCAGACAATCTGTCCGGCAATCTGGCAATAGATACCAAATGTCAGTATTGAGGAGTTTTCAAAGACTTGGAATAAAATATCAGTGAAAGCAGCCTCTTCGCAACATGTATAGGTAAGAATATGGGAACTAGAAAAATAAGATAATAACGATATGTGGATGTAGTTACCCAGAAGTACTAGTCCGTCCTGTAGCATAACTTCCATAAGCTCCATAAGGACCACCTCGACCAAGCTGCCACATATGAAACGATAATTAAAACAATGAATTGAGAAATAATAATTGCACTAGCAGAACTCATCCACACTTCAAATCCTAAAAAATGAAGGGCTGTAAAAAAGAACCTGTGAACCACCATAGTTTCCATAACTGTCGCCAGATACCAAATCACTAGAGGCTCCATAGCCGTCTGAATAAGAATGTTCACGTCCATGTCGTCTTCCATCTCTACCTTCATAGCTAAAACCATCTGGTCCCTCTGGTGAAGCAGGAAGATATGGAAGTACTGGTGGAAGGTAGGATGAGACAGAACGTTCCTTATCAAAAAGATTTGCTCTCAGCCGTGTAAGTACTTGCACAAGAGCGTCCTTGGCAATATCTAGTTCCCCCGAAATCTAAAAAGCATTGAGAAAGAAAAAGAAAAATAATAGTTCAGAACTATTGGGCATTGCAACTTTCGAATCCCCAAAAAAGACATTACTCGAGCAATATATGAAAATGCTCTCACCTGCACCATTTCATCATCTTCCGATGCAATTTTAGGAAGATCTTCCTTTGATAGGATGCGGATGTTAGCTTTTGTAAGCCTTCTCATTTCAGTTATGATTGTTCCTCCTTTGCCAATAAGGCACCCAATTCGAGAGCTTGAAACCAGTAACCGGCTAGTGAAAGAGAGAATCCCAGAATCTCTTTCAACTTTCTCACTGCATCGGGGTTGCAAACGCACAGCTGCTTCTATTGTTGGAGAGAAAGAATCCTCAAAGAACTGCATAAACACAATTCAAAAACCACCATGAACAACTAAGAAAAAGCCATACATTCATAGCATATGCCCATACAACAAAACAAATTGACTAAATAAAAAGGTACAATTGATAGTCAGCAGTTCACCTCTCTTGTCGAAATGGATATTAAGCAGTCATCTCCTTCAGTTGCCGAACTATCAACCTTGATATTCGCCCCAGAGTCCTGCCTAATTTGATTTATTATACCACCACCCTTACCTATCACACCTCCAATGTTAGCAGTTGGACAAACAAATCGGACTGAAAAATCCTTGACAGAAGCTTCATCCCTTGAACCTGAATACATGCCCCGTGGCCAGTCTCCAACATCACCTTTATACCCCCCATAACCACCAAGAGGAGCCATCCCCATAATTGGAGCCCCACCAGGAGGACCCCCCATTGAACCACCAGCCGTATATGCCCCAGGAACCGCAGAAGCAAGCAAATGCTGAGTACGTGAAGGGTTGTCATGAAGCCGTGAAGCAATCTGAATCAGAGCCTTCTTCACAACAGCAATCTCACCAGTAATCTGCAGTTTCACCATTGTGAACAAAGACATAGAATAAATTATCATTCAAATGCAACAATAACAGATAAATTTATAAGTAATTCTTGTACATGCAGAATATAGACACACTAATAAAAAAACTCACTATAAAAATTAATTTCCTTAAACATTATTTGTCAAACATATTGATGTTTTCATTAATTGTGTCTACGGAGTCCATTTGAATTGGTTTATTTGAGATTATCTATTGGCATAAACACTTCATTTGTGAAACGGTTTGAGAGGGTGACGTATGAAAACAGCTTATATGACAATAAATTGTTTTCTGCTTACAAAAATAGCTTATAGTGTATCGTGGGGCAACCGCGGTTTGTTCAGATTCCCGCGGTTTGTTCAAATTCCCGCTATACGACAACATTAAGGATGACCCAATAATTTTTTATAGTAAATGAAACAAATTTTACTATATGGGCCATTTTTTGTCTGCATATAGTCATTTTGTTTAATAAAAAAATATTTTTTCGGAGAGCTTAAGCTAGGACTTGGGCCGGCCCTAATCCAAACAAGTTCATAATCAATGTACTACTACTTGCACAAGAATCAAATTACTCTGAATTTGTTAAAGAAAACAATAATGCAAATTTACAGAACTACTACATATGCATCAACAAAATCCACAAAGCAATGAAAAAGATGATGATAAATTAAAATGAACCTGAACAAGTTCATCAGAATTCAAAGCACAAAGAGGCAAACGTTCATCCTTAAGAATCCTAATCTGAGCACCAGTTTCACTTCTAATATTCTGAACAATCTGTCCACCTTTACCAATCACACAACCAATCTGATCAGAAGGAACAAGCAATTTGGCCGTAACAACATCTCCACCATCAACTTTCTCCATAACCTCATCTTCATCATCATCATCTTCTTCACCAGCACGAGCACGACCAGCACCACGCAAATCTTCAGCAATAACTCTGTGATGAATCCTAATAAGCGCATCATGAGCAGGACAAACAAACTCACCTGAATCTTCAAAATCATTAGATTCATCAGAAACACTATAGATCGTAACAACACGTTCATCACAACCAGGAACAGTTTCACCGATTCGGATCTTAGCTTTTGTATCAGCACGAAGCTGTTTAACGATCTCACCACCACGACCAATTATACTTCCGATCTTACGAACCGGACAAAGATAACGGTAAACGGTGTCGTCTTGTGTGATTTGGAAAGTATCACGGGATTCGTCACCGCCAGGGTTACGGCGTCTGTTTTTGTTATTGCTGCCGTCATCATTGTGAGAGTGAGAGCGTTTGTTTCCGTAGGAAATTCTTTGACCTGCCATTGGTGAAAGAAAGAAATAACGGTTTTCACAATTGAGGAAAAGTGCAGAATGAAGCGCAAGATTGGTTTTAGGGTTTTTATCTATTTATATAATGTGTCATGTGCTTGCTTGTACACTTCACCGACTTTGTTTTGCTTTACTTTCCTTTCTAAGTCAACTATGTGTGTTTCTTAAATTAGTTTTTTTTTTTTTAAAAAAATCTTATATTGTCACTTTTATGATGACTTAATCGACTGTCTCGTAACCTTAGATTAATTGGTATGATATATTGCATTATATATGTAATGAGCAAGAGTTCGAACTTCAGTCATTCCACTTATCCACTTTATGACTGAAATTTCTAGCCAATATACTATACTACATGACAACAAAAAGAAAAAACGACTATACTAGTTTTTTTGTTAATTATATGTACAATGTGAAGAAAAGTTTGGTGTTGTAAAAGTGCGGTGAGAATGAATATATATGTCTAACTTTGATGAGTGTTAGGATGAAGATCGTTGAGAAGAATGATGAATAGAAAGTTGAGGTTTGCGGTAGGTGTTTTAGATGATATCCTACTAAATATGTTATGAGGATATATTTTATAAGATTGCGTAACTGTTGAGTTTAAGTAGGAAATGGTAGAGTTTTTCAGACATTTGAAAGACAAATCATGACTTTATAGGAATAGTAGTTGTAGAATATTTCATAGGAACAATGAGCATAATACTCAAAGGATTGCATTCAAATTAAACATACTCCATTGAATTGTGTGATGTGCCATCTTGATATGATCATGAGTATGTTCGAAAGAAATTAAGCTATAAAGAATGCAAATATTTGATTCATTCTCATGGTGGCAAGATATCATGTACATGTTATTATGATAAATCGTTTTGTTTGTGAAAGTTTATTTTGGATGAGCTTGGAATTGATTTGGAAATTGGAAACAACGGCCTTATTAGACTAAATGTATGCAAGCAAATATGATTTGGGTGATGAATGTATGTGTGACAACAAATTAAAGCTCAAATACGATAGTCTTTACTTCTTTATTTCTTTATTTAGGTAACAATACAAAAGCATTGCATGCCAAATATCAAAATAGAAAAGATACAAGAGAGATTTATGTAGTTGACAAGATCAATCTTTGCTTAACTAAATTATTTATGTATCCTGAATTTATTTATTTAATACACTATGCTTAACCAACATTTCAAAAGCAATTTTTGGCAACCAGGCAAAGATGATTCTTCTTGTGACTAGCAAGTCCTGGTAGTCCTTCAGTGTCTATATCTTCTTTTGTCATCCCTTCAGGCATTTTCCAATCAAATGAATTGAGAAGATTTGCAGTTATCATTTCCACTGTAGCAATTCCTAGTGGTATGCCAGGGCAAATTCTACGCCCTGCACCAAACGGAATCAATTCAAAATCTTGTCCTTTAAAATCTATATCATTGTTTAAAAATCTCTCGGGATAAAACTCTTCTGGATCATTCCATGTCTCAGGATCCCTATGAATAGCCCAAACGTTCACATATACTAAAGTTTTTGGCTCTATTTTATAACCACTTAGAATGAAACCTTGATTGGTTTCTCTTGGTACCATTGGTGCTGGTGCATAGAGTCTTAATGTCTCTTTTATCACGGCCTTAAGATACACAAGGTTTTGAATATCATCTTCATCTATGAACTCTTTGTTGCCATAGAGGTTTCTAACTTCTACCTGAGCTTTCTTCATTGCTCTTGGATTCTTCATTAGTCCAGTCATCACCCAAACTGATGTGGCTGCACTTGTGTCTGTAGCTGCTACAAGTAGGTTCTGTGATCATCAAAAGCCAAACAATTAATCAGGACCTTATATCTTTGTTATTATATGAAAAGAAAACATAATAATTTGAAATATTTCTTTTGTTACCACAATACTCAATATGAGACCATAAGAGTAATACAACTTCTTAGATAGCATGTGGTAATTTGAGGACCACATTCATATAATACAACTTTTTAGATAGCATATGGTAATCAACGTTGTCATAATGTAGAAAGAATTGGTTGGTCAAGAAACAAGCTATCCAAAAGGAGCTTACTTGATAATTAATAGTACCATTGTGCTTGTACTATACAATTTCAGCTTAATTTCATGACATCAAGTTAGTCTAAATTTATTTATCAATTTTTTTTCTTTCCTTTTTCTTTCCCTTAAATCAAACACACCTTAAATGTATATACTGTTTTTTTGTAAGTCATACAAAAATATATAATGTGAAATAAGAGTTAAAAATACTTTCAATTGTTAGAACTCCTCTTGTAAATTGCAATTCTTCCGATAGATTTCACTATCAAATTAATTATAATTATAAGAGTTTAAGTCTATTTTAAAATTAATTTATAATAATTATTTAATTTCTTTATTTTTATAACGGACACGCGCACGCATACACACGCGAGTTCATGCACGTACGCACACTAAGTAAAAAAAAATGGTGCCTTAAAATTTTGGGAGGAACACTTCTATGGACACAACCACAAACTATTTAAATTTGGGCACACATACAAAACTTAAATAAAATTAAAACACAAATAAAATAGTCAACATCAATTGATGTGACTAAATTACTTTTGATTTATTTTTTGTCGTTTATGTGTGTGTGCCTATAGAAAAATGATTTGGTGTTGTGTGTATAGTAGAAATCCTCAAATTTTGGTGTAGCACTGTATAATAAAATATAGAAATAAAACAGAGATATTGAAAAAAAGAATACATACCATAATAACTGCTTTGATGTGATCATTGGTAATATCAATTGAGAGACGACCCTTCTTTTTTAACTCAAGTAACACATCAACTATATCCTTCTCTTGTTCTTCTTTCTTCCTATTAATAGGATTAAGATGTTCCTTAAGAACTTCTTCAAAAAACCCATCCAAAGCTTTAAAAGTATTATCAACACGATCAACTAACCCTGTGAGTTTATCAACCCACCCTATGAAAGGAATATAATCCGAAACAAAAAAAGAAAGAAAAATAGCTTGTGTCTCATTAAGTAAACCATGGAACCTACTTTTCTCACCCCCTTCATTTTCATAACTTTTTCCAAAAGCAATTCTACAAACTATAGAGCTTGAGACAGACATTAAGATCTCACTAAGGTTTGAAATTTTGGACGAATCACCATGCTTAGAAATTCTTTTTATCATTTGCTTGACCTCAAATTTTCTCACATGTGAAAAGCTAGAAATTTTTTTGGAGCTAAAAAAATGGACAACACAAATTTTTCTTATTTCTCTCCAACAATCATTGTATGGTGAAAATATCATATCTAAGCCATTGTAAGACAATTTTTGTGTACCGTATGAAGGTTGCCTACTACAAACATCATGGTCATGATCTTTGAGAATTTCTTTAGCTAGTTTAGGTGATGAAACAACAATTGCTTTTTTGAAACCAATTTTAAGAGAGAAAAGAGGACCATAGATTTTTGAGAGTTTCCAAAGTTGAACATGAAGTTTTGAACTATCAAGTTGATGGAGATTGCCAATTATTGGTAGGCCTTTTGGACCTTTTGGAAGGGTTGATGAGTTCTTAATAATGGTTTTGTATTTTATGAAAAGGAAAAATATCAATAGAGGAAAAGCTAGAAGTATCTGAAGAAATGACACCATTATTATGGATTAGAGGTTTGATGAAAAATATCACATTAAGGTTTGATGAAGTCTTTGATATGAAGATTATCACATGTGGTGTCAGAACAAACAAAGCTGATGCTTTGTATTTATACTGAGTTTTAAAAAGATAGGCATTGAAAATTGGACTTTTTGACCCAAAAACCACACTTTTCTGCAATGCTTTGACTGAATAAAATTCACTATAGAAAAAAAATCAACTATGGTAGAAAAGTGTGGCATTTGAGAAATTTTTTTCAAAAGATGCCAAGATGGTATATTGAGAATATTGATTCTAAAATGTGGTAATTCGGTAAAAAAGCCACAAAGATACGCAACTATATATGAAATGACTGTTTTATGTTCTGTCTTCATATGAACTCTTTGTAATGTCTATATATCTATCTATAATGTCTATGTTGTGTCCTTATTCTATGGGTTAGTTGTGGAAAACAAGCACTTGTCCCATTTTTTTTATCATTTAAGTGTAGAAAAAAACAAAAAATATTAACATATAGAACAATGTAAAAATATTTTGTTACTCATTATAAATATACAACTTTTATCTATTTCCTTAATAAATAAATTGTTTTATCTATTCCTTTTCCTCTTGAATGTATTTACTAAGTTCAAATTCAAATCTTAATTGCATATATAAGTTGTATTTGTCACTTTGTCTAAAAATAAATTAAAAAAATTGATTTTTCTTTTCATTTGAAGAATAACTAAATTTGAATTGATCAGGGGCGTCCCGTACACATGTGCGGGATGTGCGACAACACCGGACCTCTAAATTTTGAGGGCCTTAACTCAAAATTTTGAGGTCATAAAATATTACTTATATATTATTCATACCCATAAAATATCATATGTATATTAATAGAATAATTTTTAGGCCATAAAATATCAAATGAGTATCAATAGATTAGTTATCTATACTCGTAAATATAGTTCTAGTCCATTTTAATCTTTGTATAAAATTTAATCTTAGATTAGGATGTTCCTTTTTGACGTTATATACAAAGATAATTATTTTGTATTTTTTGTCCTTTTTTTTTAGGTATTTTTTTTGTCCTATTTGATTTAATACAATTGGTTTAATATTGATAATCTTTTTTGAACTCTTAATATTGATAAATTATATGTTAACAAGAATAAGAATGGTTATTTTTTTAAAAAAAATATATGCAATTTAAATTGATAATTTAATTTTTATTTTTTTATTATTAAATGACCATTTTTATATTTTGCACAGAACCTCCAAAAACTTTGCAACCCCTGAAATTATATATGTATTTATATACAGCCACCTCTTGACTCTTCTGGTCTCAGTGATTAAATATTCTATTATAATATGCTATTATGATTGAGTGATAGTTGTATTTTAGCTTCGTAATCAATTTGATATTTTCTTGGTGCATTTTGAGAGTTGGTTCAATTGATCAAGGCTCAATTCTTGATTGCTTGACTTTTCAAAGATTGCCACAATAAAATTGATTTTCAAAGTTTGGATGTAACATGGTAATTATGTCAAAACTCAAAAGAAGTGACAACCCCTTAACTTTTAATTAATCTATTGGTAGCCGTACCTAATTGTGTTCAATTAAATAAGGAAATTGCTTAAAGGTACGACAAACTTTGTCGTGAAAATTGCACGACCCATGTTTAAGGTTGGGTTTTAAAATATCTCTAATAAGAGCATCATAGAGAGTTTCATACACCATTGATTCGTACCTTATTTTTTATTATTATTGTAGTTCCATAACGTGGCGTAGAGGGTATCAAGATTGATGATACGGTAACTTACCTTATTTAACTTATCGTATCATCAATTTAATATTATTTTTTTTATATATATCATATTAAATATAATTGATTACTTGTTAGTAACTAGTTTTTGAGACCCGTGCGATGCACGGGTCTATTGACTTTTATTAATAAAATATTTTTTAAATATAAGTTAAGTCATTGTGTTCTTTTTTGTAAAATGTATTAAGTTAATAATTTTTTTATTAAAGTAATTGTCTCGTGTATATTTTTTGTGTAATAAATTATAATTAATAATAATAAATATTTATTATTCAAATCCTTTTTTTATTAAAGTAACTGTCCCGTGTATGATTAAATTTTTTTGATTAAAGCAATTGTCTCGTGTATGAATTAAAGCAATTGTCTCGTGTATGATTAAAGCAATTGAGTAATATTTATTATTTAATTCCTCTTTTTATTAAATCAATTGTCCCGTGTATGAATTTTTGATTCAATTTCTTTTATGTATTAGTGATAAATATTTTATCTTGTGTTTTTTTTTATATTTATTATTGATGAGAATTCATTCTTTTGTTGTTTAAAAAAAAAACTATTTGTGAAAGGTCATGTCCATTGATTTTTTTTTTTATATTTAAGATTGATATTATACTAAAGTATAAAATTAATTTATAATAAAATATTTAGAAAAATGTTATAAAATATTATTAAAATATAAATGACGTCATTGTGCTCATTCTTGTAAAATTTATTAAATTAATATTTCTTGATTAAAACAATTGTCCCGTGTATGATTTTTGTGTAATAAATTAAAATTAATAAATATTTATTATTCAATTCCTCTTTTTTATTAAATCAATTGTCGCGTGTATGATTAAAATTTTTTATTAAAGCAATTGTCCCGTGTTAATTCGTAAACATTTTTGACGCATGTTAATTCATAAATTTTTATTAACAAAAATTATATCTTTATAAAAAAATTTCATGAACTAAGAAAAAAATTATTATTTTTTCTTTAAAAATAATTGCACTATTTTGTATGTGTATCTTTTATATTGATTTTTATTCCTATTTTTATGCGTAAATTTTTTTAATTATTTTTTTTTGTTAATTATATTTGATTAATATCTTTTTTTAGATGTAGTTTCCGATGCTATTTTTATGGAAAAGTTTTTTACGCTTATCTTTTTTTTCTTACTATTTTTTTTGTATCTTTTTTTAAGTTTAGAGTTAAAATTACATTTAAGGGCATAAACTCTGAAATATTATTAATCTTGATTGAACAAATTTGATATTTTAGTAGTAGTTCCTTTTAATATATTGTAAGTAGATGTATGATACTCAAAGTTGTATCACCATTAGAGCAAAATACGTATGAGTTGCATAAATATTACATGACATTATAGGGATCACTTTTTAGTGATGTATAATACTCAAATTGATATTATCATTGGAGATGCTCTTAATTCACGTTTCCTAATATTTTGACTCAAAATGACTAATTTTCTCTAAACTTAATTGTTCTATGAGAAACAAACATCTTTTCAAATCACTTTTGTTTGTGCTTACCTCATCCATGATTGTTAGACAGTGGATGTGCACATCAAGCCAAAGAAATCATCATATCACCGTCTCTTTCCTTGAATATATATGTTTGACATTTTTTAATTTGATAAAATTTAGTTTTTGCAGTCCATTAATAAAGAAAATTGCACGTTGTTAAACATGTTGTGCGGTTTCGTCTGCCGAGTCTCTCGTATCATATAGCAGTACTTTTTATTTAATGAGTGCTGCTATATAGTACGAGAGACTCGGCAGACGAAACCGCATAACATCAAACATATCCAAGGAAACAGACGGTGATATGATGATTTCTTTGGCTTGGTGTGCACATCCACCGTTTAACAATCATGGATGAGGTAAGCAACAAACAAAAGTGATTTGAAAAGATGTTGGTTTCTCATAGAATAATTAAGTTTAGAGAAAATTAGTCATTTGGAGTCAAAATATTAGGAAACGTGAACTAAAATTCAACCTTAAACATTATGGTTGTTATTGACTTATGCACCGTCCATAAAGATTTGGCTTATGAACAATAACTTTTGCCTCATTCAATTAGTGAGAAATTGCTTAGGTGTCAAGTGGAGTTTTTAGTTTAAGGTATCTTGTTCGAATCCCACCAAGGACAATAATTGAATTTTTATAATATTTTATGGAAAACTATATTTTCTTCTCAATAGAAATTGCTTATGTGTCATTCAATTAAAGCTTCTCAAATATTATTTTTTAGAAAAAAATATTTTTTTTAGAAACTCTAATATTAATTTTTTTTTGTAGAAACTCTAATATTATTTTTTTTAGAAAACCTAATATTAATTTATTTTTTTAGAAACTATAATATTATATTTTTTGTTGTAGAAACTCTAATATTATATTATTTTTAAAAACTTTAATATTATATTTTTTTAGTAGAAATTCTAATATTATATTTTTTACTTCTTTATTAAAGCTCAAATAAGATAGTCTTTACTTCTTTATTTCTTTATTTAGGTAACAATACAAAAGCATTGCATGCCAAATATCAAAATAGAAAAGATACAAGAGAGATTTATGTAGCTGACAAGAGCAATCCCTAAATAAATTAACTTTGCTTAACTAAATTATTTATGTATCCTGAATTTATTTATTTAATACACTATGCTTAACCTTGCAATATTTCAAAAGCGGTTTTTGGCAACAAGGCAAAGATGATTCTTCTTGTGACTAGTGAGTCCCGGTAGTCCTTCAGTGTCTATATCTTCTTTTGTCATCCCTTCAGGCATTTCCCAATCAAATGAATTTAGAAGATTTGCAGTTATCATTTCCACCGTAGCAATTCCTAGTGGTATGCCAGGGCAAATTCTACGCCCTGCACCAAACGGAATCAATTCAAAATCTTGTCCTTTAAAATCTATATCACTGTTTAAAAATCTCTCGGGATAAAACTCTTCTGGATCATTCCATGTCTCAGGATCCCTATGAATAGCCCAAACGTTCACATATACTAAAGTTTTTGGCTCTATTTTATAACCATTTAGAATGAAACCTTGATTGGTTTCTCTTGGTACCATTGGTGCTGGTGTATAGAATCTTAATGTCTCTTTTATCACGGCCTTAAGATATACAAGGTTTTGAATATCATCTTCATCTATGAACTCTTTGTTGCCATAGAGGTTTCTAACTTCTTCCTGAGCTTTCTTCATTGCTCTTGGATTCTTCATTAGTCCAGTCATCACCCAAACTGATGTGGCTGCACTTGTGTCAGTAGCTGCTACAAGTAGGTTCTGTGATCATCAAAAGCCAAACAATTAATCAGGACCTTATATTTTTGTTATTATATGAAAAGAAAACATAATAATTTGAAATATTTCTTTTGTTACCACAATACTCAATATGAGACCATAAGAGTAATGATCTGACAATCATATGATACAACTTCTTAGATAGCATATGGTAATCAATGTTGTCATAATGTAGAAAGAGTAATGAATGTTGTCAATGTTGATAATCAATGATCTGACATTCATATGATACAACTTCTTAGATAGCATATGGTAATCAATGTTGTCACAATACTCAATATGAGACCATAAGAGTAATGATCTGACATTCATATGATACAACTTCTTAGATAGCATATGGTAATCAATGTTGTCATAATGTAGAAAGAATTTGGTTGGTCAACTTGATAATTTCATGACATCAAGTTAGTCTAAATTTATTTATCGATTTTCGTATTTTTTTCTTCCCTTTTCCTTTCCCTCAAATCAAACACACCTTAAATATGTACTTCCTCCGGCCATTATTATAAGCAAATTTCACTATTTTGATATATTGTAAAAGTGATGTATGTGGTCCATATTGGGTGCGTTTGTTTTGGATTTTTTTGAAAATAGATTTTGTAGTGTTATATAATTTTGTGTAAAAAAAATTTACAAAGAAACTTTTTATAAAAGCTTCAAATGAAAATTTGGTTTGAATAGTTATTCTTAAAATTTGATTTTAGGCATTTCATTATTTTATTGAAAAAAATTTTGGATATCAAAATTTTGAAAAAATCATTTAATTTGAAGCTATTTCAAATAGATTTTCATAAAAATCATTTTTGAAATACAACTTTTTCAAAAAATTGTGATTTTGACTATGTTTTGTTCTTCAATAATGTATGTTTATGTTATATGATGTCAAAATTAATGTTTCAATTTAGAAAAAATGAATATAAAAAAACTTATAATATTTTGAAAAACGGTTTTACAAAATCCATTTTCAAAAATACAAAGAAAAAATCTATTTTTTTAAATCTAAAACAAACGCACCCATTATGAACCAAGTACGTCACTTTTTCAATGTACCAAAAAAGTCAAATTTGCTTATAATAATGGCAGGAGGGAGTACTAATATACTTTTTTTTTGTAAGTCATATTAAAATATATAATGTGAAATAAGAGTTTTTTTTTTGATAAAAATGTGAAATAAGAGTTAAAAATTATACTTTCAATTGTTAGAATTCCTCTTGTGAATTGTAATTCTTCCGATAGATTTCAATCTCAAATTAATTATAAGATTTTAAGTCTATTTTAAAATTAATTTATAATAATTATTTAATTTATTTATTTTAATAACGGACACGCGCACGCGTACACACGCGAGATCATGCACGTACGCATGCACATACACACTAAGTAAAAAAAATGGTGCCTTAAAATTTTGGTGTAGCACTATATAATAAGATATAGAAATAAAACAGAGATATTGAAAAAAAGAATACATACCATAATAACTGCTTTGATGTGATCATTGGTAAGATCAATTGAGAGACGACCCTTCTTTTTTAACTCAAGTAACACATCAACTATATCCTTCTCTTGTTCTTCTTTCTTCCTATTAATAGGATTAAGATTAAGATGTTCCTTAAGAACTTCTTCAAAAAACCCATCCAAAGCTTTAAAAGTATTATCAACACGATCAACTAACCCTGTGAGTTTATCAACCCACCCTATGAAAGGAATATAATCCGAAACAAAAAAAGAAAGAAAAATAGCTTGTGTCTCATTAAGTAAACCATGGAACCTACTTTTCTCACCCCCTTCATTTTCATAACTTTTTCCAAAAGCAATTCTACAAACTATAGAGCTTGTGACAGACATTAAGATCTCACTAAGGTTTGAAATTTTGGACGAATCACCATGCTTAGAAATTCTTTTTATCATTTGCTTGACCTCAAATTTTCTCACATGTGAAAAGCTAGAAATTTTTTTGGAGCTAAAAAAATGGACAACACAAATTTTTCTTATTTCTCTCCAACAATCATTGTATGGTGAAAATATCATATCTAAGCCATTGTAAGACAATTTTTGTGTACCATATGAAGGTTGTCTACTACAAACATCATGGTCATGATCTTTGAGAATTTCTTTAGCTAGTTTAGGTGATGAAACAACAATTGCTTTTTTGAAACCAATTTTAAGAGAGAAAAGAGGACCATAGATTTTTGAGAGTTTCCAAAGTTGAACATGAAGTTTTGAACTATCAAGTTGATGAAGATTGCCAATTATTGGTAGGCCTTTTGGACCTTTTGGAAGAGTTGATGAGTTCTTAACAATGGTTTTGTATCTTATGAAAAGGAAAAATATCAATAGAGGAAAAGCTAGAAGTATGTGAAGAAATGACACCATTATTATGGATTAGAGGTTTGATGAAAAATATCACATTAAGGTTCGATGAAGTCTTTGATATGAAGATTATTACATGTGGTGTCAGAACAAACAAAGCTGATGCTTCGGTATTTATACTGAGTTTTACAAAGATAGACATTGGACTTTTTGACCCAAATACCACACTTTTCTACAATGCTTTGACCAAATAAAATTCACTATAGAAAAAAAAGGTTTTTTTGACCAAACTGTCCACCTTTTAAGACATAAATTCACAAAATGCCACACTTTCAAAAACATTTCCTCAAATGCCACACTTTCTATTCAGCCTTTGACCGAAAGTTATGCCGGCGTCACATGGTGTGGTGACTTTCTTAAGCCTTTTAAAAGTTTTTGTCCTTTATGTCAGGCACGGAATCTCAAGGGGTTCTTTGTCTTTTTTTATTTTTTTTCTTTCTCGAAATCCTCATTTAACCAAAACTCTCCTCTAATCCTAACCCTCTTCTAAACCCCAAATAAAAATTTTGTTATAAAATTACAAAAATATTATTTTAGAATTAATAAAAATATAACATTATAAAAACTGAAGAAAAAAATTAAAAACTCTTATTTATTTAATATTTAATTATATTCTTACGTTAATAAAATTGTATTGTCCAAATGTTGAGTCTTCTTCTATTAAATAATTAAATATTAAATAAATGAGAGTTTTTAATTTTTTCTTCAGCTTTTATGATTTTATATTTTTATTAATTTTAAAATAATTTTTTTTTATTATTTTATAAAAAAAAAACATTATTTGGGGTTTAGAAGAGGGTTATAGGGTTAGAGAGAGTTTGAGTTAGAAGAGAGTTTGAGTTAGAAGATGGTTATTCATAAAAGAGGGCTTTGAAAAAAAAGAAAAAGACAAAGAATCTCATGAGATTCCGTGCATATCATATAATACGAAAAATTCAAATTTTGCTTTAGATAGTCGCCACATGGTGTGGCATCTGGGAAAATTGTTTTTAAAGTGTGGCATATTGGAAATTTATGTCTCAAAAGGTGGCAGTTTGGTCAAAAAGCAAATCAACTATGATAGAAAAGTCTGGCATTTGAGGATTTTTTTTTAAGAAAAGATGGTATATTAGAAATATTGATTCCAAAAGATGGTATTTCGGTAAAAAAGCCACAAAGATACACAATTATATATGAAATATACTGTTTATGTTTTATGTTCTGTCTTCATATGAACTCTATGTAATGTCTATATATCTATCTATAAGAATATAAGAAAGGTGGTATGTTAGGGATGTTAATGGATATCCATGGACACAGATAGTGTGATATCCGTATCCGCTCCGTTAAATAAATATGATATTCGTGTCCGCTCCATATCCGTGCGGATATCCGCTAAGTGGGTAATCCACAGATATTGAAGTATCCACGGATATTAGCAGATATCCATGAATGATATTTTTATATTAAAAAAAAACTAATTATTGAAAAAAAGTTAGTTTTGTTTAAAGACAAAAAATTAACACATTATATTCATAAATTTTGCTCTCTATTTTTAATAAAAACATTCAATCTACAAACAAAAATCACCTCACAAACTGCAAAAGAGCCAAACAAAACTAGAATTTATATAAAATAGCCAAAATGCAAGAGATAAAATATAAAAAATACAATTTTTTTATATAAAAATACTAGAATTTATATGTGAGTAGAGATATTTAAGTAATTTTACTAATTATTTAGCGGGTATGGATATCCGCGGGCGCGGATAGTATTAAACCCGCATCTGTATCCATTAAATGCGGGTAATTGAAATATTCATTTATTTTATCCGTAGATATCCATTACGCTATCAGCTCCGTATCCATGACGGATTTTATCCGCATGCAGATATCCGCGGATATGGATATTTTTACCATCCCTATGTTTTTTCTATGTTCTGTCTTCATATGAACTCTACACAACTATATATGAAAGGTGGTATGTTCTGTCTGTGTTCTGTCCTTATTCTATGAGTTAGTTGTGGAAAACAAGCATTTGTCCCATTTTTTTTATCATTTAAGTGTAGAAAAAAACTAAAAATATTACTCCCTCTGTTCCAATTTAATTGACACAGTTGATTGTTTCACGCACGCCGATGCATAACTTTGACGATTAATATTTTTAATTGTATAATAGCAAAAGTTATAAAAATTGGGTATTTTAAAATATTCATCGAGACGAATCAAACAACATCTTATATGGTAATATTTATTTTTGTTTATTAGTAGAAAAATAAGGTCAAAACAACATGTGTAAATAGTGCATAACAGTCAACTGTGTCAATTAAATTAGGACGGAAGGAGTAACCTATAGAACAATGTAAAAATATTTTGTTACTCATTATAAATAAGTAAATATACAACTTTTATCTATTTCCTTAATAAATAAAGGGTCATGCTAACTAGTGCATCCGGGGCACTAGTTAAAGATACCAAAAAGAGAAAATTATATATAGAAAACAACATCTTTTACATATTTTAAAGGTTGACTGTACAAATTTCAAGAAAATTGTTGTGAATTCGTCGATTGAACCACACCAATAATCCTTTAGTGTGTGAGGCAAAACAAACCAAGCAATCAATAACAACAATGGGTATGCACTATTAATCAACAAACAACGAGATAATAAACTAGTAAAGCAATAAAGAACACAAACGATATTGTTTACCCAGTTCGGCCAAATAAAGACCTACGTCTGGGGGAGAGGGCAGCTCTCCGTTCCACTATCAATGAAGTTTCAAGTTACAAAGAAATCCCAACAACAAGGGTTACAAGAAATAGCCTTTAATCCTATTCTACCCAAGTCCCGAATTTCTTCCCGTGACCAAGAAATTCAATTACAAGTGTTTACCAAGGTGTTTAATCGATTCCCAATCCCTAGAATTATTGCCAAGAGAATTCTCTATAAACCCTAGTCTTTTGATTGGCTGCAAACCCTAAAAAACAACTTAAAAATATTAGAAAACGCAACTGAATATATATAGACCCGCGTATCGGCGCCCCGCGCCAAAACAGCCATTTCCAGCACTCTCCTGGCGCTAGGCGCCACCAAGCCAGAAGCCACAGCTATTTCCAGCACCCTCCTGGCGCTAGGCGCCACACAGCTGCTAGAAACCCAGTTTTCTGATTTTCTGAGTTTTCAAGGCAATTCTTCACAAATCTCCACCTTGCCTTCAAAACGATGGTGATGCCAACTTCCCATCAACCACCATGCTGCTCTCTCCAACCTGATTACACCACACCTTCTTTGAACCCCGAAGTGAACCGCTTCGTACTCTCAAAGAAATACTTGCCTCCAATTGTCCTTGGAATTTTAGAACAATCCTACAAGTCACTCCACCACCTTCGAACCCCGGAATGCCTTCCGTACTCTCGAAGAAAAAATGCTTGCCCTCAACTTAGCCTTGGAATTTTAGACAAGTTCCACAAGCCGCAACTTCAAATTCTCTTGTATCCAACTACCTCTAATAGTCCCACAAGATCCCGAATTTGAACACCGTTGCTTCCAATTGCCTCCCTGAAGATCTTTCAAGTTTTGCACTTCTTCAGACACAATTGAAACTTAATCCACAAGGTCTCCATAGCCATACCACCTTGGTGTACCTCCACCTCAAACCAAGATTACTCCACTAAAGTCTCAAACCGGTATTCCCACTATGTTTCCCACCTTGTAACCTGCAAAACTGTCAATAATTGCTCTGAAACAAACTTCAGGCCATTGTTAGTATCCAACATTTCCAGTTTAGTTCCAACACCTAGTAAACCTCGTTTCACTAGTCACACTAAACCTATGTCACTAACAAGTATCAACTGAAGTTCCACAACTCAAACCATATGAGAAATACCTCTAGTAACAAATGCATAACCAACATTAGAACCAACTATCTATGCATTTTAAGTTCAAGAAAATACCTCACATCATGTAAAAGAGACTCACCGATACCTTGAACCTTACAAGTTTTCCCGTCTTCAAGATGAACAACTCCACCTTCAACTAGCTTTAGGGCTTCAAAAATATTCTTTCTCTGGACGCATGTGATAGGAGCATCAAAGTCCACGACTTAAGACTCCACCGATTCCGAACTTCATACCACTAGAGTTTCCGCATCCTCATAACCAAGTTGTTGTTTCAAGAGCCACCCGAGTATTATTCCACCGCCTCTCCAGGCCGATGTTGAGTATTATTACCACCGCCTCTCCAGGCTGATGTTGAGTATTATTACCACCGCCTCTCCAGGCTGACAACCATCTATGATTCCAAGCATGTGACTATGAGTGCTCCCGCACTCTCATAGCCTTCCTCATAAGCTTCATCACTCACCGCAACCTGAGCCGACGAACTACTACCGCCCCCTCTTCGAGGACAATCCTTCTTGAAGTGACCCGGTTCCTGACAATAGTAGCATTTGAACTTGCTACCACCATCACCCTTTGGCCTAGACTTGGACCCATTCTTCCACATTCCTTTGCCTCCGTTCTCGCTTCTACCCCTCATCACATTCAACCCTTCCGCACCATCATCAACCTTCAAGTCTTTAAACTTGGTTAACTCCTTGGTTCTCAAAGCCGATTGGACTTCATCCAAGGTGATAGTACCTTCTTTGCCATAAAGCAATGCATCCTTGAGGTGTTCATATGACTTAGGTAAAGCACACAACAAATGAAAAGCTTTGTCCTCGTCTTCCAAGTTCACATCAACATTCGCCAAATCATCAATGATTTTATTAAACTCAGTCAATTGCTCCACCACAGACTTGTTCTCAACCATACGAAAGAAGTATAGTTGTTGCTTCAAACATTGCTTATGAGCCAATGACTTTGTCATATACAATGCATCAAGCTTCGACCACATCGCCGCCGCCGAAGTCTCTCGCGCTACCTCTCTCAATACCTTATCACCAAGACACAAGATAATCGAACTCAATGCTTTCTCATCCATCTCGGTCTTCTCCGCATCTGAGAGTGTAGCCGACATTTGTGTCACCCCCTTTAAAGCTTCAACACACTTGTTGTGAGTTAATAGTGCCCTCATCTTCACCTTCCACAACCCAAAGTCGTTATTACCGGTGAATTTCTCAATCTCCCATTTTGAACCCATTGATGCCTAATTTGTTCAAACCCTTGCCCCACGGTGGGCGCCAATTGTTGTGAATTCGTCGATTGAACCACACCAATAATCCTTTAGTGTGTGAGGCAAAACAAACCAAGCAATCAATAACAACAATGGGTATGCACTATTAATCAACAAACAACGAGATAATAAACTAGTAAAGCAATAAAGAACACAAACGATATTGTTTACCCAGTTCGGCCAAATAAAGACCTACGTCTGGGGGAGAGGGCAGCTCTCCGTTCCACTATCAATGAAGTTTCAAGTTACAAAGAAATCTCAACAACAAGGGTTACAAGAAATAGCCTTTAATCCTATTCTACCCAAGTCCCGAATTTCTTCCCGTGACCAAGAAATTCAATTACAAGTGTTTACCAAGGTGTTTAATTGATTCCCAATCCCTAGAATTATTGCCAAGAGAATTCTCTATAAACCCTAGTCTTTTGATTGGCTGCAAACCCTAAAAAACAACTTAAAAATATCAGAAAACGCAACTGAATATATATAGACCCGCGTACCGGCGCCCCGCGCCAAAACAGCCATTTCCAGCACTCTCCTGGCGCTAGGCGCCACCAAGCCAGAAGCCACAGCTATTTCCAGCACCCTCCTGGCGCTAGGCGCCACACAGCTGCTAGAAACCCAGTTTTCTGATTTTCTGAGTTTTCAAGGCAATTCTTCACAAAAATTATACTATATTTGCTTTCTTAACTAATGTCCCGAGGGCACTAGTTAGCATTTTCCATAAATAAATTATTTTATCTATTTCTTTTCCTCTTGAATGTATTTACTAAGTTCAAATCAAATCTTAATTTTATATATAAGTTGTATTTGTCACCTCGTCTAAAAATAAATTAAAAAAATTGATTTTTCTTTTTCATTTGAAGAATAACTAAATTTGAATTGATATGTACAGCCACCTCTTGACTCTTCTAATTTCAGTGATTAAATATTCTATTATAATTATAATATGATATTATGATTGAGTGATATTTGTATTTTAGCTTCGTAATCAATTGGATCTTTTCTTGGTGCATTTTGAGAGTTGGTTCAATTGATCAAGGCTCAATTCTTGATTGGTTGATTTTTCAAAGATTGCCACAATAAAAGTGATTTTCAAAGTTTGGATGTAACATTGTAATTCTGTCAAAACTCAAAAGAAGTAGTGGTGATCGCGGTGCGGATTGGTTCGGTTTTAAACATAAAAGTCATTCTAATCGCGAGATAAAAATGCATGCGGTTTGGTTTGGTTTGGTTCGGTTGGTTTTAAAAAGTCATCCAAACCAAACCAAACCAATGCGGTTAGGATCGGTTCGGTTGTTGCGGTTTACAACATAATATTTTGGTACCAGACAATTTTAAACATAGCAAAAAAAACTTGAATTTCCTAAGTAATACTACCTCCGTTCCTTTTTAAATGTCCGTTTTGAATAGTAACAACAAATTAAGAAAGTTTATTTTTGCACCTTATTTTCCTATTATACCCTAATTCTAATTCACCAACAAAATCCTATTTTTTTCCACACCTTTTCTCTTATCCAATAAATTTAATATTTTATGCACACACAAAAAAACAAAATTTAAGAAGTTATGTACCAAAAAAAATAAAAAAAATAAAAAGATTTAGTTTTCCAAATATATAACATTAATTAGTTTTATTGGAAAAGATATGAGTAATTGACAAAGGGTATAATTGACAAATCGTACCCTTAAAACACTAAACGGACAGTTAAATAGAAACGTTAAATTCGACGTTTTTGGACACTTAAAAAGGAACGGAGTGAGTATTAAAGTACCAATAAAAATTGTTTATCCAAAATAACATTACAGTACGTTACAATTTTAAATATACAAAAAAAGAATTTAAAATTCCAAAATAACATTATAGTATCGATAAAAGTTGTTGATCAAAAATAATATAACAACACCAAAATAATATTACAGTACAAAAATAACTACAATTTGAAATTCCATTAATTTGGTGGACCTAGTTGGTAATTAGGCTATGTATATCTATACTAATATATAAAGGGGATACAAATTTTTGGGATGGCTTTTTCAATATTCCTATTTTACCCTTAAAAAAACTACAAAAAAAAAAAAATTAAGCACAACTTCCACATAAAAGTAGGTTTTCAGTTTTTGTACAGTAAAAAAAAAATTATTTTTTTTCTTCTTAATAAGTAGCCACAACAAAAAATGAGGTTTCATATAAAAAAAAAACAAAAAAGGAGGTTAAGTAGTTATCAATTAACTAAGTCCAATAAAAAAGGAGATCAAATAGTTATTTATATTTGCACAATAGAGAATATCGATCACAACAAATAAAAAAAAATATCGATCACAGGCTAGTTTGAATATAATATAACTTAATGTGATATTGGAATATAATAGAAGCTTAATGCGGTTTTAGCGGTTAACCGCGGTGTTTGCGGTTTTTGCGGCTCGCGGTTTTACGGTTCGCGGTTCAATAAAAATTCATCCAAATACATCCAAACCAAATGTGGTTTTTGCGGTTTTTGATTTGGATTGGTTCGGTTTGCAGTTTTACTTTTAGTTTGGTTCGGATATGATCACCCCTAAAAAGAAGTCACAGCCCCTTAACTTTTAATTAATCTATTGGTAGCCGTACCTAATTGCATTCAATTAAATAAAATATATTTAGGCTTTGTTTATAAAAAATCGCGGATAGCTGATAAGTTAACTTATAGTGGATATCTTATAAGCTAGCTGATTGAATTTGTAGTGTTTGATAAAATTAGCGGTTAGACTGGCTTATAAGTATGAAATGACATAAAAAAGATATGTTTAATTAATATTTAATTTTTTTCAAGTATGATGATACAAGTAAAATGTAAGAAAAGATAATAAGCTATACAGTAAGCTATAAGCTACTTGAAATAGCATTTGGAAAATAAGTTATAAGCTAGTAAAATAAGCTATAAGCTCTTTTTTAAAAACTGTTACCAAACAGAGCTATTAGCTTATAAGCTATAAGCTAGTTTATTTGGCTTACCAAACAGAGCTTTAGACGAATTCAATTTTATCACGATATAAAGTTATTTTATATCTTTATATTCTTTTTTATTCTTTGGTAATGCTAAAGATACAAAAGCTCTGTTTGGTAACAATTTTTAGAAAGCAGCTTATAACTTATTATCTTTTCTTCCAATTTTACCCCTATCATCTTACTTGAAAAAAATTAAATATCAATTAAACATATCTTTTTTATGTCATTTCATACTTATAAGCTAATCCAACCGCTAATTTTACCAAACACTGCAAATTCAATCAGCTAGCTTATCCGCTATAAGCTCATCCGCTATAAGCTAGTTTATTAGCTATCCGCTATTTTTTACCAAACAGAACCAAAAAATATATACTTTAGCTCTGTTTGGTAAGCAAAATAAGCTAGTTTATAGCTTTTAGCTTATAAGCTAAAAACTCTGTTTGATAACCGTTTTTAAAAAAGAGCTTATAGCTTATTTTATTAGCTTATAACTTTTTTTTTTCTCCAATTTTACCCCTATCTTCTTACTTGAAAAAAAATAAAATATTAATTAAACTTTTTTTTATGTTATTTCATACTTATAAGCTAATTCAACCGCTAATTTTACCAAACACTAAATTCAATCAGCTAGCTTATTCGCTTAAGCTAATTAAAGCTAACTTATAAGCTATCCGCTATAAACTCATCCGGTATAAGTTAGCTTATCAGCTATCCACTATTTTTTACCAAACAGAGCCTTTGTATTGAAAACAACACTTTTCAAATTTTATAAATATTGAAAACACAATTTCTAATATATTTTTACTATATAATAAACTTCTTCAAAAAACTCATCCAAAGCTTTAAAAGTGTTATCAACACGATCAACTAACCCTGCGAGTTTATCAATCCACCCCAAGGAATATGATCTCAAATGAAAAAGCATAGGGAAATAGCTTGTGCTTCATCTAGTAAACCATGGAACCTACTTGCTTCACTTCCTTCATGTTCATAACTTTTTCCAAAAGCAATTCTACATACTATAGAGCTTTGAGAAAGACATTGTAATTTCACTAAGATTTGAAACTTTGGAAATAGAAACATGCTTAGATATCTTTTCCATCATTTGCTAGACAACAAATTTTCTTACATGTTAAAAGTTATAAATTTTTTTGGAGCTAAAGAAATGGACAACGCAAATTTTTCTTACCTCTCTCCAACAATCATTGGATGGTGAAAATATCATATCTAAGCCATTGTAAGACAATTTTTGTGTACCATATGAAGGTGGTCTACTACAAACATCATGGCCATTATCTTTGAGAATTTCTTTAGCTAGTTTAGATGTTGAAACAACAATTGCTTGTTTGAAACCAATTTTAAGAGATAAAAGAGGACCATAAATTTTTGAGAAATTCCAAAGCTGCAAATGGAGATTTGAAGTGTTAAGTTGATGAGGATTTCCAATTATAGGTAGGGGTTTTGGACCTTTGGGAAGGGTTATTGATGAGTTCTTAATATTGGTTTTGTATTTCATGAAGATGAATAGTAGCAATAATGGAAGGGCTAGAAGTGGGTGAAGAAATGATACCATTCTTGTGGATTAGAGCTTTGAGTCAATTCTCACTATGAAAATATCACATATACACATTCATCATATCACATTATATATATATATATATATAGACTATGTTAGTGTGGAATATATATATATACACTCTCTTAGCTTTGTTGCTTGAAGATCTATTTTATTATCTTTTGGTATTAGACGATGGGATAAATATGGATTTGGATTACGTGCTGTGTTTTTTCATACACTTTTATGCGGTTTTGAATTTCAACGGTTAAACAGAGATCGAACGATTTAGATTTAAAATATAATTTTATAAAATAAAATAATTTCAGCCGTTAATTAGAGATCAAACGGCCAAGATCTGTTACAACATAGAAAATCCTATTTCGGACAGTAAAATGATCTGGTTTTGGTCTATGTCGTTGACGTGCTATTGGTTGTGGAGGTGGAGGAATCAACTATGTCCATGATTCAAATTTTATTAATTTGAAGAAATATTTGTATATGTTAGAAAAGTAATTTTCATATAAAAATTGATTTTCCGTTTTTTAATAAATAATTTTTTTTTCTTAATAACTAAGTTCCACTTAAATGTATGTTTTGAGTTTTTTTATAGCAAAAAAATATATATTTTTTCTTCTTAATAACTAGTTACAAAAAAAAAAAAAGGTTAAGTAGTTATCAATTAACTAAATCTAATAAAAAAGAAAGTAGTTTGCAAATTTTGATCACAACAAACAAAAATAAAGAGAATATCCATCATACAAACGGGCACGGTTTGACGGTTAGTTCTACATAAAAACAACTTATTTAAAAAAAATGATTTTATTTAAGCAGAAAAAAGTGATTTTTTATAAAAGCTTATAATAAAGGATATGAATATGAAGTGTACTAGTAGACAGCAACAAACAAACAACTCTTTACCATCTTCAACAATCATACATACTTACATACCTTTTCCTCATCACAATCGGAATCTGCAAAGAACGAGATCAGAGCATGTCAACATCAACCCAACACCAGTTCCGATACACTCAAACCCCTTCCAAGGTTCTTCACCTTCGCAATCTTCCATGGGAGTGTTCAGAAGAGGAACTCATTGAACTTTGTAATCCATTCGGTAGAATCGTCAACACCAAATGCAATGTCGGCGCTAATCGTAATCAAGCCTTTGTTGAATTCGTAATTCACCTATTTATATCCCTTCGTTATTAATATTATATCTATCTTTGATTACTAATAATTTATTAGGGTTTTTAATCATGCAATTCTTCTTAATCTGATCTTATAATATAGAAAAATTTATTTCAATTTAACTATGTATGTATGACATAATTTGCATGACACTTAGGCTCTGGTAATAATTTGAGAAAATAGAAGTGATTGAATGAAATTACATGTCTTGGTGTCATATCGGTGTCGGACACAGGCACAGATAGATACCGGACACACCGTTAATATGATGTGTCGTCGGTGTTATATGAATGTTGTTATATAGATTTCATCTCATGAGATATTGAATTTGATTTTGTATAAATTTTCTCATTTTCACTTGGTTTCTATTAAAAATGAAGCATTTTTTGTGCTTTTGTACTAATATATCCAGCTTCAAGTTACATCATTGATTCGTTGTGAAGATAAATTTTAGCTAAAATTTATGATAAAAGAGAATTATTCACTATTGTATTAATAAAATAGAAAAAAATATGTAATCTTGATGAATGTGTCACTTACAATTCAGTGGGCAGAGAACCCTCAAGTCACCATGAGTCTGATGTTTATAAAAAATTAGACTTTATAAAGGAATTGATAAACCGATTGTTGTTGCGGTAGCAAAGGTGAATGAATTTATGGTTCAACAAAAACCTGGAATTTTTTAAGGAGAAAGTCCTTTTGACACATGGAAGAGTTTACTTCATGTTTTAATATGGCTTTTCTGCATGTTTTGAGACAACTCTGTGAAGGAGCCTACGTATATTTAGATTGATGATTATATATATTGGGAATATTGAATCTGCCATATAATGAAAAATGTTCATATCATTCATAAACATTTGTTTCTGTTACCGTGTGCAAGTTTAGCTCATTTCCCTTGATTAGTATTATAAGTAAAAAACTGCCAACTACCAAGTGTCCAAGATTGTATTTTCTCATATTTGATGATATGAGATCTGGACTTTCATGATTTTCTAAGTCAGATATCTGAACTCTCAAATATACATGCTCTATCAGGTGGATCAAAATCAAGCAATTTCAATGGTTTCATATTATGCTTCATCTTCAGAGCCTGCTCAGGTTCGTGGTAAAACTGTTTACATACAGTATTCCAACAGACACGAAATTGTCAACAACAAAAGTCCTGGAGATATTCCTGGAAATGTCTTGCTGGTAACTATTGAAGGTGTGGAAGCCGGGGATGTGAGCATTGATGTTATCCACTTGGTAAGTGCCACAGATTTAGTTTGTTTCTCTTTTGTGTTTGTGATTTTTTAAGCTCCTTGGGCTTGTTTAGGAAGAAGCACTTTGTAGATGTACTGCTTTGACTTTTTTGAAGTGTATATTTTTAAAGATCCACATGTTTTACCCGCCAAGGCTTATGTGTCAAGTGATTATTTAAAAGCATGCTAGAAAAATGTCATGATCCCAATAATACAGAGGTAGATATTAAAGGAAATGTAATCAAAGCTCCTAATCTAAGATTTTGACAGTGAAATAAGGTTATGATTACACACATAAGCGGCTTCCAAAAATATATCTCTTTTTTGGATTATCTATTTTACATTTTTTAGTTAAGAAAGTTTGGAAATTTTCAGTCTTGCAGACTAGGATACATATTTCGAAAGCACGGTTTATTTTTAAGTGTGCTATAACGTCACTAGGCAGCAGCTTATTCACAAAATTAGTTTCTGTTTTAAACTTTTTATTTTTGTGTTAATAGCACTGTCCATTTTGAGGGGAGACAATCTCCAACTTTGTATTAGGTTCCAAGTATGAGTACTGTAATGGGGTACTGGAATTTCTCTAAATCTTGTCGTGAAATACCAGTTTCTATCATTCTGCTTAATATTTTGGTTTTGTCTGATGTTTTCCTACGAAGCTTGAAGTCTCATGCAAAGATCTTTCATTCGTGTTACATCTTTTTATCATCCCTGCTGGTAGTAGCAAGGGTTATCTCGTGAATAACTGGCTCGGAACCTTCATTTTAATACTCTTTATTCATAGAAATTCTATTTGCTTTTCATTTAATCAGTTGAACTTCTATTTTATACCCTTTTATTTAAATTCAGAGAGAAACCTGGTTAAATCATGCGCCACTTTTTACTGAAATCCATTTGAATCACAGATGGTGTTCTCTCGTATTTAGATACTTTTGTTGGAGAGAGTTTGGAATTATTATCATGTGCGTCGTACTCCTTTCTAAGGTCACACGTATGACTACAGGTGTCATTCTGGACTTATTTCTCATCTGTTTGGAACTTCCTTTTCCTTCTTGACATTGTCTGCCTTGTGATTTTTACATTTGTGATGGTTCCCGATCATGTGCTGTCCTATTATCTTCCAATCTTTTTATTTAGCTAGAAGCAATGTGATGTATGAACTAGTTTTTTAATTATTTGTTCAGGTGTTTTCTGCTTTTGGCTTTGTTCATAAAATTGCTACATTTGAAAAGACCGCTGGTTTCCAGGTTAGTGAATTATTGTCAGTTAAACTTGCTTCAATGTTCTGACTCATTGTGTGTATGAACTATGTTTTATACCATGACAGGCTCTGATTCAGTTCACTGATGCTGATACTGCTGCTTCAGCTAGGGAAGCACTGGATGGAAGAAGCATACCAAGGCAAAATTATTTTTGTATTTCCCGCATACTTCTCTTACCCTGTCTTTAGTTAGTTCTCTTCATAGCTTGATAGTTATAAAATTTGTTTATTAACTTGTGCTTTTGCATCCAGATACCTGCTTCCAGATCATGTTGGTTCTTGTAATTTGCGTATTTCATACTCAGCACATAGAGATCTAAATATCAAATTTCAATCCAATCGTAGCAGGTAATGGTGGAAGCAGGCTAGACCAACTATCATAAATTATTCTTTAGTTATGTTTCTTGATGGCTTATTTTCTTGGGGTTTGCTTATCTGCTAATTGATACACACATTTTTATCATCTATGGGTTAGTGATGCTTGGTAGTCAGGATACGGTTGAGTTCCATGACCACTTTGTAAATTCCTTGATCATTTTCCAGCTGTTTGATGCATTTTCTGTCAATGTTGTTAATATTCTTATGTTGTTCACATGCATTAAGCAAACTTCAATGTTTTCCTTAAAATCATATCGGGTTTTAAATATTAATTATCCGTTGTTGTTGTTGACTTCACCTTTACTTAAATTGCTAGTATCTACAATTGTTATCATAGACTGTATTCTAGTGAATACCTTCCCTGTAACTCTGCCATTCTGTTGAGGCTGTTATGCTGAGCTGGAAGCACTATAACTGAATTGCATCCCTATCAATAAGGGAATGCTTATGCTCCATTGTAATCATTTCAAGAAGGATCAATACAATTGAAGTATTTTCAGTTCAGTTGTCTGTTTTCTTCTTGATTCAGTGATGAACACTGAAATTTAGAATGGTGTCAGAGCATAGTTTGATACATGGAACCTGTTTCTTCTCCTGCTCCACATCCACCGTCTGCTCTGGTGGCTTTTCTGCTTTCCAACTGAGTCTCTGATATTGACAATGCACAACTACCTATATCTGTGTTTACTGCTGTTAAGTACCAAGGGTGCAGAAAATAAATAAAACAGTAAAGAAACAAGTAGAGGGAATAAGACTATCGTTTACATAAATGAAGATTTACAGAGGAAAAGGATTCCTTCTGCCAGAGAGCGAAGCTCCTATAGAGAGCCACAGCTCTCCATTCATAACAAACTCAAATGAATGCCAAAAGACACCTTTCTCCTCACACCTCTTCTGATTATATGATAACCGACTTCCCCTCATGATTCTCTATTTTACTTTCTTTCTGCCAGCACAGCATGCCACACATTTCCTCACTTCATTCTTTCCTTATCTCTCTTGTGGGGTACACCTTCCACACCCTGGGATCACTTGACACTTACCGATTCCTCATTTGGGCTGATTGCCTTCACTTGGGCTCTATCAACTATAGACCAAACTATTGTTGTAGAGACAATTTATAGTTGTTGATTGTTCTTCAGTTGAAAAAATGGTCTTTCCATCTGATCTGGTGATGATCAGGCATTACTTTTAAAAACAATTTTTAATATCAGAAGTATCTTATCTTGTTTGTTTTCTTCTTTGGTATGGAGGTTCCAAACACGAAGCTTGTTTCCTAAAATATGTACATCTTTTATATGAAAAAAAATCTTATCTGATTTTTTTTCTTACTTTTTGTATGGAGCTTCTACACTTGGAAGACTTGTTACCTAGAATGTCGTTGTAAAAATTTCTTCAACATTGTGTTAAAAAAATTTGATGCAGTTGTGATGAACTCAAAAAAATTGTTTGTGAACCTTAATTGTATCAATAAGCTTGTATTGTGAACTAGCATCTCTTCTATCATTATATTTTGAAAATTACATTACATAAAGTTAACAGGTTTTTTTTTTCTTCACTGGTATCAACAATTTTGACATAACAGGGTTGTCTATCCTCTAGCAAAATCTTCTTATATGTCTAATGGGTAAGGGCAATGCGGTGTTATAAGTTCCCACGATGGTAGAGCACAGGGAAGGGTTAGACTCAGTTTGGATCTATTATAGAAAGTCATATCTTGTATTTGCAATAGTTTTATTCCACAACTTCAACCCTCAACTTCTTCGTAGTCACATGATAACAAATCTATATGTTGTGCCAAACAGCCAATGATCCCTTTTTAATATAATCAATTTATTTTGAATCTTTGGCTCAGGGATAATGTCTTTTATTTAATGTGTATGGCTATATTTATATTTTTCTCTTTTAGATGTTAGTGTGTCAATGATTACCAATAATGAATTTTCCATTATTTTTCAGGGACTATACAAATCCTATGCTTCCTGTCAATCATAGTGCTATTGAAGGGGCAGCACAGGTATTCTATTGTAGTATTCTTTAATAACATTTTGCTTTTTTTCTTTTAGTATGTGTTAACAATTTGTAATCCTCAGCCTGCTATTGGTCCTGATGGGAAGAGGATAGAACCGGAGAGCAATGTACTTTTGGCTTCCATTGAAAATATGCAGTATGCTGTTACTGTCGACGTCATCAACACAGTGAGAATTTATATATTTCAGTAAAACTTCCTAATTAGTGTGTGAATTATTCTCTAATGCTGGTCTATCTTTACAGGTATTCTCTGCATTTGGTGCTGTCCAGAAAATCGCCATGTTCGAAAAGAATGGTCAAACTCAGGCACTAATTCAGTACCCTGGTACCAATACTTTTTGTCTATTAGTTCTTGAGTTTGTGCACTATGTTCCATTTTTATATACAATTTCTAATTTATATATGCATACTTTCTTTCCTCTGTTCTTATCTTTGGATTTGGTGGTTCCTTGTGTGCTTAAAGCTAAGAATTAGTGTTCGCGAAATAGTGTTTAGATTGAATGATTGATAACCCATGGTCTATTTTTCGGTTGTTTTGTCCATTTCATATGAGTTCTATTCCATATTTCGTCCTTCTTTTTGTTTATTATTTCGTTAACCAAATGCTTTCCTTCTGCTTCAGCTTTGAATGTGGCTGTTTTTTTTTTGCTAATGGATGGATAGAAATAATTATGGTACTTCTCTATGATTTTGACATAAGTTGCATTTTATTTTTTTTGCAGATGTTACAACGGCAGCAGCTGCTAGAGAAGCTTTAGAGGGGCATTGCATATATGATGGTGGCTATTGTAAGCTTCATCTATCATACTCTCGTCATACTGATCTCAATGTAAAGGTATAAAAATGTGTTTTTGGGTTAATGTTAATGAGGGAAAAAAAATTAAGAGATATCCTTAGAAGCAATGTGGGCACTTTCTTGATCGGAAACAGATTTGATACTTAGATGTATGCTTCTTGACACTTGATTTACCTTTTATGGTAATTTGTTTATGACAATTGAATGAAACTGAGTCTAATTTTACTGCAATATATGTTTTGGTTTCAGGCTTTCAGTGACAAAAGTAGAGACTATACAGTGCCACAAGTTCCTGTAACAGCTTGGCAAAATCCTCAGGCTGCACCTATGTACCCTACCAGTTCCCCTGGTTTTCAGACTCAAGTTCCTGGAGGACAAGTGCCATCATGGGATCTAACTCAGCATGCAGTTAGACCAGGTTATGTATCTGTTCCCGGTGCTTATCCTGTTCAAAATGGTGCATTTCCTACTATGCCCGCCTATGCGTCTGCAGCTATGCCTACCGCTTCTTCTCCTCTTGCTCAAAACAGCCATCCCGGGGTTCCACACAATGTAAATTTACAGCCTAGTGGTGGTTCAACTTCCGGTCCTGGTTCCTCGCCTCACATGCAAACCAACTTTGGTGCTCAAGGATTGGTTCGGCCTGGGGTGCAGCCAAATGTGAGACCTGGTGGTGATTCACCATCAGGTCAGCATTATTACGGTTAGAAAGTTATAGTTTTACTTTTAAGTCTCAATTCAATCAAAGCAGAACAGCTTTAATGATGGAAGGGTGATAATATTACTAAGCTGCTGTTCAGTTTGAAAGTACATCATCATGACATCATCAATATTTATTAGTAATTTTAATAATGAAATTTAATTTGCAAGCGTTGGAATTGCATATACTTATAATCTCTTTCTCTCTTCTTCATTATGTTCCTGTACTGTTTCTATTTTCAATTTGTAGACATTGTGTTTTCATTAAGTATTCACTTGCACAAAACAAAGAAGTTAAAACATGTTTTCTCAATCCAAATCTTCCACAATTAAGAATCAAATACCACCGGCTACGCGGTTGTCATATGAAATTTTGGACAATACTCTTTACACTTTATGCTGTCATCATATCAAAGGTTATGACTTTGTACTCTATGAACGGATTTCTGGCACTCACAGTCAATGATCTCTATTAATGATCAAGATTGAACAACTAAGATGAAGACTTTCTGATTTGTTAAAGTCACAATGTGAAAATGATCTATATTTTTGATCAAGATTGAACAACTAAGATTTTGACTTTTTGATTTCTTAAAGTCACTGTGAACTGTTTTGCTCGATCTCTATCCAACGACTTAGCAATGACGGTGTAAAATCCCAACTCCCAACTGTATGAATGTTGTCTGCAGGATTCTATACAGTTTCCAGCTTGGGGTTGTTGTCACTCTTGCTGCTATTAAATTTGAGGAATTATGTTGATATTCATGAATTTAATTACTTTTTATAAAGAAAGTAAAAAGAGAATTTTATCAACTCAAGTGCATGTGCATATGCATGTCCCTTCACTTGGGGACACATGAAAGACTGAAAGATGATATATAATGGGTCACATTGATTAAATTAGATACATAACTAAACCTAGCAACTTATTTTCAGAATGGCAAAACAAAATCAAATCAAAAGAGAGCCTTATTTGTGGACACAATTGAAAAAAAGTACTCTTTATTAGCACTCTCCTCTGCTTTATTCCATCATGTAATGATATGCTAATGAAGGCAATGATGCGAAAGATAACCAAAAATTGACTCAAACTGAACATGCACTAATGCCCAACTAAGTGAACTAACACGTATCTTTTTAATTTTCATGATTTTCTACCAAAATTTGTTCCTTTTCCTTCTTTTTGTTAATCATGTTATTGATGTTAAGTATCAATCGGATTTATTAATAATTAGTTTTTGTCGGAAAAATCAGGTTGGCCACAATTTTTTAAGGAATCTGAGGTTCAATTTCACTCAGATCAATATAACGTTGGTAAACTTTTTCTTGTTTACCAGCCACTTTCAAATTTTGAAGTTACATTTGTCTATTATAATCTTACCTACCAATTATTTTTCACTTACATTAATAAAGATAAAGATTAAATGAGTAAATAGGTTGAGACGTGCATGTCAATCCTATTAAATAGATCTCTGTTATCTCGAGGATTATTCGCCACAATTATACATGAGATACTTAAGTTTAAAAAGTGTGAAAAGTTGCAAGCAAAGAATGTAACTTTTCATATTGCATACTTTTTGACTTGACACACTCAACACAAATGCATGTGCGCACTTAGACATAAAAGAAGCTAATGTAAGGTTGTTATCCGCACAATACAAACCCATGTTCTTTTTTATGGGTCACATATTCAAATTATGATGATGCACTGTCATTATCATTAAACAGTGGTTTAGGCTTAATCCCAAGTGCAAGCAACAAAGCAAAATCCTCATTTAATTTTTTTGTTTCTTCACGTTCTTTTCACATAGGTATGTGTAGTTTGTAGCCTTAGGCGTTGACACCGCTGAAAGGAACAGCAATGGTAACAATATGTTATTGTGTTTAGATCCAAAAATATTAACTAACATTACAACATTTTTATTTTTATAAATAACTTGAGATTTAAATTTAGGTTAAGATGTATATCACACTCTCTAGGACATTGTTAAGGGCATTCACATTAAAGTATATCTCTATCTAGCATCATAATAGACACTCATAATTGTGATTTCAAGAATTTGAGTATCATCTAAGGAGGTGTCAAATGAGAAATTGAAATATTCTAAATATCAAAGAAGTTGATTAATGCTTATTAAATATTAATATTGTAAGTAAATAATATATAATTGCACAATTCATTTTTTTTCAAATAGTTTAATGACAAAAAAATTCACTCATTAAAGTGAATAAGTGAAAAATTCAAAATTCAAACTTCGAGTTCTGCATGATTTCTATCGATTGAGTTATATATATTGTGACATTGCATAATCTATTTAAGCATTCAAATGAAGATAGCTCTATTGTGAGTGAGTGTTCTAAACAAATGAATTATTTGATTATATTGACCCAAAAGTGATGAGACCATGCTAACAATGAAAGACAAACAGAACTTTACAAGATTCAACTATATTGGATACTTTTTTCTTTAGGTGAATCTTTTTGTGGGACCAAACATGTAACAATGATAACAATAGTGAATTTCTGCATTTGGTTCAATTTTTTTTTACTAAGCTGCATTTTAAAGTTTTCTACAAGCTATATAGAATACAAAATTTCAAAATTCAACATGATTATTGATTACCATATGTCCTTTCACAGCTACAAAGAAATCTTCATATACACAAGCTGTCACCTTAAAGACTTGGTAAATTGACACTAAGCCCCCACCCAAATTCAATACCATACCTTTCTTTATCCCTCTCTGGCATGCAATATGTTTTGTTTCCTTAATGGATATAGTATATACTTGATTTCTATGAAATTCTTACTATTTAATAACTATTTTGCTATATTGGATTTTATTAAAAATTACATTTTAAAATTTTAATAAAATTACGGTGTATATAAATCTGTCATATTTGCTATTAATTCAAACATACACTTAATTAATTAAATTAATCACGTTAATCATGATAGTTTTATAGAGATGACCTAGCATATATGACACAATGTGCACTCGAGAATTTATTATGTTGCCATTATTCCGAATTAGGTCATTTCCAATTTGAAACGAAGACTTTATTCTTTGATCCTTTTAAAACTATGAAATTTTCGTAAAATAAAGTTACTTAAACAAAAGTCTAATTCTCAAGTTTGTTCAACTATGGAATTTTCATAAGAAGTTCCACACCACTCACTTTATAACTAGAGACCAACATATTTGAAAAATGTACATATTATCCGTTCACTAGTTATTCGATGTTTTCAATCACATACTGACTTGAGTGTCTAATTACTCCAAAATTCTTCCACCAACAATTAGAGACTATCCTCCGCTGTTAGTGCAATCTATTTGGTCATCACTATGGTCAACAATTCGTAGGTGACAATGGTCTAAATTTCAATGACATGTAGTGCTAACAAATTGTGCCAAGTCTTTCTTTGTGTACAATTATGAAAATTCCACAATTACTCTAACTCCTTAATTATCGGTCTTGACTTGAATGACAAAATAAGTAAAAGTCATGAACAAAAACATATTTTGATAATATCATAATTTATAGTACACAATTTTAATTCTAATGTTATAGGCCTACTAGCTATAATTACTTTTTATATGGTAATTTTAATTATTAAAATTTGAAGGACTAGTTTTTATAACTTTACTAAAGTATAAAAAGCCAAAAGATCCTATATAATGCTGTCTTGTCTACGGAAACAGATTCAATGCAGTTGCTTTTTGTGCAGTCAAGCTGCAGTCAGCAGCTGTAAACCATTTGATTAGAATCATGTGGCTCAGATTTGACTGCAGTTTTAATTTTAATAAAACATAAAATTTTAACTTTAAAATCTAAACTGTCCGATCAAGATCGGACGACTGTGATGGCTCTGACTGCACGCAGTCACAGGTTCCGACTGCACCGAATCCATATCCCTTGTCTACCCATGTGAAAAATTAAAGTACTTAGATTGTATATATTATGAACTAAGACCCCACGTCAAAATTGAGAGATCTAAAAAGACTCTGCCGACGAAATTAACAAATCAAAATGGTCAAAATAAACTTTTTTCATAGTTTGTTTAATTAGCATCTTAAACGTACACATCTAAATTAGGTTGAAGTTAGTTAACCATTGCAATGAGTTAACTAACTAATCATTCATTTTTTTTGGTACAAAACTAATCATTCATTTTGAAAGACTTGGATTCTATGTTGTACAAATATCTAGTTAATTTAACCGTTAATTTAAGATTTAACGTTTTAACTTATATAGTTAGTAAATTAAATTTAAGCGATCTTGACTATTAATTTAAAACGGGACATTGCTTCACACAATAACAACTAAGAATTTATTTGCTATTTTGAGACTTATAGGAAATTTCCTGCACATCATACATGACATGAGCATGAGTTAGCTCCCTATAGTTACAACACCTTTTATTTGTTTGTTGGCTTAGTATTTTTGGGGTGGGTTATGTGCTTAATAATTAAGTAGGTACTTGTGTCTGCAGATATGAATAAATTTCACATGTTTGTATTTAATGGTGAAGCAAAACTTGCATGCATGCCAGCCAAACATATACTATACAGTCTATACTATGTCTTTGCAAATTGTTATTTTCAACTTATGAAATTAATGGGGAAATCACGTTGATATCTCTCTTGAGTTATACTTATATGGTACACTCTCCTTTAACTAAATGAGTGAGATTGATCAATCGTTAGTTGGTTCAGTGGTGATTGGCACTGAACTCGGTAGGGAGGACCACGGTTCGATCCCTCGCAACTGCGATCGGAAGGGGGTTGAAACCACTTGATACCAGAAATTATTTATAATTAAACAATTATTAACTATTCTTATTTGGCAGTAAATTTGCATTGAAACTATCAAAACTTGAGTAAATTTGCATTAAACTATTTATAGTAAGTTGATGAATTCTATTGTGGACCACTTTGATAAGTGGTTCATGGGTGTGGATTGATACTTGAAAATCGTTCAAAATTCCATTAATGAACGACGTCGTTTTTTGAAAGTAGAAATTTACACTCTTCATTACCATTGTGGTTGAGAAGGTTACATTTTGTCAACCGTTGTTAGAATTTAGAGTAATTTTTAAGACAATTCACCGTAAAATCCACTCCGAAATTGGTTGTTTGTAAATGACACACCTCCTATGGATTTTTAGTCAATAGTTAAGAGACCAAACTTTTATCTCCTAAAATAAGATTTTTGAAATCCTGAGTTTAAATTCTGGCTTTTCTATATTAATTATAATGTCTCTATCAACTGAGTTGTGCAGGGCCAATGACACATCTTCCATTATTACATTAATAGAAGTTAATGCAAGACCAGAGAGTTGTGTGTTGTTTAAGCATAGATAATTTAAGTAGAAGGGAATGCAAGATCCAACAAGTTTTTAGACCTAAAACAAAATTAGGAGTGAAATCATTTTAAAGCCAATGACATAAATCCAACAAGTTTTTAGACCTATAAATACTAACAGTACTGGTAAATAAGATTTCTGTCGGTGAACCTAAAACAAGATTGATTAAAAATGGATCTATTTCTAAATGTGCACATAGCACATCCACATATAATCTATTAAAAAAAAAAATATTCATGAAATTGATTATGATGATATAAATATCTATATTAATTGTACCATGTGATTATGAACCATCAATAACCTACTTGCTCTATGTATATGAATATAGTACTAGTACGGAGGAATATGGCCCTAGTACTTTCATAATTTATTTACTACTGCACTTTACTTGATGTTAAATAAATCATTGAATCTAAATAAGGAAAATGTTTAAATTGAAGGATATATTAAATTATGATTCATATACATTTCACTAACTAAACTAAGGATAGGTGAAACAAATTGAAAGATATTGTTTTATGTGACTATGTCACATAGCAATTTATAGTTGACAAATGGCTTTTTTAGCATCCAATGTGTAAATGCCACTGACAACAAGAACGTTATCTTAGTTTGTTGTTATTCAATATCATTGATGTTGATATTTTTTATCAACAATATTCTACCATACATTTATTTATGTGAATGATTTAATCCAAGACAAGAGAATAATAAATTGGAAATGATTTTCTTATGTAATCTCAGTAATATATTTAATGGATTCTACCATACAACTTTTTTGTCTTTGTATTGTTTTGTTTTTATTTTAAGTTAGCATTTGGACAAAGTGTAAGTATATTCCAAAGCTTTCATAATTATAAATAAAAAATGAAAAATGCTAAATAGGCCCCCGGACACTATTTAAGGATACTAAATATAGTATAATAATCTTTGAATGTATGTAGTCAATGTATTTATAATATTAATAATGTTGTTTTCAAAGTAAAAATTATTTTTTTTGGTTCCTTAACTAGTGCCCCGGGGCCGGGGCACTAATTAGCATCACCCATAAAAAATTACCATATTGATTGAGTGTATTCACGTGTACAAATTCTCCGATTAAGATTGAACGAATAAGATGTTCATATGATTTACATTTTAACTAAATCTACTTTGAAGAATTGATATATAAACTGTTTGATTAACATCAAACGTTTGAGATTGCATAATTGTGTAAATATTTTGTATCCCGACTGCCAGTGAAATTTCCACCAGAGAATGTCAGCTGATGAAAATTTTGAACATTCAATTTTCTCTTGATAATTTTAACCGTATACAATATAAATAAATGAATGGTTGCAGTGGCGTCTCCAGGAACTTGGAGCAGGAGGTTCAGACTATTTTACTTTAAGAAAAATTTTGCTTCAAAATATTTTTTATATTCTAATTAGCAATTGTTTTTCTAAATGGGAAAATTTTATTGAAAACGGCTTAAAATTAATAAATAGTTTAAAAAAAATAGAAAATATTTTAAAAAAGATTATCCTAAGGTTAAATTCATCCAAAAAAAAATTATACCAAAATTAATAGTCGGGTTAGTATCTTACAAAAAAGTGTTAGCTAGTTAACCAAGCAAATCAGAATCGGATCGATTATTGAACGGATGTACATACCGGTTCAAGGTTCAGTAGGTCGGACCGGAGGTCAACAGATCAAACTGTTTTTAATTAAATATATATATATATATATATATATATATATATATTTTTAATATTTTTAAATACTATATAAAATAATAATAAATAAAATTAGATAATATTTATAATTTCATACTATATAAACATAAAACATCATAAGTCAATACATAAAAATTAGACTCGATAAGAATTGGTTCGATTAGAAACTAGATTTGAGTTTGACATAAACTCTTTTTTCAGCTCGAGTTCGACTCGTTTATAGTTTGCGAGCAGTTCGGTTCAGCTCATTAGGTTCAATTAATTTTCAACTTGAAATTAAAATCAAGAATTCGATATGAATTTTTTTTCCATTATATTTATTCTCCATTTTAAATTATATAAATTTTAAATTATTTTTGAAGTGTTATTTAAAAATATATTTTTAAGTGTTATATATATAATCATGTCAGCTTGTGAACCAAACAAGTCGAACTATATATAGTTCAAGCGCGGTTCATTTAATTAACGAACTTAATATTTAGCTTAAGTTCGACTCATTTGGTTCATGTACCAAGTTCAAAACCAAACAAGCCGAACTATATATAGCTCAAGTTCAACTCGTTTAATTAACTAACTTAATATTTAGCTTAAGTTCGACTCATTTGGTTCATGTACCAAGTTCAAAACCAAACAAACCGAACTATATATAGCTCAAGTTCAACTCGTTTAATTAACTAACCTAATATTTAGTTTAAGTTTGACTCATTTAGTTCATGTACCAAGTTCAAAACCAAACAAGTCGAACAATATATAGATCAAGTTCAACTCGTTTAATTAACTAACTTAATATTTAGCTTAAGTTCGACTCATTTGGTTCATGAACCAAATTCAAAACCAAACAAGCTGAACTATATATAGCTCAAGTTCAACTCATTTAATTAACGAACTTAATATTTAGCTTAAGTTTCACTCATTTAGTTCATGAACCAAGTTCAAAATCAAACAAACCGAACTATATATAGCTCAAGTTCAGCTCATTTAATTAACGAACTTAATATTTACCTGAAGTTCGACTCATTTAGTTCATGAACTAAGTTAAACGAATTAATTGTCGAACTGATCTCGAACTTTATTCGAGTGCTTCGGTTAATTGCCAACCAAAATAAAGAGAGAATAAAATTTGAAAATGAGTAAATAAAAATTGGTTTGAGTTTATTTGGATCAGTGGTTCAATATAAAAATATGAGGGGGTTCAATATATAAATTATATACAAATATATGTGTATTTGTTTAAGTCCAGAGGGTTTGGTTGAACCCCTCAGTTGTATGTGGCGACGCGAATGGTTGAGATTTCACGGTTAAAATTTTTCACGAGAGAGAAACCAATGGCCAAAAATTACTCCAAGTAAGAGTGTACCAACAATTTTCAGCAATGGAATGGTCCCAACAACTAAAGTGTGTCAGTTTGCTTGTCAGATTAAATCATAACTGACCTCTATTTATTCCTTTCCAATTCCCTTTCCATTTCCACAAACAACTCATTTCAAGGTTCAATTTTCTTTCTAACTAAAACTCTTCTTCTCTTTTACTATTTCCTTTCTTTTCTTTTTTCTGTTTTCTTTCACTTGTATTAACTTCTCTATGCTTCACTTATGTAGGAAAAATGTCTCTTCTTGTATTTCTTCTGGGAATTTTCTACTTGGTTTCAAATGTAAATGGCTATGGTCGTCATGCAAGTTGGATTAATGCTCATGCTACTTTCTACGGCGGAAGTGATGCTTCCGGAACAATGGGTATGTATGTATGCTTGCATAAATGTAACAGACATCCAAACTATGTTAACTTAAATCTCAACGGATTTGGATTTGCTGAAGTCACAATTCACGCATTCACTCGGTTAGCATATTAGTAGTTGTTCGAACAAGATTGAACAATGCAAAAAAGTAAACAAAAATTGATTTTGTTTTTAAAATTGTGAGCATACCGCATTGAAATATATCTCTCAATGCAACAACTATGACCGTTGTTCTGACCGAATGAATGTGTGAAATTTGTGACTACGATAAATTAAAATTTCATCTGAACTATGTTGACACCTCATAAACCAACCATTAAATATTATTGAAAATGCTTGCAGCATAAATGTAACTAAGCTTTATGTTAGTCATAATTTTGCTATAAGGTTTTTCATTTGCTTAATAACATTTTTATAGGTGGGGCTTGTGGATATGGAAACCTTTATAGCCAAGGTTATGGAACTAATACAGCAGCTTTAAGCACTGCACTATTCAACAATGGATTGAGTTGTGGAGCATGTTATGAAATTAAATGTGTGAATGATCCACAATGGTGTATACCTGGATCCATTATAGTTACTGCCACTAATTTTTGTCCACCTGGTGGTTGGTGTGACCCTCCTAATCACCATTTTGATCTTTCTCAACCTATTTTTCAACATATTGCTCAATATAGGGCAGGGATTGTACCTGTTGCTTACAGAAGGTAACTTCACATTTTCATTTTCTCTATACTATTTTAGTGTACATTGTATGTTTGTATAACAAACAAGTTTTTGAATAAATTTTGTTTTCTTTGTAAAATTAATCAGTTAAAATTTAGTGATTGATGTTCCGATGTCTTTTATCTGTAAGGAAATTTCGTTTAAATTTTTGTGTAACTTTTTCAACGTAATGCAAAAGTTACTTTAGGATTTCTAATCAAAACGTGGTTTGAAGATTAAGTCAATTTTTGCAGGTGACCCCGAATAAATTTGGTTTTGTAAAATTAATTTGGTTAACTTAAAACTTAATTTGGTGTGAAATGATTGGTGTTTGGATGTCTTTTGTGTAAAAATAAGTTTCGCGTAAATTTTTTCACCTAACGCAAAAGTTACTTAACAACATTTCTAGTCAAAACGAGGTTAAAAGAAAAAAAATTAATTTTGACTGATAGACGCGATAAATTCTTATATTTTTATCGTAAAATCAAGCACACACTTACTATAGTCTATATTCTTGAAATTGATAATTTTATTTTTGTTCTTGGATTTTGAAGGGTAAGATGCAGGAGAAGAGGTGGAATAAGATTCACCATCAATGGTCATTCTTACTTTAATTTAGTACTTGTGACTAATGTTGGAGGTGCTGGTGATGTACATTCTGTGGCCATCAAAGGTTCAAGAACTAGATGGCAAGCCATGTCAAGGAATTGGGGGCAAAATTGGCAAAGCAACTCTTACCTAAATGGACAAAGTCTTTCCTTTGTTGTTACCACAAGTAATGGTCATAGTATTGTCTCATTCAATGCTGCTCCAGCTAGTTGGTCTTTTGGTCAAACCTACACAGGAAGACAGTTCAACTATTAAGTAACATATCAATTAATTAAAAATATTTTCAACATTGTTTAGTAATTAATAGTAAAATAGTATAGTAATTGTGTGACGTGTTTATTGATCTTGGTCGTATAATCTCAAATCAGCGGCGAAGATTATTTTAAGAGTGGTTTAATAAAGATGTAATGTGAGGTGACTGGTTTTAGATAGTCGGAATCTGTAATCGTGTGATTTTCTAAATCTAGGAAATCCGAGTCTCGGTGTGTGAGATTAGAAAAAGGACCAAGTTTTAGTTGAGTAGTGTAAATGGATTTATTAGTGTTGGGCTACATAGAATATGGTTAAGCCCATTTTATTTATATTTATTTTGATTTTTGTATTTTTATATATGGCAAGCATTTGCAGATGATGTGCTGGCTTTATTTATGCTGTGCCTCATACTTGCCATGTTGAGAAAGATTAATGTTAAAGAGATTGTTGAATGTGCCTTTGTACTTTAATTATTAGTGAATCAATGTGAAAGATCATGCTTCAATTGTGTGATAACTTCACTTGCAAACTTTATCATTTTGAATTGATGTAATCTAAGACATTTGAGATCTTACTGTGTATATTTTAAGATATTTTTACGGTTTCGTCCAATTTTACCTATTATTCTCGGTCTCTCAGTGAGGACGGTTTCAAAAAGATTCGAACTCAAGTTCTCCTTGAGGCAGTTGTATAGAAGCGTGCGTGGAGTGAAAAATAACCCCGTTATTCTACTGTCTTCGTTTATCAATATTATATTATGACAACGCCGTTATTATATGGTACTGTTCTCTACACAAATATTGAATCTGAAATCACCATTAGAAGTTCCTTCTTGAATTTCATGAAAGATGAAAATTTTGGCTTAAACTTGAACTAAACCATGGGAAGATTCCAAGTTCTCACACTGATACAGAGATATACATTCAGAATCAACATAAGAGGCAAATCTAAAAGTGGTAGAATAAAAGGAAATGGACATACAAGAAATGATCAGCAAAATAAATATATATTGCAACAAATAAAATTATTTAGAAAAAATTTGTCATCTAAATAACAATAAGATGACAGTTCAAAATTCAGAATGAAATAAAGACTATATATTGCCTAAATAACATTTGAAGTATTTCTACTAATACAAAAAAGGCAACAAAATTTGGTCAGAAAAAATTGATTATACAACAATTTCAAAACACAAAATTTAAATTTCATTATCGCTCAACTTGAAAAAGCAAGTTCCTCAGCGGCATCCTCCTTCCCCGTCAATGAATTTTATTTCGAATACTACTCGTAAATTATTGTCAGTCCTTTTGTAACTATGTTTTCAAGTTTGAAGAATAGAAGCTTCCCGAATTTCCTGCTCTGTTAGTAGCTTAGTAGTATGAACATATTCAGAAACAGAATCAATGTTTATCGACTCCAAGCTAACAGGATTCACAGAAAACTCGTCTCCAACCGCCTTTATAGTTCTCTCTATAAAATCTGATCTTGGCATATGCTCCTTCATTCGACATATAAAATCCATGTGATCTCTTGTCTGCACCGTAGCAATAAAATGTGAGTATCAATCGATAAACAAATGAAGCAAAAATCTTAACACTATTTGAGTTTGATGATGATGTCTGCAGACAATAACCAACTACTAGATTGTACACGAATACCGGAATACGCAAGATAAGGAGCATAAATTATTATAGAATTAACAACCTGATTTTAGAGAAAAGAAAGATCTCAATATAAACTTACTAATCGATACTTAGGAGCCTTTGCAGGTAACTTGAGATAAGACATATTCTTGACTTCATAATCCCATAGAAAAGACGTGTGGTGTATCCAACGGTTCTTGGTTATAGATTGAGCATTTCCACCGAACTTGCGATCACCAAAAGCATAATCTTTGAGCACAAAGCGGGAAAAAAAAGAATTGGATAAAAAATTCATTATAGAAATCATGACACATATTGAATTTTAAACAAAGACTTCAAATGAACCATTGAATTAAACACAACTCTGCACTATAAATTTCATCTGTTCATTTAGCACAAAAAAAAATGAAGGGCCTAGAAACAGTTAAAAAAATCTTGATACAGGACTAAATTAATATACCATTTTCACGGAGATGGAAATCGGCAATCCCTTCAAAAACTTTACTATACAATAGACCACTCCACGACATAATGGGACGGGGAAAGGGTTGAACATTTGGAACAGCGTCTTTATTGCATATTAGCGTAACAAATATAGTGCCATTGTCAACAACAACAGTTCCTCCTCCAGTAAACCTTCTGATGATAGGTATATGATCTCGCAACACAGACTTGGCTTCAACAAGTTCGGAAAGTTTCCTATGTAAAATATTCCACATTGACATTAGGTCCTTCTTCCCATGTTTAGAGGGAGGGAATGAAGAAGGCATATACACTAGCATAGCTTACTTGTAAGACTATTTCATAGAGCTGATGAAAACAACTTTTTACATGTCCATAAGCTGTTTTGAGCAGCATATTTCCATAAGTTCTCTAAGATGGCTTATGAAAATAGTTTGACTTTATTTCATCTTTTGTTATAGAAATAGCTTATACATAGACCCTGAATGGATGAACAACTTAATTAAGAGCTTATAGCATAAATACTTATCATATAAATGTTTATCTCTAAGCTATTTCAATAACAAAAAATTAAATATATTCAAATTGTTCTCATAAGTTGAAAACAATTTAAGAACATGTCATAAACTATTTCCATAATCTTCTCTCAAACAGTCTGCAAGTGTTTATTTAATAAGGGCCCGTTTGAATTAGCATATTTTTGAGCTTATGCAAATAAATAAGGTTTTTTGTTATTTATTAATTCTCAATAATGAAAACTGTATTTTTATAAGCTATTTTTTCATAAACTATCTTGACAACCTTATAATAATACATAAAAACTTATTTATTTGCATAAACTGTTTTATATAAGCTAATCCAAACGGGCCGTAAGTACTTAAACTCAAGTAAGCTAATCAAAACAAGCCTATAAACTCTTAAAAGATTAGTTATTTATCCAAACAGAACCTAAAAAGAAAATTATGATTCTAAAGCAGAAAGATTTATAAACAAGTACTCACCCAGACAAACCCATAACAATGGCAGGATAATTAGTTCCATCATTAATAAGACACCAATTATCGGAACTTGTTCGAAGTAACCTTTCTTCTAAATGCAATTGCTCCAAAATAGACATTCCTTTTAACCTAACAACTTTCATCAATGGAACTATTCCTTCTCTTACTTTCCCCAACACACTCATTACTATTGCAATGGCCGCAAATCGCGCTATAAGAGATGGGAAGGAAAATCACCTTCTGACGGCGGCCGACGACCAAGTCCGGCGGCTTTGATTTCCGGTCAGTTCAGTTCACGCCGGTGACTGCTGCTGAGTTTCGTTGTTGTGTGTTATTTTTTGGTCAAAAAAATAAATAGAAATTCCTTTCGATTCTTGTGTACCATCAGATCAATCTGAAGCTTCTACGTGTGCCACGTGTTTTACTTTAAAAAAAAAACAATTAAAGCCGGCGGATTTTACTGTGGGACGGGCAGCTCTCAAAGCTACTTTATGCAAAACGACAAAATATGAGAAAACGTGTTCTGAGAATCAACACGTTTTTATACCATTTGCATTCGACACTTTTGATTTTTTAGCACCTGAGGCCGTAAATCTTTTGAAAAGAATTCAAAAGGTCATGCAAATGTTGTGTCGCCTATGAATGTAGTTTTTCAAAGATTAGGTTTTGCTATTCAAAAAGGTTTAGCGGCGCAGCTTGTTGTCCGTCTACATTTTATTCATGTGTAATTATTTAACAATATACTATTATATATATATATATATATATATATATATATATATATATATATCAATATATGTATGAGTCAAAACAATGGTGCTACAAAAAAAAAAATTTAAAGGAAAAAAGGAACACGCGAACACACACAGTTTGAATAGCTATGACAGTGGCTTTTTATTCAAGGTGTCTCCCATCACTTGAGGATCTTTTACACCTCTTGAAATTGTCTGCCGATGCTAAATATCTAAACTTTGGCAAAACTATCCATACTCAGTTGCTCATTCGCAACCAATCTTCAAACCACCACTCTCACATTGTTCAAATTAACTCATTAATCAATCTCTATGTTAAATGTTCCAAAATCCGTTTTGCACGTTACTTGTTTGACGAAATGCCTATTAGAAACGTTGTTTCTTATAATGCTTTAATGGGTGGTTATTTACATAGTGGTGAGCACTTGGAAGTTATTTCTCTTTTCAAGAAAATGGTTTCGTCGTTTCAAAATGATGTTTTACCGAATGAGTATGTGCTTACCACTGTTCTTTCTGCTTGTGCTCATCGTGGGAGAGTTTTTGAAGGGATGCAGTGTCATGGGTATTTGTTTAAATTTGGATTGGTTTTTCATCAATATGTGAAAAGTGCTCTTGTTCATATGTACTCAAAGTGTTTTCATGTTGATTTAGCATTGCAGGTTTTGGATTGTGAGCATGGTAGTAATAATGATGCATTTTGTTTTAACTCTGTGTTGAATGCGCTTGTGGAGTCTCGGCGTTGGGCTGAGGCCGTGGATGTTTTGGGGAGAATGGTGGATGAGTGTGTGGTTTGGGATAGTGTTACGTATGTTAGTGTCATGGGACTTTGTGGTCAAATTAGAGATTTGCGACTGGGTTTGCAAGTTCATCCGCAGTTATTGAAAGGTGGTTTGATGTTTGATGTATTTGTTGGTAGCATGCTGGTAGACATGTATGGAAAATGTGGCGATGTTATGAATGCGAGGAAAGTTTTTGACGGTTTACAAAATCGGAATGTGGTGGTGTGGACATCCCTCATGACCGCTTACTTGCAGAATGGTGATTTTGAGGAGACATTGAATCTTCTTACATGTATGGATCAAGAAGGTACTATGGCCAACGAGTTCACTTTTGCGGTTTTACTTAATGCTTGTGCAGGTATAGCAACACTCAAACATGGCGATATATTGCATGCTAGGGTTGAGAAGTTAGGTTTTAAGAATCGTGTCATTGTCGGAAACGGTTTGATAAATATGTATTCCAAGAGTGGCAGCATTGATTCGTCATATAATGTGTTCTTTGATATGATGCATCGAGATATTATCACTTGGAATGCTATGATATGTGGGTATTCTCAACATGGACTTGGTAAACAAGCTTTGCTAGTGTTTCAAGACATGGTGTCTACTGGAGAGTGTCCAAACCATGTAACCTTTGTTGGTGTTCTATCCGCTTGTGCTCATTTGGCTCTTGTAAAAGAAGGATTTTACTATTTGAATCAACTAATGAAACATTTTAAGGTCGAGCCAGGATTGGAGCACTACACCTGTGTGGTCGCAGTTTTGTGCCAAGCCGGTCTGCTTGAAGAGGCTGAGAATTTCATGAAGACAACACAAGTGAAGTGGGATGTTGTTGCCTGGCGAGTATTGCTTAATGCATGTAATGTTCATCGAAATTATAGCTTGGGGAAACGAATTGCAGAAACTATCTTACAGATGGACCCTCGTGATGTGGGGACATATACATTGCTATCAAATATGTATGCAAAGGCACGCAGCTGGGACGGTGTCACAACAATTAGGAAAATGATGAGGGAAAGAAATGTTAAGAAAGAACCTGGAGTAAGTTGGTTGGAGATAAGGAATGTTGTCCACGTCTTTTCTTCAGATGGAAGCAATCATCCAGAGTGTATTCAAATTTACAACAAGGTTCAAATATTACTGGAAATGATTAAGCAATTGGGATATGTGCCGAATATTGAAGCTGTGCTACATGATGTGGAAGATGAACAAAAGGAAAGTTATCTTAATTATCACAGCGAGAAGCTCGCCATAGCATATGGCCTCATGAAAATACCTTCTCCGGCACCCATCCGCGTAATTAAAAACCTTCGGATATGTGATGATTGTCACACTGCTGTAAAACTAATATCAAAGGTCACAAACAGGTTGATAATTGTTAGAGATGCTAGCCGGTTCCATCATTTTCGTGATGGGACTTGTACTTGTTCCGACCACTGGTAGCATTTCAAGGGTCTTGCTGTGATCTGAGATTATTGAAATCAATTCCATTTTATGTGACCTAAAACTAAATTGGTAAGAATCAAAGGATATTTCAAGGGTTTTGTGTTGATTTATTGATCAGAATTTGTGATGTTGGTGATGCAATCAATTGGTAATTGCTGTGATGATTTGTGATCTGAACCTGTTATAGCATGTTTGATAGAATATTTTTTTCATAGAATCTATTAACCTGTTCTAGCATGTCTGATCTGAACCTGGCAATAGGATATTGTTTGATACAATCAAATATTTTGATGTCTCATAGTTCTTCAATACTGATGCATTATTATATCTGCATGCTACATCTGAGTTTGTTTCTTAAGAGGATAATGCAACTCTTAGGAAGCATAACTATAGCATATTCTAAATTTTTGTCGCTTGTTCATATAGAGGTAGAGTTAATTTAAGGTTGATTCCAGCTCATCCAATGCAGATAGGCGTAGAGGTCGATTCGATGTGTGGAGCCACTTCACTCGAGTTCATGGTTCTGAGTAAAGGCTAAATGCAATTTACTGTGGCTCTGTCATTAAGTGTAATGATGAGACAAGTGCAATGAGTGCTCATCTAGGCAGATGCACAAAAAATAATAAGAGAAACAAACAAATGCAAAGAGCCACTAGAGAAGGACAAGTAGGCTATTCGCCGAGATATTCTATATTTCTTCTGAAATCATTTGTGTGCGAATATTCCATTTTGTTTTGTGGAGAATGAAGAGTTTTTGAAGTCATTGACCACATTGTAGCCCCGATTTTGCTATCCGATCACGATTACATTGAGGCGTGATATTTGGGCACTCTACATTGACGAAAAAGTGAAGTTGAAAATGCTATTGAAAAATTGTGGGTGAGTTTGTCTTACTGCAAACATGTGGACTTCGGTTGAGGTAAATTCTTCTTTCTCAAATTAAGGTCATGCGCTATCAAGTTTATCGTACTACAGACACTTGGATTGTGGTGCTGGAATATAATATTCCAGGGAGCTCTGAAATGGGTTGCCATAATATTTTCCAAGCTTCAAAACATATAAATTGAGATTAAGGTTTGTAAAATTGTCTTGTGCAAGTTGAGTTTTTACAAGAAAATATAGACAATTTTTGTTTCCTTTCTTCAGAGTTCAGAGTGTAGCTTTGTTTCTTCTGATATCAAATTGGATCTGCTACATGTTTTATGATGCTTATCTTTTTTTTATGAAATAAATTTATTTGTTTCATTTTGATTGGATTATTAATCAAATCTAGAAGTTGCTAGGTCTCTTTCTTATGACTTTTTAAGGCAATCATAAAATTCATACCTGTCTTATTCTTATGAATTCAATTAAGGAAGACGACGAGGATTGATAGGGATTGGAAAGAGCTATGGCAGATACGAGCTCCACCAAAAACGAAACATTTAATTTGGTGGATTTGTCAGGACTGCATACCAACAAGAATGCAGCTGCGGCAGCACCATGTTCAATGGCCAGCACCTTGTGAATTATGCAGTGGGGCTGTTGAGGATACTTGGCACGTGTTATTTGAATGCGAGGAAAGTAAAAACTGTTGGATGGCAGCAGGGTTACAAAGTACAAACTGTCATAGCAGCTTGGTTACAAGAATATGATAATCCAAGAGATGTAATTTTTGATATATGCAGCAAGGAATCAAAGGAAATAGCAGGGAGAATAGCTATGATGATTTAGTTGATATGGAATAATAGAAACCAATGGCTATGGAATCATGAGAAGAGAGATGCAACACAATTGGGTGTACAAGCTTTCCATATGTGGGATGAATGGTGTAAAGCACAAGGTAATAGTAACAGATCGGCAAACCAAGAACAGATAACTTACCTCTGAGACAAGGACAGACAAGGATAGCTAAAATGCAACGTTGATGCCAGATTCAATAACAACGGAAGAATCACAAGCGGTGGATTCGAGACGCTGCTGGGCAGTACATACGCGCAGGAACACATTGGGTCACAGGTACTAATTCAATTATTGAAGCAGAAGCATTGGCTCTTTTGGAGCCAATGAAGGAAGCTTGCACAATGAATTTGGAGCATGTTATTTTCGAAACTGATGCACAGGTTGTATTTAAAGCCATACATGCCAATCATGCTGGAACATCATACTTTAGTTTGCTTATTAATAGGATTGAGAATTTGTTGTTTTTAAATTCCAAGTTTGAGGTAAAGTTTGTAAAACGTCAAGCGAATTTGGTTGCGCATAAGTTAGCTAAAGCAGTCAATTCATGTCTTTAATTCGATTCCTCCTTGTATTATGCACCAGTTGATAAATGAATTGAGTTAAGTTTGTGTTTGTCAAAAAAAAAAAATTATATCATTTGGTTACTAATTCATACTAAAGTAGTAGTTTTTTGTTGTTTGATTCTGGTATTGATGATAACATTATGTTGAAGAAATTAAATAAAAGAACATGTCAAAATAAATTCATATATTATATAAATCCTTTGAAAAAAGGAACAAAACAAATCAACATAATCTGTTTTCCATAATTCTTACAAATTCATTGAAATCAATTCTTCCATCTTGATTTTCATCAAATTTCTTGATCATCTTCTGACAATTCTCAACTTCTGAACCTTCCTTCAATCCCAAAATACACATAACTCTCTGCAACTCTTTTGCATCAATAAATCCATCTTTGTTCTCATCAAAAATATCAAAAGCCATTTTCACTTCCTCCAAACTTGGCTCATTCTCATCAAACAGTTCAGAAAGCTCCTTTGATCCATATTTTTCTTCAAGTTCATCACTTTCTGAGCTGCAAAAAATTCCCATATTTTCCATCACCATTTTCACTTCATCCCTCTTAATCTCTCCACTTTCTCTGCTAACATTTGATTCATTTTCTAATATCTTCTCTACCTTTACATCGGAGTCACCGGAAAAAAGTTGGCAGAGAAGGAAAAACCGAAAACTCGAGACTAACTTCTGTATTCTGATGAAGAATGTTGAATATATTAAAAAATCCATCAAACCAAACAAGGTTGAACTTGAAGTTGAGTTGCTTTCATCATTCTGTGATCTTTCCTCCTCTGCAACAAAATATACAAGTTGGCCAAAAACCATATTTATGTTTGCAAATATACTAAAAATTCAAAATATATGTAGAATTTTATGATCCTTTGTACAAGCTTCAAATTTAGTTAAGTTGTTATTTAAGCTATGAAGAAGAGAAAAATGTTATTGTGGTTTGAAAGGGTGGCTAAGGGTTGGTTATATAGTTAAGAAAAAAAAGAGAGAGGACAATTTAGATTTGTGAAGGAAGGTGCATGACAAGTTCATATTTTTAGAGACGGTGGAAAGAAAATGATGGCTATAATAATAAAAGTATGGTAGGTTATTGCTTGACAATATCAAAGGAAAGTTCTTGTTTTATAAATTCCAGCATATATGGAATTTCTTTTTTGTTGTTCTGTGGTCATGGTCATATGTTGGCCTGCATTTTCTTGTCTGTTTCTGCTTTGATTTTGTCTTAAATATTTTTTTTTTTATGTGTATGGCTTTTTCCTATGAAAATTAATTGATATACAAGTTTTTGAGTAAGTTTCCAAGAAGTTGTGTATGCAATTTGTGAGTCATATTTCCACTTACTCATTGACTTTCTCCCATATTAATTACTAACGTATATAAGGTCACGATCTCATGACACCGATTATAGTTTTTAGCTTTTATCTTATAACCTAAAAGTTTTGTTTTGTAACGGTTTTTTAAAAAGAACTTATAACTTATTTTACTAACTTATAGCTTATTTTTCAAACGCTATTTCAAGTAGTTTATGAGCTTATAGCTTATAACTTATTATTTTTTCTTTCAATTTTATTCCTATCATCTTACTTGAAAAAAATTAAATATTAATTAAACATATCATTTTTAAGTCATTTCATACTTATAAGCTAGTCCAACTAGGGGTGTGCAAAAAATCTGGTTAACCATAACCAAAATACTAACCAAACCAAATCCAATTTTAATAACCAAATCCATTTTATAAGAAAACCACACCAATCCAATAAAAAAAACCAATTGTAAACCATATCCATTTTTTTATAATTGGTTTGTAAACCATATCCATTTATTCGATATTTCAGATAAATACAATTCCGAAAAAACTTTCAATATTTTATTCGAAAAAAAGTTCTCGATTTTCAGCGGGAATTTTTTCTTCAGATTTTCCCGGAAAAAAAGTTCCCGATTTTTCCGGAAAAAAGTTTCCGGTTTTCCCGGAAAAAAAGTTTCCGGTTTTTTCCGGAAAAAAAGTTCTCGATTTTTCTGGAAACAAGTTCTCGATTTTTTGCCGGGAAAAAAGTTCCCGATTTTTCCGGAAAAAAGTTTCCGGTTTTTCCGGAAAAAAAGTTTCCGATTTTTCCGGAAACAAGTTCTCGATTTTTTGCCGGGAAAAAAAGTTCCCGATTTTTCCGGAAAAAAAGTTTCCAATTTTTTCCGGAAAAAATGTTCTCGATTTTTCCGGAAACAAGTTCTCGATTTATTGCCGGGAAAAAAAGTTTCTGATTTTTCCGGAAAAAAGTTTCCGGTTTTTCCGGAATAAAAGTTTCCGATTTTTTCCGGAAAAAAGTTCTCGATTTTTCCGGAAAAAAGTTTCCGGTTTTTCCGGAAAAAAAGTTTCGGATTTTTTCCGTGATAATTTCTAATATTTTTTCGGAAAAAAGTTCTAATTCTTGATTTTTTAGGAAAAAAATTGGTTCAATTGAATAATCCAATTTTTATTACTAACCGGTTATGAATTGGTTTCAAACCGGTTATGAACCATATCCAAATTGATTTTATAAAATAACCGGTTTGTCATTGAAATGGTTTTGGTTATAAACCATATCCTAATTTATGGTTTGGTGTGGTGTGGTTTCAAACCATTGCACACCCCTAAGTCCAACCACTAATTTTACCAAACACTACAAATTCAATCAGCTAGCTTATTCGCTATAAGCTAAAAGCTAGCTTATAAACTATCCGCTATAAGCTCATTCGCTATAAGCTAGCTTAATATAATGATTTAAAAATTCGCTATAAGACAAAGAGAGTTGAAACAGAGCCTTAATATAATGATTTCTTGAAAAATAAAATTAAATAATATCAATAATAATAATAATAATAATTTTCTCTAAGTTTTTCTTTACAAAAGAGAGTTGAAGGTCTATATTCTCTAAATTTTTTATTATAAGTGTCTGATTTAAGTTTATTGTCGTTCTTAATAAGATGATTAGTTATAGACTTCAATTAAAAATTAATATTATTTGCTAAAAACACCCTTCTTGACGATAGTCAAAATATTATACTTTTTTGTATAACTCTCGGACTTTTATGGGAATGAGCCCAAAAGTTCAAGTTCGACCACAAGGTAGAAAAAATTTGGCCAAAAATTGTTTCCATTAAAAATTAAGTTTAAATTTTCTCAAATGATTCGTCCTATGAAAAACTTATTAACCACGTAAACTTAATATTTTGATTGTTGTTAGTGGAATCCTTGAACAAATTGAAATACAATAGGAAAAAGTATATATTAATGGGGAAAATATATTAATGTTTTATTGTTATTCTAAAGTAAGGTTTATTTGAGATATAAATATTACAAATAAGACATTTATATAAGACAAAGAGAGTCGTAACAAATATTTCTAATAATTTGAAATAGTCTTTTCATTCATGGATTTTTAAAAGGACTTATATTTAAAGATAGAGACGAGAAAAATAGCATACTTTAATCTTTAGTATTCTTCAGTTTTCAGAAATTGAGACTATAATATTAATATGAAATTCGTTCATAATAAACTGATCAAATAGTATTTTATAATTTTAATTAAAATTCTTTCAAACAATTAGTCGTTAATTCAAATTCATTAACCAAATATAGGGATATTGTACTACTAAAAACATAGGGTTAATGTAATCAAGTTTTAAAGGTCAATGCAATGCATAAACGTCATTTTCATGGTAGAAATTTCCTACCATATATAGTATACTAGTACTATTTAGCGGCAAGGATTAGTATTTTCTATGAAGCTGATGTGTTTACACTTTTCTTTTGAAAGTTAAGAAACAATATGTGAAGACCTGAAAAGCCTATGTCACCGTTTTACAAGTCGTAGGAATGGTTTTGTCCTCTTTCAACAAAAATTAAATAAAAAAATTTAGTCTATGATTTTTATTTTTGACAATATGGTTTTATTCTTGCTAGGAATAGACTTTGCTTCCAATGTACCGTGACCAAGGCTATGAGAGTTTAGTGTATTACTAGTAACGATTGAAGCACTTTTTAGATGTGATCTTTTGGAAAACTCCTAAAAAATGTGCTAATTTGAAGACAAAATAACACTAAAAAAAGATTAGCGTTGATTTGTAGGATCTATCAGCAATACTTAACGTAATTTATGAAATTACATCGGGGGCTCAAATGGCCAACTTACTCGAATAAAGGGTACCACATTATGATTGTGTTAATTATGTCTTTGTCCAAATTATCAAAGAATCAACTCAATCAAGTAGATGTCCTAAGAATATGTCAATCTACAATCTATTAAGCATGAAAATGGTAACGGTGAAATGTTTAAGAAATACTTATGACAATCTAAATTTATTATAGGTCAAGGCCAAATGCATGCCGCAGTGTTTTAAGTTTAACGTTTGTAAATTGATTATACCGTTATCTTTTTATGATTCTCCGTTACAAAAATGTTTATGTTATCGTTTTTTTTTTTTGACAAGATGTTTATGTTATCGTCAAGGTTTTAAAAAACGGTCGCGGTCGCGTCTCGGTTACGTAAAGGTTTTCGCGATTTCGGTCGGTACATGTGTTACGACACTAAATGCGGTCGTCGCGGTGTGAATTAATCACAATTTGTTCTTTAATATAAAAAACGGTGATAACGGTAACGGTATCGGCACCTACCAAAACTGTTTTGTCGCGGCCGTTTTCGCGGTCGCGGACCTTTATTTAAAACCTTGTTTATCGTTATCCATCAACAACTATTGCTATTGACATTATTTGATTATTTGGATCACTATTAACAACTGCTAAAATCGTACAATCATAATAACTCTTTAAAAAACATCTTCAAACAAAATGAGAATGGTCTTCATGTTTAAAAAACTTCGTTTACAACTTTTTTGACATATAGATATCTCTCTGTTAACATCCATAAAAACATTTTTGTAACAACCATGTAAGCATACAATATCGTGTCACTAATAAGACTCTGTTTGGGAAGACAAATAAGTTAGCTTATAAGTTAAAAACTCTATTTGATAATAGTTTTTAAAAAAGAGCTTATAACTTATTTTACAAGCTTACAGCTTATTTTTCAAACGTTATTTCAAGTAACTTATGAGCTTATAGCTTAACATCTTTTCTTCCAATTTTACCCATATCATCTTACTTGAAAAAAAATTAATATTAATTAAACATATCTTTTTTATATCATTTCATAGTTATAAGCTAGTTCAACCGCTGATTTTATCAAACACTACAAATTCAATCAGCTAACTTATTCGCTAGAAGCTAGCTTATAAATTATCCACTATAAGCTAGCTTATCAGCTATCTACTACTTTTTATCAAAGACTTTTTAGGGTTGATTAACTTTTAAACATAGCTAAGTTAACTTGTCGTTATATAAATATATTACATCTTAAAATCAACAATACTATTTGATCTCGTTAAAAAAATACTATTCGATCAAAGAAAAATTCAACAAGATTAAGATATCGTTTGATCTGACTTTTTTATGTCTTAAAAGTTATCTAAAAGTTAAAAGTGAAAATAAAAGCTTTTAGAAAAAAGCTAAAGTTGATTGGTAATTGCTGTTTTTTTTTTACTTCAAAAGTCTTTTATCTATGTATTTTATTCATTAAAATTAAATAACTTTTTTTCTATCAAGAGTTTCTTGAAAATCTATTTGGCCCAACTTCTCCTTTTATTTAGTTAAAAAGTGTAAAATAAGTTAGGTCAAACGATACGTTAAATATTATAGAGATTTACTTTAGCCAACCTATATGTTACTCGTGCGCTCTATGTCTTTCTCGTTTTACTCTTCTGCTACTTAAATAGCGAACTTTATAAAAATGAGAAGTTTTTGAAAAATGTTGTCCGCTACTTAAATATCAGAAGTTATAATGGTACATAAGTAGCGGATAAGGATATTTTCATAAAATCGTATAGTGTGCGAGAAAATGAATTGGGTGGAAATAGTGGATCTCAATATTATAATCATATTGTTGCGTTATTAATTGGAAGCCCGAAGTCCTAGATCCAAAAAATACGAAGAGAACTTTTCCCACCCCCCGGTTTGCTTTTCCACCCCCTGTGCTTCCCTTTATGCCCCTGAAAAAAGTTCGGTAAACGCGGGCCGAACTTTTTCTTAATTAAAAACCCCCTGAACTTTTTTTAGTGTAAAATTTACACTAAAAAAAAGTTCTGCTTACGTAAACCGAACTTTTCAAAAAATTCTGTTTGCATAACCCGAATTTTAAGGGGTAAAATTGGATTTTAGGGGGTGAAAAAGAGTTACGGGGGTGGGAAGAGAAATCCTCAAAAATACTCGCAAAAGAGCCCAAAAGTGACCCAAACAGTTTTGTTCAGCTGCCACTAAGTTTTATGAATTTTACTCTTCATGTCTCCAGAATTGCTAATAGACCTCCCAATGTTTTTGAGGTAAGAATAAAGTCTCAATATTGTATCTGAAGTACACAACCATAAGATGGAGCAAAAGTTAAAAAAAGTTCATATTCTTAGTGAATGTTTAAATGTGTAAGAAAAAGAACTTATCTCGTTAAGATGACAAGAAATCTATATAAGTAACTTATGTATTTATTGGTTTAGAGTCAATCAATTAAGTTAGTGATTTTAAAATTTGTGTGAATAATTTTTTTAATAAATAGGAGTATAAGTTTGTTTAATATAAAAAAGTGAGTCCTACATTTCTCCCCCTCCGTGTGTATATTTATTTATGTGTGTCTACTAGAGCAATAACAAAATAAAAGAACAAATCCATTGATAGAGGCAATCTAACTTGCAAGTCAACTATTAATTTATATATATATATATACCATATATTTAGTATTCAGATAATTCGTGGAAGAAAGAGCTAAATGCATGTGTCCGTTAATATTATAAGCAACTCACTATTGATCCATGCACGAAGCTTCATTCAACACCATCTTTGGATCTCACAAATAAACATGATTTTAATAAATAAAATCAAGATATTTAATTCAATATTCATTTTTCTTTTAACCATCAATTTAAATATAAGTGATAAAAATATTTAAATATTAATCTAGTAACTAAATTCATATTGGTGTCTATTATACGTGATTGTGTGATTACTTTGTTACAAAATAACCATATATATTGAATATCATGACTCATGAGTGTTTGATTGAATGAGCAAAAAAATGACAAAAATACATTTATTGTTACATTTCAAAAGCACTAAACAAACCAAATTAGATAACTTGATAGCAATACAATTAACATAACCCAAATTATATGTATCACGCTTTAAGTTGAATGTGATTACACACTCAACTTATTGTTGTAGAGTCTAGAGAACACCGTGAGCATTGGTGAACTAATTAAGATCTAGACTATGAAGTAATTTAAACACCTAAAACCTAGCTTAACGGTTTTAGGTGAAGCTAGCATCAAATATCTCTTTAGAGATTTGATCATTAATTTGTTTTTCTTAACCATTTAATCCCATCAAACTCTTCAACAAGTGATACCACACTTATTTTACAAAGTAATTTTACAAAGTAATGCAAAATTGAAAATTCTAATTAATTTGATGTTACGTTTAAGCTGATGGTTGAGAAGCTGGAGGGATTATTGGTGCTGTGGGAGGGGTTAAAGTATAGCCACTCTTAGGATTGGTATTTGGCTCTGGGTCTGAATAATCCATAATTTCATACACTTCCCTCATTTTCCTATCATGCTCCTAAATAAAAACACCAATTCTTGTTAATTTTGAGCATATATAAAATCCAAAACTAACTAATCTAACAAAAAAATTGTCTTGACCTCAAATAATAATAATAACAAAAAGAGGTAATAATATTTTGAAGTTTGGTCAAAAGATAAATAATATATTTCAGCTATAGTTCGAAATAAAACTAAACAATAAAATGAAGAAAATAAATACTAGCTACCTTATGGATGAAATATTAAAATAACAAACTAACCATGTTAGAATCTCCTTCTTCAACTCTCTCCATCATTGCCACTCTCCCAAAACCTTGAAATTTTGAACAAAATAAAACATCAAACCAACAATAACAAAACTAAAACAAAAGATAGAACGAATAACAAAATGAAACAAATTGAGAGAGAGAGACACATGATTTTACTGCTCCATCCTTAATTATAAGAAAAAGTCAATTCAATTTTTCAGATTTATTAAATAAATTATGTATTTTGTGTATAATATAAATTAGATATATTAGTTATTTAATCAATCTAAAAAATAAACTTTTATTTATAATCAAAGATGAAAAGAATAACTTATAGTCCACAATTGCAATTATAATCGCAATATAAAATAATTTGCAATATTTATTATTGTATTTCAATCGCAACTGCAATTTAAAACGATAAAAGATATTATAGTTACCATAACCAAAGGAGAGAAGGAGAATGGATGAAACAAGGAGAATCATGAGAAAACGTGAGTGACCCATTGTGGTTATATAGAGGATTCTAAGAAATGGGTATGAGAGAAATTGGTGATCTATGTATGAACAAAACAAAAAAGAAGGGAATTTGATTGATGTGTTTAGAAAGAATGAATATATTGGTATATATGTGTGAGAGTGGAGTGAGTGTGTCAGCATGAGATTCTGAAAGAAACATTAATTTTCGGAAACCGACTTTGGCTTCTGCTAAGATCCAGCCAAACATAGGAAAGTGGGAAAGTGATACTTTCGTTGGCATCATATGCACTATACACGTTTTGGCTTTTATAACTAGGTTACCCCTTCCAATTTTTTAAGGTTTTTTAACATTTAAATACATTATATATGTAATATATAAATGATGTTATACTAGCTATTGAATAACATTTTATCAGGGCCGGCCCAATAAATTGTGTGGCCTAAAGCAAACATTAATATGAGGCCTTTTACTTTTAAAAATATAAAATAAAAAATAAATTATATTATTTTTTATATATAAATTTTAGATGATAAAAATATCTATAACTATATATAAATGGATTGAAGATTTTGGTGTAGACTTTTTGATTTTTCCATTTTACCCTTATGCTGGCTGAGAGTATTGAATTCGCGACCTCAGCATCAATAACACATCCGCGCCAACTGAGCTACCTCGAAAATCTTGTTATTTTCGGACATGAGGCCTATATATATCCAACTCCAAATTTTTTTGAGGCCTAATGGGCTTTAAAAAATAATTTTTTTTGGGAGGCCTAAAGCCCTAGCTTGGGTTGCTTTACCCTTGGGCCGACCCTGCATTTTATGGATATAAATCTAATAAAATTTTCGGCTAGATTCAAAGTTTATATTATATAAATTATTCATGTTTGATTTTAAAGATATCTAAAATTATTTGATATAATATTGCAACTTACATAAAATTAAAACTTTATGGTGCACAAAATCAAGCTATATTTTTTCTTTCAGGTGTTGAAGATGATGAGTGTTAATTTAACTTCTAACTGTCATAACTGGTGGTCTAGTCCTTTGTTCTGCTTGGGTCTTGTATGAACTGTTTTTTTGTTAACATTTTGTGACTCTTTGTAAACGTTGGTAGTCTTCCTTTGCACATCTTGTGATAGGGAGGCTGTGTTTTTTATTATATATCTTATTTTGGTTTGTTAAAAAATTAAAAATTTATGCATTTTTATTAAATGTCATTATTCTTAACGGATTTAAAAAATATACAAAATGAGTTTTCAGAATTTTCTTCACCTAAAAAACGAAAAAAATAATATTATCTCCATCACTTAATATAAAATTCACTTAATATCAACAATCTCCAACATATAGCCCTCAACCTCAATAATAAACTTATATGCTACACCCTTGTATTTTCAACTAGTAGGACCAAACACCACCGCATGACAAAACCACAACAGTGACATACTACTTCGTACTTATTAATTGTCCTTGCCCCACCTGCATTTTGCATATCATACATAAATAAATAAAGGTTTTAAATAAAGGTCCGCGACCGCGAAAAATGGCCGCGACAAAACAGTTTTGGCTGGTGCTGATACCGTTACTGTTATCACCATTTTTTATATCAAAGAACAAATTGTGATTAATTCACACTGCGACGACCGCAATTAGTGTCGTAATACCTGTACCGACCGAAATCGCGAAAACCTTTACGTAACCGAAACGCAACCGCGACCGTTTTTTAAAACCTTACATGTTTCCAACAATTCAATTTGCCCATGCATCATCTCCACCCAAAATCGTCTTTCAGTGTATAAAAAATGTACCAATTTATTATATGTTTAGGTGTCAAAATCGTGTTAACTCGAGATATAAATTTTTTTCTACTGTCTATGCTGCCATCATCTCAATTGCTCAATTGCTATCACCAGTTGGATACAGATTAGAAGGGATGGGTGAACAAATGAGACAATACAGAATCCAATTTTGTTAACTTGTTGGTAGATTTGAAAATTGATAAATTATACTTATAAGTTATAATTGTGTTGACAAAGTACTGAAAAGTGAGTTTACTTTAATTTTAAAATTAGGCCCAAATTTAGAAGTTAAGCAACACAACCCTCTTTTACTTAACTATATAGTTTGCTACAAATTAATGAGTATAGTTTTTTTTTGTCGAATAACAACTCAGACTCATATACTATAAATGTAAGAAAGTGATAAATTTGAAGTTTAAATTCGACTTCTTCAATAATATTCCTTAATAGAACACTCCACACTATCCCTTCAATATATAGTTCTTGTTTCGTCCATCTTTCCCCACCTTTTGATCAAATTTCTGAATTGTTGAAGAATAACCATCATTTTTATTTTTTCAGAGATTAATCTCTCAAAATAATTGAGATTCATTTAAATAATTAACATCTCCTAAAACAAGTTTTATATGTACTGGCTAGGAAAATCCACAACCAAATAATTACTCAAATGGTTAAGGGATCCAAATGTGTCACATGTTGTTGGTAAGCTTTTTATCATGTATCATATTTTCTGAAGAAAAAGATTATTTTAGTATTTCAGACAATTTACTTGAAATAATAGTTATTTTGTGGTTTAGTGAGAATAAGAGTTTCAATTTTTGTCAAAGTTTTTCGCCTTCCAATTTGTCCAGCTTCACAAGGAAATGAGTATGTAGCTCACGTTGAAAAAACATATAGGAAACTCACGTTGAAAAATGCTTATAACTCATTGAATGATTGATTAAAATATAGGAAATGAGTATGTAGCTCTATATAATATAGGTAGAGTTTGTGAGGAATTAACGAACTAATTATATGTATGTGAAAATTAGGTGGATGATATGAAAATAAAAGTGAAATATATTTCAAAATTCAAATTTATATTTCTGTAAAAAATATTACTTTTACAAATGAAATACTTTGTGGAGATATAAAAACCCTGGAAGGGGGCTTATAAGAAATTTTGCAAGTGTTCTTTAATATAAGCACTTATTATACAAGTATTTATCAAATAAGTGCTTATGTATAAGCTCATTTTATGATACAAGATTAAATGAAATCAAACTATTTTTTATGTAAACTATAAGTTATAAACTATTAGCACAAGCTACCATAGAGAGCTTTTGAACATGTCGTAAACTATTTTCATAACTTCTTTCAAACAATCTCACTAGTGTTTATACAAGTAGAAAATTTCAAATAAATCAATCCAAAACAATTCAAAAACAAAGAGCAGCAAAAAAATTGTCCTTGGACAAAATATGTATTTTCACCTTAGCTTTGTACATATTATAAGATAAGATTAAGTAAAGGGATATTAAAACATTAATGCTACAACCAACCAATACATAAGTTGCATTCTAAAAGAAAGAAATCAAAACAAGAAGTACAAATTGAACCCCTGATTCTTATTCTTATTTACATAAGAGGTTTTGAAAAACAAACTCACTATGTCATATATAAACTTATATATGTACATGAACTACAAAAACCATCTGAGTGAAAGGTAAGATAGAACAAAAATGCAGGGAGAATCATCTTCTCTTCTTCAGTTGGCATTCAACAAGAACTAGCTTTATAGTTTGTGATTTCTTCATGAAAAAGTTGAACACTAACAAATCAGTTTGGTGCAACACAATTACCGATATATAAGCTAAGTGATTATGAAGTTTCGCGAAAGTTAAGAGACCTAGACAAAGCTGCTGGATTGGCATGCAAGACTGAAGTTGCTTTTACCAAGTGATTTCTCTCATCACACTTTGAAGGGAATGCATTAAAGAGTTTTCCTGAAGAAACTGAGTCGGCGTTGTTATTATTAATCCCAAGTGTTGTCCATAAAGAGCTTTTTTCTAAGTCTCCCGAGTCATCGATCCTCAAAGTTTTTGGAAACCACAAACACTTTTCTTCTCTACTTTCTTTCCTATCATCTTCGCTCGATTTAAGCATGTTGTCATCCCTTGAATGTTTCCCTAATATTGGAGAGTTTGGACTAGAGTTACGGTTTGTACCATTTGGCAAAGACGGTTGTGCTTGCCATGGAAAGTTCCATGCCCCTGGCACAGTACAACCCCAATAAGATGTCCCGGGATAGAATGGCATGGAGAATCCCGGTGAACAAAAAGTCGGTGGTGAGCTCCATTGCACTTGATTCCATGGGAAAGACCAAGGAGTTCCCGAAGGAAAGTAGGCCCCTTGTGGTGAGAAGCTCTGGCCATTTCGTATAGCTTGTTCTTGGGATACAATGGTACTAGCAACTTCTATAGACTTTGTCGATGTAGTCGATGATTTATTTGATTGATCATCACCTTTTTCACCACTTGCATGAGGATTATGAATTCTTAGTACTTCTGGTTTACAAAATCCATTTCTTGCGTAATTTTGCACTGATTCATCAGCAAGTTTCAAAACAGATGTCATTGATCCACGCAAGGGTGTATCGGATCCAAATGTAAGGATCGTACCGTTGCATTTCAATGAAGGGTATATCTGAGAATTTTGGAGTGTTGCTTCAGAGACAGTTATCTGACGATAATGAGAAGAAGTGTTCTTGTTCTTTCTTCTACCGGCACCTACAGGTACATTTCTCATGGTTCCACCGGCAGTCCAGTATCTTTGGCATTTCTTGCAGAAGTGACGGGGTTGGTTGACATTGTAATTATTATAGTAGCAGAACTTTGTGTCCATGCTGCTACATCTAGGACAAGGAATTATTTTGTCGGGTTTTTTGAGGTTCTTATCTTGTGAATTACTTGTCTCGTCTTGTTCTTCTTCTTCTTCTTCTTCTTCTTCTTCTTCTTCTTCTTCTTCTTCTTCTTCGGTTTTTGAAGTTTTCAACGTAGTAGACTCTCTTTCGGTGGACATAGTAACAGATTCTTCTCCAGTCCTAGAGGTTGCATCTGGATTGGTAAATTCTTTCGTCGATTGTGTAGGGACTCCTTCGTTCTTTTCATAAATTTGTTTTTCTCCCAATGTGTCCTGCATTCATCAAAACCACAAATAATTATGTTTCGATTCACTAACACGAATACGGACACCGGACATCATACTAACACTGACACATCTATGTCAGTAATAACTTGTAAAAACAAAAATGATTGAATGTAACCACATATGTCTGTGTTGTGTTAAGTGTCGAACGCTTAACATGTCAAGTGTGAGTGCTACATATATTCATCGACAAACATGTTGATTCAATTTTCCAAAAAAGATTGATTTGAAGCTAGAAATATTACCATTTAACACTTGCTGACTCAAACCAAGGAAAAGGGGTATAATTGAAATGCATTAAAGTGGAAAAAAATGAATGGAATTGAAACGAGATAGCTTATTATTCTTCTTTAGCAAAATCGAATAGGAAGTTGGTTTCTAAAATTATGTTCTTACTGGATTTGGAAAAGGTCATTAAAAACCAAAATTCAAATCAAACATGAAAAAGCATTTCTTTCACAAGCATACTGATTTATTGTCTTAGAGAAAGACTAGAATCAAAAAGAGAACATGAATAATTATTGAAAAGAATAAAATCAAATTATTTTTTTGTTTGAAATAAACAGTGAGTTTAACAAAATCACATAAGTACCATGATTTTGTTACTAAAATCATAGTGACACACCGTAATTCTGCTCACAATCAATAAGCTATCTTCAAATCTGAACAGAGCATACAACAAGAAATGGAAAAACTACAAGCTACTTCCTCAAAACTTCCCTCACAAAGCTTTTCATTATAATCAATTTATTTCATATACAAAATAAGTTATATAATTCAAATACACAATGATTCTTTCAATCCATCATAATAAAACTTGAATCACATATATCAAATAAAAAAAAAAACTTGAATTACAGAGCAGAATTTGGAAATTTGAATTAGAATCATCAATTAACTCCCCCAGATTGAAAACAGCCCTAAATCCCAGATCAAACACTAAAAATTCATTGAAAAGGAAAAGAAATTATAAACAATAGAACAAAACTCAAAACAATTGAATCTTCATTATTAAGTAAAACTAACAGCGATCGGGAGAGGACTGGAATCACTTGATGTCAGAACTGACCCCCGAAACATATTCAACTGGTGGTGAAAAAAAAAAAAACTAACACCAACCCATTAAATATTTTTTTCATTCCAAATAAAGGGTCATAATCAAAATAAAAAATTTATCAATCCCAAAATTCAAAATTCACATATATATATACCTTCTCAATCTCTTGCTCATGTGTATCATCTCTAGTATTATGTGACTCCCTTGAAGAGTTTGTAGAGGAATCATGGTTTTCATCATCAATAGATTCAATACTCTCATCAACAACATCACCAGAAGATAAAATTGCCGGAGTTTCGACAAAAATCTCCGGCACCGGAATTGTTTTACCGAACAGTTTGATGGCAGAGTCTTTTGTCTCTAACATTTTCTGTGTTTATTTTTTTCTGCTAAAAACTAAAAACAGGTTAAAACCTTTTTGGTTGTTGTTGTTTTTGTGGAAAATAAGGTAAAACTGTTGTGAAAAAGGTTGTTGGAGAGAGAGAAGGGGGTGACACGTTGTATGAAAGTGTGACAGTGAATGTTTGTTTGTTGATCCGTTGAGAGAGGTTTGGGAGTGCCACATCAGAAGAAAGGGTTGAATTAGAGCCACATATTCAACTTGTGGCCTTTAAAAGATCTTTCTCTTTCTTCCTTTTTGAATTTCCTTTTTCTATCCACCTGATCTGACCTGTTCTGTGTGCTTTTGCTGCTTTTGCTTTTGCTGATATAACACACATTTTCGTACTATCTTGCTTTAATTCCGCTCTGTTTGGTAAATCAAATAAATTAACTTATAGCTTATAATTTTTAGTTTATAAGTTAAATGTTCTGTTTGATAACCGTTTTTAAAAAAGAACTTATAACTTATTTTATTAGTTTATAGTTTATTTTTCGAATGTTATTTGATATTTCAAGTAGTTTATGAGTTTATAACTTATTATCTTTTCTTTCAATTTTACTCCTATCATCTTACTTGAAAAAAATAAAATATTAATTAAACATATCTTTTTTATGTCATTTCATACTTATAAACTAGTTCAACCGCTAATTTTACCAAACACTATAAATTCAATCAGCTAACTTATTCGTTATAAACTAAAAGCTAGTTTATAAACTATCAGCTATAAGTTCATCCGTTTTAAGCTAGCTTATATCAGCTATCTGCTATTTTTTACCAAACAGAGTCATAAAAGTCTAGTCTTTTTTTATATAAATAGCCGAATAAATTCATACACATAAAGTTAAATGATTAGAGTTTGAACTCTAGTCATGGTGTTTGATATTAACAATTTCGATATTTCTATTAATTAAACTATTTTCTCTAGTCCTATATATAAAAAAGCTTTTACTTTTTAGATTTATTCTAGAATTGATGAATCTAGACTATAATATTGTTCAAGTACATCAATTCTCCAATGAATCTAAAACTAATTTTTTTTTATATATAGGACCAGAGCGAGTATAATTTATTGGACAAAAGTCTACTCATGGTTAGTTTATAATAACAATTTAACCAGTAAACTATCATTTTGTTTTTTAAAAATGTAACTTTTTTTTTAGTATTATTGTTTTCATTTTTAAGGAAAGGGATTAAAAAATTTAAAGTATAGTTGTGAGGCAAGTAAAATCTAGCCAATAAACAGCTATTAAAATAACAAGAGGTCTTTATTCGAAGTCTTTAACATGACTATGGTGGCGAAACAAGCATGTAATATTGTTCAAAATATGGACTCATTGGCTGCCAAAGTAATTAAGGCAAGGTATTTTCCACAAAGCTCGACATTTAGTTTGGCGCTTATATCGAGGTTGTCTCCCGACACGAGTTCGGTTATATCAACGATGTGTGGATTGTGAGGTGCACTGTGCCCTATGTGTGAGAACAAGACTGAAAATGACCTCCATATTTTTTTCCCAATACACTACAACTCGGGAATGATGGCAGGCTGCTGGTCTGGTATCTACCCTGGACAACAATGGGGTCTTATAGAGTGTTTGAGATGTGCCGCAATGAAGACCGAGCAATTGTGGGTAGAACTACAACGCTTTTATGGAGCATACGACATCACTGAAATGATGTAGTTTGGAATGACAACTCCAGCCTACCGAACCAAATCGGGCGAATGGCGGCGTACGATGTATGGAATGATTGGTTTGTTGTTCATCATATGAGTGAAAATGTTATTGTTGCTACTCATCCTAAATTGATTAGAAAATAATGCAATAAATTAAATGACGCATGCGTTATGCTTCCAGAGTTTGGCCTCTTTGGGTTTGGCATCTACTGTGTTTGTTATGCGAGAGGGAGCAGACTTCTCTACAACTCTGAAATCCAAATTGTGTAGTTTAGCCAGAGTTTAAATGTGTTTAGCCACGGTTTAACCGTGGTAAACCATCCGGAATTCATTCACAAGATTTTTCGGTTGCGACCTTCCGTTATCTTATCCTTCGTTACAAAAATTTGTTGCAGCATTACCCTTTCAGTTAATCTCTTCCAATATATATATCTTTTTCATCAAATTTTTTATCATGGTGAAAGTCAATGTTAGAAGTCATGGTGCAACAAAATAACAAAGATTAACTAGAAAGGTAATGTTCAACAAGTTAGAAACACAAATCACTTATTTATTACCTAAAATATTTAAAAGACCTAAATGTTTCTTAAAATACTCAAAGAATATAATTGTTACGAAGACAAAATGTAAAAACCTCAGAGGTAACATGCATGCATTCTTGCTTGGTTGGTTGGATTATCATAGAGTGAAGCCCAAAGAAATAGGGCATAAAATCGTAATTTTGACATGTCGGGAGCCCATTACTAATTTCCTAAACCAAACAAACACAAGACAAATATATTTATTTGACGAAAACAAATATACACGTATGTTTCTTTTTCGAGCAAAAAACACGCGTAATGTATACCTGTTGAATTGTGATTACAAAACGTGTCATATCCAAACACATCATCCATCACAAATTGACATTTTTTACACTCATTTATTTGACATAAATTTAAAAGTGTTAAATAAATTTCTAGTTCCTCTAATATTTTTTTTTTCGAATTTTGGTGCTCTAAAATTTCAGTTTTTAATTTTAATCTCTGCTTTTTTATTAAAAGATTATGTATCACGTTTTAAATGATATTTTTGAAAATATATTATTATTAAGACTTTAAAATATTATTAGTTTGATTATATGACTATTTAATCTTTAGTTTAACAATTTAATATTTAATTTGAAGTTATAAATAAATTAACAAAAATTAAAGACTAAATAATTAAATAATGATACGCAAACTTTTTTTTAAAAAAAAGACTAAAAATAAAAATTGAAAACACATGATCCGCATATTAAAGTGACTTTGTAACTGTGCTGAAAGAAATTTATCTAGAGAATTTGTGGAATTTGTTGAAATCTAATTTTTTTTATAAATGGCATTAACCAACCGATTGATGATGAAAGTAAATTTGTAAACACATGAATGTAATGTGTTTGATCATATCAATAAGTTTAATGAGTTGATATCTAGACTTATGAATACATGGGACAATACTAGATGAAGCACAAACATTACTATTGTTGGATTAACTATCCAAATCTTATGGTTTGTTCAAAAAAAACTATCCAAAATTTATGACAACTTGTGCCGTCAATATTTGTAAGAAAAAGTACACTACAACTAGATGATCTGCTGAAATTATTGAAAGAAATTCAATAAATGATGAATGTTGATAAATCATCTAAACACAATCAAATACTAGTAATTAAAGGGCAAAAAAGAAAGAATTTTAATGATCAATATGGTAGAAGAGCTCAACAAAGAAATATGAGTACTATCAAGTGTCATTATTGTGAATTTGTGAAAGTTTAGTCACTTACAAGTTACAACCAAAATGTTCAAAATTCATGGACGATTGGCGAAGTATAAAGGAGAAAATAAAAAAGTTGAAAAGTGTTTATTCTACAAATGTAATTGGTTATGAGGATGATATTCTCATTTGTTATGATGAAGTTGATAACAAAGTGAAGAGTTGTGAGTTTTTGGATAAAGGGAGAATATGCTGTGTTAAAATTGATAATTATCCAAGTCGTATATCAAGTAGTTGGAAGAAAAAAAAGATAGATGAACATTATAAATATGAAAAGTTATATTGAGTTTTATTCAACACAAGTATTTTTTTTTTTTTAAACTTGAGTAGTTGTGAGTCTTGAGAGGGTTTGTAATTTGTCGTTGTAACAAATTGCAATTGAGCGAGAGCTTAAGAGGTTTGCAATTTTGCCTTGTAAAAATTGTAGATTGATTAATACATTTTTATCGAGTTGTTTTTGTTAATTTTTGCTTATTGTCTAAAGATAAAAATGAATAATCTCTTCATTCATTATCTATATTACTCTCCTAATTCTCTATCTCACTTCTCATGACTTAATTGTTTTTAATTACTCCCGATCAAACTTCGGATTATCACATCCATTTTACTAAATATTGAAAACTTAACAAAAAATTTTTTTCACTTGAGTCAATTACTTTGTCATTTTATAAGTTTTAGTGACAAAATTTTCAAACCTATATAATTTTGAGTAGCATAGTTACTATCTTTTAAAAAAAAAAAATGAAATTATTACTTTCTAAAAATAAGTTAATTGGTATTGACTAACAATTTACATATTTCATAAGTCAATAAATTATATCATTGAATTATTAATAATATTCGATTCCAATTGTAAGCAGTATCATGTTTAGTATTCATAAAGAACTTGCGAACACACAAAATATGTTCACTTATCGCAATTAAATTTTTCTATATATAAAAGTCAATCATCGAATTCGATCACACTTCATCTTAATCTCAGTCAAAAATATGTCGACTCATCTCAATAAAGATATTTCCATTGTGTGAAAAAATTAAAATATTTTCCATACACAAAAATCAAATAGTAAAAAAAGTTGAGTCAAAATTAAATTTTGGAAAATATTAAAGTGCAATTATTTTAGTGCAAAAAGTGTAATTTAAAATTAATGTTGTAAATTAGTGCAATATTTATAAGAAGAATATGCGATGATAGCAAAACAATGAAGCAGTGATGCTTCTTCGTCTGCTTATGCTCTCTGCAACCTTTCATGCCGGCCAAACCTAAACCCACTTCCAATTTCATACTTTTTTCTTCAATTCTCTTCATCTTTCTCAAATTCAATCTATCCCAATCAAAAATCCCCAAAAAATTTCACTCTTTTGATTTGGATCCATTGATTAACAACACAACAATCAATCACAACAATTCTTCAATTCAATCTTATTGATCACTTCAAATTTCCAATCTTATCAGTTTTAATCGAACTGGGTCGATTCAATTCGATTGATTTGATCCAATTTTAGGGTTTCTGTGATTGAAATGGTATATTTCCATAGCTCAATCTCTATTTGCAAGTCTTCCGTTGACCAATCATCATCATCCATGGCGAATTCCCTCGATTTAGGAAAATCGAGGAACCGTAAGACACTCAATTCTCTTCAGATTCCGCCGTGCGAACGATCTCGCTCGGCGGTTGTTGATGTTGTTATATTTATTGCTGTTATTACCGCTTTAGGGTTCTTGGTTTTTCCTTATATTCGATTTGTGATGAGTGAAAGTTACAAAATTTGTGGTTTGATTATGGATTTGGTGAAAGAAGAAGTTGCTATTGCTCCTGTGATCTATGCTTCATTAGGAGTTAGTGTTTCTTGTGCTGTTTGTGCTACATGGTTTTTTGTGTCTTACACATCAAGGAAATGTGGGAACCCTAATTGTAAGGGTTTGAAGAATGCTGCTGAGTTTGATATTCAGTTGGAAACTGAAGATTGTGTCAAGAATTCACCTTCATTGGGTAAAGATGGTGGTGGAATTAAAAAGGGTCTTTTTAAGATTCCTTGTGATCATCATCGCGAACTTGAAGCCGAGCTTAAGAAGATGGCACCTATTAATGGAAGGGCTGTTCTTGTTCTTAGAGGAAAGTGTGGTTGTTCTGTTGGTAGGTTAGAAGTTCCGGGACCTAAGAAGAATAGAAAGATCAAGAAATAGGATACAGAAAGAAAAAGAAAAGACTCCTAACTCATAGGAAGGAGAGAATAATTGAATACATAATTTAGTCCGAATTGGGAAGAGGAGTTGGTTATAGTTATATCGTCATGGTCATCTATGTAGCATCGACATGGACAAGACACCGAACATGTGGTTGTGTTGGATGTTTATGTTTATGTCTAAATGCTTCGTAGATGGTCATTCTATTAGAGATTTAGATTGTCTTTAAATAAGCCTGCCTTGGCAATAAGTTGTAAGGAACTTCAAATCATACACAATTTGGTTATTTATACTTTGGAATATCAGAATACTTTAATCTGATTTACTTTACTAGTTTGCAATTTCGTTTTTGGTATTTTGAATTTGGTGTTTATGATATTCTATTATTTCTTGTGGTTACAAACTATATAGTACCGACACTTCAAATTGATGACGTGGTTGGTGACCGGCACGTGTCACAATATGTCATCCACACTGATTATACATGTGTTTACATTCAATTTCTTAAATTATTACCGGTGTATATGCGTGTATACAGGTGTCATGTTTTTGTGCTTCATAGCTTACAGATTTGAAGTTCTTTTAGTTTCTGTGATTAGTATTTGGCATTGAAGTTGCCAATCTTTTTGTAGGGTGCAGGGTTACAAATGGAGTAAGTTGTTGTTTTTCTTTTATGAACATGATGTTTTGATCTTAGAAATGTTGTTTAAAAATGAAATTGATTTCACATATTAGTACTCTACTACACATGTGTTAGACAATGGTATGCATTTTCTCCATTGACTATGTAAATTGTTTTATCATTTTGATTGCCATTGTAGGCTGACTCTTCTAAGAGAGATTGCCTAGTATGATGTGAACTACGGAGTCGACTACTTAAGTGCAAAACATGTTTTCTACAGGTATCATGTTTTCTACTTATTTGAATCAACATTTTAGGTATCATGTTTTCTACTTATGTCATTTGTCGTTATCTTTATTTCGTGTCAATTTTCATCATTCATGTTTCAAAATGTTTACATTATTGGCCTGACATTCATTTGTCATCTACTTCTGTTATAGATCTGTGAACATGACCAATAAATGATTTAGTATAAAGAATGTTTCACCTCTCAACATCATTATTAGACCCGAGTTGACAACAAAGAGACCGCAATCTTAGATAAAATATTAAAAAGTCCATGTTAATTTTGATGGATTACAGATTATAATTGTTATTTTGATGAATTGGGAACCTAGTTAACCCTTATAAATGGTCATGGAAAACTTTTGGTAACAGACATAGATGAAAATGAGGTTCAGTCCAACGTTGTCAACGTTTTTATACATAAAAGACTATTTAACACGAAAAAATGACTAACTTGATATGGAAAAAAGATTAAGGACTACATTGATAAAAAATTGGCGATAAACGATTCCTAGTGCAAATTTTCCTTCACACTTGAGGTTTCTTTTCTTTTGTTCATGACTCATTTTGTAATTTGTTATATCTGATACCTAGTGCATGTTTACTGAACTTTTATGTATCCTGCTGCATCTGTTGTCATGAACTTAGACTCCAACAATTTTGGAGCCTAAAATGTGACCCTTGCACTTCCTCCCTCTTTCCTATGAAATATGCTTAATTATATGATTATATTATATGATGCCAAACCAAGTTGTTTGGCTCAAGCGGTTAATGAGTTTTAGTTAAGATCGAATCATTTAGAAAAATTCGAATCCTAGCCGAAACAATCTATTCTCTTCTTGCAGTTGATGGATAAAAGGAGGGGAGGGAGGCAAATATCAGTTCTCAGATTGGATAACAAATTGTTTTGAACATTATGTTGTTATAATTTGTTGAAACTTGAAATGTATCTCTTTCCAATATCTCTTTTCTTTACAAATGCTATGTGTATGTATGGACTTGGATCCACTACTGTAATAAAACCATGTTGTTTTTAATCCCAGTGGTACATTTGAGATCCAACGGCTTTGATTGCATTGCATGGTACAAAACTAAATCATATTACTTCTCAACCATTTCATTTCATGTTAGATGGTCCATATCAATTATTGTGTTGATGCAGTAACTTCGTGGAATTCAGATCCATGTTTGTATGTATATTATTTTGCTTTCCCACCGGTTTCCGACCCACTAAAGGTGGGCGACTAATCTGCCTCGTGTGTAGAGGCATGCGACTGGTCAAGCGTTGTTCCTCTTGGAAATTAAATCCGGTATTCCCTGGGTATGTCCTTGGAAGGAGTTTCCTGCCACTGGAGCCCAAACAACTTGAATCCAACAAGTTTATGTAATACAAAAAGGGTACCAATTTATGACACCCCCCTCTACTGGTGGGGAATTCTCACTTTTTTCTTCGTTCTTTCAATATAAGATAAAAAAACAAATATGGAGTGTGTTTGGTTAATATATTTACTAGATACCATGCGAAGGCATGGGACATATAGTATCTATATGAATTAAGATTTGATATTTGCAATTGGTATTATAATTATGATTATCTTTAACAAACACCAAATAAATTGGCGATAAAGCATCTAAAATTGCAAACCGATTTAAAAAAACTATCGTAAAAAACCGACTATTTTTGGATATATAAGGGATAAGGTTTTGTTTGTCGTCTTTCAATAAAAGTTTTAAAATTTACCCCACACTTGCTTATGAGACAAAGATCATGATAGATGACATGATAAGTTGGAAGAGGTGATATTGTTTGTTCATGTAATATTATTTGTTCAAGTAAACTTGCTTGTTTTTCTAATACACTTGTGTCGATATCTATACTAATATATAAAGGGAATACAAATTTTTGGGATGATTTTTTCATTATTCCTATTTTACCCTTAAAAAATAACTTTCACATAAAAATTGATTTTCAGTTTTTTTAGTAAATAATATATTTTTTTTCTTCTTAATAACTAAGCACAACTTCCACATAAAAGTAGATTATCAATTTTTTTATAATAACAAAAAAAAAATCATTTAATAACTAACCACAACAAAAAGGATGTAAATAAGTCCAATAAAAAGGAGATTAAGTAGTTATTTATATTTGCACAATAGAGAATATCGATTCACCAAAAAAAAAAACGATTATCGATCACACAAATAGGCACGGAACTGTGCCCGTTTGGCGGCTAGTATACATTATTTTGAGAATGATATTTATAAATTCTTAATCTCATTACATGAACCTAACCTTTAGAGCATTTTTTTGACACAAGGTTCCTTTCTCACCTGTTCATACAATTTGACCTATCCTTTAGAATTATATTTTTTTGTCAAAGTTAATTTTATAATTCATATTTAGGTTGTGTCTTAGGTGGGCCACTAAAATAGGTGGTCCACAAAAGACTACTTTGCAGTTTTATTTTATAATGATATATTTTTTTTAACAGCAAAAACTTGTATCATGAGCCCTCATATCCGGGGGGGTGAGTATTGACTTCATCACTAAAATAGGGGTGAAGGAAGATTGGATAAATTTGGGATAATGTGAGGTGGAGATACTCAATAGTATTGCAAGATTTAGATTTATCCGAAGGTTATAATTTGGTGTTCAATGTCAGTGAGACCATCTTAAACGCAGCCCATATTTAATTGTCATGGCTTCCTAGTTTTTTTTTTTTTTGATATTTGTGTATATGTAAAATTTAATTTTTCTTTTTAAATCAACCCAAGAACCATATTTTAAAAACACCATTCTAAATTAGTATAAGGTGTGCACAATTTAGATGGTAACGAATGTTATGATACAATTTAGAAGCATAAAGCTAAATTATTAAGTTTTGAAGTATGAATGGGGATGCATAAGTATTTGAGTTGAAATTTAGGTGTTTAGAAAATATGTGATTAATTTAAAAACTTGTTTGAAGTTACGATTTTGAAAGAAAATTGTACTTGGAGAAAATTACACAACAAAAAAAAAAGCATAAAGTATAATGTTTGTAGGAAAAAGTTTTTCGAATCTTCCAAATATATAATAAAATATTCTAACATACAAGTGTTTTAGAGAAGTTTAGACATTAGAAAAAAACCATTTTGAAGATAAGAGTCTTCCAAGAAAAGTTTAGAACTTAAGAAAATAAGTTTTTTTGAAAAAGATTTTAAGCACGTTAGAAGACACATGGCATACATGCAAAACACCAGAGAATTTTTTCATTTTCTAGTTTTGTCTCATTTATAGGGGGTTCATTTTGTAAAATTTTCTACCAGATAAAGAAGATCTGTGACCAATTTAAAAACTTGTTTGAAGTTATGATTTTGAAAAAAAAAACCCGCATAAAGTATAATGCTCGAAGGAAAACGTTTTGAACCCTCCAAATCAGTAATCAAATATTCTAATACACAAGTGTTCAAGAGAAGTTTAGACATTAAAAAAGAAGCCATTTTGAAGATAAAAAAAGTCTTTCAAGATAAGTTTAGAAGTTAAGAAAATAAGCTTTTTCGAAAAAAGTTTTTAAGCAAGTTAGAGCACCCACATCCATGCCACTCATGTGGGTGGCATAAATGGGTCCCACATAATATTTTCTCATGACGCACATGCAAAACAAGAGACAATTTTCTCATTTTCTAGTTTTGTCTCATTAATAGGGGGTTCATTTTTCACTTTAAAAAATTGCCTGCCAGATAAGAGAAGATCTGTGACCAATTTAAAAACTTATTTGAAGTTACAATTTTGAAAAAAATGCATAAAGTATAATGTTTGAAGGAAAAAGTTTTGAACCTTCCAAATCAATAATCAAAGATTCTAATACACAAAGAGAAGTTTAGACATTAAAGAAAGAAACCATTTTGAAGATAAAAAAGTCTTCCAAGATAAGTTTAGAAGTTAAGAAAAAAAAAATTTCGAAAAAAGTTTTTAAGCAAGTTAGAAGACACATGACATACATGCAAAATAAGAGACAATTTTCTCATTTTCTACTTTTGTCTTATTTATAGGGGGTTCATTTTGTAAAATTTCCCACCGGATGAAAAATTCACATACACAAAGAATAAATATCTTACTACTTGTATTTGTTCGAAAGATATATATAACTCAATTTTTTTCTAATAATATTATTTATTTCCATTTTATTATTTCTTTTCTGCATATTAGTTAGTATTTATAGATCTTCAATTTTTACTAGTGTTCTTTTTGTTTTCAATCTTTACTTACGTTACAAGTCACAACTTAAAATATTAAACCTATCAACTAAGAGCACCGTATAATATCACTTAAATCTTAGATCGATTATTAAATTCATTCATTTGAAATGAAAAAATTTATACCTTAAATGACTTGGATGCTCACTAGAGTTTAGAAAAGCTTTAAGGCTCAAATAATATTGTTTTTGATATTTAAATATTATTCCTTAAACATGAACAATGAGATTTGAATCATTGATTCTTGTGAAATAAGAGTCGAATAATTTTCAATTGAATTAACATACATTTATATTTGAGAAATTTTATTTTGATACCAATTTAGTAGCCTAACAACTATGTTTACACTATTTAAATACAACTTCATTTTTTTTATTATTTCATTGTTTCACTTAATTTTATCTAAGTTGTACATTTAACAATCATTTTGGGTTGTACAAATATCACACATAATTATGGGGTGTGTTTGTTTTAGATATTTTTATGAAGAAAATCTGTTTTTTTCTCCTAAAAAAATTATTTTATCATTTTAATAATGTTTGCTATAGATTTTTTATAATTATTTTATAAAGAAAATCACTTTATTTCCAAAATGAAAAGTTAATACTAATATAGTGTCAAAAATTTTACCTCTAAAATGAACAAATAAAGTGTTTAAATTTCGAAATATAACAATATTTCTACTAACTAAGTTATACACACGAAAAGTCGAAATTCACTCCATTTAATTAATTTTATGATATAAAAGAATAATCCATTCTTAAGATACAAGTGTAAAATTATCCATAAAAAAAAAAAGTTTTTGAAGCACCGTAAAAAAAAAGTTGTAAAATTAATTTATTGGTTGGCAATATATATCCATCAAATTCAGCAATTACGTATTATCAAATAAATAAAATTAATTTGTTATATATAGCACCGAATTATAAAATACAACATCCGTCCTATTTTATTAGATTTTTTTGATTAAATGACACGATTTACTTATCATGCTTTGACCATATTTTTAATAATATATAAATATAAATATAAATGTATAAGATTTTGTTTGATGAATATTTTCAAAATATGCAATTTTTATAATTTTTACTAATAAAGAAGTAAATATATTAAGGCTTAATTCATAATTTGGTCCTTATGTTTATTTTAGCTCTCAATTTGGTCCCTTATGTTTTAAAACGCTCACGTTAGTCCCTTATGTTTTGAACGTTACCATCAATTGGTCCCTTCCGTCAATTTTTTTTTTAACGCCGTTATATTTTGACATGTGGCTAACGGAAACGCCACGTGGACAGACACATGGAAATTTTAACACCTAATTCATAATTTGGTCTCTTATGTTTATTTTAGCTCTCAATTTGGTCCCTTATGTTTTAAAAGGTCCACGTTAGTCCCTTATGTTTTGAACGTTACCATTAAGTGGTCCCTTCCGTCAATTTTTTTTTAACGCCGTTATTTTTTGACACGTGGCTAATGGAAACACCATTTTGACAACACTTGGACTTTTTTTATGAGTTTTCCCAGTCACACTGCATATCATTAATTGGATTTTAAAAAAATTAAAAAACTAAATTAACATATAATAAATATTCAGAATTGGGGGAGAACGAAAATTAGGGTTTCATTCTCTAGTACAATCTCATTACAACTTAAAGTAATATCATGGTGCTAATATTGACCAAATCATTGCAACCCTAATTTAGTTCAAGTGTCACTAGGTAAAAAAGTACAAGTGTTGTCCAAATGACGTTTTCGTTAACCACGTGTCAAAAAATAACGGCGTTAAAAAAAATTGACGGAAGGGACCAATTAATGGGAAAATTCAAAACATAAGGGATTAACGTGAACCTTTTAAAATATAAGGGACCAAATTGAGCGCTAAAATAAACATAGGGGACTAAATTATGAATTATGTGTTAAAATTTCCATGTGTCTGTCCACGTGGCGTTTCCGTTAGCCACGTGTCAACAAATAACGGCGTTAAATAAAAAATTGACGGAAGAGACCAATTGATGGTAACGTTCAAAACATAAGGGACAAACGTGAGCGTTTTAAAACATAAGGGAACAAATTATGAATTAAGCTATATATTAATGATTAAAATCGTGGTTTGACACAATGCAATAATCAACCGGTTCTTTTATTTTGAGACGGTGCTAGGAATAAATTTGAAAAATAGAAATAAATAATTTTGTTACATTGCGTTCCTATCTCGTTGCTACTTGCTCGAACAAGTTCTTTGAGGGCAAGTTTCTTCTCCATGGATGCATCTCGCTTCGACATCTTCGACATTTACCGAAGATTCTGTGGTAATAATAATAATCTCTTCTTCTACTTTCTCTTTTCAATTCAAGATTTCAATTCTTAATTATTCTTTACCAATTTTGGATCCTTGAATTCAGCTTCTGCTTTTCTTAGTTTTATCATATTGTTTAATTTCAACACCATTGCATGAATTTGATGATTAATTTTTTTAACTTGAAGCATTCATTTTTATTTCTTTTTTTTAGTTTTAATTTTTGTATTTTTTTTTGTTAGTTGTGATTTTGTTAGGGTTACTATATGTTCAACTAAATGCATGCAGTTTTGTACTAATTTGCATTGACTGAGAAATTGATACAGGAACTAGAAAAAAAAATTTATAAATTTTTGTTGAAGCTATAGACATAGTAGCTAGTAAATTTTATTAATTATATGGAGTTTGTGCAGAAATAAAATCAGGACATGCATTTGTTGTTGGTGAAGAAGGGTATAGACAAGATAGTGACTTTCAGAAGGCTAAGGTCACAAGGGAGGCATTGACACAGCTCTCGAAGTCGGTGGAGTCTAGAGTTAGTACAGGGTATGTTTCTTTCTTTGATTTTGTTGTGATAATTTTGAAGCCGAATAATTAATTGTTCTGCTTAGGGTTTTATTTCACGGGCGCGGTAGCGGTTGCCTCACGATATTTGATATTGCAGAGAATAACGGTCGAATGTAGCATTAAATGTGGTCTTGTCGTGTTTTCGGCAACAGAAACCGTTATGTCGAATGTTACCTTAAACGAGGTCTTGTTGTGGTTTCGGCAACAACGGAAACCGTTATGTCACAGTCTAGATTGTGGTTTTGAACCTTTTATTTAAAACCCTAGTTCCTATAATAAGATTTACTTTGCTGTTTGTGATTCTTGGATAATCTTGGACGTTTATTGGTTTTTGTTAGTGAGAGTTTTATGATTACTACTATGCTGTTGGCTGCTGCTTTAATTGTCTATTGTTTTGTTCTTCTGTTGTATTCTTTCGCACGATTTTCCGAATGTTCTATTTTATGTGCGTAGCTCTAGTTTAATTCAGTACATTGTATGTTCTAGAAGCTTATGTTTCTAGCAGCCTCTATTGGCCGTCGAACTAGTGGATCACATGTGATCACTCCATGCTGACGCATTTAATTTTTGAGCAAGTAATAAAGTGCTATTAAATATTAGAAACTTATGTACCAAGCTAAAGAAGGTATGGGCATGGTGGTTCCAGCTGAAATTAAAGGAGGTTTCGGATGTGGGATCGAATCCCACCAGCAGAAGTTTTAAGTTTTTAGCAAACTATATCAGTTTTTTTCTCGCCAGTGCTGCTGCGTATAAGTGGTCTTTGCCAATGCCACCCGCTAAAAATTCAGAAAAGCAGTGCATTGAATTCTAATTCTAATTACTAATATAAATATACTTTGAAAAGACTCGCCTTGAAACACTGGTAAGTTGCATCAGATATTGAAAGGCGAGAGTGCCGGTTTTTATTTGAATCAAAATTGGCTGGTTTTGACGGATTCAACCCGTTCATGACCGGTTTGGTGGCAGAAACAATCCAAATGCATTACTGGACCCTCTATGGGTCCGGTTCCCAGAGTTAAACTGGTCGAACTGTTTGGTCCGAGTTTACGTACACTGTCTTCTTTTATCAGATTTGCAGTTTCTTTAATAATTTCAAGCTTTAATTTCATCCAATGCTTGTTCCCTTAATGTGATGATCAACTGTGTTTATTACTATATCCGTGGGATTTTTTACAATCGGAGGTTTTGGTATATTGGAAAAATGATGGCATGCTTGAGCTGAATCCGGGCAGTTTTTTATTTGTAGTCATGCTTGGATCTTTTGTACTTTATGTTTGCTATCTGTGTCGAAGTTATGCTTCTAAACAAACAAATTTGTTTTTCTACTCCACCTTATTGTTGTTGTCGTCATTGTCATGTATATCTCAATGTTACTTCTGTATAATGTATAGATTAATGAAACTTAAATGTTCATAAAATCACATGATTGCACTAAGTGGGCATCTTTCTTCCCTAACTTAAAATTTTTTGACGTGTCAAATTTTCAGGGCAACAATTTTTGATGAACTTTCAATGCTGATGTCACGGCTGGGTTTGATGGTCAGTTTCCCTTTTTTTACCACATCCAGTCATGCATATGTTTATCCAACATAACATTTGCAGTAGTGAGATACACAGAAGTGAGACTCCAAAAGTGAAATTTCTAGAGGTTGTGCATTCTCTATATTATGAGGAGAGAGAACAAAAAATATCTAGCACAATGCAGAGAATTATTGCATCCATTTTGTTGTTTCCTCTCCCTTATGTACTTCCTGTGTTTATCTTTCTAGGCAACCTTTTCAGAGTTCTCTCGGTTTTATGAATTTGTTTTCTTCATGTGTCGCGAGAATGGTCAAAAAAACATCCGTAAGTATCCCATATAAATTATTTATGTACGGTCTTCTCTATTTAATCCTTTTAACAATGAAGTAGACGAATGTATACTCACTGGCTATCCTTTGTTTTTCAAAATTTGACAATTTACAGCTGTAAGCAAGGCATTAACTGCTTGGAAATTAGTTCTTAGTGGGCGGTTTCCTTTGCTTCGTCCATGGTGTGACTTTGTTGAGGTACAATAATGCTTATAATAATGCAACTTTTTTTGAAATGGATATAATAATGCAACTTGTCATCCTTGTTCTCTTGAGCAATGGGTGGTGCTATTGTTAGAACGTTTATAAAAGACGTCTGATAAATTTCAAATGTTCACACTTCAAATTTTTCCTTTTTTAATGCAATATTTGATTATTGTGAAGCTATGAAAAAATAAATCGGAACATCTATCAAGTCCCAGCTAGGTAGAAAGACCTGAGCTTGTGTGCAATCCGTTTAAACCCTTATCTAGGGTTAGGGCCGTTTATTTTCTCAAGGCTCGGCTAATTTAATTCTCCATCTAAATGGTCCATTTTATATGACCCGTGTGCAAATCCATCTGTACTTCTTAGTAGGGTCTTGTTATTTTCATTTAATTTCTATTGGAAACTGATCTATTACTTTTTTGTTTAGAAAAATCAACGACACAACATATCTGAGGATACATGGCAACAGGTTCTGTCTTTCAGTTTGTGTACGCGTGATAATCTAGATGCATATGATCCCGAAGGTATTGTTCTCATTGGTTACTTTTTACAATTAGCTACATAGATACATAAATTTGTACTTATATAGCTTTTTTCAATGCATTAATACTTGGACGATCATCTAATTTCTTCTCCTTGTGCTGTATCTGCACGTCTACTTGAATTTTTACTATTTTGAAATACTGTGTTTCATATCGAGAAAAAAATAAAAGATTCCAACCTTTAAAAAATGGAAGGTTAGATTACAAGATTTAAGGAATCTGCATTGGAAGTGACGCCGGCGTAGTCATGATTTTTTTTTACTAATTGATTTTTGTGCTTGCAGGTGCTTGGCCTGTTTTAATAGATGATTTTGTCGAGCATATGTACAGGTTAGGTTTCTTTATGACCAAACAAGGCATCTTGAGTTCTCACAGCGAGTTTGAATTTGCTGATAAAATTATTATTGTTGGATTTGCTCAAAATTTAGTTTTTGATAGCACCCGATGGCATTGATTGATACATATTTTCCTTTAAGTTGCTAAATGGTGGATTGATTAATATTTTATTGGTTTTGGTTGATGCCATGTATAATATGTAGGTAGAGTAAAATATTCAGTCAATTAATTTCATGAAATAGTGTAAATCAGTTCTCAGCTGTTGTCTTTATACTTTAAGATGGTTTTTTTGTTGTTGATAAGTATGCGTTAAGATTGTTGTTAGCATGTTATTGTCAAGTATGCAAGTTACGGAGGGTTCTGTAGAATGCCTTTCATCATATTTTGGACAAGGTCATGCAGAAAATGGTGTCCCATAAGATTAATATATAGGTCAGTCAGCGTAACGGTGTCTCATCATATTATTGTTGTACTTGTATGAATTTTGGGAATCTCTAGAGGGGTTAAATATTTGTTTGAAAGATCTCTTGAATTTTTCATGCTAGTGGACTTATCAATGAATTCCAGATCCTGATATCTATACTGATTTAGGCATTTCTCAGTTCCAAATGTTGATGACTTAAGATTTTGCTGCTTGTGTTTGTGTTTGTTTTTATGCTCTGTGCTTATAAACAAATACAGCCTGATGAAAGATACTCCATATTTTGAAAGGATAATCTTGTTTAGTCTTTAGTGAAATGACTGGCATATATTGAATTAACAAACCTTGCTTTGAAGTCTTGTGTTATAGTTAAAATTAATGACTTGTATGTGGTTTCCTTTCCAGCTGGGGTCTTGCAAGTTTTAAAGTTTTGCAACAATCCAATCTTAGGCAATCATTCTCTGATAAATTTTGAACTCACTGTATATCAGCATAACTGACCTTTGTTTAGTTTACTGTGCTGCAGGTTACCGGGATCGTATTATGATAATTCCAACTTCCATTGCAACTGTGGTGATTCAGAATCTCTGTCAGTTCCTGGTGAGTTAATTGAAGTTACTACTTGCAACTATTCATTGATATAAGGAAATAGTCTTTCTAGTATATAATAAGAGTCTGTTTGAATTGACTTATTTGAACTTGACACTGATTTTGGTTTTCATACAGGACTGAAAAGTTTTGCTGGTCTAAAGAGGAAGTTAGCTGAGGAAGCAAGTAAAGATGACATGGAGTGCTCCTATTTATCTGAGGACATGAATGCCTCAAACTGTAAAAAAAGTAGAGCATATGGTGTGGTAGATTTGGAGGACAATCTACAAGGGAATGCACCAGAGGAATGTATGGAAACTAGTAGACAAAGTAGCCCTTTGTGTTCATCCAAGTCCCAATGTGCAGTTGAAGGTTGTTTATCAAAGGGATTTGCAGGGCTACTCTCAACTAGTTCCTATATGCAGTTTGGTAGAGAGAGGAGAGCTTCCTTAAGATGAAGCATCCTTTATAGTTAAAGTACATACAAATTGCTTTTTGCTAGTCTGATGTATTTTATTTATTTTATATGAGCAATGACTATATAACTGCATTTTGTCATTATATCTGATAGCTGACTCTTTACTTCTTTTTTCTTTTCTTATGTGATTAGAGTATATACAAATTGCTTTTGCAAGCTGTTGTATTTTATTTTGTATGAGCAATAATTATGTAATTGAACTCATTATTTCTGGTAGTTGAATTTTTTTTTTCCTTTTCATATATGTTATAATAATTTGAAGTTCTGTTTGTGCATATCTTGTAAATTTTAAAATATTGTGTGAAGTTTCAGCAATAAAGTGTCTATAATGCTTTAGGTACTTAACTCATAAATGGTTCATCAAAAAAATGGATTCAACAGGGGTAAATGGTTATGGTTACTAGTAGGAAAGCATGTTCAAAGTTACATTGGTAAGTCAAGTTTGTATACCATTTCAAGCACATTAGAGTTGCTGATCACTTGGATGATCCTTAAACATGGCATTAAGGGGCAACTGTACTAACACAATTTCTTTCCCTAATACAACATTTAGGACACTGAAAGTCTGAAACCAGTTAACAATGATGAGTGCTTCATTGACAAGTCAACTTAGATGGAACGTATGAAGTACCAACATAAACACTTTACACGATGCATACAAATACACATTCACCTGGTAGAACCACGTTCCCACAGACCCACACTATGCATGGTGGAAATGGAAAGCAAAATTGAATGTGAATGAGACACCAGAGTACAAGTGACAAGATCACGTGATAACAGTACCGTTATATGTGAATGTGCATAGTTAGTGTTGGGTTGGTGAATGCAACTGAATGTAGATTTAGGAGGTGACAAGATCACATACATGACATGATCACTCTTTCCCATGTATGTGAGTGCTCTATAAGAGTACAAGTGGTCCACCATTCACCGATGTTTTAAATTATAATAATTTATTTTTATGATTGAAATAGTGATATAATTGACGTTAATTCAGTACGAATTACATCTTTTTTTCTGTTTTAATCCCATCAATATCAATTAAGCTATTATCTTAATCATTAGGAGCGATTAATGTTTTCTTCGATGTCCATTTTTTTATCATCCCTACACTTTACTACCCATATGATTTTTTTTCTCACGTCTCTCTCTTAGTATCTAATAGTCTTTGGTTTATTTTCTAGGCTAATTAAGAATAAATTCCTTTAAAACAAAACAATATGTATGGTCATCATCATGGTTTGTACCAGCATAGGCCTCACACTTAAGCATCAAATAAAATAAAATAAAAAATCAGATGTGAACTATATGAAGGTGGTCTACTACAAACATCATGGTCGTCATGATACTTTTATTTTATTTTTTGAATGACAAATAAATTATATATTAACAAGGTCAAAATATCAAAGTATAAAGAGTATTAGAGATTCTAAAGAAAATAGAACAAAAAGAAACACATGTTAGTACTCTTATTTGTGTATATATGGTGATGGGAGATAATTCTCTTCATTATAAAGTATATCAAATTAAATCCCAATAACATAATTTTGTTGCTTTTTCATCAAAAAATAAAATAAAATTTGTTGTCGTAAGGTGACCATGTTATAAAAAAAAGGGTCGAAAGGCTAATATCTACCCTTTCATTCTTCCTTTAAAGGTGTTTTAGAAGCCTGACCCCTCCTAGGAACTCCAATTTTTTATTTGGTTTTTAAACTTTTCTTATAATTTATTTTACATTCCCTCTTTTTTAGGTTAGGATTTTGATAGTAGTGATTAATTTTCTTTTTACTACAAAGTAGTGATGTACTGAGATTGGAGCATGGACATTAACTGACCATACAACTCAAAGCAGTGATGTAGTGCTAAGGATGTTAGCAAGGAATTCAATGTCCTAGCAGAGGACATTGATAACTAGTGAGACATAATGAGACATCATATGAAGTTCCAAAGCATCACATAAGGAATAATCGTGATGCCATTGATAAATTAGTTGATGTGTTACTCGAGAAAGAGACACTTAGTGGAGAAATGAATTTAGATCAATCTTATCGGAATTTACACATATTTCATCAATTAAGATAGATAGAACATCTATAACGGAAATGATTGAAGCATAAGAATGATCTTAGCTTTGTATTGTGGTAGGATTGAGTTGTACATGAGTTCATAGTCTAGAGTATAGTATTATAGTATATACAATTTTCGAGCAAGTCTTATATAGGCACGTACATTTAGGCACGTACATTTAGGCACACACACAAGAATCAAAAACATTAAAAGAAAAATAAATTTGTCACATCAACTAATACCACTTTATTTCTTTTTTCTTTAAATTTTTTTACTTATTGTATGTGTGCCTAACATGTCATATTTAGTATTGTGTCTAACAAAGTATTTCTCACAATTTTCATTTGTAGACTTTAAAATATAGTATATCTACATTTTTCATATTGAATGGTTATGCACACTTATATACATTTGTGCACACATCATGGACTTAGGCTAACGTATACTAACTAGGCTCAATATACATCATACAATTCACAACTAACTATTTAACTAACAATAACTTGTAATCATTAACACAACTATTAACACTAAATCTAAATTAACCACAACAGAACTACTGAAAAGTGAAATAAGAAGATATTTGCACCATGGTTTAGTACTTACAAAAGAGCAAATGGAAAAGCAGTAGAATAAGTGTAGAACATCAAAATGTCTAACCTATTATTGGTAGAAATCAATAATTTGAAAGATAAACCATGAAACAATTTCAAGATCATTTTCGAGAGACAATCAACAGAGAGATGTACCCAGAAACTGATTCCCGTTAAAAATATCTACTCCAACATCTTGAGCAATATCCTGTGTGCTGTTTTCATGCGCTCTGTCTTCTTCTTCAGCTTGCTTTCTCTGCCTCTCTTCTTTTCCTCTTCTTCTGCCTTGGCAACACCATCACAACAAAGTCTATGCATTCCATTCGAGCACGAAAATCGACTAATGATTCGCGGCACTTAGCAGATTGCCCCATCACAAGAACTACAAAAAACAAAGCCGTAAACAAAGTAGTTATTCCACATATCACCTTATCACAAAGTACTCCTAAAAGTATCAGCAGAAAACCGTCAACTAAAATAATAAAGAAATTATCTCTTCTTCTGACGACAGCATATGACTGGTGAGCCATACATGCAGCTTCCATATTCGTACCCATGATGATCATATATATAGCCTTTGAAAATGAGTAGAGCAGTGTTCAACATGGACTTTATAAAATTGCTCATGCATATATCAGATGACAAAAGATACCGTCAGCATAGTCTTCATGTGGTCACCGGCAGATACTGGCTCAGGAGAGGTAGGCTGGGAATTTCCAAATCTTTTTTAAATGCATCCATTTACTCTCTAAACAGTACTTCTTTTTCTTCTATCATTTTCGCACTCTTCTCAAGCATCTATATGATAGAAGAAAATTAAGTATTGCTTAAAGAACAAAGGGATGCATTTAAAAAAGATTTAGAAATTATTGAAAATTCTCAGCCTACCTCTCCAAAGCGAGTATCTGTCGGTGACCACATGAAGACCATGCTGACGATATCGTTTGTCATCTGGTATATGCATGGACAATTTTATAACCTCCACGTTGAACACCGCCCTACTCGTAAACAAAGACCATATACTATCATCATGTGTTTGATTATGGAAGCTGCAAGTATGGCATGCGTGACTTATGCTGCCGTCAGAAAAAGCGATCACTTTTTCTTTAATTTCTTTCTTATTTTAGTTGACGATTTTGTGATGATATTTTTAGGAGTACTTTTTGATAAGGTGATGTGTGGATTTTCTGTTTTCTTTACGTTTTTGGCGTTGTTTGTTCTTGTGTGCTGGCAATCTACTAAGCGCCGCAGATCGTTAGTCGATTTGCGTACTCGATTGGAAATCAAGTGTAACCAATTGATAGACAAACTTGTCTGTGGTGATGCTGCCAAGGAAGAAGCAGAAAAGAAAGACAAAAAAAACAAGCTGAAGAAGAAAGACAGAAAAAACAAGCTGAAGAAGAAAGACAAAGAAAGCAAGTTGAAGACATAGAGCATGTCGTAGTGAATATTTTCAACAGCAATCAGGGTTCATATCTCCGAAGACGACCTTGAAGAAGATTATTCCTTGTGTGATTCTTTGCAACTTCATATGTTGTCTCAATATATAAAAATCAACGGATCACACAAGGAATAATTTTCTTCAAGATCGTCTTCGAAGAGATGAACCCTGATTGCTGTTGAAAATATTCACTACGACATGCTCTATGTCTTCAACTTGCTTTCTTTGTCTTTCTTCTTCAGCTTGTTTTTTCTGTCTTTCTTCTTTGGCATTCTTTTCTGCTTCTTCCTTGACAGCATCACCACAGACAAGTTTGTCTATCAATTGGTTACACTTGATTTCCAATCGAGCATGCAAATCGACTAACGATCTGCGGCGCTTAGTAGATTGCCAGCACACAAGAACAAACAACGCCAAAAACGTAAAGAAAACAGAGAATCCACACACCACCTTATCAAAAAGTACTCCTAAAAATATCATCACAAAACTGTCAACTAAAATAAGAAAGAAATGAAAAACAATTTATCGCTTTTTCTGACGGCAGCATAAGTCACGCATGCCATACTTGCAGCTTCCATAATGGTACCCATGATGATAGTATATGGCATTTGTTTATGATTAGGGCGGTGTTCAACGTGCAGTTTATAAAATTCCCCGTGCATATACCAGATGACAAACGATATCGTCAGCATGGTCTTCATGTGGTCACCGGCAGATACTGGCTCTCGAGAAGTAGGGTCAAAATTTTCAGTAGTTTCCAAAGCTTTTGTAAATGCATCTTTTTGCTCTCTAAGATATACTTCATTTTCTTCTATCAATTTCGCTCTCTTCTCAAGCATCAATTCTTTGTCTGATATAAATTCCTTGTTCTTTTCCACCATCTGCATTTTCATCTCTAGTATTTGCTTTTCCATCTCCAACATTTGTCTTTTCACCTCCAGCCTCTACAATCATAGCAGCAACATAATTTAAACATATGCAAATTATAAAAATCGGTTAATTTATCTAAGGTTTAATAAAATACCTTCTCATCCACCTCAAAAAATTTTTCTTTGCTATATAGTTGAGCCTCCATTTCTTCTAATAAAGATTTGGCATAAAGATTATTATCTGATGCTTCTGATGTGGCTTCCTTCTTCTCCACAGTCTTGATGACTCCAACAGCCACAGTTTGACGCATGTCTCTTACGGCGAATCTGCCGAGTGGAGGATATTCAGAGAAAGTCTCAACCACCATTGGCTTGGTGGGAATCATCTTAATGATACCTGAATCACCATTTTTCAGGAATTTGGGCTCCTTCTCAATTTCCTTACCATAGCGCTTGTCAATCTTGGAAAGAAGCTTAGAAAACTTGACAAAAGTGTGTGAGGTGTGGCAATCAAGAACAGGGGTATAGCCATTTACAATCTGCCCAGGGTGATTAATAGTGATTACTTGAGATGTAAAGTTAGCAGCCTCCTTGGCTGGATCATCCATGGAGTTTGAGGCAACATAACCACGCTTGAGATCTTTAACAGCAACATTCTTAACATGAAATCCAACATTGTCACCGGGAAAGGCCTTAATAAGAGCTTCATGGTGCATCTCCACAGACTTGACTTCAGTTTGAAGTCCAGTTGGTGCAAAAGTCACAGTCATTCCAGGTTTCAAGAGACCGGTCTCAACACGCCTGAGAGGAACAGTTCCCATTCCTCTAATCTTGTAAACAGCTTGTAGTGGTAATCGGAGGGGCTTGTCCGATGGCCTCTTAGGCTCGTTGATTTGGTCAAGAGCCTCAAGAAGGGTTGGACCCTTGTACCAATCGAAATTTTTCGAACGATCAATCAAGTTGTCTCCTTCCAAACCAGAGATGGGAACAAATGTCGGTTATGTGGGTTAAACCCAAACTTCTTCAAATAGCATGTAACTCCTTCGACGATCTCCTCATACCTACCCTTGGAGTACTTGGGTGTTGTAGCATCCATCTGGTCGATATAATAAATCTTAAGTACTTGTATAAATTAATTATAAAAATAGTCAAATCACCTACAAAGGGAGCTGAAAAATTCAAGTACCTTGTTGCAGCAGCAGATCATTTGATTCACACCAAGAGTGAAAGCAAGGAGAGCATGTTCACGGGTCTGACCATCCTTGGAAAAACCAGCTTGAAAACCATCAGTAGTGGAGTCAATGATAAGAACAGCACAATCAGCTTGGGAAGTCCCAGTAATCATATTCTTAATGAAATCCCTGTGTCCGGGGGCATCAATGACAGTGAAGTAGTACTTAGCTGTCTCAAACTTCCATAAGGAAATGTCAATTGTCATACCTCTTTCACGTTCAGCCTTAAGCTTCAATTCAATGTACTACTATATTACTTAAATGTGTGTTTACTTGTAATTTCTAATTCTGTGAATGATTGTGTAAGATTCAATTCAATGTACTACTACTACTACTAACAAATTATTGGAAAGTGTCAACATGTAATTAATACTAATTTCTACTATTATCAATGTAACTATGTTTGTTTTGTTGGGTTAAGGGTTTAGAAATAAGTGATTTGATTATTCCCACTTGTAATAGCTCGTTAACACTTGACAAATTATTATATTAAAACAGAATTAGCAAGAAATTGAATGGGGAAAGAAAAAAGAGAGAATTAGAGTATCACATACCTTGCGCAGACGAGTTAAACGCAAAAGAGAGCGATTGAGCTGAGAGTCAAAAACCCTGTTGAAGGAGAAGAGAGTTTTCGTGATGAGAAGAGAGGGAGCTGCGATCGCGTGTTGGAATAGATAGTAAGAGAGGCGTAGGGTTTAGGGTTTTAACAAAATTCCACGATTACAGTTACAGGAGGAAGAAGATTCACGAAGCGAACACAAGAGTATTTTTTGCACTAGTGTAATAATAATTTCTTTTCTTTTTAGAAAAAACATTTTCAACCAATCGTTAGTTGGTTCAGTGGTGATTGGCGCTGAATTTGGTAGGGAGGACCAGGTTCGATCCCCCGCAACTGCGATCGGGAGGGGGCTGGAACCACTTATGCCAGAACTGACCCCCGAACTAGATTAAACTGGTGGTGAAAACAGAAAAAAACATTTTCAAAATTACCAAATAAAATCTAATCTATATTCTCAATTCAAGATTATTTCTTACATTAGAAGTCTATAGAAAAAGAGTTGACATGTTATGACTCATTTAAATTGGCCTTTTTTTTTAGGTTAATTGGTGAACATTTGTATTATTATGTAGGGGATCGAGATTCGAACCCCGATTATCTCACTTATTCACTTTAAAGTTAGAATTTCAAGTCATTAGGCTATTTGATCCAAAAAAAAGGCTTTTTCTTAGATTATGTAAAATAAATTATTTTTTATGTATTATTATTATTAGCTTTTTAAGGTAGTTTATGAAAAAAATACCTTATAAAGATATAATTTTTGTCAATCAAAATTTATCAATTAACACAAAAACTTATTTATTTGCATACGTTGGTGAATGTGTTGAACCTCTTTGTCGTCGCTGCGCCGCAGACAACAATACCCTTGTTTGGCGGTTTTATCAGCAGAAATAACCAACATGCAAGAAATTGCTTTCTCTTCTCAATCATTGACCCCTCTCCTTCACCGGGGAACTTGCGACTTCCTTTTTTTATTAGGGTTCTCATCTTTTGCGCTTTATTTTCCGACCATGGATGTTCTAATTCTTTGATATTTCACTTATTTTATTTGTCTTTTCCTATTCTCAAATACTAATTTCTTCTTCGCTTCATGGTTCAATTTCATACCTGATTCTCAAATACTCATATGGACTTATTCCACTATTAAGGGAAATGAGGGGTTTCGTTAATAAAGGGAAATGAGGGGTTTCGTTAATAAAATAGATAGAAAATAAATAAATTAAAGAAACTAAATTGTTTTCAGCTGATTATAGGTACAAATCGGATCAAAGATTAAAAAAAAAATTAAAACATAATTTTCATATATATACTTAACTACCACTAGTACTAAATAAATATATTTTGGCCACAATTTGGACAGATAGTTTTTCCTTTATTGCGTAACCCTAAGAATAAACAAGAGACATGAAATTCATGGTTGCATACTCTAAAAGGTTGAATCAATTATCCTTTTTTCATATATATGCCATCATGAAAAATTTTAACCGGAGGCAATGATCTTATAATTGACTAATGAAATAAAAATATGATATTATAAGATTGGATGGACTCACACTTGTGTATCATATCATATTTATATTTTCATTAGTCAATTATAAGATCATTGCCTCCGGTTAAATTTTTTCATGATGACATATATATGAAAAAAGGTAATAAAAGGTAACACAAGGTAATAATAACGAAAAGCAAACAATAAGAACACAAGAAAGTTTGATAACGGAGTTCCCCCCTTAGGTACGTTTCCGACTGTAGAATTCGCTACAGCTCGTTTCTATTAGATGAACAAATGAATTAGAATTTCAGTGTTACAAGCAGTATTTATAATAATAATATTAAAGTCGTAAATACCCTTGAACAATACCACACCTCTAGCGCACCCTAATTCCAAATAGATATATACGCCATACTCAACAGTTGAATTATTTCCTGTGATGATAACATCGTCTACATAGACAAGCAAAATAATAAAATTAGTGTCATGACGATAAATGAAGAGTGACGAATCAGCTTTACTACATGTAAATCCAATAGAAACAAGACAAGTAGATAATTTTTCAAACCAAGCACGAGGTGCTTGTTTGAGACCATAAAGAGATTTATGAAGAAGGCAGACATGATTAGGATACTGTGAATGTACAAAGCCTGAAGGTTGTTCCATGTAGACACGTTCATTAAGAGTTCCGTGCAAAAAATGCATTATTCACATCTAATTGTTTGAGAGGCCATTTGAAACGTACAGCTAAAGAATGAACAACCCGAATTGTTGGAGCTTTGACAACTGGGCTGAAAGTTTCCCCAAAATCAAGGCCAGGAATTTGTGTATATCATTTGGCAACCAATCGAGCTTTAAATCTGTCTATAGTGCCGTCTTCTTTCATTTTTGTTCGAAAGATCCATTTAGAACCCACAACATTGGCGCTAGGTGGGCGAGGAACAAGAGACCAAGTATGATTGTGATGAAGGGCATCAATTTCTTCATGCATAACACTTCTCCAATTTGTGTATTTAAGTGCCGTTTTAAGATTCTTAGGCTCTTCAATTGAGATTAAAAGAGCATCATGAGATTGGGGGGGTTTGTTGATAGTTGGGCAATCAAAGTCTCTTAGGTAAGATGGAGGGTGTTTATCACGTGTTGGTCGACTAGTAATAGGTATAGGATTAACATGGTTATTGGATATGCTAGGTGTAGTAGAAACTGAAGGTTGGTTAACCGTTATGGAAGGAGGTTGTTGAGAAGATGTGCTTGTCTCAATGTTAGAGGTAATAAGGTCTATGTTATTAAGAGTTAAGGGTGGTTGAGTTGAATTAGGTGAAGAGGGGTCACTTAGATCCAAGACCAGTGGTTTAGAGGTAATGTTTAATCTCTTCAACTGTTTCATAACTATGATTATTTGATATGGAATGTGCACTCTCTTTATCTTCATGTAATGCATTAGGTCTTGAATTTTGTTGATGGTGAAGGCTTTGATCAGCAGCTGTTGCACGAACAGATATAACAAGAAACAAAAAATTGATTGCCACTAAGAAAGCAACAAAAATTGCATTTGAGTATGGCATTGATCTGAAAATAATAATTGAAATAATGAGTGATATCAACCACAACCACTATAATAACCGCTCCCACCTCATTTTTGACCGTACGTAGCTGGATATCAAATAATGAAATTAAAATTGTTCGCTGTTGAAAATAAAGGTAATTTGATTTGAATAATAATAAGTAGTAGAGAGTACACACACAACTGTTGGTTTGTAATTCAAGCTCTGCTGAATTCTGATGCTCATCAGAAGCTGAACTCATCAGAACCTGAAGCAACCAACTTCTGATGCTCACATAGCTTCTGAAGGTCACAGGTTCTGATGGAACAGGTTCTGAAGCTGCTTAGCTTCTGCTCTGTTTTAGTAGTTAGCTAGCGTAGTTAGTTAGTTAGTTAGTTATTTTTTTGTTTTGTCCTAGGTAGTTAAGGCAGTTGCACTTTACGCAACCCCCTCTTGTATATATAACTACTAAGGCCCTTTGTGGAAGAATAAGATTTACCTTTTCCTTTATTCATTCTCTTCAAGTTTTATTCATAGTTCTCGTTTTCTTTCTTAGTGTTCTAAGTTCTTTGTTGTTCATTCTTTGTGAGAGTTTATCTCCAACAAAGTGGTATCTAGAGCTCGTACGATCCAAAGGGATCTTGATTCGTTCTTGAAAGAAGAATCAGGTTGAAAGTGAATCAACCATGGCTGGGAACAACAATTTCCATGCGAATTTGCCAGTTTTCGATGGAAAGAATTGGGATAGATGGGTGAAGCAGATGAAGGTGATATTCAATGTTCAAGAAGTGTATGAACAAGTGAATGCAGCAATCACTCCTCTACCAGAAAATGCAAATGAAGAACAAAGAACAACATTCAGAGAAGCAAAGAAGAAAGATAACAAGGCCCTGTTTCTCATTCATCAATGTGTTGATTCAAAGGTGTTTGAGAAGATTGCAGATGCTGAGAACTCCAAAGATGCATGGGATATCTTGCAAAAGAGTTATGGTGGTGATGCAAAAGTGAAGAAAGTAAAGCTTCAGGCCTTGAAGAGACAGTATGAACTGTTGCAGATGAAGAGTGATGAATCAATTGCTGATTACTTCACAAGATTGGTGACTCTCACCAATCAGATGAAGAATTGTGGAGGTAATCTTAATGAGCAAGAAACGGTGGAAAATGTACTAAGAACTTTGACTTCTAAATTTGAGCATATAGTGGTGACTATAGAAGAGACTAAAGATTTGAGTGAGATCAAGATAGAGGATCTGCAAAGCACTCTTGAAGCTCATGAGTTGAAACATGGTGAGAGGAGCCATGGCAAAGAAGATGAGCAAGCTCTTTTCTCAAAATTCAAGAAGTATCAAAGTGAGAAGAAGAAATGGCAGAACAAGAAAGACTCCAAGAAAAGCAAGGAGAATGCTGAGACAGTGCCTGAATCCTCTAGTGGAGGAGGAGGGAAACAGAAAGATAAGTCAAAGAAGAAGGACAAGAGCAAGATTCAGTGCTACAACTGTGACAAATATGGGCATTATGCCAATGAATGCAAAAATCCAAAGAAAAAGAAAGGTCAAGACAATGAAGAAGAGGCCAAGGTAGCACATGATAGCTCAGGTTCTGATGATGAAACCAGTTTCATGGTGACAATTGCTGATGAAGCAGCAGATTCCATGGTTTGGTACTTTGATTCAGGGTGTTCTAACCATATGACTGGCAATAGAAGCATCTTGACTGACTTTGATGAATGTCTCAACACAAAGATCAGATTGGCCAACAGTGATTCCATTAAGGCAGAAGGTATGGGTAATGTGGTGATCCAAAGATCGAATGGGAAGAAAGCTGTGATTGAAAAGGTTCTCTATGTCCCTGGTATGAAGTGTAACTTGATGAGCATAGGGCAATTAATCTCAAAGGGTTTCAAGATAGTAATTGAGGATGAGACTCTGCAACTCTTTGATTCCAAGAAGAGACTGATTTTTAAAACAGCCCAAAGCAAGAACAGGATCTACAAGACTCAAATCAAAGCTATTGAAGCTACATGCTTGTCCGCAACTGCTGAAGAGAAAGATAGTGATCTATGGCACAAGAGGTATGGGCATTTGAATTTTAAGAGCTTGTCAATGCTTAACTCAAAATGCATGGTGTTAGGATTGCCTAGTGTCATAACTCCAGTTGATACATGCACAACTTGCCTGTTAGGAAAACATCATAGATCATCATTTAAAAGTCATCTTCCTATGAGATCTAGTGATGTGTTAAATGTTGTGCATTCTGACATTTGTGGACCATTTGATGTGTTATCAACTGGTGGAAACAAATACTTCATAACGTTTGTTGATGAGTACTCTAGGATGATATGGTTATACCATATAAAAGCTAAGAGTGATGCTTTTGAAGTGTTTAAGAAGTTCAAAACACTGGTTGAGAAGCAAAGTGACAAGTCATTGAAGGTTCTGAGAACAGATGGTGGAGGTGAGTATACCTCTACAGAGTTTGAGAATTATTGTAAGGAACAAGGCATAATTCATGAAGTTACTGCACCATATACTCCTCAGCACAATGGTCTTGCAGAAAGGAGGAATAGAAGTATTCTAGATATGGCTAGAAGCATGGTGAAGCAGAAGAATCTGCCCAAGAGGTTCTGGGGTGAAGCTGTTGCTACAGCTGTTTACATTCTGAATAGAAGTCCTACTAAGAAGCTGAAGGATAAGGTACCTGAAGAGGTGTGGTCCAAGAATAAGCCAAGTGTAAGTCACTTAAAGGTATTTGGCAGCTTGTGCTACAAACATGTACCTGATGCTAAGAGAAAGAAGCTGGAAGACAAGAGTGTTCCTATGATATTGGTTGGATATCATAGAACTGGTGCCTATAGATTGTATAATCCTACAAGTGACAAAGTAGAGATTAGCAGAGATGTGAAGGTACTAGAAAATGAAAGTTGGGATTGGGGTCAGAAGCTCTCATCTAAGAAAACTTATGCAGTGGACTTAGGTGGTGAAGCAAGCACTGCTAATGACACTCCCACTTTTGTGAATCAGCATCAAGGTAATGTAAGTGATGAAGACATGCATACTTCAAGTGATGATGAGGATACTAATGTACCACCAAGACCTCAGAGAAACATTCAATTGCCAAGAAGGTTAGTTGACTGTGAGATTGTATCAGACAATGCAGTAGACAATGAAGGAGAAATTGTGCATTATGCAATGCTTGCAGATACTGAACCTTTAGATACCAAAGCTGCACTGAAGAGTAAAGTTTGGATGGAGGCAATGATTGATGAGTTGAAGTCTATAGAGAAGAACAAGACATGGGACTTGTGTGAATTGCCCTCTGATAAAAAGGCAATTGGTGTGAAATGGGTGTACAAAGTCAAGCAAAATCCTGAAGGCAAGGTGATAAAATACAAGGCAAGACTTGTGGCCAAAGGATTCCTTCAGAAGCAAGGTTTGGACTATGATGAGGTATTCTCTCTAGTGGCAAGACATGAAACTATAAGGCTAGTGATTGCATTGGCTTGTAGTAGAAGATGACCCTTATTTCATTTAGATGTGAAGTCAGCATTTCTAAATGGACCCTTAGAGGAAGATGTGTATGTGAAGCAGCCTCCAGGGTTTGAATTGAAGGGCAAGGAAGGCAAAGTTCTGAAGCTGAATAAGGCTCTGTATGGTCTGAAGCAAGCTCCAAGAGCTTGGAACAAAAGAATTGATCAATTCTTTGTTATGCAAGGCTTCAGAAAATGCAGTGTAGAGTATGGTGTTTATGTGAAATGCAGTGATGACAAACACATGTTAATCATATGTTTGTATGTTGATGATCTGTTAGTAACAGGTAGCTCATCTATAGAAATAGAGAATTTCAAATCACAGATGAAGTGTGAGTTTGAAATGACTGACCTAGGAAAGTTAACTTACTTTCTGGGAATGGAGCTCTTAGAAACTCCAAAAGGGATGATATTGCATCAAGCTAAATATGCCACTGAGATTCTGAGAAAGTTTGAAATGCTTGATTGCAATTCATCAGTCACACCTGCAGATACAAGAGCCAAGATTGAAGAAGATACGGGCAGTGATGCAATGGACTCTACCATGTTCAGGCAATTGATAGGTTCACTGAGGTATTTGTGTCAAACTAGACCTGATATCAGTTATGCAGTTGGCTATGTAAGCAGGTTTATGAGTAAACCACTGAAGTGTCACCTATTGGCAGCTAAGAGGATACTTAGATACATCAATGGCACAATCCACTATGGTGTTGTATTTCCATACTCTAAGGACAATGGAAAACTTGAGTTAAGTGGATTTTCTGATGCAGATTGGTGTGGTGATAAGGTGGACAGGAGGAGTACCAGTGGTTATTTGTTTAAATTTCAAAATGCACCAGTGTCTTGGTGCTCTAAGAAGCAGTCAGTCATAGCACTCTCCAGCTGTGAGGCAGAGTATGTAGCAGGGTCCCTAGCTGCATGTCAGGCAAATTGGCTGCAATCACTTCTCAGTGAGATGAACATTATTGCTGACACTACAGTGGTGCTGAAGATCGACAACAAGTCAGCAATCAACCTGGCTAAGAACCCTGTTAGCCATGGGAAGAGCAAACACATTGAGACAAGATTTCACTTCCTCAGAGACCAAGTCACTAAAGGAAAGTTGAAACTTGAATATTGCTCTACTGACAATCAACAAGCTGATATTCTAACTAAGGCTGTGAAAAGAGACCAATTTCTCAAGCTCAGAAGAGAAATAGGAGTTGTGAGCTTTGACAGCTTGAATTAAGGAGGAGTGTTGGTTTGTAATTCAAGCTCTGCTGAATTCTGATGCTCATCAGAAGCTGAACTCATCAGAACCTGAAGCAACCAACTTCTGATGCTCACATAGCTTCTGAAGGTCACAGGTTCTGATGGAACAGGTTCTGAAGCTGCTTAGCTTCTGCTCTGTTTTAGTAGTTAGCTAGCGTAGTTAGTTAGTTAGTTATTTTTTTGTTTTGTCCTAGGTAGTTAAGGCAGTTGCACTTTACGCAACCCCCTCTTGTATATATAACTACTAAGGCCCTTTGTGGAAGAATAAGATTTACCTTTTCCTTTATTCATTCTCTTCAAGTTTTATTCATAGTTCTCGTTTTCTTTCTTAGTGTTCTAAGTTCTTTGTTGTTCATTCTTTGTGAGAGTTTATCTCCAACAACAACAACTCTATTTATAAACTTTTTGTTAAGATCGAATCTTAACAAAACTTGGATTCCTAATCCATATTTTTTCTTAAAGAATAATCTTTGTATATTTCTGTTTTTAAATTGTTTATTTTTTATTATTTTTTTTGTCAGGTAGCCTAGCGGCGAGAAATTCACCTCTTAAAGATGAATAAGTGGGCATACCGGGTTCGAACCCCGGTTCCTGCACAAATGTGCAATGTCCTTTACCAATTGAGCTAGGCTCATGAGGACTTGTTTATCTTTATCTGTGTATATATTCTTCCTTTGAATTTATATATATATATATATATATATATATATATATATATATATATGGAAAATTCTAACATAGACCACTTCAAGTGGTCCATGGTGAACCATTCATGAAAAATCATATAACGAATACGAATTTTACAAAATCCACCGTTGAATTGAAAGTTTATATCATATAGATCATCTATAGAAAATTTTAGAAAAATTGAAAATCATTTGATATGTTATTGAGACCCATCAAGATTAATGGTTTATTAAATACTGTAAATCTTGATAAATCCCAATAAAATATCAAATGATTTTCAATTTTTCTAAATTTTTTTATGGATGCTCTATATGATAGAAACTTTCAATCTACCAATAAATTTTGTAAAATTCGTATTCGGTAGATCACTTGTCCACGGTGGACCACTTGTTCAGAAACGCAGAGAATTCAGTGCATCATCTTTTGGGTAAAGTCAAGATGTTCTCATTTAGGTGGCTGAGGACGACGAATGCCACACTGGGTATAAACTTGCATTGTTGGTGGTCGAACCCATTGCTTTGTTTGGGAATCGACTCATGTTTGTATATTTTACTTGACTTGTATTGACTTTTGTGTAAACCTTTCGTAGTTGTCTTGCACACCTTGTGCTGAGGCGACTACTCGTTCTCATTTATAATAATTTCATTTTGGTTTGTTCAAAAAAAAGCATTAGCCATATATATATATATATAGGATAATTACACTTGAATGGAAGGTAAACGGGCAACAAGCTGCGCCGCTAACCCTTTTTGAATGACAAAACCAATCCTCTTAAATACTATGTCTAGAGATCTAGGAGACACCACATAGCTATGCATAACTCACAGTATCCAAAAAAAAGGGTTAGCGCCGCTAACTCTATTTATGTGTATATATATATATTTTTGAATAATTATCTTTGTATATTTTGATTCAATTTATATGTAATTCGAAATGTATCTAAATTTTGGGTATACAAAGCTGAACTAACAAAAATTTTAACTCGATCCATCTCTTTGATAAAATTTAATAGCTTAAATAAAAGATAAAATAATTAAAACTGAAACAAACAGTATCCAAAAAAAATTGAAACAAACAATATCCAACCAATTTTTTTTGTTGAAACAAACAAACTTTAAAAAAGAAGATAATAGTCATATTTTTTCGTATTTCAAAAGTTCAAGTGTTTTAAAAATTCTCGTATGTTCATGTTGTAGTCATTTTGAGTTTCTTAATGTTGTGTAACAAGATTTTCAATAAACATGCAAAAAAAAAAAAGGAACGATAAAAAGATTATATAAAATTTAGTCAATAATAAAATAGAAAGAAATGTATAATAGACAAAATATAACCTTAAATTATCAAAACGACAAATAATTTGAAACAATTTTTTTCTTCTAAAACGACAAATAAAAAGGAACTGAGGGACTAAATAAATCTTGGCGACAAACTGGACAAGTAGTTTTTCGTTGATTGTGTAACCATGAGAATAAACAAGAGACATGAAATTCATGGTTGCACACTCTAAAAGGTTGAATCAATTGTCCTTTTTTAAATTCCTCCATGCAAATAGGACAATCCATATTTTTGTCATCATGAAAACTTTTAACCGGAGGCAATGATCTTATAATTGTCCATCTTGTAACCTCTTTAACTGTATCAAAACTATGATGATTTGATATGGAATGTGCCCTATCTTCATGTAATGCATTAGGTGTTGAATTTTGTTGATTGTGATTAACTAGAGGATTGTTACGTTGATTGCGACGGCTTTGAGCAGCTGCAGTGCGAACATCTATAATAGCACCAAGACGCACCAAGAAAGTGTTGAATGACATTAAGATAACAATTGCATATTCGTATGGTAGAGGCACATGCACGGGCATAAAACTTAGTAGTATGATAATAATAAGTGAGATTGTGCTTGATATCAAATACAAGCAGCACATTTTTTACCGTACCTAGCTAGCTAGATATCAAAGAATGAAATTAAAATTGTTCACCTTCTGAAAATAAAGGTAATTTGATTTGAATAATAATTAGTAGAGTGGTCACACACATATTTATAAACTTTTTGTTAAGATTGGATCGTAACAAAACTTGGATTCGTAATCCATATCTTTGTATATCTTTTTTTTTTTAATAATAATCTTTGCATATCTGTTTTTAAATTGTTTATCTTTTTCTTTGTATAACTTTTTTTTTGAATAATTAGCTTTGTATCTTAGGGTCTATTTGACTTGACTTTTTTAGGTCTTAGAAGCTATTTGAAAGCTAAAAGTGAATAATAGCTTTTCAGGAAAAAGATAAAGTTGTTTGATAATTGTTTTTTTTTAACTTCCAAGTTATTTGGTAAAATATATTATTTTTAAAAAAAAAAAAAAAATAATAACAAACTAAAGATTAATATGAAACTTATAAAAAGATGATAACAAACTAGAATAAACTAAATTTACTATAGATAATAACAAAAAAGCTGCGATTTTTTTCCCAAAAGTAGGTTTTAACCTATTCTCTTAGAAGCACTTTTGATTCAATTTTACACATTAAAAAAAGCTGATTTTTATGGCTAAGAGCTTTATTAAAATTGTGTTTGACCTAACTTTTCATTCTTAAAACAATAAAAAACTAAAAAAAACTGGGTCAAACGGAGCCTTAATCCAATGAATATGTAAATTTGTAATTCAAAATGTATCTAAATTTTGGGTATAAAAACTTGAACTCGATCTATCTCTTTGATAAAATTTTAATCACTTAACTAAAAGACAAAATTGAAAAAAACAGTATCCATTTTTTTTTAAACAAACAAAAAACATAAAAAAAATACACTCCTTTTATATAGAGTAGAGGCATAGATGTCTCTGGTCAATGTAGCAAAAAAAGAAAAGACTTTTTTTTTTTTGAACATCAAACACTTTATTAATAGGCACAAATTGGTACTAGGAGTACCCATAAGGCCAAAACAAGGTATCAGTACAATTACACCAGCACAAACAGCCAGGAACAAAACCGAACAGCTGCTAAAACCAACAGAAAAAGCAGAACAGCAACTAATAACAACAGAAAAAAACTACAGAGCAGTCGCAAACAGCAGGAAAAGGAAAAAACACCCCCCCAGCCGCAAAACCCCAACCGATCACCTCCCCATACAATCACCGGGGTCCCAAATCCACTCGTAAAGCAAGAACGAGCTCTTCGCCGTGTTATTCACAAACCACTTCCAAGACATCCGCTGGACCAAATCAAAAGCCGTCGGCACATCAACCACAACATTGTTAAAAACTCGGTCATTCCTCGCCTTCCACACCACCCAAATAAACGCGAGCCAAACAACCGAAAGCCCTTTCCTTTGCTTCCTACTCAAACCACTTCCAACTATCAAAGCGTAAGATAAAGGGACCGTTGGTGGAAGCACCGCAAGGATCCCAATCCAACGGTATATAGCATACCAAATTCCGGCCGCAAAACTACAATGCAGAAACAAATGACTTGCCGATTCAACCTCTTGTTGACAAAGCGGACACAACGTATCATTCACATTAATAACATTTCTACGGCAAAGATTCTCCCGCGTCGGGACTCTATCTAACAACAATTGCCAAGAGAATGCGCTAACCTTTGAGGGGACACCACTCTTCCAAATAAATTTGAAAGCAAAAGACATCAACGATGACCAAGGATCACGAGTATGAATGAGATTGTCAAGGAACACATAAGTTGATTTCACCGTAAAGCCCTTCTCAACACCCGGTTTCCACACCCACCTATCCTCCATCATAGAAATATTAAAAGTATTAAGCACCTCCCCCAACTCATCCCGAAGCGCTTCTTCCCACACAAAAAAATTCCTTCTCCACACCAACCCCCATTCCCAAACACCACCATTCCACCTCCCCATCTCACCCACCAATGCATCTTGTTGAGTTGAAATCCCAAAAAGTCGAGGGAATCTCAAATCAAGACTTAAGTCCCCTATCCACACTTCCTTCCAAAAACGAGTCGCCATACCATTTCCCACCTTCTTAGAGACGGCTTGAGCAAACCAACCGATGTCACTATCTAGCCGACAAAGGTCTTTCCACCAAACCGAAGCATTCGACTCAAAATCATCACCACTCAAACACGCCTTGCCCAACACCAAGGACCCATATTTCGCTGTAATTACACTCTTCCAAAGTTCCACCTCCGTTGTAAGCAATTTCCAACGCCATTTAGCAAGAAGACTATAATTCATCAACCTCAAATCTTTGATACCCAAACCCCCCTCCTTTTTTGGCTTACAAATCTCCGACCATTTTATCCAACATAACCTTCTCCTTTGACCAAGTCCACCCCAACAGAAATTCCTTTGAATTTTAACCACTTCACGCCACACTTTCACCGGCATTTTCAAGTAAGAAAGGAAAAAAATTGGGAGTGAGTTCAACACCGCATTTATTAACACAATCCGCCCACCAAGACTTATATATTTATTACCCCACGAGCCAAGTCTCCGTTTTATTGCTTCTATCATAGGTTCCCAAGTAGACATACGCCGCGGATTCGCACCGATCGGAAGCCCCAAATATTTAAAGGGCAAATAGCCAATCCAACAATGTAAAAATTCGGAAGCCATCACTAAAAAGTCATTCGGCACATTAACACCAATTAAGCAACTTTTCCAAAAGTTCACTCTTAGACCGGATACCATCTCAAATCCTCTAAGAACCGCTTTCAACGCCCATAAATTCTCAACCGAGGACTCACCAATACATAACGTATCATCCGCATATTGGAGGATAGATACCGGTAGACCACCCCTTCCTACAACGAAAGGTTGGAAGCGACCTTTCTCCACCGCCATTCTCATAAGAGCTCCTAACCCCTCCGCCACCAAGAGGAAGAGGAATGGAGCAAGTGGGTCACCTTGCTTCAAACCTCTTTTAATGCAAATCTCCTCCGTAGCACATCCATTCACCAAAACCGACATATTACCGGAGCAAATACAAGCCTTCATCCACCCCCGCCACTTTACCCCAAACCCGAACCTCCGCAACATGTAATCGAGAAAACTCCAATCCACCGAGTCATAAGCCTTTTCAAAATCAACTTTGAAAATAAGGCATTGTTTACCCGATTTCTTGGCAAAATCCACCACCTCATTTACTACCACCACCCCCTCCACAAGTTGTTGCCCTCTAACAAACGCCGATTGAGTATTAGGAATGAGAAAATCCATCACTTTCGCTAACCGGACCGCCAATACCTTAGCCACCATTTTATAAAGACAACCTAGAAGAGAAATAGGTCGAAAGTCCCCAAGCGCTTGAGGAGAAGGCACTTTAGGGATAAGAGTGAGAAAATAAGAACACATACCTTTGGGGAAACTCGCATTAGCATGGAATTGATCAAAGAGGATCCGCACATCAACTTTTAGCAAGTCCCAAAATTCCTTGATGAAAGCAAAAGTGAAACCATCTGGCCCCGGACTCTTCGTGCCATCACAACCCTTCACCACCTCCGTAATTTCTTCCAACGAGAAGGAAGCCGTCAAAGCATCCACCATATCAACCGAGAGAGAAGGGAACATAATACCATCTAAAGTCGGGCGATGTCATTCATCATTGGCAAAGTGATCTTTGAAGAAATCAACCACCTCTTTCCTAACAAGTAACGGGCCTTCAATCCACCCCCTTGGTGTCCGCAAGATTTTCAACATATTCCTTCTCTTACGTGCTTTGATACAATTATGAAAGAACCGAGAGTTCTCATCTCCCTCTTTTAACCATTTAGACCTTGACCGTTGGAAATTGAAAGCATCAATATTTTTAAGTAACCTCCACAAGTCTTCAAACAACTTCTTTCTCTCCACAACTTCCCTCTCCTCCAACCCCCCCACCTCACACTTAATATCAAGCTCACATATACCTTTGATAAGATCCCTCTTCTTCACCTCCGAGACCCCAAAAGTTTCGGCATTCCACGCTTTAATCACACCCTTAAGGCTTCTAAGTTTTTGTTTGAGAATGTGACCCATCCACCCATCAACACTAGACGCGTTCCACTCATTCACCACCACATCTTTAAAATCCTTATGTTGAAGCCAAGAATTACAAAATCGAAAAGGTTTAGGCCCCCAATCATCGGAGCAATACCGGAGCACAAGAGGGCAATGGTCCGATACATCTCTATTCAACACCCGAACCGAAGGATCTCCCCACAAATCCCCCCAAGATGGGGAAACAAGAACTCTATCCAAACGACTCATGGCCACCCCGTTAGCATGACACCACGAAAAGATTCGTCCAATAAGTGGTAAGTCAATCAATTCCAATCCTTCTATGAAGTCATTAAATTCCCGCATCTCCGCATTCCTACCACCACTAGGCACCAAGCTTGATCCCCTCCTTTCCGAAGGGTCTCTAACCGAATTAAAATCACCCAAAACACACCACAATTCCCCACCAAAGCCCCCCTTTGACATGAGAATGTCCCTCCATAACCTCCGCTTTTCTTGTAAATTACATTTAGCATACACATTCATAACAAGGCATCTCCGATTCTCATTCAAAAGGTCCAAACAAACACCCACAAAACCATCCCCCCTAAAAGTAAAGACAATAGAGGCTTTTACCTTACACCAAATAGATAGGATACCTCCGCCATTCCCCACCGCCGGGAGATAACACCAATCGCAATCATGGCCACCCCAAATACCATAGACCGTAGCATCCGGGATGACCTCCATTTTTGTTTCTTGTAAGGCCAAAAAATCAATCTTCTCCTCCCTAATCAATTCACGAATTTTCCTCCGCTTCACCCTACTTCCCAAACCTCTTATGTTGAATGAGCACATAATCATTGATAACCATTACTATGTCCCCAATCATTCTTCATCAACCGATCTCTCTGTTCCATCTTCATGAATCTATCTACCTTATCCTCCATATCACCCCCAAAGGTCACACCCAAGTCTTCTTGGATATCAATGATGTGGTGCGCATCTCCGGTTTCCTTATCCACCATCCAATCCGAAACAGAATCCCCATTCACATGAGTAACCTGGTGCCCAATAAAATCTGCTAACCCCGAGTTCTCCATTCTCCCACCTCTAGGAATTGAAGATGTCCCCAACACCTCACAAGAGGCCACGTCCACCACAGCAGTACACGGAAGCACCACTTCCAAACTAATACCCTCCGCATTAAGCACCTGATTCGAAGAATTGGACGAATCCTCGACATCCGGCGAGACTAACGGGTCCGACTCCACTGAACAAGATCGCCGAATTGAATTTTTGTGTACCTCCCCCACCCCGTGTTTTCTCTTTGCTCCAGGTCCACACTAACTCAAGTTCCGCGCCAGAAATTGTTTACACCCCGTAAAATAAGGATGATATGGAAGAGGTTTCTTCATAGTTTTTTGATTCTACCTCCTTTACTTCTCACTATAGCAGGCAAAAGAATATCCACAGGAAGACTTCCTGTATCGCAAGCCAAAGGTTCAACGGGCAAGAAATGAACTGGGCCTTCACTGCAAGCTTCCACCAGGCCCAAATTCTGAATTTTCTGTGAGTTATAATCTGCACCCCCCTCTTCAGTAACTAGAGGTAAATCCCCCAACTTTGTTCTCAGGAACTTGGGCTTATGTATTATCAGCCCACAACAGACCGCCTTACCCTGGACACTGGGCCCCACTCCCACCTCTTCACATCCTACCACAGCGTGTGTGGTCACCACCTCATCACACAGACCGCTCACGTGAGCTTCCTTCCCCAACCCTTCTGTCTCACCACGTGTTGTCACCACATCCCTATTAGCCTCCAATTCAAAATTAACGTTAACAGCAGGAATGAAGTTGACCAATTGTGTCTCTCCTACCAAGGAATTTCCAGATATAGTGGGATCACACCCTGACACACAGATATTCTGATCAACTCCCAACCTTAAAACCTTCACCTCTCCCTTTTTACCATGCGTAGCCTCAGTCTGTATAGCTCCCTGTCTGCTCACAGACCAATCACTGTCATCCCCACTGTCTGATACCCCATCAACTACTGCTACCGCCGAACCTCCCTCGCCAGAGCCCCTTTCCGACCGAGCCTCACCATCAACAATACACTTTCTGCAACATCCACTCCCCTCCACCACCGGACCACCAAACTCTTCCATGACTCGGATACAGAACTTCACACCTAACACCACCACCCAAACTCTCGCATCAATCAACTAAGGAGCATCCGTCGCAATTCTAATCCGAGCTACATCCCCTCTGTCCATGTTTCTAGTGCAAGGATCAATTCCAACGAAGGTACCAAATTTGAAACCAATAGTTCTAAAAATAGCTTCTCCCCATGTATGTAAGGGAACACCAAAGCAGTTGAGCCACACTGTTCGTTGTTTTGAAACCCAGGAAGGGGACCATTCCTCAAACTTCTCAAACCAAGTACACCACCATCCTACCGTACCAACCAACTCCTTCACCTCTCCTTCGACTGTACTGGAAATAAGAACCTTCAAGTATCCTAGCGGGGTTATCTTAAGGTTATGATAGCCATCCATGGTAAAATTCTGCTGAATCTGAGAGTGGTCTTTGTCCTCCGATAGAAACCCCACAAATGCACCCTTAAGCCTAGACAATGCCTCCGCTTCCACTTCTACTTCCCATTCCACCTCACCATCGCTCCCACCTACATTCGTCTCAACCCCCGGTTCTATACTCGCTCCCACCGGACGATTCACCAGCGCATCTTTGAACGAAACACCTTCCAACGCAAGAGGCTTTGCGCTCCTGCCAACCATCTTCTCACCTATCTCCTTCCCCTTCTCTTTGGTCTCATCATCCTTCGCCGGAGCTCCCTTCAGAAAACGTGCTAGGTTAACACGCAGCTTATACGTGCCAATCCAAATGTCTGACAGCAGCTCAAGTTGCTCCCGAGCATCCCTAACGTCCCGGTATTTGACGAAACCAAACCTCCGTCCCTGCTTGTCTCGCTTCTCCGGAATGAACACCTCTCCAACTCGCCCAAAATGAGCAAACCTCGGCCATAAATCAACAGCCTTAATGTCATCAGGGAAATTGGTAAAAAAGAATGAAGTTGCAATCTGATCCAATCTATGAACATACCCCTTCCGTTTGTTGTTATGGACGTGGTTTTTTTTCTCCACCCACTCTCTCTACTTTCTCTCTCATCTCATTTCACTAAAAAGAAAAGACTTAATTGCACTTTTGGTCCCCCTATTTTGCATATTTTGCAATTTTGGTCCCCCTATATTAAAATCAAACATTTTAGTCCCCCTATTTTGATTTGTTTTGCACTTTTAGTCCCCCACCCCATTTCTTAACTAGTTGGCAGAAAAATGCTGATGTGGCAGTGTCTATGTGGCAAATAACAAGTACATGTCAATAAATATATTATTTTTAATAACAAATAAAATTTAAAACAATTAAATAATTAAAAAACAAATAAAATAAACAATTAAGTAAATAAAAAATAAAAAAAACTATAAATTTATATAAGGGGTTAAAATTATAAATTTCATCCCCATCATCAAATAATTATATATTACATTTAAAAAACAAAAAATAACAAAATATAAAAACAAATTTTTCATAGTTTTGTTCTTCCTTTGGAAATCGTTGACGGGCCATTAAGCAACATCCACCATCACCATCACCATCACCATCATCAATAAATTTTAATTCACTCAATTTGGTTTTCCCATTATAGTAAATTTCTTTCTCATTCTTTTCCCAAATTGATCTCTTATAACAATACAAAACAAAACCCTAATTAATGTATTCTCAAATTGTCTTTAATTTGGGGAAAAATTGTTCTGGATTTTGGATGACTTCTTCGTACAGATTTGTGATGATTTCGTTGATTGTTTTTCTTCTCCTTCTCCTTGTTGTTTTTCGTTCTCCTTCTCCGTCTTATTGATATGTGATTATTTCCTCGTTGTTTTTTATCCTGATTTTTTTCTTAACAACATCAGTGATGCGAGTTTGTTGATGGTGATAAGTGAGGTTGATTGGATTTTGGTGACGATGGCGGTGGTGACTGGAAAACGGTGGTAAGATTCAACAGTTGGGTTTAAATGTTTAGTTTTCTTCATGTGTTAGATGGTGAGAATCGATGAGTGATTGCAGCAAAATGAATGATGTCGAGTGAATCTGGATTTTTCTTTATTGTTGTCGCCGATGATGTTCTTAATGTTGTTGATGTTGTTTCAGATTTTTTATAATTTATTTTATAATTTAATAATTTAATTGTTTTAAATTTTATTTGTTATTAATTAAAAATAATATATTTATTGACATGTACTTGTTATTTGCCACATAGATACTGCTACATCAGCATTTTTCGGCCAACTAGCTAGTTAAAAAATGGGGTGGGGGATCAAAAGTGCAAAACAAATCAAAATAGGGGGACTAAAATGTTTGATTTTAAAATAGGGGGACCAAAATTGCAAAATATGCAAAATAGGGGGACACTCATAATTTAAGGAAATGTATTTTTATACTGGATAATTTCTAACTAAGGGACACTCATAAATACGGATTTATGTACCAATAAATTAAAGAAATGTATTTTTACATCTTATCTTCTAATTATAACTTCATTTTTAATCCATCAATAAATTCATATTTTTTTGCATATATTTTCTTTTTTCAATAAATTTAATATATTATGTACAAAAAATAACAAAATTTAATTAATATCTTATGTACCAAAAAAAGATTTAGTTTTCAAAATATATAGCATTAATTAGTTTTAGTTAAAAATAGTAATAACAATTGACAAAAGATATAATTGATAAAAATCATATCCTTAAAATAAATAAATAAACCAATAAAAAAACGCTAAATCTGACTATAAAAGACCAATAAAAATGAACAGACTGATTATATGTACAAATTGGATCTAAAGAGTAAAAATAAATTAAAATCTTAATTTTTATATGTTTAACGGTTAGAAAAACAAATCTTTCCGACAAACGGGACAAGTAGTCTTTCCTTCACGGTGCAACCATGAAAATAAACACGAGACATGAAATTCATGATTGCACACTTGAGAAATGCTAATATCACACTCTCAAACACACTCTTTTAACACACTCCAATAATATAATGACACATCACCCCATGTTTTTGTTGGAGAAGAGGAACAATTAAATTCAAATTTATTTTTAAAAAAATAAAAATAGAAAGTAGGGTGAGGTGTCATCATATTATTAGAGTGTGTTAAAGGAGTGTGTTTGATAGTGTGATATTAGCACTTCTCTTGCACACTTTAAAAGGTTGAATCAACTCTCCTTTTTTGAATACCTCCATGCAAATAGGACAATCTATAATATTTTCATCATCAAGAAAACTTTTAACCGGAGGCAATGATCTTATAATTGACCATCTTGTAATCTCTTCAATTGTTCTAAAACTATAATTATTTGATATGTAACCTGCCCTTTCCATTGTAGACAAGACAACATTACTTTCATTACTAGTAGAATGAATGGCACTGTCTTCATGTAATGTACTAGGTCTTGAATTTTGCTGATTGTGATTATCTTGAGCATTGTTACGTTGAGTTGTTGTAGTACTAGAATCTTGTGTTTGTGTTGTCTCGGCATTAGAGTTATCCCAACCTATTAAGATACCTATAAGTATAAAGGCCGCATTGAATGACTTCATAAAACCTGTAATTGTAATTGCAGTTGAAGGATGTGGCGATGACAAGAGAATGACCATACTAATAATTGAAATTGCGAATGATATCCACAAACAACACACCATTCTTTACCGCAGGTGGTTTTTCTTTTGTCTTTTGTATTGAAAAATTAAGTGGAATGCGTATTTTTATATGAAGATTCTCTCTTAAAATATGTTGCTATAAGGAGAATATACTCTCAATTTCTTATTTTATTCATCATTATTAATTACATGACTTTACTTTATATATATAAAGCCTAAAAATAAAACAAATTTTTAAATCATATCTTTTTTAAAAAGTTAATGCTAAATATTCTAAAGATATCATAAAATATCTAGACACAAATATAAATCTTAAATCTATTTTAATATAAATCTAAAATCTTAAAAAAAAAATCTAAGCATATTATTTTTAAGTTTTACTGTTTTAACACATACATACCTGCTAGATACTGTATCAAAGAATGAAATTGAAATCGTTCACCTTTTTAAAATAAAGGAAATTTTATTTTGAATAAAAGTGTGCACACAAAATAACTCTATTTAATATTTATAAACTCCATTTATTATTTACGATAAAAAAAATTTGACAATTTATTTACGATAATTTTAGTTTGTTACCGATCACAACAAAACAAGGATTCCTTATCCATATGATATCTACCATTATCAAAGCAGAGAATGATATATCTTTATATTTGTTTATTTAATCTGTTTCTCTTTTTCTTGGTTTATCCCTATCTTTGTATTTTTTTTAAACAAAAAGATGGATGCCAAAAACACCCATCCCAAAATATATATTAAAAAAGAAAGATAAATTTACAAATGGAGAGGACATAAACCTAAAGCTCCATTAACTATCACAAAATCTAAAATTAGGTATACCTAGGTGATTCTTATCTAGACAACTTTTGATAAAATCAGGAGCAACCAACCAATGAGTGAAATAAGGCAAGGAAAGACCATGGCTAGCCAAAAGGTCAGCCACCATGTTGCCTTCTCTATGTATATGAGTAATAAAGCAGTTCAGACCATTGAGTAATAACAACGAATTGTGCCATCTGTTCCTTAAGAACCAAGGAACACAATCAGACAGAGTGGAAAAAGCTGATACAACTAAAGTAGAATCTGTTTCAATCCAAATGTTTTTCCAATTAAACCGAGAAGCTAGCTCAATTGCTTTCATAGCACCACAAAGTTCAGCAAAACCGAAAAGGAAATCAGCCTCATTATTCCTGAACACCCCACCACAAGAAGCGGAACCTTGAACGCAGGCACCATCAACATTACACTTGAACCAGTTTTGAAGAGGGGGCTGCCAGAGAATTTCATGGATAGCAGGAGCATTAGGATGATGAATTGAGACTTTGAAAATCTTAAGGATGGTGAAATCTCTGACGGAATTAGTAGAGACTTTTTTGGTATTGTTTCCAGCTAAAGAAGTGTTGGCAATGATCATAGCAATAACTGTCCTTCAACTCAACCTCTTATTGTTGAAAATAATTTGGTTTCTAGCAAACCAGATACCATTGAGCAGATGAACAAGAGCAACTTTGATAACCACTTTGCATTGTGGTGACCAATTCAAATCACAAATTTTCCACATATCATCCATGGTTGTGAACTGTAAAACCAAATTAATACTATTTGCAAACCAAGACCGGATTTTAATAGCAAATTCGCATTCAAAGAAAATGTGAAAAGAAGATTCCCCATGCTTTTTACAAAAACAGCAAATGGAAGATAATGCACAACCTCTAAGCATAAGGTTTTCATCAGTGGGCACCTTATTATGCATTAATCTCCAGACAAACAAAGATTTAGACGGCTGAATATCGAGACTCCAAATAGATTTTGCCCAATGAAAATCCTGAACATGACGCAAAATGAAACTATAAGCATCCTTGAGACTTAAAACACCTGAATCAGAATGCTGCCATAAGAGCTTATCTTGAGGTTGATCAATAGGAATGTTGATTTGCCGAATAAGGTTAGTAAGGGTGGGAAAAGCTTGAGACAGTTGAGAAGGAATCCTCCAATGACCATTACTAATAAAATCACTTACTTTTGAGGAAAGTGACTGACTAATATGGCGAGGGTGAAGGAACAATCAGAGATTGCGCAGCGGAATATAAAACTTTTTCCTTCGATGGATCCTTACGAATGAGCATAAATTGTGTTTAGGATTTTACCTTTTAACGAAAATCCCTTCTTTCACGAACAATTGATGATTGGCGCTTTTAATCACGAGCAAGATCACCACCACCACGTTGATCACGAGCGTTAAAGATGTAACGCCTCTAGCTAGTCCACACGAACAGATGCCTCCAAAAGAGTGCTAGCTCCAAGAATGAAGGTTTCTAGTGAGAGGTGGAAATAAGGACTAGGGTTTTAGCAATTGATTTTCATCAAGTAATTTTCTTTCTCACAAGTGTTCTATTTATAGAACCACTTGTCTTGTGCACCAAGACAAACTATTTGTCATTGGGCTACAATTATACTAAAACCTTTTAATTAAATAAATCTTTTAAGAAACGCACCCTCATGTGTCATGTACACATGAGTGCTTTCTTTTTCATAACAAATTATGATACGCTTATTTAATTACCATGATACCCTTATCATATTTCCTTAATTCTCTGAGGTGCACCGTACCTTACGGTGTTCCAATTTCACACTAGCCTGTTCTTATGTGTGTGACCCTTGTAGGTTTCCATAACGTTGACAATTATATTAAATTCTCTATTTAATATAATAAACAATGAGCGGTATCTAGCAACACATCATTGCTACCCAAGTTATGAGAAATTAACATGTGATCTAAAACACAACCTCTAGTGATAATATCAGTGTGTACAATTACCCCTTTGCCCTTTATGTCTATATTGAACACAAAGCATACTTAGTGTCATCTTTGTCCAGTTCAATATTGGGCCCATGACATTTATCCTGTTATGCAGGATTGGCAAATTCCATCTAGGTCACTACTGTCCCTCAGCATGCTTTGTGAAGTACCCATTAACTGCCTTTATGGTCATCCTGTTACAGACAACGTTAGATCAGCAACAAAGCACTTGACTCCACATCTAGGGTACAAAGTGGTTTCAGGTCTAAGGGCGGCTTACACCATTATCACCATGAGAGTAACTTATGACACTTTGCATAACTTTGCATGTAGTACTCTCATAGCGGGTCAATCCGGTATAAATATTACTCTTAATATTTATACCTATGTCAAGACTTGATAACTCCTTATCTCATGATCCATGAGATGCGATCATCAGTCTATCTTCATAATAGTCTTTACGCTTTAAGGTTATCCCATTTCACCATAAAGCTCGACTACGGATACTTTAAGAATAGTGTCCTTATGTTTAATAGAATCTCATGATTAAGTCACACTTAATATTTCTTTAAACGGACTATCTATTCTTGGGACTTCATTATTTTGGACTCCTACAAACATAATGAAGAAATGCCATATTTATATTCAAAGTCCTAAAGCAAATACTATGAAAATAGATTGGCTCTTAGGGCTTACTCCAACAGAGGGATGTTGAACAGCTCCGAGAGAGAATTACCACACCAGTTGTCATTCCAGAAATTAATGTTCTCGCCTGAACCAAGAAGCCAGGTGGAATTATTCATAGTGGTAGAAAATTCTTCCTTGATACAGCTCCAAAGAGAAGAATAAATGTGATAAGTGATAGGTCTGTTATCTCTAAGGACTCTGTCTTTTAATAATTTAGCCTAAGCAGCTTGAGAATTCACAAGAGACCAACACAACTTTAAGTTAGCTGCTTTGTTCAAGTTAGATAAAGACTTGAGGTTTAAACCACCCTGAGCCAAAGGTCTACAAACCTTCTTCCAAGAAGTAGTGACTAATTTTCTTTTGCCAACATCACCACTCCAAATGAAGTTTCTAATGTTCTTTTCCACCTGTTTGAGCAAACCAGTAGGCCAAGAATAGATAGTAATACTATAAATTAACATACTTTGAATGACATATTGAACCAATTGAACCCTCCCAGCCATTGATAACAAAGAAGCTTTCCAAGCAGTTAGTTTAGAACTGATTTTATCTGCAATAGGTTGCAAGTGCCTGGATTTTGGCTTGCCCCTGAAGAATGGAACTCCCAAATAATTGAAAGGAAGAGCTCCCACTTTAAATCACAATGAGATTTAACCTACCATGAGTAATAGATATTAGAATTTGTGAGGCCTATACTCAACCACAAAAGCTAGCTTGAGAGTTGAGGTTTGCACTACACTTATAAAGGCCATCTTTGCCATATCTCTAACCAATGTGGGACTTCTAACACACCCCCTCACGCCCAGCACTATTGGGCTTGGTGCGTGGAATCAACAACAACGGGTGGCCCAAATATGGGAGGTCTCCACAACAAACAACAAATGGATCTAGGATAGGCTCTGATACCATATTAGAATTTGTGAGGCCTATACTCAACCACAAAAGCTAGCTTGAGAGTTGAGGTTTGCACTACACTTATAAAGGCCATCTTTGCCATATCTCTAACCAATGTGGGACTTCTAACAATAGATCCTGAAAAAATAGTGGATTTAGAATAGAACTAATAACTTGGCCAGATTGCAAAGCATAATTCTCTTAAATAGTGGATTTAGAAGAACTAATATATCCCTATCTTTGTATATATCTTCTTTTTCTTTTTTGTATATCTATTTTTTTCAAATAATTATCTTTGTATATCCTAGTTCGTACATGTAATTCAAATGTATCTAAATTTTGGGTATAAAAATTTGAATTTAATCCATCTCTTTGATAAAATTTTAACAACTATAAACAAAAAAATACTACACAAAAAAAGACATATTCCTTTTAAATAGGCATATATATCTATTATTAAAGAGTAGGAAAAAAAAGGACAAATTTAAAAATCTATTTAAATATTTAAGGGTATATTCAGTGAGTTGGATAATTTTGATGGACAATAGTGTTTATAATTTTTTTATATTGAACATTATTTATGGACTTATCAAAATTTTTCACTTCTGCAGTGTACCGGTACCTATTCAAATAAAATATGTATCGTCGTGTTAACTGTTAGGGGTTAAATTTCTTACTCATACATATGAAGAAAATTCAATTAGAAGAGGAGATCCTACTACTTTGTGTGTCTCACACCTTGTTCACGAGAATTCGTCATTACTAACAACAGTGGAAACTTCGTAATAATCAAGGTAACAAAAATAAAAAACAGAACATTTAAATTAAAATACAACGAAGGAAATATTAGGATATCCACCACCTCGATTTTTTTTTTACCGTACCTAGAGATCCGAGAAAAAAATTGAAATTGTATACACCTTTTGAATAGAAAGGCAATTGGGCGGATTTCAATAATTAAATACATAGAAAAGAAAGAAAAAAAAATACAAACTGCACTATTTTCAGGTGATTATTTGTACAAATCAGATCAAAAGATTAAAAACAAAGTATTAAAACTTAAGGGGGATGTATTGGATTGAGATTTCAGTGGATTTTAAAAGACTTTTTTATGTTAAAAAATTCCATTGGTATTCAATCAAGACTTTTATAGAATCAAATCAAATCTTCTGGTATTCAATCAAGACAATTAAGATTTTTTTTTCAGGGCAATGAAATCCGTTGTTATTCGATTGAGATTTCACAGGATTTATAAAATGTCACTTGGTATTCAAAAATCAACAGATTTTAGTGGATTCTTTTGTGCAATGGATTTCGTGAGACTTTTTAGTTAAAAATACACTTGAGAGACTTTTCTAACAATCTCACCAAAAACCTTGAGACTTTTTCAAACACTCCAAGACTTTTTATTTTGCTTTCATAGTTCTTCATTATTGTACCAGAGTTTTTCTTCTTTTCTTTCTGCACTTGCTTATCAAATATGGTTTTTGCAAGTTTTCTTTTTGAACAAAATTCTGCAACTTTTTTATTGGATTCAACACTTTCGTTATTCTTTGTGTTATTCATGCCGTTGGTTTAACAATCAAAGATTATAGTTTTTTATACATACAACAACAATATATTACTCAAGGAAACGGTAATCAGTGATTCACTTGATCCATCTATTGTTTCATCTTCTTTGTTTCCAACATCGATTAAGAACATGGAGCTTTTATTGGTGGTTAGAAACATAAAAAAGAAACGTATACGTTAAAAAAATACAGAGTTTTTCATGTATGATTTTTTTGTTGTTGTTTGGATTCCCAAAAAAATATAATTTTTTATTTATTACTGTTATAATTTCTTTTATTAAAATTTATTGAGTCTTTGAAATTTTCCTAATATATATTGAGTCTTTTGAAACTTTCCTAATATAAAAAGTATTACGAAATCTTAATTGTAAAAAAAATCTCTCAAAATCCATTCAAATCATGTGTCAAAAATCTTGATTGTAAAAAGTTTTTTTGAAAAAAATCTCTTAAAATCTCATAAAATCAATATAATCTCACAAAGTCTTTTAAAATCTTCAAGATTGTTTTTGTGAAAATAATCTCTTGAAATCCCAATCCAATACACCCCCCTAAATTCCAATATTTATGCTTAACTATTGCTACATAAATAAATTTTGGCGACAAATGGGACAAGTAGTTTTTCCTTGATTGTGTAACCATAAAAATAAACAAGAGACATGAAATTCATGGTTGCACACTCTAAAAGGTTGAATTAAATCTCCTTTTTTAAATTCCTCCATGCAAATAGGACAATCTATATTTTTGTCATCATGAAAACTTTTAACTGCAGGCAATGATCTTATAATTATCCATCTTGTAATCTCTTTACCTGTTTCAAAACTATGATTATTTGATACGGAATGTGCACTGTCTTCATGTAATGCACTAGGTCTTGAATTTTGCTGATTGTGATTAGCTAGAACATTATTACGTTGATTGTGATGGCTTTGCGCATTTGTAGTGCGAACATGTATAATAGTATTAAGCAACATAAACAAAGTGTTGAATACCAATAAGAAAGCAAAAATTGAATCTGAGAATGGCATTGCTATGAAAATAATAATTGAAATATTGAGTGATATCAACCACAACCACCACATTTTTGACCGTCCGTAGCTAAATACTATCAAATAATGAAACTAAAATCGTTTGCTTATGAAAATAAAGGTAATTGATTTGAATAATAAGTAGTAATAGAGAGTACACACACAATTTGGATTCCTAATACTTTGTTTATCTCTTGTTTGTAAGAAAAATCTTTTTTTTTTTTTAATAATAATCTTTGCATATCTCTATTTTTAAATTGTTTATCTTTATCTTTGTATAACGTTTTTTTGAATAATTATCTTTGTGTATCTTGGTTCAATGATATGTAATTCAAAATGTATCTAAATTTTGGGTATAAAAAGCTGTATTAATAAAAATTTGAACTCAATCTATCTCTTTGATAAAATTTTAATAGTTTAAATAAAAAATAAATTGAAACAAACAATATCCGAATGTTTTTTGAAACAAATAAAAATTTTAAAACAAAAGATACATTCCTTTTATATAGGCATAGATAGATATCTTTGGACAAGATATCCCTTATCAAAAAACAAAAATCTTATAGATGTCTAATGTCTAATGTAGGAAAGTATTCCGTTCGTAGGAATTCCTCATGTCTAATTGTTTATCATGTGTGAATCCATACCATTAAATTTTTTGTTTGGTTACAACAATTTAGAGCGAGGGAAATGATGTCTCAGTCCAAAGTATGAAAGACTTTAAGTTTGAAAGAGTACTTACAAATATAATTATATTTATATCACTCCAAAGACACTAGCGAGACTTGAAGCGATTCAAAACCTGTCTTTTTACCACTAGACCAAGCTTTTGGAGTTTCCATACCAATAAAATATACTTTTATTTTTTTGGACAAAAATTTAAATCAACTTTTAATAATTAATTATTTTAATCATTCATTTTTTAAAGGCAGAGATTACACTAGACCCACAATTGAATGGAGAGGATCCGGTCTCTTAGCCAGTGTTTGGTTCTGCGCGGGGGGGGGGGGGGGGGGGGGGGGGGTGGAATTGAGTTTAATAGAATTGAGTTTGTCAAAATTGATTTTTGGTTAAAAGTGAGTTGAATATAAAGTGATTTATGTTTGGATACCTTCACAACAGAAGTGATTTATGTAAAAAATGTTGTTTGGATATTTTGTGTTAAAATTGCTTTTGGATATGTAAATGACTAAAATGGGTTTTAGCACACATACAAAAAATCTTTTATTAAATTGAAATATATATAACATAAATACAATTCTAATTATATTTCTTGAACTCTATAATTTGATCTCGAACAAGTCTTGAACGTGATTCAACTCAGATGATAAAACTATATTTAAATTTTAAAATATATCCAAATTAATTGGTCTACGATAATCATCAAACTAGTTCAAATATTACACAAACGAGTTCTAATAACCAATACACAAGCTAGTTCTAATAACATTACAAAGAGTTCTAATAAACCAGGACAAAAAGTACATAAACCAGTTCTAATAAGAGTACACCAACATAACCTAAAACATAAACTAGTTTTCATTAAATGATAGAACAGTACATTCAGGCTTTTTATCAAACACAACATATATATTGTTATCAAAACTAAGGTAATGGACAAAAGAGGAGTGTTTCAGCTTACCTTGTACTTTGCAAAATTTCCTTAGTGAGTGCTTTTTGTGAGTGTGTTGGAGAATGAAGTGAGTGAGGTGAGGCATCATATATAAAAAAATTGTAATAACTATTTAAATTTAATGTCATCAATTTTTAACGAAAATAAGGAATGAAAGTTGGTAATTTCTACCATTCCATACCTTCTCAACACTGAAAGGGAAAAATAAGAGTGATTGAAGGAGTAATGAAGGTTGGTGAAGGGATTCATCATTCGTAAATGTGAGGAGTTATGAAGGTTGTTGATGAGTTATGAGGTAGGTGAGAGAGAAGGGCAAAAGAGGAATTGAATTAAACACAAACCTACGATAGAGAGAATTGATTTCAAAAAACTAGGAATTGCTGCTTCACCTAAACTCGATTCTAAAAAGCAAATTCATTTTGCGGTGGCGAGACGAAGGAACACCAAACATATCAAAATCACGTTTGAAGAGACTTGAAGCGCTTTTGACCCCTTCCACCGGGTAACCAAATTCATGGTTGCACACTCTAAAAGGTTGAATCAATTCCCCTTTTTTAAATTCCTCCATGCAAACAGGACAATCCATATTTTTTTCATCTTGAAAACTTTTAACTGGAGGTAATGATCTTATAATTGTCCATCTTGTAATCTCTTTAACTGTTTCAAATCTATGATTATTTGATATGGAATGTGCCCTCTCTTCATGTAATGCATTAGGTCTTGAATTTTGCTGATTGTGATTAACTAGAGCATTGTTACGTTGATTGTGAAGGCGTTGAGCAGCTGTAGTGCGAACATCTATAATAAAACTAAGAAAAAAAGAGAAAATGTTGAATATTAATACGGAACCATAAATTACATCTGAGTATGGCATTAAGTATGGGCTGTATGGCGTTACTATGAGAGTAACAATTGAAATAATGACTGATATCAACCACAACCACCAACACCACAACATTTTTTTACCGTACCTAGCTAGCTAGATATCAAAGAATGAAATTAAAATTGTCCACCTTTTGACAATAAAGGCAATTTGATTTGAATAATAAGTAGTATGCACAATAACTCTATTTATAAACTTTTTGTTAAGACCGGATCTTAACAAAACTTGGATTTCCTAATCCATATCTTTGTATATCTTTTATCTTATCTTAATCTTATCTTAATCTTAATCTTAATCTTAATCTTATCTTAATCTTAATCTTAATCTTATCTTAATCTTAATCTTAATAATTATAAATGGAAAGTTGTGCAACCTTTTATTAACCCTAATCTCTCTTTTAATCTCTTAACACGTTTCCCTCCAAAAATCCCTCCCTAATTTCTTAATTAATCAGAATTTCGCCTCATTAAATGCAGGGCGGTTTTTTAAAACACGTAATATGTGCAACCTTTTATTAACCCTAATCTCTCTTTTAATCTCTTAACACTTTTCCCTCCAAAAATCCCTCCCTAATTTCTTAATTAATCAGAATTTCGCCTCATTAAATGCAGGGCGGTTTTTTAAAACACGTAATATGCATTTTCTTTATGGAGGATAAACAATAATAAATTTTGTTGCTACTTTGCATTTTTTTAGGATAGTGGGGCGGGCCATTAATTCTTTTGGTTGCTCTATGCCTTTTTTTTGAAAGATAAAGATGAATTTGAATTTCAAATTATGGTGATCATAAATGTAACTTATTGGTATCAGATATTTTAATTATTATTTTGTGTGCTTAATGTTGACACAAATCTCTCTACCTTTCTCCTCTTTATTTTTCACGTGAATACAAACAACATTTTCTTCTACTTCATTCTTCCTCCACAACAACAACGGTCCAAACAATTTCATTTTTTTTTTCTCAACCGCCTTCGTTGCTGCAGTCACCTTCATCGTCTCCACTTCATTTCATTTTTCATCGGTACTTTCTATTGCCATTTTCGTTTTTCTTTCCTTTTTCTTTTTCACTTCTTTCCCTTCAATCTCTTGCTCTCAATCAATTTTCTCTTTTAAATCTTTAGATACTTTCTACTCTAAAATCCATAATATTCTCTTTGATTTGTTTTATTTTCAGATTGCTTCTCTTTTCACATACATGACTACGAGAATGAATGAATGAACAACAACACACACAACAGCAGCAGCCTCCAGCATAGATGTAAGGGTTTCAGATTTAGATCTATTCTATTTTTGGTTCATTCAATTTGTTTGTGATTATTCTTCTTTATTTTATTCACATCATGTTTTATTTTGACTATTTTTTTTTGCAAAGGCCTACCTATTGATGTATTTTTTGATTTTTTTTTTACAGAAGTAGATTTGAATTGAGAGACTCAACTTGATGTGGCTTTCCTTACACTAGCAATGGCGAGGGTGGCGGCTTCCAAGAGCCATGGTGCATGTGCAGGTTTATTGTTCCTCTCTCTCCCTCCCTCAAAAACACAGTAGGTGCAAATATTAATTTTATTTTAACTTCTTTTTTTTGTGTGGGAGCAAACTTGCATATTTTGTGTGCGGAGAAGCGGTGAATGTAACCGGTTTATGCATAAGTTTATCAATTGTTTCTACATTTTTTAGTGTAATTTTTTATCTCCCTTATTTGTTTCATTTTCTTTAACATGTATCTTTTTGAACTATTCTTAAAGAATCTGATTTGTTTTATGCAAATTAAAGCCAGATAGTTTTTTATTGTTGTTATGGCATTATTATGTATGTGCATCTATTTGTTTATCAAAATCAGAATTTAATTATTGATTTTTTTCTCCAGGTTCTACACATTTGAGAAATATGTTTGGCAATGCTTCTATATGTAGTGACCAGGACAATATACAGCCATGAGAGAAAATATGTGTTTGGTTATTTCCTCTATTTATGCTTACTCTTTTTTATGTTTAACTCTTTTTTGTTTTTATATAATTTTTAAATGTTTTTAGGAGGCATGCTTATGATATTTTTCTTCATGACATTATACTTTCCATTGTATCAATATTGTCTTCATAGAAAAAAATAAGTTTGTTAGGAGTGTTAAGTATGCGTTAGTAGTACTAATTGGTCTATTTCTACGGTTCTTTTAGTTTAGTTGTATATTTTGTTATTGGTGCTTCTATATTTTAAATAACAAATTTATCTTTTTGATAATCACATGACTGTAAATTGCAATTGTAGGAACTATTATCATCCACACTCAAGATAGTTTCGTATAAAATGCAATAAGGAGGATTTTAGTTGAATATTTTTTTGGTTCATGATAACATGAAAAGGTGTAACCATTTAGATGATACTCAGCTTATTTTATTTGTTTTTAGATTGCAGAAGATCTTGATGGAATACAAAGACAAAGTTGAATCAATAAGGAACCATTGTGTTTTAATTTGGGCTACAATCTATAGGTGGAATTATTTGTTCCTCCTGCTCTTTTTTTCTTCTACTTCATATAGGATAATCAAAGAAACAAACAAATGGTGCACAAGTTTTCATTTTTGACTCATAATTGTAAGTATCAAGTTTGCAAAGGCAAGGGGGTTAGATTTATTGTAATAATTTTAATCAATAAATGCGATTTATTTGTATGGTGTAGAATTTAACTTCTTTAATTTGATACACATTTTGTCTAAATAATATTATAAAATCTTACGGTTCTATCCTACCTTGGCATGTCTCTGGGGCCATTGAGATGAAAGTTTAAAATATTTTATTTTTTCATATATTATTATTTAGATTTATGTCTCACTTTCACTAATATCATGTATACAAATGCAATGCAAGCCACAATTTCCAAAATTAATTTGTTAAATTTTATTCGAATTTAATTATGAGATATGTTTATATGTTTTATAAAAAATATATAACTTATAATAGATTACCACTTATTCTGGAGCAGCATCATTTGCCGCAATTGGAGAGTATTCACTTTAATTGACGATTATGGTCATGATTGAATTATCAGACTGAGGCTTTAATTATGGTGTTAACGAAGTGTACTTTGGAGGAGAATGAGGAGGTTTCTACATTGCACGGAAACTTCATGATCGACAGAGAATCATGTTCGAGGCACCTCATTCGCGACATGTTGACTTGGTTGATATATTAATTTGTTTTTACTATTTCTACGTTTTCTATGTAATTTTAATTATTTAATGATTTTAAATATCCATTGTAGCTCTATTTGTACTGACTACAGTTTATTTAATATTGTATCTGCAATTTTCAGTATAACAAATTAAGTCGTATATATGATGTTCTACAAAACACGTGCATTGCACGGGTATGAGTCTAGTATTTTTAAAAGTAATCTTTGTATATCTCTTTCTTAAAATTGTAATCTTTGTATATCTTTCTTAAAATTATATCTCTTTGTATATCTTTTTAATTGTAATCTTTGTATATTTTTAATAGTAATCTTTGTATAATTTTTTTTGAATAATTATCTTCGTATATCTTAGTTCAATGTATATGTAACTCAAAATGTATCTAAATTTTGGGTATAAAGTTGAATTAATAAAAATTTGAACTCAATCTATCTCTTTGATAAAATTTGAACTCAATCTATCTCTTTGATAAAATTTGAATAGCTTAAATAAAAGATAAAATTGAAACAAACAGTATCAAAATAAAATTGAAACAAACAAACATTAAAAAAAAAAGATACATTCTTTTTATATAGGCATATATATAGATATCTCTGGTTAATGTAGCAAAAAAAAAAAGGAGACAATTTTGGATGAAGTCTAACCTAACAAAACACTTTTAGAATCAACCAATAAAAAAATTTACTACGTAATAATTAAAATAAAAATTTTTGAAAATAAAAATAGTTTAAAACTAAAACTAAACCGCCAGGGAAGAGGATTACGCGATTTGTTGGGGTTGATTGCAATGTAAGTCCCACGTTGTTAAGGAAGAAAAAAAAGGTCAAGAAAATTATAGTGAAGAATTATCACATCGCTTAGAGAAGTGAAGAGTGGAGGAGTTCAATGCTATATATAGAGATCTCAATTTTCTTGTTTCAATACACAAAACAGTAACACTTATAAACACTTTAAGCTTATATTTGAGTTTGTTTCTTTTTCTCTTATGCTATTATTTTAGAGTATTTGATATGTAGTTCAAAGATTTACTTTGGAGAGTGTGAGTGTACTGGGGTCATTAGGTGGTTGAGAGTGAAATCTATATGTTGTTACAATCTTATATGTTATCACTAATTTATCTATTTAGAAATAAAATATACCGTTACATTTCATTTTATCAATGTACCATATTTTATCAATATTTAGTAAAAGTTCCCGTTGAATGTGTTGATAGTGAGTCGAATTTTATTTAGCATAAAACACCGATTTGTTTCATTTCATGCACATAAAACAACTTTATTTTTTCAAAAATGTTATTTTGATTGAAGTTTAATTTTTTTTCTTAACCCTCTGGTTTTCAGGAGAAGGGTGTCTCGATAATTTAGAGTTCGCGTGGAAGGTAAGTAAAATCTAACCAAAAATTCATCTGCATCAATACACACAGACCACACACACATGTCTAAAATGAGTAAGAAATGTAGTTTAGAGAAGCGACACTTGAGTCGTATCCCAAGGACTCTCTTGACCAGTCTCAGCAAATATTAGAATCGATGAAAAATTATAAAAAGGTGTAAAAATTGTAGTTTAGAGAAGTGACACTTGAGTTGTATCCCAAGGACTCTCTTGACCAATCTCAACAAATATTAGAATCAATAAAAAACTGTAAAATTGGGTTTTTGGTTTTCGATTTTAGAAAACTGCTGACAGAGATGAAGATTTTAATTAATAGAAAGACAATCAATTCATTGTTTTAGGAAAACTTCGTTTTTTATCTATCACGGGTTCACGAAAAATATTCATTCAATTGTCTATGCTCTAGTCAATTATAAGATGAATTGAAAAATCATTGTTGTTTGGAAAAGAGAAATTATGAGTTAGTTTACAAAATATCATTCATTAAGAGTATAAAAAAGATAAATTGAAGAATTAAAAAAAAAATAGTTAAAAGTATAATAGGAAAAAAAACATTAATGTTTTATTGGTAATTTAGGGTCTGTTTGGTTCAATTGAGAAGGAGGGGAGGGGAGGGATTTATTATGTTGACAAAATTATCCTCATTTTTTTTTATTAAAATTCAAAATTATCCTTATTGGAATATTAAAATTCTAGGTTTTTTTTTTTTACAACAAAAAAAATTTAGGTTTTCTACTCATTAGATTTTTTTTTGTTATATATCCATTAAATTTTTTTTTGACGTAATATATCCATTATAATTTAATCCTTATTTTGAGTTTATAAGGTTAAGAGTAAAAAAGTAAATTACTTCTCCAAAATTTAAAATATTCCCTTACCTCCCCTCCCCTCCAAAAACTTCGAACCAAACGGACAAAGTGACATAATTCGGTACAAATTTTTTTTCTTGTCAAAACGACTCATTTTTTGGAACGAACGGAGTATTAAACAAACGATAATTAGTTTTATACGAAATACATTCCGACTCCACTTGAACCCTCGGTTAATCAAACGTAAAATTGATGTGTCCGATTAATGGAAAATGATTTAATGATATAGAAAAAGGTGTAGTTTTGTCGTAATTTTAGATTATAACCATCTGATCTAAAATATGTGGTTGTGATTGTTTATAACAATTTAATAACTACGTCAATCAGAACCATCTGATCGTTGATCAATGACTGTAATTTGAACTGCATGCTGTTTTTACAGCAGACAATCCAAGTCCCCGATTAATCATCCATTCTTGGTCGGATAATAAATTTTTTATTTTTATTTTAAAGTTTTTTATGCCAATAGAGTTTGCTGAACTCAAACCACATACACTCAAAATCTAAATGCATGGTTCGATTCCAAACACATTCCCTACGAAACAAGCAACTCCATCAATGTCTCTCTCGTCTAAAATCTTGTCATTCCATCAACCAACTCCATCAACTCCAAGCTCAAATTCACCTCAATGCTCTTCACAACGACACCCACTTGCTCTCAGAACTCGTTTACTTCTTCTCCCTCACTCCTTTCAAAAACCTCACACACTCACGTAAACTCGTATTCAACTTTTCCAACAACCCATCACCGATTTCATGGAATATTCTCATCAGAGGTTTTTCATCAAGTGATTCTCCAATTGAATCCATCTGGGTATTTAACAAAATGCGAGAAAATGGTGTTAAATGTAATAAACTTACTTACCCTTTTATTTTCAAGTCTTGTGCTATGGGTTTATTGTTATTTGAAGGAAAACAGGTTCATGCTGATGTTGTGAAGATTGGTTTTGATTCTGATGTTTATGTTTGTAATAATTTGATTAATTTTTATGGTTGTTGTAAGAAAATTGTTTATGCGCGGAAGGTGTTCGATGAAATGTGTGTGAGGACGATTGTTTCGTGGAACTCGGTTATGACTGCTTGTGTTGAGAGTGTTTGGTTGAGTGAGGGGATTGAGTATTTTTTTAAGATGAGGGATTGTGGGTTTGAACCGGATGAGACTAGTATGGTGTTGTTGTTGACTGTTTGTTCTGAGTTGGGTTATTTGAGCCTTGGAAGATGGGTTCATTCTCAATTGATTTTGAGAGGGATGGATTTGAGTGTTCAGTTAGGTACTGCTCTGGTTGATATGTATGGTAAATCGGGTGCTTTGGATTATGCTAGGGTTGTTTTTGACAGAATGGAAAAGAGAAATGTGTGGACTTGGAGTGCTATGATAATGGGGTTAGCACAACATGGTTTTGCTGAGGAAGCTCTTGTTTTGTTTGGAATGATAAGTGACAGAAAAATTAATGACATTTTCCCTAATTATGTGACCTATCTTGGTGTTCTATGTGCCTGCAGCCATGCTGGGATGGTTGATGAGGGTTACCGATATTTTCGTGATATGGAATTTGTTCATGGGATCAAACCTATGATGGTACATTATGGAGCCATGGTTGATGTATTGGGCCGTGCTGGTCGTCTCAGCGAAGCTTATAGGTTTATACAGAGGATGCCTTTTGCGCCTGATCCGATTGTGTGGAGGACTTTGTTAAGTGCGTGCACGGTTCATGATGTTTGTGACCATACTGGGATAGGGGATAAAGTAAGGAAGAGGTTGCTTGGAATGGAGCCAAAGAGGGGTGGGAATTTAATTATTGTTGCTAACACCTATGCGGAAGCAGGAAAGTGGGAAAAGGCGGCAAGTGTGAGGAGGGTCATGAGAGATGGAGGTTTGAAGAAGATGGCTGGAGAGAGTTGTGTTGATTTGGGTGGTTCGTTGTATAGGTTCTTTGCCGGGCATGATTCTCGCCCGGATTTGATGCCTGTCTATGATCTGCTAGATGGATTGAACCTACACTTGAGGATGGTTCACTAATTTGGTTGTAGAAGTTGGTGGTTTCAGTTAATTCTATTTGGTGCTGAACTTGAAAATTTGAAATTAGAGTACGACAAATGATAGCTTATTTTTTACTTTTTATATTGTTGGTGTCATTTTTGTTAGTCACAATGTTACCCCTTAATTGTATATTGTTTTGTAGGATTTTAGCATATATCAGGTATGTTTTATGGCCAATTCTCATATGTTTACACCATTTCTCACATTTGTTCCTTTTCAAATTCCTTACAATTTCTTATTGGGGACTGTTTAGAGCCTCTCATGAACTAATTGACAGTTTTAAAAATCTTTAATAGTTTAAGATTTTTTCCAGTATTTAGGAGTGCTTTATGAAGAGATTTTCTGAAATTTATTATTAAGCTTATAACATAAGGCAGATGTTATCTATATATGATGCAGAATTCTTAATTGTGTCAAATACTTATAAATAAGCTCGTGTTTATAAAGCCATTGTTCTGAATTAAAATACAGCGAAGGAAATATTATGATATCCACCACCTCCATTCTTTTAACCATACCTAGAGACCAAAGAAAAAAATTGAAATCGTATTCACCTTTTGAATATAAAGAGAACCGAGGGGATTTTATTAATAAAATAAATTGAAAAGAAATAAATTATACAAACCCCACTGTTTTCGGCTGATTATATGTATAAATCAGATCAAAGATTAAACAAAAAAAATTAAAACTTAATTTCCTATGCTTAAAAAAAACTACTACTAAATAACTAAATCTTGGCGACAAACCGGACAAGTAGTTTTTCCTTGATTGTGTAACCATGAGAATAAACAAGAGACATGAAATTCATGGTTGCACACTCTAAAAGGTTGAATCAATACTCCTTTTTTAAATTCCTCCATGCAAATAGGACAATCAATATTTTTGTCATCTTGAAAACTTTTTACCGGAGGCAATGATCTTATAATTGTCCATCTTGTAATCTCTGTAACTGTTTCAAAACTATGATTATTTGATATGGAATGTGCCCTCACTTCATGTAATGCATTAGGTCTTGAGTTTTGCTGATTGAGATTAGCTAGAACATTGCTACCTTGATTGTGACTCCTTTGAGCAGCTGTTGTGGGAACATCTTTTAAGCAAAAACTAAGACACATAAAGATAGTACTGAATGCAAATAACAAAGCAAAAATTGTAACTGAGTATGACATTGCTATGAAAGTAATAGTTGAAATAATGAGTGATATCAACCACAACCACAAACACCACAACATTTTGTAAAATTGTTCACCTTTTGAAAGTATAGGTAATTTGATTTGAATAATAAGTAGTAGAGAGTACACACACCAACTCTATTTATATTGTTTTTCTTAAGACTGAATCTTAGCAAAACTTGGATTTCGTAAATAATATCTTTGTATATCTTTTTTTTTTGTAATAATAATCTTTGTATAATCTTTGTATAATCTTTGTATATCTTTTCATGAGCTAATTGATAGCTTTAAAAATCTTTAATATTTTAAGATTTTTTCCATTATTTAGTTGTGCTTTATGAATAGATTTTTTGGAATTAATTAAGCTTATAACATAAGGCAGATGTTGTGCTTTATGAATATATTTTCAAAAAGCATGTGTTATATCACAAATAGCAAAAGAGGCTTTTCTGCAAATACTGGAACTTACCATAATTATATATGATGCAGAATTCTTAATTGTCTAATACTTAGAAATACTGAGTTGTGTAAAGCAAAATTAGTTAAGCTCATGTTTATAAAGCAATTGTTCTGAATTAGTAATAGATTTATTTTGACCATAAAAAGTTTTTAGTTAATTGTTCTGATTAAATAATTATAAGAGCAGCCAAATTTTTTGTGAACACTATTCATTCTCCAGAAAAATCCAAGTCAAATCATATATCCACTGATAATTTTAATTTTTTTAGAATTAATTAGTCTGCAGTAAAGATTTTTAGGTTCCACTTTGATCCCTTAAAGAAAATAAATTCCACTTTGGTTCTTATTGATACTTTCATCAGTCAATATGGCCATTTCTGTCCATTTTTTTCAGAAACCGTTAACTTCTATACATGTGCCACGTAACAACCTATTTTGCTACATGTACAGAAGTTAACAGTTTCTAAAAAAACGGACGGAAAAGACCATATTGACTGACAGATATATCAATAAGAGACCACAATGAAATTTATTTTCTTTAAAGACCAAAGTGAAACAAAAAATGTCTTTAAGAGACTTGGGGTCGTAAAGTGGCAGCATTTGAGCCTCTCCTCTGTTTCCTTTTTGCCTGGAACAATCATATCCATTGATCTTACCATTTTAAAACAATCAAAGAAAAACAAATAATGGAACTTAATATAAAGGAACATAGCAGATCCTTCATGAATGAAAAATAAGACAAAAACAAAAATCATACTCAGAAAATTCCAAATTGAAGGCACCAGAAGTTTCTAATATTTCTCTCTTTTTAAACTAACTCAGCTCTTTCCCTCAGAATCAATTTTTGAACACTCATAAGCAACTTCAGAAAAAGTGTAAAATTACAAAACCATACTCAAAACCTTAAAAATAAGTATAACATCATAACACTACATATTCAAATAAGGTTGACAATTTTCAGTTATAAAATGTCTTCAACTTTATCTCTCTCAGTCTCTCCCACTTTAATCTTCAAGCCTCAAAATCTTTCCAAAGACACCAACCTTACAAAATCCAACAACAAAGAAACACAATCTCAACAAACATTGTTAGACACCACCAAACTCACAAAAAGGAAGCTATTGACATCAAGTGTGATTGGATTAGTCCCATCATGTATTGCTAAGCCTACAAGAGCTGAGCCTGAAAGTCCAAATGCTTCAACCTCAAGTAGAATCTCATACACAAGATTCTTGCAGTATTTGGATGAAGGTGTTGTTAAGAAAGTGGACTTGTTAGAGAATGGAACAGTAGCTATTGCAGAGATATATAATCAAACTTTGGATAAAATCCAAAGAGTTAAAATTCAGTTACCAGGGTTGCCTAAAGAGTTGGTTAGAAAAATGAAAGATAAAAATGTTGACTTTGGTGTTTATCCTACGGATATAAATTGGGGAGATGCAATATTTGATCTTTTGGGAAATTTGGCTTTTCCTTTGATATTGCTTGGTAGCTTACTCCTTAGGTCATCTAGAAATAATCCTGTTGGTGGACCAAACTTGCCCTTTGGATTAGGAAGGTATGAATTGTAGCTTATGAAACATCTATAATTATTTGTAGGTTTAAATATCATTTTTGTCCCTGTATGTTCGCGAATTTTTGGTTTTAGTCCCCGTATGTTTTTTTTGTTGCAAATACATCAATAAATGTGCAAATCTTGTTGGTTTTCGTCCCTCCCGTTAAAAAATGATTGCGTATTCAGGGATGTATTTGCAACAAAAAAACATACATGGACTAAAACAAAAAACTCACGAACATACAAGGACAAAAATGATATTTAAACCTTATTTGTATTAGTAATGTCGTCAAGATTTTAAATTGCGGTCACGATCGAGATTATGTCATCACTCGTTATATGTGATACTGATATTGTTTTGATTTCATTACCTTTATTACTTCAGGAGCAAGGCGAAATTTGAGATGGAACCAAACACAGGAGTGACATTTGAGGATGTAGCTGGAGTAGATGAAGCAAAGCAAGATTTCCAAGAGATAGTTGAGTTCTTACAAACCCCCGAGAAATTTTCATCACTCGGAGCGAAAATTCCTAAAGGAGTTCTTATAGTAGGGCCACCAGGAACAGGAAAGACATTACTAGCAAAAGCAATTGCAGGAGAAGCAAAAGTTCCATTCTTTTCTTTATCAGGTTCTGAGTTCATTGAGATGTTTGTTGGTATTGGTGCTTCAAGAGTAAGAGATTTGTTTAATAAGGCGAAAGAAAATTCACCTTGTTTGATATTTATTGATGAGATTGATGCTGTTGGAAGACAGAGAGGTACCGGTATTGGTGGAGGAAATGATGAAAGAGAACAAACATTGAATCAGTTGTTGACTGAAATGGATGGTTTTAGTGGTAATACTGGTGTTATTGTTATTGCTGCTACTAATAGACCTGAAATTCTTGATTCTGCATTGCTTAGACCTGGGAGGTTTGATAGACAGGTAAATTTACTTGCCAATTCTTTCATATCCTTTCTAGCTTCTGTTTAGACCAAACAAACAAATAGATGAATAATTGTTGAGTATAACTCATAGTCGCTAATAAGTAGGCAGAATGTGTAGCACAAACACTTCAGATTGAAGTCGTGTCTAATGTCAAGCAGGCACAAGCAGGCACGTGTCGGATACTGATGCATGTGACTATATTCAATTTATTTATTTTCTTATATCACTACCAGTGTCAATGTCATGTCTAGTGTCTGTGCTTCATAAACAAAATCTTGAGCATAGTGCAAAATCTTTATATTGTAGCAAAATGCGGGAAAATGTGGCTGATTCCTTATGTGGTTGAAATTGTCATTTCTGACACCATAAAATCCTTTATATCGTGGCTACAATTTCGCTTCTTGATCACAATTTAAACCATGGTATTTAAACAATGCTTTTATATATAACCCTAATTTGTTGCATAGTAGAAAAGTTTGAACTTTGAAGACGTATGTATAATCGGTCGAATTTTGTGATCAATCGTTGTGTTCTTGTTGTGTTTATCTTATTACTTTCGACCCTGGATTTTCCATTTTAACTCTTGTGATGGTTCTATTAGGTAACTGTTGGATTACCAGATATTAGAGGGAGGGAAGAAATATTGAAAGTTCATAGTAACAACAAAAAGCTTGACAAGGATATCTCACTTAGTATCATTGCCATGAGAACTCCGGGATTCAGCGGTGCAGACCTCGCGAACCTCATGAATGAAGCTGCCATTCTAGCCGGTCGAAGGCGAAAAGAGAAGATCACAATGAAAGAAATCAATCACTCCATAGATCGCATTGTAGCAGGCATGGAAGGAACCAAGATGACAGATGGCAAGAGCAAAATTTTAGTGGCTTACCATGAAGTTGGGCACGCTATTTGTGCGTAAGTAGATCATATAAAACATTGCTTCAAAGTTCAAACTTAATTTAATTGTAACCAAATTAATTTCATAAATATCAATTTCATCAGACATACTAAATTTGATGTGTGCAAATTCACAGGACACTAACTACAGGACATGATCCAGTACAAAAAGTCACTTTAGTTCCTAGAGGCCAAGCTAGGGGCTTAACATGGTTTATACCAAGTGAAGATCCTTCACTTATCTCCAAGAATCAATTATTTGCTAGAATAGTTGGAGGCTTAGGAGGTAGAGCAGCAGAAGAAGTCATATTTGGTGAAACTGAGATAACCACTGGAGCTGCTGGGGATTTGCAACAAATTACACAAATAGCAAGACAGGTTAGTAATTCATACACAACATAATTTGGTGAAAAAATTATGTTGTTTTGTAATGGTTTTCTCTCAGGAGTTTAAAGTGTTTTATCACTGGCTTATAGCTAGAGCTGTCAAAATGGGCTTAGACCGGCCCTCTAGCCCTGAAGTTACCTAAAACCTGAAGTAGAGAGATTTGTGGATGATGAATCACATAGAGCACCCTCAAAGATAATAAAGTTCAAACTTACATCACAAACTAAATTTTCAACCTAACAATTCAAAATACATAACAAAGTAAATTACAAACTAGGTAACTTCTCGCCTAGGTAACTTCAGGGCTAGTGGGCCGGTCTAGGCCCATTTTGATAGCTCTACTTATAGCGTGTAAGCTTGTATAATAAAAGTAGAGTTGTTTTGTAACAGATGGTAACAATGTATGGCATGTCTGAGATTGGACCATGGACATTAACTGATCCTACAACTCAAAGTAGTGATGTAGTGCTAAGGATGTTGGCAAGGAATTCAATGTCTGAGAAACTAGCAGAGGACATTGATAACTCAGTAAGACATATAATTGAGACAGCATATGAAGTTGCAAAGAATCACATAAGGAATAATCGTGATGCTATTGATAAATTAGTTGATGTGTTACTTGAAAAAGAGACACTTAGTGGAGATGAATTTAGAGCAATCTTGTCTGAATTTACAGATATTTCTTCAATTAAGATAGATAGAAACTCTATTAGGGAAATGATTGAAGCATAAGAAAGATTATAGCTATGTAATGTGGTACGTAGGATGGAGTTGTGTACATGAGTTGATCATAGTCTAGAGTCTAGACTTTAGAGTATAATATATTAATATTTACATTTTTCATTTGTATTTGCCACGTATGTTGATCACCGTTTTTTTTGTTTGAAAAATCATGTAGCATGTGTCTGTCACGTGACATGAATGAAAAATAGGACCTGTTTGATTTGCAAAACAATAAACAATGTACAGTAGAAGACATGACAAAACAAGGTAGAACATGACAAGATAAAGTTGCACCAGTAAGAGAAAGAGAGATAATATTTTTTACATTTGAAAATAAAATGGGTATTTTTCGTATTTTTTATAGTTGTACCATGAAAATAAAAGTTGTTATGTGGTTTAATGAGAGACAAAAATTCTTGTTTTTGTCATGTCCCTTATTGTCTATTTTGTCTAGTATCATAACCAGTTTCTGAATCAAACAGGATACAACAAAAAAATTTCAATTCAATCCCTTGTTTTTAGCAGATAAAATGCACTATAAATATAATTACAAGGATCAAAATAAAACTATATATAAATTACATCACATTAATTACATGTATTGAAATTGAAAAGAATTAACACAAACATTTATCATTTTATATCATTTTACATTTATCAACTAATTAAACTACTAATTTTTTCAAACAGTTGAATTAACTTATCAACTATCAAGTATAAATTATAAGCTATTAGCCATTATATATAAGCTATAAGCTATTCATTAACCGTAGATGTACCTAAACCAACTCATTTTTACGGGCAATTACTCATATTCACTATCCATATATACTCCTATCAATCAATAATTTGTGTTTTTAAAGCTACCTTCTTCGATGTTATCTACATGTGTGTACCCGATAAATCTAGATCCAACAGCCATCCCTAAAGAAAAATGAAGAAGAAAGCAAAACAAATAAATGCAGAACAAATGAAAAACGTGAAGCATGTGGCTGTTGTCTTAGAAACATAAAGAAAAAAAAGTCAGCAGTTGGGAAGCAAAGTTACGGTTGAGCCAAGCAATAACTAATGAGTAATGAGTAATGACATGATTAAATTTAAAAATACTTTTAAACAGCCGTGTTAAATCTTCTCTTATAAAAGGAAAATTTTGTTCATTATTTGTTCACACACATAAAAAATGCACTAAAAATCTAATACGAACTTATAATTTTTTCACGGTAAATTCAGTAATTGAAAAAAAAAAAAAAACAACACTCAAATTAATCTTTAATATTTTTATACAAGAGACAATTTCTTTTTCGGCTTTCACCACCAGTTAAATCTGTTCGGAGGTTAGTTCTGACATCAAGTGATTTAAGCCTCATTCCCATAGCAATCGCGGAGATCAAACCGTGGTCATTCCTACCAAGTTCAGATTCAATTACCACTGAAACAACTAATGATTGGTATACGAGAAACAAATTAATCTCTCCAATAATTTAACTCGTTACAACTGGACTATATTCCTATTTAAAAAAATCATAAAGTAATTTAAATGTTATTTTTATTAGAGACTAAATTGAATCGCAGAAACTAATATTTAACTCAAGTGGTCAATGAACTTTCTCTAAGATGAATTACTCGGAAGAATTTGAGTTTATTACCGAGGAAACATTTTTTTACTAAATTTTATTTATCTCGCAACCAAATTCTGATTTACCGAGCCTCTTTCTCTAACTAGAGTATTAATAAAAAAAATTGAATCACAAAGAATTTATGAATAACCAAATCTAGTCCTTGATAATTGCTCATCCAACTCTCTAAAACACGACATCTTATGTGGGTGGGGGTGACGAGCATTCATTTTAAGTGTTTTAGTCTTTATGGTTAACTATATTGTGTACAATATATACCAATTGATTCCACTAGTGACTCCATTTTTAGTAACGTAATTGCATTGATAGGAAAAACAAAAATGAAAATGGTCCCTATGATTGATTATGAACGAGGTTTTGAACAATTCAATTCAACTAACAAACGTAGTCTCCTACTCCACTTATCTTAAAATCCTCATACTAGTCTCCACGTAACCAGCCGTCATAATTTTTGTTATTATTTAGTCATATGATAAGATTAACACCACCTGCTGCCTTATTAATTCAGCTGTTAGATATTCATAAATTATGAAGTTTTTATATAGTGTTACCTTTTTATAAATAGGGACGGAGGGATTAAAATACAAATATGGGTAGTTTTTACACAATTATTATTTTATGCAACCAAACCAAATTATCTCATCTTCTCGCTACAATCCAATAAACTTATAATTTTTTTTTAAGAAAAACTTACTCCCTCCGGCCACTATTATTAATAAATTTGACTTTTTTGGTACATTGAAAAAGTGATGTATTTGGTTCATAATATGGACTATATACATCACTTTTTCAATGTATCAAAAAAGTGAAATTTGTTTATAATAATGGCCAGAGGGAGTATAATTTTATTACATGTGTAATGATTGTTGGATTGTTTAAATTTTTATGTACTATCTTTTGATAGACTAACTCCTCTAAAAATTAATTAATGATACATTTGTTATTAATTTTGTTATGTTTTTGACGGATCAACACTATTCGGCCAACCCTTCAAGAATCGGGGATGCAGTTGGAGTTTTAACACACCTATTTAAGTTGATTCGTACCGCCTAAGGACGGATATGGATAGGACATGGTTATGGGCTAGGCCCCTCCCTCTCATGTAGTAACAAACATTTTTGACAGTATTTGGTGAGGTGGGATGTACAATTGACTTGTAATGGAAGGTTGTTTGCCCTCATTCCGTGTCTAAGTTGTTTTTGGTATATGTTAGGGAGGTTGGCATTTAAAACTCAAACATTATTGTAGTCATCGAATTATTTTTTTGTCCTTACCTGTTTATTGAGCACAATTTAAGCACCTTGTAGTCTTTTCTACCAAAAACAACTGCACTAATTTATTATTTTACCATCCACATTGATAATTAATTTTTGTTTGATAATTTGTGAGATATAAGAGATAAGTTTTTTTCTCCCTCCCAATTGTATTAATTTCTATCATTGTTAGCCAAAATTTAACTCTTTGTCGGAGAATTTGTAGGATATACAAAATGAATTTTTTTCTCAAGAAGTAAAAAACACTTACAACATTGACAAATGCATTAATTGTAGGTATATATATGCACTAATACTATTTTAAATAAGTGTCTTGCTAAACAGTGTCTCCGGGGCATTCTTTAAGGATTCTATTTAAGGAAATAATTTATTTAAAATGTTGAACATTTAAATTTCCGATGCGTTGGCTTCACACATTTTCATAATTTTTTTTATAAAACATTACTATTTAAATGCTTAAAAAGTGCCCCGATGACACTATTTAGCATTTGCCTTTAAATAAAAATAATTTTTTTAGCTCTAAATCAAAAGTTTATAGTGACTAGTGAGGCATTTTAAAAAATTTAAAATTAACAAATGCTTATAGAAAAATATCAAATTTTGCTAAGTTTAATGGTTGAACCTAGATGTTTAATTTTTCATATTATTGTATATTTATAACTGAACAAAAAAAAAATCAATTCTTTCTTTTGGCCAAAACTTTGAAACTTAAAGTCCTAGTTTTAATTGTTTCCCCTTAATCTGTATCTATGTCTATATTTAGACATATGAATAGAGGTATGAATTTAAACGGAAGCGAATTGGTCCCTTATGATATTAATATAGACTATTTATATACATTAGTTATTGAATGAATCTAATTTTTTTTTATTAAGTAGCTCCAAAGTATACTATTATAAAAAGAAACATAAGAAGAAAAAAAAGAAGTGGGATAAGATTATTAATATTACTATTTCTGAAAAGAAGAGATAAACATTCTCCTTAGTTTTGGCAAAGAAACAAACAACAAAACTCTGTTTGTCTTCCTTGAAAATATCAATGGAAGGAGAAGGTGATAAGTGGCAGCAAAAGTGTGATGAAGATGTGGCTCTTAATATTCCTCTAATAGGTGCAGAACATGAAGGAAGCAGCGGTCCCAACAACAATGTCACCACATCTTTCCTTAAAACTTGTTTCAATGGTCTCAATGCTTTATCAGGTATGTAACCTTATTATCCTTTAAGTTGTTCTGCTTTGCAAATAATTAGTTTTTTTTGTTGTCCAAAATTAATGGACAATTATTAATTGTAAAAAAAAATTAAGGTTGTTTTGCTTTGCAAATAATTGGATTTTTTTGTTGTTCAAAATTAATTGACAATTCCTTTGGTTCAAGCATTCTCAATTTCATCTTATGGCCCTTCTGTGTTTTGCTTAGTATTAAGGTTTTTGTTTAACAGTTTAGTGTTAAGTTAAGGTTGTTAACACTTTATTTTTGGACATTACATTTTATTTTTTTTTGAAAATTTTAAAATGTACAACATATTTACTTAGAAGGAAATCACTAAGCTGAACAACTGAAATTGAGTCTGGTAGAACCGAGCTAGTCCTCTCTGTGTATTGAGCTAAGATTGAAATATCGGTTGGGAGAGATATACACATTTAATGTATACAGAAACATGATTATCTCTTTGAGAAGAATTTGTGGAAGAAAAAAAAAAATTAATATGTTGGTGAAGCTGATTATTTATACAAGCCATTTGTAATAACATTTATAATATATTCGAGCTGGATTTATACTAAAAAACCCAGAAATTAGAGCAGAACATTTTCTCAACTTTGTCCATCAAGTATGTCTTTCATACCACTTCACTTTCATGTGTTTTTCTTCCCCCCTCACCAATCCTCTAGCTCTCCTAAATATCTAAAAATATCCAAGGTGTCTTTTTGAATTTTTTTAGTTCTAAGATCCAAATTAGTGTTTGACACGAAGTAAAATTGCACTAAAAAAAATTACAATTAAATATGTTTATATTACTGAAAATTAAAATTACATTTTAGTCAAAAAAATAAATAAATTAAAATTACATCAATATATACATCAAATATTAGATAAAAATATCATATTAAAATTAACAAAGAAAATTAAATAAAACTGTGGGCGAATAAAACGCAACCACCGACTCCTTTTAGGAATAAAAGATAAGGAGACTTAAGAGGGTGTATTGGATTGAGATTTCATGAGACAATTTTGACAAAAAAAATCTTGATGATTTTATGAGATTTTGTTGGACTATATTGATTTTCTGAGACTTTTTTACAAGACTTTTTTACAATCAAGATTTTTAACAAATGATTTGAATGAATTTTGAGAGATTTTTTTAAAAAGACATTTTACAATCAAGATTTCATAATACTTTATATATTAGGAAACTTTTGTATATTCGGAAAATTTTAAAAGAATCAATAATTTGGGAATCCAAATATTAAAAAAAAAACTCTAGGTTCCTTTTTTATGTTTTTACGTATATGAAGCAGATGAATGTGAAGAAGAAAAAAAAAAGATCGTTTTCCGTAAAAATAAATAAAACAAAATTGAACAAAAGTTGTAGTGAATCAAAAGTTTGTAAAAAAAATGTAGAATTTGTTAATTTGTTTTATTGTAAAAAAACATATTAGATAGAAGAAGAAGAAGAAGAAGAAGAAGAAGAAGAAGAAGAAGAAGAAGAAGAAGAAACTGGTATAGTGATGATGAAAATAAAAAGTTTTTGAGAATTTGGAAAAGTCTGTGAGATTGTTGAACAACTGGGCAGGGCATGAAGATGAAACGTGAAAGAGATGTAGGGAGAAAATAAGCAATTATAAAAAATATGAGATAGTTAGAAAACATGAAATAGAAACAAGAGGGAATGTATAAAAAAAATGAGAATCCATGGAAATCTCATGATATGGGGAAAGACTTTTTTTAGCTCAAAATTCACTAAAAAGTCCATCAAAATCTATTAAAATCCTATTTTTTAAACAATCCATCAAAATTAGAATACTTTTGAATACCACAAGACTTTTTATAAGTTGTAAAGAGTCTTGATTGAATACCACTAGACTTTTTTAAAGTCTTTTAAAATCCTAATTGAATACCACTAGACTTTTTTAAAGTCTTTTAAAATTCTAATTGAATACCACATGATTTTGTCATCATAAAAAAATCTTTTAAAATCCATTGAAATCCTAATTGAATACACCCCCCTTAATTTTTCATTTCTATTCACATCCACAAAGGTGGCAGAATAACCACTCATCACAGGAATCACCAAGGCCAAGAGGGGTGCAATCAGCTCTCTAGTGTCGTGCCTCCAATTTATAAGACTCCAAAATTTAGTTATGTTGTATTGGATCCATTAAAAGCAACACAAAAAATAATATAAGCCTAAGTCTCATATTCTCATATAACTTATTCACCTATGGTTCACTTTTATTTTGTAATTGATATTTTTTTTCTTCTTTGCTAATTAGATCTGACACTTTTTTATTAGTAATAATGATGACTATTTTTTAATGTTATTTATAATTTAAATAGAATTTTTTTTCTTTTTTTCTTCTTTGCTAACTAGATAGGACTCTTGAACAGTTTTTAAATATTTAGTGATGGTTCTAGGAAGCACCCCATTAGTGTTGCAATTTGAAAGCAACATAGCTTACAAAACGTTAGATTAGAAAAGGTCATTGTCAAAAGCCAATGTTACTTGACCACCAACCTCGACCTAGTACATATTTCAGAACCCAAGAGCTAGAGTTATTTAGAAAAAAAAATCAGGGGGAAAAAGAGAGAGGCTTCAATTCTATTGAGTCCAATTCTTGAACATATCTATTTAAAGTGTCACTACATGATGTACAAAGGTTGAACTTAATTGAAAATTGTTGAAATTTTTTTATCGATGTAATCAATAATTTAAAAATCATAGTGTTTTTCGAGCTTAGCTTGACCTTTGGAATATTTTAAGGTTTATGTGTGGAGATGTAACATCTTTACTTTTTTGGCCCATATACATTAACCCATTTTTTCTATCGATGCTCCCTCGAACTCCTCAACAAATGATTTGATAGATTCTTTATATTAAAAATTTTATTGGCCAAAATATTCATACTACACATGTCCCTTATGTGATTGTTCAAAATTTAATGTCATTATTCACCGGACTATCTCATAATCGCCCAATCTATTTTTCTTCTTCTAATTTTATCATTTATTTAACACCAAGCATAATGTTATAAAACTTAGTACTTACTTTATATTTTGAAAAGAAACCGCATTAAATATTATAGACTATTTCACTTTCCAAAAAAGAAAATTATAGACTATTCAGAAGGGTTTTGCTCGTAAAATTGTGTATATTTTGTAAGGATCAAAATAATTTTCTGCCTTCACATGCCAATTTCTATTGAATCCGCCAATTGTGCTGTCAAATTTTAATTTTGAAGATCTTACGATATCGAGATTTGAACACTACTACTATTTTACTTGAGTTATTGGATTCCACTTGTTGAGGTAAAGTGCCAATAATGCTTTGTTTAAAATACTATCTTACATTCTTACTTATAGAATTGAAGTAGAGTCTGAAGAATTTAGTGCCTTAAAAATATGAGGCTTGTGTGTACACTTCACTATAAAATTGTTTTAAGAGACACATTAATATAATTAATTAATTAATTCATATTACTCTCCCAAAAACTCCATACTTTTTCAAATATATCTTTACTCGGTGTGTCTCTATGCTTAGTACCAAGCTGGGCCCATCTTTTTGAGCCATGTTTCTGGTGTGTTTTTATTTCCTACTACTTGCCTATAGAATAGAAGGTGGTAATAGTAATAGTACTAAATATCCTACCGTGTTGAGTTTGACTTGCAAGATTAAACAACTTTTATGATATGACTGCTAAGAATAGTACATTCAAGAAAGCAAGACTATCTTATGGTCAACAAATTATATTTTCGGTCTTAAATTTAAAATACAGTTTCGTTTGAATTAGTTTATTTTTAAACTCGTGTAAAATAACTTATATAAATAAATAAGTTATTATTTATTATTAAAAATTTGTCAAGTTTAGTTTATGAAAAAAATAATTTATAAAAATACAGTTTTTATTAGTAAGAACTTATAAATTTACATAAAACCTGATTTATTTGTATAAGTTCAAAAATAAATTAATTCAAACTAGACCTATAAATCAATTTTTGTTAATATTTTTTTTTGTATTTAAGACTGGCGTCAACAATGTATATATTATATACAATTAGATTTTTTTTTGGTAAGGAATATGTTTTAATTTGTCAAAATTATGACATAGATTAAATAATAAAAGATAAAGTCAATTTAATTTGTCATATTTTTCTTTATACAAATTTGTCATACTTTTCACTTCATTCTTTTTTATAAAATATTTTTATCTTAATTTATTTTAACATAATAACATTTTTATATTCTTACAATGATATAAACATACTATTTACATCGACACAATTTGATAGAGATTGTATTTGTGTGGTTCACAATTGAGAGTAGAATTGCTAAATTGGGCCATGTATTACACGTTTAGATCATTGTTTACCTATCTACTAACTAGTATATATATCAAACCACTAAGATTTAAGAAACTATCCAATAATACAATTTATATTAGAAAATATCCAAGTTTTGTCTTTAAAAAAAATTACATTTTAGTTTCAGTTCCAAAATGTCAGAAAAACTTCAAAGCAACTCTCCCTTAAGTGTGCCTTTACTATCTGAGTGGAAGTTAGGATATTCCATAGATGAGGAGAAAGTCATAGCCTCTCATCCTTCAGACAAAAATGCATTATCTTTCGTTAGAACATGTCTTAATGGACTCAATGCAATTTCAGGTTTACTTCTTTTATATTATGATTTTGATATATATATATATAGTTATATAATCATTTAGTTCTACGATTTCTTTTCAAATACCAACCTTAATCTTTATGAATTAAATTTCTTCGAAACATACTCTCCAAAAAAAAGTCAACTCTATAGGCTCGTACTATTGTGTCCTAGATTTCTTAAAAGACAAGAACATAAGTCTGGTGGATGAATGACAATGAATCTCATGATTGAGACCTCATCCTATATATGTTGCATAGTGTTCAGACAACCTCAACAATTTTTTACACTTGAGGTGCTAGCTCAGCGATAAGAGCTTAGCCTTATAACCTCAAGTTGTCGAGTTCAAATCCTCACTTCCCCAATTTTTTATTTTATTTTTATAAAAACAGCAAAAGAATTGAAAAATAAATATTCTAACAATGTTTTTTTATGTGCTTTTGATTTTCCAGGTGTTGGAATATTATCAGTTCCATATGCTTTAGCCTCAGGAGGATGGTTAAGTTTAGGACTTTTATTTTTTATTGCAGCAGTAGCATTTTACTCAGGCATATTGATGAAAAGATGCATGGAAAAAAATTCCAACATAAGAACTTATCCTGATATAGGTGAACTTGCATTTGGAAAAACAGGAAGATTAATAGTATCAATTTCAATGTACACAGAACTATACTTGGTTTCAATAGGGTTCTTAATTCTAGAAGGAGACAACTTAAGTAACTTATTTCCTATTGAAGAGTTTCAAGTAGTTGGTTTATCAATTGGTGCAAAGCAATTTTTTGTGATTTTGGTTGCACTAATTATTTTGCCTACAATTTGGTTGGATAATTTGAGTCTCCTTTCATATGTATCTGCAAGTGGTGTTTTTGCTTCTATAATCATAATTTTCTCAATATCATGGACTGGAGCATTTGATGAAGTTGGATTTCATGAAAAGGGTGATATTGTAAATTGGAATGGGATCCCTACAGCTGTTAGCTTGTATGCTTTTTGTTATTGTGCTCATCCTGTCTTCCCTACTCTCTACAATTCCATGAGGAACAAACATCAATTCTCTAATGTAAGTGCTTCTAGTTTTTGTTTTGCTTTTTTTTATTATATTTTTTTTATTTATGTGATTTTAAACTCGAGTTCAAAAATTTTGTTTTGGTTGTATTGATTTATGTGATTATAAACTTGAGTTCAAAACTTTATAGGTATAAATCTTTGATTAAAAATCGAATTGAACATTAAACTATTGGAGTCTTCAGTTTACAATTCAAATGTTCGATTTAGTCTTTAAGTATTAGTATAAATAGTTTTTCATTAAAAGATAGTGCAAGAATTTCCCCGCAACTGCAGTCGGGAGGAGACTGAAATCACTTGATTTCAGAACGGACTCCGAACCATATTAAAGCCAAAAAAGAAAAATAGTGCAAGATAAATACTTTTAATATATTTATGAAGTGTAAGCTCAATGGTAATTTTAGGGAAGAAAGTTTAAATCTCTTTGGAGAAAGTAGTAAATTTACGATCGTGCCATTTTAACTAATGATAATTTCCCTTTCATAACATTTTTCGAAAAAGTACTTCCACTATGCAAAATTGTTTAGAAATGATTTAATATGTTACAAGCATTGGGTAGGACAAAAAATCCAACAAGAAAATCCAAAATAAATTTTAAAATATATAAACTTTGAAATTGATGATTATGGTATTTTATTATTTTAATGTATTAATGTGTTTGCTTTTGATGTGCAGGTCCTAGTTGTATGCTTTATATTAACCACTATTGGTTATGCATCGATGGCAATAATTGGTTACTTAATGTTTGGTTCAAAAGTTGAATCACAAATAACATTAAACTTACCACTAAACAAAATAAGTTCAAGAATAGCAATATACACAACTTTGGTGAATCCAATAACCAAATTTGCTTTGATGGCAACACCAATTACAAATGCTTTGAAAGAATTACTTCCAAGTACATACAAGAATAACAAAATGACCAATATCTTTGTGAGTACTGTTCTTGTAATTAGCACTGTTATTGTTGCATTGAGTGTTCCTTTCTTTGGTTCTCTCATGTCATTGGTTGGAGCATTTTTAAGTGTCACTGCCTCTATTTTGCTTCCTTGCTTATGCTACTTGAGGATTTCTGGAACTTATAGGAAATTTGGGTTTGAGACATTTGCCATAGTTGTGATAATTTTAATAGCTATTGTAATGGGAATATCTGGGACATATACTTCAGTTGTTGAAATAGTACAAAATTTGTAATAGCTAATTTATTGTTGAGTAGTACGTATATTTTTGGGTTAGATATATATTACATAGGGAAATCAAATCGGATTTTCTTATTTGATACATTTATATGTGTCAGATAAATGATTTTAGACAATCATAGTCCACAAGATAATAGGATGTGATGTATCAATGACAGTGGCGTCTCCAGGAACCTGGACCAGGGGGTTCAGACTATTTTACTTTAAGAAAAATTTTGCTTTAAAATATTTTTTATATTTTAGTTAGCAATTATTTTTTTAAATGGGAAAATTTTATTGAAAACGGCTTAAAATTAATAAATAGTTTACAAAAAAATAGAAAATATTTTAAAAAAAGATTATCCTAAGGTTAAATTCATCCAAAAAAATGTTCTACCAAAATTAATAGTCGGGTTAGTATCTTAAAAAAAAGTGTTAGTTAACAAAGCAAATCAGAATCAGATCGATTATTGAACAGATGTACATACCGGTTTACGTTCAACTCATTTGGTTCATGAACCAAATTCAAAACCAAACAAGTCGAACTATATATAGCTCAAATTCAACTCATTTGGTTCATGAACCAAGTTCAAAACCAAACAAGCTGGACTATATATAGCTCAAATTCAACTCATTTAATTAACGAACTTAATATTTAGCTTAAGTTTGACTCATTTGGTTCATGAACCAAGTTCAAAACCAAACAAGCCGAACTATATATAGCTCAAGTTCAGCTCATTTAATTAACGAACTTAATATTTAGCTTAAGTTTGACTCATTTGATTCATGAACCAAGTTCAAAACCAAACAAGTCAAACTATATATAGCTCAAGTTCAGCTTATTTAATTAACGAACTTAATATTAACTGAAGTTCGACTCATTTGGTTCATGAACCAAGTTAAACGAATTAATTGTCGAACCGATCTCGAACTTTATTCGAGTTGCTTCGGTTCATTGCCAACCATAATAAAGAGAGAATAAAATTTGAAAATGAGTAAGTAAAAATTGGTTTGAGTTTAGTTGGGTCAGTGGTGCAATATAAAAAAATGAGGGGGTTCAATATATAAATTATATAGGAATATATATGTATTTTTTTTTAAGTCCAGGGGGTTCAGTCTGAACCCCCTCGCTTATATGTGGCGACGCCACTGATCAATGACACATCTATTTTTGTTTCTTGGTAATTAATGTAGAGGGTGGGAATGGAGAGGGTAAATTGATTTCATGATGTATCAATTATACCTAATTTTTACCTATTTTGGATCTTGGCTGAAAATTATAATTATTCATATTTAAGATAAATGTTAATATTTTAAAAGTTATTTTTAGAAACTAGCAAAATGCTTGAAAATTCGTGCAATATCCATAATTGACTTATTATTAAGTCTCAACTCTTTTTTGTACATTTTTTTACAAACATATTTTTATATATTAATGACAAATATTTATTCTATTTTTTATTTATATTATTATTTTAAGTTAAGAGTTTAGAATTTAGAGTCACGATCAATCATTAATTGGTCGAGTGATAATTAAATGTACTTAGTGGGGAGAACCATTGTTTAATCCCTAAAACTGCGATTAAGAGAAGATTGAAATTACTTGATGTCATAACTTATCTCCAAATTAGATTAAGTGCAGCGGTCAAATGACCGAATACTGATGATGAAAAAAAAAACTCAAAAAACACATAATTTAAATGTACATCGAGACATCATCATGTAACAACTTCGTCTAAAAATAGCACACATGAAAATTGTTTAACTAATCTTGCCAAGTCAAACACTATAGAAGATTACAACCATCTAGGCAAGTAGGGAACAAATACTGCATAAACACCATAAACATGGCCACATGCATGGCAAGATTACTATGTACGTTTGAAAATGAGTGATGAATAGAAAAAGAAGGCTAAATCTTGTTATTAAAAAAAAAAAAATTCTTTAACTAAAATGCCTTCATATGCTGACATCTGGCTAACATGACCATAATAACTTTAAATTTTACTTTTGGTTACATGCTCATTTTTTAATCTTTTTTCACATTTGATTGTCTACTTCCTGCACCTTGTTAACCTAAATAAAAAATAAAAACTAGCCCATCACCTCTTATTAAAAATTTTGTACTATTTCAATATCTCAAATAAGAATGGACCACTTCATTACCTATTACAAATGGACCACTTCATTACATGTTACAAACTTTTTGCTATATCAACAATTGAAGTATATGTCCCATATATTCCCATAACTATTCCTCCTAATATTATTACCACAATGGTAAATGTCTCAAACCCAAATTTCCTATAAGTGCCAGAAATCTTCAAGTAGCACAAGCAAGGAAGCAAAACAGAGGCAGTGACACTTAAAAATGCTCCAACCAATGACATGAGATACCCAAAAAAAGGAACACTCAAAGCAACAATTACAGTGCTAATTACAAGAGCAGTACTCACAAATATATTTGTCACTTTGTTATTCTTGTATGTGCTTGGAAGTAATTCTTTTAAAGCATTTGTAATTGGTGTTGCCATTAAAGCAAATTTTGAAATTGGATTCACCAAAGTTGTGTATATTGCTATTCTTGAACTTATTTTGTTTATTGGTAAATTTAATGTTACTTGTGATTCAACTTTTGAACCAAACATTAAGTAACCAACTATAGCCATTGATGCATAACCAAAGGTGGTTAATATAAAGCATACAATTAGGACCTGCAATAGTAAAAGGAAAGGCATTATTTACACATTAAAACAATATCTATAAAAATATAATCAACTACTCTAAATAATTAATGTTTATATTTTTATGAAAAAAATGAAAAGACAACCAATCACTTTTAAATTATTTGAAAATTATCTTGAGCTTTTGATTATTTATACCAATGTTTTAAAATCAAATTTAATGGTTCAACCTCAAAAATTAGGATCTTGTACCGTCTGGAATTGAGGGTGTTTATTTATTTTCCATGAATGAGAAACTTTTTTCCTTGGAGATGATTCTACCAAAGGAACTTTAAAAATTAGGGGCGAGGATATATATCCTGTCTCACGAGGTCTTTGTCCTCGATAAAATGACATAATATTTATTTACAAATTTATTAGATTTTAGTTTATTTTTATGAACCCCAACAGCTGTAGGGATCTGTAGAGATCTACACGGACGAGGATAAAGGGGAAATCTATTCTTGTTGAACAAGTCGAACAAAGATACAGAGAGTACTCTTTGTCTCTATTCCAGCTTGTTGATATCCTTGATTGAACCATAATTTCGTGAACTTGTCAGCTCAATGTTCATTTCAAGTTTTATAAGTTTAGATTTATACCTATAAATTTTTGAACTCTAAGTAATAATTTTTTATAGAAATCACAAATTTAAACACACTAATAAAAAAAGAAAAGAATGGCAAAAGCACTTACATTAGTGAATTGGTGTTTGTTCCTCATGGAATTATAGAGAGTAGGGAAGACTGGATGAGCACAATAACAAAAAGCATACAAGCTAACAGCTGTAGGGATTCCATTCCAATTTACAATATCACACTTTTCATGAAAACCAACTTCATCAAATGCTCCAGTCCATGATATTGACAAAATTATGATTATAGAAGCAAATACACCACTTGCAGATACATATGAAAGTAAACTTAAATCATCTAACCAAACTGTTGGCAAAATAATTAGTGCAACCAATATCACAAAAAATTGTTTTGCACTAATTGATAAACCAACCACTTGAAACTCTTCAATTGGAATTAAGTTGCTTAAATTATCTCCTTCAAGAATCAAAAACCCTGCTGAAACCAAGTAAAGTTCTGTGTACATTGAAATTGATACAATTAATCTTCCTGTTTTTCCAAATGCAAGTTCACCTATATCAGGATAAGTTCTAATGTTGGAATTTTTTTCCATGCATCTTTTCATTAATAAACCTGAGTAAAATGCTACTGCTGCAATAGAAAATAAAAATGTCAAACTTAACCATCCTCCAGAGGCTAAAGCATATGGAACTGATAGTATTCCAACACCTGAAAAATCAAAACCACATAAAAAATCAATATATTTTACTTCTATTTATGGTGGCCCTGATTATTTCGAGGCCCCGTTCAAAAATTAAAATATAGATCATTAATAAAAAATTCAAAAAGAATAATTTTCTGGTTCAATTAGTAAATAATATTAGTAACAAATAAAATAGTAATTCTTGTGGGGCTTTGCCCCTCTTTGTACCAAAAATAATTCATATAACTAACATAAAAAAGAGTTAAAAGACCGCCGGTAGCACTTCTTTTGGGTCGGGCCTACTTTTGTTGTTGCGATTAATGTTAGAAATGTTAAAATTAAATTTCAAATTCTTTTCATTCCTAAAAATGAGAAAAATTATGTTTTTTTTTTTTTAGATGAAGCGAAGAGAAAATTTTATTTAAGAGTTGGAACAAGATATGCCAAATACAAACAAACCAAAGCTAAAGTCCTAACAATTATATAAAGTAAAATTAACCTGAAATTGCATTGACTCCATTAAAACATGTTCTATATAAAGATATTGTGTTTTTGTCAGGAGGATTAGAGGCTATGACCTTCTCCTCATCTATGGAATGTCCTAACTTCTTCCACTCAGATAGTAAAGGCACATTTAATATTGGATAGTTGTTTTGAAGTTTTTCTGACATATTGTAATAGAATCTGAATTGTTGATGGAATAACTATAGGAGATTCTCAAATATAAATCTGAAGTTTCAAAATCTTAATGGTTTAATACAGTGGCGGAGCCAGGATTTTTTTTTAGGGTGGGCCGTTAAAATTTTTCAACATATAAATTAAATACGAAAATTATTTTGCGTACAACAACTGAAGTTGTAATAAGTATAAAGTTTTTTTGACAGAAAATAAATATAAAGTTAATCACTCGAGATAAAATTACATAATTTTGCTCGCGTAAAAAAAAGTTAGTCATTAAAAAATTAAATTACGTATTATAGGATAATATTTATGTGTACCAAGTGACTCGAAATAATCAATAATTAAGTTTGAATTAATACTTGCATAAAATTGATCATAAAAAAATTATATAGTTTATCATATTACATATATACTAAAAAGAGAATGATATAATTATAAGAAAAAAAATTATATAATCCAAAATAAATAATATTAATCAAAATTGAATAATTGTTTTAATAATTAATAAAACATTGTGCTTTATTCACACACAAATTTGAAAGAAAAAAAAAACTTTGCAAGAATTATGTGATTGGTTTAGTGGCTTAAAACATTAATTTTGTCTTGATTTCCATGGATTTGAAAGACATTTTACACAATAAAATTGAATTTTTTGAAGGAAAAACTAAAAAAATATGAAGAAAAGGGCACCAGCCGGATTTGAACCGGCAACACTTCAGAGTGGAGGAGTAGTCCTCAGCCGCTGGGCTAGGTATAAGATCATGATACCATAGCGCATCCATTAATATATGTATAATAAACGTATAATTTCATAAACATAGGGGTACTTTAGTAATTTCCAAATTTTTGGGGTGGGCCATGGCCAACCCTGGCCACCCCTGGCTCCGCCTCTGGTTTAATATATACTAGTAGTTGGTAGATGTCTAAACAAACAGTGATCTATACCAAACAAGACAATTTAAATCAGGTGTGTTTCTTTTTGATTTGTTGATTGTGAACCACACAAAAGTTACTCTCTGTCCCAAAACTTTACTTTTTTAGAGTTTTGTATTTGGATTAAAAAATAATAAAGATTGACCAGTTAAGTCACTTTTATCCTTACTTTATTAAAAAAGATAAACTTCATTTAATAAATGTTTTACTTCAGTAAGCGGTAAGGTATGATTAATTGTAAGGGTGAGAGTGTTGTCATCTATTGTGATCTTTCCAAATCACGTGTAGAAAGTATCTAATTTATAAAAATATCTCCACATGAGACTTCAAATTGTTAAACTTAAATGAAACCGAATAAGCAATTTCCTATTTCAAATTGAGGATTGTCTAACATGTGCAACATTGCACATGTTAAAGTATGCAAAAATAGTAATTTTTTTTATTGAAAACAACAATGATTTATTAAAAAAATTACATTTAATATAAAATGCACAAGATTCAATGCAAACTTACTATTTTAAACTTTTTAACTTGTGCAACTTTGCACATGATAGAAAAACCCTAATAATAATAATAATTTGGGAAATGATTAAATTTGGATTTTTTTGCTTATAATTTGGGACAAGCAAAAATAAATTTTTTTTCTTATATTTTGGGAGGAGGGAGTAGCCCTTAATTTCTTGAAAAACCGCTATGTTCCTCCGGAAGAGCCTTTCGCAGAGGTGGTCTCTAATGCTAAGAAAAAGAATATGAAAAAAGGAATACATGTGTATAATACCCGCTCCAGGGGGTAGGTTTTCGTAGTTACTCTTATCGTATCTTTTTGTTCCGTTTGTTTTCTTTTGTTTCGTTTCTTTCTTGATCTTTTGTTTCGTTTTCTTTGTTGCTTGAGAAGGTTTTGGTCGATGTCCCCCTTCTCTCTTTGTATTGTTGCTATTTTATTTTATCTATCTATTTAGAGTGTTGTAGTTAGTTCACCAACTACACTCCTTTTGCGTGAAAAAAAAAAAAGGAGTATTAAACTTACGGTTCGAATTTCAACCAAGAAAAATATCACATTTAGTGTTGGACATTTAGAGATGGATTTAAATGGGGTCGAAGACATGTACACAACAATTACACATTGATATCAATAAATAATGGAAGTGATATAATATAACTATATTTTATTTAATGGTAAATATAATTTTTTTTTACATTAAAACTGGTATGATATATACATAATAATAATAATAATAATAATAATAATAATAATAATAAGTCATTTCAATTTGAAGGGTTTTTCTATCATGTGCAATGTGCAAAGTTGCACATGTTAAGAAGTTTAAAATAGTAAGTTTATTATTATTATTATTATTATTATTATTATTATGTATATATATCATCCAAGTTTTAATGTAAAAAAAAATTATATTTACTTTTACTTACTCTCTCTCATTTTTTCTCTCATTTTACTTACATATTTCCATGAAATTTATTTCAAGAAAAACACAAAAAGTCATAATTCAAATTATAATATTTTACTTTTCTTAATAAATATGATTTTTTTTCTTACATTTTGAGACGGGAGGAGTGGATTATGAGTAGTCTCTATGGCTAAACTCCCAAATATGTCGTACTTTTTGAAATTTTCAACAAATATTGTCCAAGAATAGTGTTCAAGAAGAGCCACATGACTAGACATGGCAATAAAACCCATACCCGTGGGTACCCGCCCAAACCAAACCCGCTTTGACGGGGAAAACCCGAGTTGACTGGGTTTGGGTTCGGGTTTGGATTTTCCCCGATTTTAAAAGATGGGGTTGGGGCGGGTAATGGGGACATTGATACCCACCCCGAACTCGTCCCCGAACCCGCCCCGCATACATTAAAATTAGATTTTACCTCTTTTAAATTAGAAATTCTTAAACAATTTCTTAATTTACATTTATATATTTATTTTTTATCTTTAATTTGAGTATTAAACAAACTATTTTCTCTATTTCTTTTTTTTATTTAAAAAAATATCGTTGAAACAAAATAATTATCGTTGAAACAAAATAATTTTGGGCTTTTTACTTCTTTTATTTAATAAAAAATACTAAATTCATGTAAGAAAAGACGTAACGGGGATACCCGAACCCCGTTGGGATACCCGATACCCGTTGGGTTTGAGTTTGGGGTTATACTTTTCATCCCCGCTCGAAATTGGAATGAGTTTGGGGAAACCCAAACTATATGGGTTTGGGTTTGGGGAGAGCAAAACCCGTCCCCGCTCCGCCCCGTTGCCATGCCTACACATGACGAAAATGAGAATGCTTGAACCAAAGGAAAAAAGAGTGGTGTATAATTAGTGACTTATAGTATTAGATAAAACTCATCTTCAAACACACCCATCTTCACTTACAAAAAAAACTTTATGGTCTGCAATCTTTCAGACATAAGAAAGAACCATTGACAATGATAACATATTAACATCCATAATAATTCATACATATTTTTTTTCTTCGAAAACTCCGGTATCTAGTCAAAGGACCTACTAATCAGAGGAAATCAATTTTAATGTTCATTTACGGAAGCCCCATTTAAAGCTAGACCAACTAAAGGTAAGAATCCGAAAGAATAAAAACAACAAAGTAGCTAGTAGTATCAAAGTAACATAACAGATTATATTATTTTTTTTCGAGACTTGGTATCCACCCTCAAACTGACTATTCTGAACGACACTAATTTCTCTGTATACTAGTAGGGGACCCATTAACACCAAATCTTTACTCTGTATAAACCGACCCAACACAATAAGTGATAGAGATGATTTAAACCTAAAACCTTAAAAACAAAAATATTAAGCTTCCACGTCTTTACCACTAGACCAACTCATATAGATTAGCTTTATATTTTTATTAATCTGGGGACCTACACCATCATCAACTCAAATCTCTGGTTTTAGGCTAATCAGATCTACTAATTGTCAATTAATTTCAACAACAACAAAAAAATCTAATTTGGATTTTATAGAAAAACAGTTTGTGTTTTTGTAAAACAGAACAACTTAAAGATATAAGGTTACCTGTTAAAGCATTAAGACCATTAACACAAGTTTTAAGGAAAGATGTGGTGGTGACATTGTTGTTGGGATAGCTACCAGAAATTTGGTTTCCTTCATGATCTGCTATTAGGGGAACATTAAGAGCCACATCTTCATCACACTTCTGCCACTTATCACCTTCTCTTTCCATTGATATTTTCAAGGATGATAGAGAGACAGAGTTTATGCTGTTTGTTATTTCTCTGTTTGCTAAAAATAAATAGAATGTTTATCTCTTTTTATGAGGAATGATGGCAGTAATCTTTTGGTACTTCTTTTTTAATATTTTTCTAGGAGGAATGATAATAGTAATCTTTTGGTTTAGTTGTAATTTTGGTCTCTTGTTTTTACAATTTTGTTAAATTAGTCTCTTTATTTTTAAAATGAAAATTTTGGTTCCTTTATCGTATTTTTTTATTATAAATTTATAATGTAATATATTTTGAATAACACGGTATATGATTTCATGATGAAAAAATACCAACGTCGAAGAAATTCTAAGAATTTCTTTTTATAAACTTAATTTAAAACATGTCGTATCACCTTTAGATAAAATATTTGATGAAATGAGCCAAATTTTAAAAAAGAGAAACTAATTTTGTAAAATAATAAAATATGGGAATTAAAACTGTAGTTAAGCTTAACATTTGTATGAGGAATGTTTCACTTTGCCACAAATAATTAATAATTTTGTAAAAAGAATTCTGCCAAAATAAATACCTTTTATATGATTTATTGAAATTTAAATAAATAATAATATCATGTGTAACTGTTGGATCTACATCGGATACGACACATCGACATCATCAAAATGGATGCCAAAATAGGGTAGGGGACCATAAGAAAAAAAATTGAAATAGCTTGAGAGACCAAAAAATTGATTTTCAAAACAAGAGAACCAAAATTTTAAAGAATTAAAAATATATAGGAAGACTAAATTTTTATTTAAGCCTCGATCTTATTATTTAAATGTGTTTTCGGTCATACAAGATAGGGATCTTCTAAATGTACTTGCTTTTTATTATATTTTTAATTTCTAAAAAATTATTATTCACTAAGTTTTGAACTCTACTATTAAGTATACATGTATTTTTGAATAATTTTTTCACATATATATTTGAAACATCATAAAAAGTTCATCCAAAAAAAACAAGCCCAAAATTTAATTTGTAGATACTTGAAATTAAGTTAAGGGATTATGTGTATAATAAAAAATAATAATAAAGGGCTAAATACTTGAAATTAAGTTAAGGGATTATGTGTGTTATTTTACCTAAAAATATACTTTTTTTTTGTAGTGAAAAATATACTTATTTTTATTGATGTTCTATCTTATTATTATGAGACCTATTAACCCAAGGTCAAAAAGTAAATTTTGTTATTTGGTCCATTTTTATTTTCTTTTTACTTTGTTATTGGTCCATGATAGTGACCTCTTTTTTTTTTCTTATTGATGATTAACCTTTTTTTTTTTTGTCTATATACTTGTGTGAATTATGCTATCAGAGTTTAACACATGAATAGAGGCTCACGTCATAGAGAGTTCCATTTGTGTTTGGATCATTGTGTGAAATATATATACTACTTTATGTACTATAATAATAATGGATGATAGTTTACTTCTTTTGTATTTGGTTTTCTATAGTGACGTAAGGTCACTAAAACCAGTTGTAGAAATTGATGCACTCTAAAGTTTTGTTTGCAAAGGTTTAGAGGGGATGATAAAAGAATTTTGGAGGGAAGAAAGAAAATTTCACATTTTTTTAAAAGTATTTTTATAGGGTTAATAGATTTTTACTCCTTGTAAAGTAGGCGAATTTTGCGTTACTTCCCTGTAATTTTTTTTTTTTTGAGATTACCCCATGCAAAATTTATTTTATTGATTTACCCTCCTTTTGATGACGTGGCAATTGACTCACGTCAGCAAAATGGGGAGTAAATAAAATAAATAAATTTTGCAAGGGGGTAATCTAAAAAAAAATTATAAAGGAGAAATTCGACTATTTTGCAGGGATAAAAGTCGATTAACCCTAAATAAATCAAACTGAAATTATATTCTTATATAGATTAATAAATATTTTTGTTTGAACACTATTTTTAGCTTAGAGACTTGAACCCTGAAATTTTACTCCTTGATTCTTTCACACTTACCACAAACAAGTTGAGCTATCCACTCCACCCTCTTTAGTTTTTTTTTTTTTTTTGAAGTAGCACCCACTTTAGTTTTAGAAACCTTCAATTTAAAATGAGTGTTACTTTAAAAAGGGTAAATAGGTGTTTACCCCCTGTAAACACTACAAAAAAAATTGGAAATTGCAACAAATGGATAGCAACAGTTTTGTAGAACTGTCGGTAATTTTAAAACAAAATTAAAATAGCAACGGTTTTGGGGAACCGTTGGTAAAATTGGAAATTGCAACAAATGGATAGTAACAGTTTTGTAGAACTGCCGGTAATTTTAAAACAAAATTAAAATAGCAACGATTTTGGGGAACCGTTGGTAAAATTGGAAATTGCAACAAATGGATAGCAACAGTTTTGTAGAACTGCCGGTAAATTTAAAACAAAATTAAAATAGCAACGATTTTGGGGAACCGCTGGTAAGTGTTTAATGAACCGGCAGTTTAATTTGGTTTACCAGCGGTTTATTTGATAAATAGAAAAAAAAAACCCGCGAACCCTAGAAGAAAAAAAAACTATTCCTATGTGATCTCACGTAGAAACAAATCTTCCACATCCAATCCCTTCATCATCTTCCTCTCAAAACGCTTCATTGATCTCTTCAGTACCTTTATTGTGACTCACACAAAAACTCAGAATTTGCAGCAATCAAACCCTTTCCTCTCAAATCACATCGAAACCTAGAGGATTTGCTGCAATCAAACCGGGAATTGATAGCGCGAGTTGAATTTGGGAGAAAAGATCTCTCCCTAAATCCCTTTCACTCAACTGAAAACCCTAAATCATGATTACGCAACGTTCTATTTGATTTCTCTCTCAACCTTCAACGTACAAACCCTAGAAACCTGATAAACTTCTCGCAACCCATGATTACGCCAAATATCCCTTCTATTGCAGCATTACCCAAACATGTTCTTTCAACCGATACATTTTCTTTAATCTCAAGAAGAAGAAAAACTTCGATTCCTTGATTTTGAAAGTGAAAGGGAGAGAAAGAAAATTGTGGATCCATAATCTCTGATTTGTTTTTTCATCATCGTTGCAATTTTTCATGATTTGATTTTACGTTATTGGATTCACATGTTTCCCGTTTTTATTCATGCGCTTTTAAATACAAGTTTACTAATACCTAGAACGCAGATGATAGCGCCGCAGAGGACGGCTGTGATGATGACGGAAAAATCAAAATAAACGGCGACGGCAGTTCATGCACTCTCAAACTTATTCTATTTCACAGATAAGCTTATTTGACAACCAATCTCGGTTTGCTTTATTTCTATAAATGTTAGATTAGTTATTGTTTTCAATTCTTTTCGGTTAAAGTTGCTGATTTAAGCTTAAACTTATGCCTTTTGCTCAATGGAAATATTCTAATCTCTGCCAGTTACAAATCAGGGTGGATATTGAAATTCATGGCAGATATTGAAGTGAATTACTTCAGAAACACCTACATTAGTAAGAAATTTTAAACAAGAGGTGTATTTAACCATATGTTATTTCTCTGTTTATGGCTTGAGCTGAACTAGCTAGTATTTGTTCTATACTTAGAATGATATCCAAATTGAAAGATTATTTTCTTAATGGCCATTTTAATATATTACTTCCATATATATAAAATTTCATCTTTGCAAACCAAGTTGGACTAGAAATGATTGAAACTACTCTAGTTGCATTTCAATTAATATATAATGCTGGATAAAGTTCTAGATGATGCTGGTAGAACCATTCATTGTTTTTTTTTTACAGATAACCATTCATTGTTTTCAGTTGTCTAAGATCATGCAATAGGTAACTCAAGATTTTTATGTTATGTTTTGATATATACTAAATTGTGTTAAGTATTTTCTTTTTTTCTAAGTATATTTTAACAGGTACTGTTAGCTCTCTAAGAATATTTTAACCATGTATTTTTTATTCCAGTCAAAATACTGCAAGTGTGCTTAATTCATTTATAGGAAAAAGTAAAGGTAAATAACAAAGAGTGATGTTTAGAGTTGCTATCAAATTTTATAAGTATCAGGAACACATTAAGAAATTGACTCTGAATTTGTTTTGTAGTTGATGAAGAGTGATTAGTCTCGTCTTTCCATTGAAGCACATGGATTGGTTTTATGTAAATTAAACTTTTCTTTGAGTCTGAGTTATAGATAACCTGAGGTAGTGAGTTTCTATTAAATAGATGAATATATATGTTTACTAATCAATCTCACGTTCAAATTATGCATTACATGTTAACTTGGAATACCATGTTATCTTGGAAAGTTGGGACACTAAGCTCGGAGGCTGTAGCAGATTCAATCTTCACTCAATAATGTACACATGGAACTATGGAAGTGTCCTAAAGTACAAAACTGAAGTTAAGGACACAATTTCATTGGATTTATTGCATGATCTTGGACCAAATCTTGGAACAGTTAGAGTTCAAGGAATAGGATTGTTATACACTGAGCTTGTTCAAGGAATTCCCTCCATTTTTGTGCAGTTTCTTCTAAGCCTTCAAGCTATTCACTCTACTATAGTTTTTGTTTGCATTAAATATGTTCCTATCCCTATTTATTTCATGTTCAAAGTACATGATATTAATTTGAAATGCATTTTTTATGAATGATATATATAAATATGTTGCTACTACAATACTTTTGTTTTTAACTATACTTTAAATTTTGTTTTCAGGGGTCTAACATAGGATCACCGTTTGAAGTACGACGCTCTTCTAAGTCTAGTCATAATGTTGAGGGTGATCAAGCAACTCCGGACGATTAAACTTAGATATATAATTTTTATTTAGGCGTGTTGAACTTTTGATGTCACGCTTTTCCATTTGTTTTAATTTTGACGTACTAGGCGCATGTGTTGTGACCTTCGTTTTTATTTTTTGTTATGTACTATTTAGGTTGCATGTGTCAATGCAAACTTTGGATGTATTGTGACCTTTAGTTCCATGTGTCGATGCGAACACCTTATTTTTGAATCAAATGGATGATATTTTGTTTATGAATTTGTCTATATTGCATGAATGATTATAGTAGTTCAATATTTAAAAATACTACGTTTGAATATTAATCGATGAATAAAAAAAACAGGGTAAAAAATTGTCCTATAAAAATGGACCTCAAAGAAACTAGAAAATAAATTAAAAAAAAAGTAAATTATATAGCGGCGGTTGGAAACCGCTGCTAAAACTTAAAAACAAAAAAATTTAAAAACAATAGCGGCGGTTACAAACCGTTGCTAAAACTTAAATACTAAAAAATTAAAAAAAATAGCGGCGGTTTCAAACCGTTGCTAAAACTTAAATACAAAAAATTATAAAAAAATATAGCGGCGGTTTCAAACCGCTGCAAAACTGGCTGAAAATTTTGTTTTTTCGTTTCATGTATTGCAACGGTTTCAAACCGCCGCAACACATATTGTGGCCGTTTGTGTAACGGTTTTCCAAACCGCCGCTATTTGAGCTACCAACGCTCAAATCTGCAACGGTTTGGCAACCGCCGGTAAAGATGCTGCAACAGTTAAAAACCGTTGCTAAACCGTCGCATAACCGTTGCTAAACACTTTTTTTCTTGTAGTGAAAGTAGACAAGTTTTGTTTTACCCCCTACAAAAACATTCTTTAAGATTCCCCCCTTGCAAAATATTTTTTTTTTGGTTTACCCCCTTGGATGCACTTTTTAAATCGGTTATTTTGTTCAACCGATGTAAAAAGTGCTGTTTTTTAAATCGGTTTTTTCTGTTCAACCGATTCAAAAAATGCACTCAAGGGGGGAAAAAAAAAATATTTTGCAAGGGGGAATTTTAAAGAAATTTTTTGCAGGGGGTAAAACAAAATTCGCCTACTTTACATGGGGTTACGACCTATTTACCAAAAAAAAAATTGTTTCATAATAATAGTCATTTAGGTTTTTCAATGTATATTTTAATTTTCTCTTTTTAATTTGTTTTTATATAATAATTATAGTGTATATTACTTTCAAAATATTATATTTCATTTTAATCAATAATAACTATTAATCTTTTGGATTGGCCAAAGGCCCACAAAACCAATAGGCCCATTTACATAACAAGTCGACAACACTTGCATTATAAAATTGCTATTTAGGCCCCCCACGTTGCTCTCAGGTCCCCCAGAAATTCCAAAATGCCCCTAGAAATGGTGTGCAGAAAATTCGTCAAGTAGGAACCAAAAATGAAATTGGTTCGGATCATAGACAGCGAATTTATGTTAACAGGCGCACCAATATATATCTAGTGTAGGGCTGCTGTATGAATTCACCAAAATAACCAAAATCTCGTATCGTAAACGACGAAACCACGGTAAGTACAAACTTTCGTGTCCTACAAATTTGTAGAGTTGATCTACTCAATGAGATATTTGAATTCAACGGTTGGATTTAAGAAATATAATGCCGATATCGAGTTATTAAGCGGAGTAAGTCAGTAGAGACTTACTCCTGGAGTCAACGGATCCCTTATATATTATCTTTTTATATTTTTTCCTATGTAAGGAGTAGTAATTTACTTATTCTCAAATTGACTAGGTTCCTATATGAGCATGAGTTTGTTTTAAATTAGATTAATAAATAGAAAAAAAAACATTTGTAGTGAGATTTAGGCCCGTTGGGATTAGTTTATTTTTGAGTTTATGCAAAACAGCTTATGCAAATAAAAAAGTTTTTATGTTAATTTATAAATTCTCACTAATGAAAACTGTATTCTTAAAAACTTTTTTTTTTTTCATGAACTACCTTGACAAACTTATAGTAGTACATTAAAACTTATTTATTTGTATATGTTATTTTACATAAGGTCAAAAATAAATTAATCCAAACGGGGCCTTATTCTAAAAGATTATATTTGAAAATTATGGACAAATTGTAATTAGTTTTGTTGGTAGCGAAATCAATAACTAAGTTGCATATTTACTCATTTAAAATTACATGAGAAATGTCTTCTAACTAAATTTCGTTCTAGAGATTGCATCTTGGGCTAGGTAATGAAGAGCCCAATTACTTGTTTAACTTCAGTTGATTGCTATTTTCCTCATAGTCTTTATTGGTTGTCATCTTTTTGTTGTTTGTTGGTCAAATATGTTCTTTCTTAGCTAGCCAACACAACTAGTATAAAATCATCTTGACCGTCAGACTTTCTCACGTTTAGTCACTTTACTTGAAGCAGCTTTGAGGATTATCTATCCCATGGTAAAAACACCAGCTCTTAATCTCACAAGTGGCGAAATCCACACAAACATGTCTTCCGTCTACCCATTCATACACCAAAATATATGTTCTTTCTACCTGCGAGTCGGTCAAAAATTTAACCGGCACATCTTTATTCACAGATATTCTCGCGGCTCTTTGATCTGTAAATTGGAAGCCTATGTGGAAATTGCATTATTTGGGAGCCCAAAAGCAGCTAATTTTTTGGCCCGCGAAAGGTTTATGATGGAGAGATTTTATCTCCCGCTTCGTAGAGACTTCATCACCGAACATTTTATTAAAATAACATTTATATGTTTATATTCAAGTACTTTATTAAAAGAACAAATTACTTTTTTACAGTATATATAATAAAAATTTAATACTTTTTTAATGTTGATGGATCTCTGCAGAAACTATGAGGATCCATAAAGATGGAAGGGAAAAAAAATACCCTTCGAAATGGAAAAAAAAAAAAAAAATGAAGAACGTTTTAGATGGTGGAGAAGACAGATTTCTAGCTCTAACAATTGTTTGACAATCTATCAAAAAATTTATTAAGCGCATAAGCTTTGCTTATTTTTTATAGATAGACAAAATAACAAGTCATTGAAAATTCACACACAAAAAGTAGACTATAAATAATTTCGATATTTCTATCAATTGAAGTAGAATTTATGGACCATAAGTTTTGCCTTTTAACCTTTTAATGGAAGATTTCTCTTCTCACCCCTGCTTTTCTTTTTTACCCCCTGAGTTTCCGTTTATACCATAAAAAAAGTTCAGTAAATGCGAACCGAACTTTTAAACGGTTGAAAACACATTTTATACCCTTAAAAAAAAGTTCGTTAAATGAAAATTGAATTTTTGGAGGGTAAAATTAAGGATAAAATTGGATTTTTGGGGGATGAAAAAGAGATTTGGGGGGGTGAGAAGAGAAATCTTCCTTTTAATGTTGTCAAATCCATCTATAATCAAGGTTGCCACCAGGCCCACCACATACAATATGTGGACTTGACTTCAAAAAATTTCTATTTATGTGAACCTGTGATGTATTTGGTAGACACATTTCTATACGTACGATCCAACAACCAAAAAGCAACGAACTATGTTACCGATAAAATGCCCATAAAATAATGTTACCCATTTTTACCAACAACCAAAACGCAAAGAACTAATGTTAGCATGTTACCCGTTTAATTTTTTTTTTTCTCTATTGAATAATAAACTGTGTTTATAGTTAACATCTCCTATTTTTTACGGTGGTCTACCGTGGACAAGTGATCTACTGAATACGAATTTTACAAAATTTACTAGTAGATTGAAAGCTTATATAATATAGATCATTTATAAAAAAAGTTAAAAAATTGAAAATCATTTGATATTTTATTGGGATTTATCAAGATTTACCGTATTTAATATACCGTTAATTTTGATGGGTCTCAATAACATATCAAATGATTTTCAATTTTTCTAAAAGTTTCTATAAATAATCTATATGATATAGACTTTCAATCCAACGGTGGATTTTCTAAAATTTGTATCCATCGTAATATTATTCATAAATGATCCACCATAGACCATTTGATAAGATGGTTCATATTAGAATTTAACTTGTTTGACCATGTCCTAGGTTTGTACTTTAAACTTACAGCACTTTTGTTTTTGTTTGGTTTCTCTTCTAATATTTTTTATTTTACATTGAAAATTTACCGTATTCTTAATGAAGTTGTTTTGCATCTAAAAAAAAATCAACACCTACTTTAACGTATACTATATTTTTAACAAATCCATCATAACTTGTGCTTTTATTCCACCACTTGCATTATTGTGGTCAACGTGTATCTGTTTAGTCCACACTCACTCTGTTTCGTGCATATAAACTCATATGTATGAGTTATCTTTAGAGTTTAATAAAATATGAGAAAGGTTTGATATAAAAAAAAAATGAGGAATGTTAATTGAACACTTAAAAATTGACAATGTATTTTGTTGGTTATAAGGGGGAATTTTATTTTATTAATTTGGATCATTAGATTGAGTAAAAAACAACAATAAGTGAGTTGGATATAAGATAAAATATTCGCCCAAATTTTAAAAAAACTGGTTTATCATTACTAAATTGACATCATGTACTAATAATATTAATATATAAGATTTAATGGTACACCGTTAATATTTCTTTATCTTTTTTAAATTGGTTACCCTCTATGCATAATTATAGAAATAAATTTCTCGAACTGAGTAGGACCATGAACGACAATACTTTTCCTCAAAATATTTAACATTGTATTCTTTAGTTTGAATTCCAATTCATGACCTCTCTTTAAGTTGGAAGTAATCCTTGTCTATGTTTACTTTCATTTATTAAAAACTAATAACTATTTCTTTCACTCTTTTTATAAATTTTTAACAATAAGAAAAATTAATTTCCTCATGGGGGCTCCTTGAAAAGGTATTTGACACACCAACTCAACTATAAATATCACTTATTATGGAATCATATTTGAGGAAGTACAAGAGGGAGATTGTAAAAGTGTCATAGCTAGCTTTCTTTTGACGCAAAAAGGGTCATAGCTAGAATCACATTTGTGATAAAAGTTATATGGAGGGAATAGACAGATCAAGATCAACATGCCGTTTGGTAACTGTTACAAACGAGTTGCAAAATCGTATAACCCAAAAGCAATCAATGTACCCTCCTGGCTTTTCAAGAAATGTAAGAGAACTCTATACATTAATCTCTTTGGTTCATTTCTCTTTATATTTTTATCATACCATGGTTTCTTCCAATATTTTAAAAACTAAACACCGCGGTTGAAAAAGCGTGTTCCCTTCAGATAACACGCACCGTAGGCCATCCCCAACCTTGAACATCAAATCAACAAGATTTATAGGTTGTGGTTCAAGTGCTTTAAACTTCTCGAATCACGATGCAGTTAGGGTCAAATCATTTACATAATAATTGAACAATTCAAAGGCAATATTTATTCAAATAATTCAACCGATTTAACTGTTCAATTTTCAAAAAATGGTTTCATCATAAATGTAGGTGTACTATACATAAATGTAACATATAAAAATGTATCTATAAGTGGCAGAAAGTCATCATTTTACAAATTAATTTCGTAAAATTTAATTTTTTTATAAAAATTATCAATATTAGTAAATATAAGATAATCACATATGAATGATCCAATATCAAGTCATTGCTATTTATTCACTAAGTGAATGATTGATCCTTGAATTAAATTTATAGGTATTTGCAGAGGTCATAGGGACATTTTTGTTGGTGTTTGTCGGAAGTGGGACTGCAGCTATGAATGCAATTGATGAAAACAAAGTATCAAAATTGGGAGCTTCACTTGCAAGTGGATTCATTGTTACAGTTATGATATATGCAATTGGACACATCTCTGGTGCACACATGAATCCGGCTGTTTCCTTAGCTTTTGCCACCGTTAGCCATTTTCCTTGGAAACAGGTTTGTCTCTTATACACTATATAGTACTTCCTATACCATTCCAAAACTTTGGGTGGCTTTTTGATATTTTTAGCTTTTATATGTTTCTAGTCGATAAAAATATATGATAGCTGATAAGTTAATTTATACCCGGTATTGATAATTTATAGTAGTTAAATTAGTTGATTAAATTTGTAGTATTTGGTTATTGTAACGGTTGAAATTTGATGGTTTAACTAGCTTCTATTTTTGACAGAATGGTTTAACTAGCTTAAAAATATGTAATAATATGAAAAATATATGTTTATTTAGTATTTAATTTTTTCCAATTAAAATAAAAAAGAGAAAATGATAACTATAAACTTTAAGCTATAAGTTACTCAAATTAACTTATCAATAAGATATAAATTAACTAATGACGACATCGATAAGCTATAACTAAGCTCGTGACAAATTGACGGTTATCAAATGGATAGACCCATGTTTACTTGTTTTATTACAAGTTTACTACTTGAGTTCACACAAAGCAAACTTATTTAATATTTTGAGTTTGAAAGCATCAACCTTTAATTACATAAAGTATGGGCACTTCAAAGATTGGACGTGTCACCATGTCTAATACGCACCACTATTCAATACTCATAAAATATCCGTATACATATCGTCTTTTAGATCTATAAATTAATGGTTAATAATTTTTACCGATAAAATATAACTTAATTGATACCGATTTGATATTAAAACAACAAAAAAAATATTTTAAAAAAAGCCTCAAAATATAATTTTCATTAATAAACCATCTTCAACAATTGATAATCTTTATATGCTACTTCACAGTAGACCACCTATTCAAATGGTCTATATTAGCACTTGCCTATAAAAAAAGTTAAAGGTCATGACTTAATTGTCTATAGTTATTAATTTTTTTGATAATTTTTTTATACTAATTCACAATAGACCACCTATTCAAATGGTTTATATTAGCACTTGCCTATAAAAATTGTCTATAGTTATTAATTTTTTTGATAATTTTTTTATACTAATTCACAATAGACCACCTATTCAAATGGTTTATATTAGCACTTGCCTATAAAAATTGTCTATAGTTATTAATTTTTTTGATAATTTTTTTAAACTAATTCATAATAGACCACCTATTCAAATGGTCTATATTAGCACTTGGCTATAAAAAATATAAAGGTCATGACTCATGAGTTAATTGTCTATAGTTATTAATTTTTTTGATAATTTTTTTATACTAATTCACAATAGACCACCTATTTAAATGATATATATTAGCACTTGCCTATAAAAAATATAAAGGTCATGACTCATGAGTTAATTGTCTATAGTTATTAATTTTCTGATAATTTTTTTAGGGTCATGCTAAACAGTGCCCCCGGGGCACTTGTTAAGCATATTAAAAAAGGAAATAAAAAATAAAATTAATATCTTAAAGATAACTTTTTATGCTTTTGAGATATTGAATGCACGGAATTTGAGACAGAATTTCTATTTTAATATGCTTAACCAATGCCCCGGGGGCACTGTTTAGCATTTTCCATTTTTTTATACTAATTCATAATAGACCACCTATTCAAATGGTCTATATTAGCACTTGCCTATAAAAAAAATATAAAGGTCACGAGTTAATTGTCTATAGTTATTAAATTTTTTGATAATCTTTTTATACTAATTCACAATAGACCACCTATTCAAATGTTCTATATTAGAACTCCTAAAAATAAATGAATGAAGGTGAAAGGTTACCATATACAGTATTGTTTAAACTTTTTTCTATAAAATAAATTTTAATCTAAAATTCAAGTAAAATTTAACAGAAAAAACTATCAATTTGTTATTTAAACTATAATTCTATTGATAGAGTGTGACGCCAAACCAACCAACATGTGTCAATTTTTAATGGATGAAGTCCATATCCAACTTGTTCAGCCAATGAATAAATTGGTATGAGTCAACTTCAAATATGACTATGGACCCATATAAATGTATTTGCATTTAATTGTATGCGATTTATTTAATAATGAAATGGCCCTATACAAATCCTTGCATGTCATGCAAGGTTTTGAACATGTAATCATAACCACCAGAAATAATGCATATATTAAATTAAATTATTTTATATTAAAAAAGTACAACTACTCTTCCATTCTACTCATGGGACAATAGATTTGATCAATATTGCATTTAATTAAGTCGATTGGTCTCTTAAAATGATACTCACCAAATATAAGAGAATATTTCATTCTTGTTTTAAAGTCGTATGTATGTTAGGTAGCGAACTCAAGTAGTGAATTTAGGTCAAGAGTATTTCATAATATTTCATTCTATAAAATTATCAAAATATCTCCTATAGCTATTTAGGTACTAAACTGAGTTCGCATCCTAAGTAGCGGATGACAATCTTTTTATTCTACTCCAATGTCTGCATACTTCACGATCTTGTGAATGAAAATATTATGAAAAAATAATACAGTTCACTACTTAAAGTGGGAACTCAAACACATTTTACTACTTAGAGTGCGAACTAGAACACAGTTCGCTACGTAGAATTGAAACTTAAACACTTCGCTAGTTAATGTGCGAATTCAGTTTGCACTTTAACTAGTAAACCTTATAAAAATTTGATCTTTATAAGTTTCACTACTTAAGAAGTGGATATTTTTTTCTCAGTTTTTGCTATTTTACACACTTGCTACTTAAAATTGGAAATTCAGGAGGTGCCTAAGAAGCTCAAGGGGTGCAAAAAGAAATACTAAAATTTAAACCCAAATCTTTCTTTCGGACTTTTTTTGGTAGCCTACTTATTTTTTGGACTAATTTTAGATTTGGACTCTTTCTATTAAAAAATTCTCATCCCACCCCCAATGTTTCTTTTTCACCCCCTAGAAGGCAAAACAAATTCGGAAAACCCGTACCGAATTTTTTTTAGTGCAAACTTCAGTAAAATTTAACCTAGAAAAAGTTCAGAAAATGTCTCCCGAACTTTTTCAAGGTGAAAGAAATTTTGAGGGGTGGGAACCGCTCGCGGGATGAGAGTTTTTCCTTTCTATTAAGGCATATAACAAGCCCGCATAATTTATATGCAGGTCCCATTTTACATTGCAGCTCAACTCACAGGAGCAATTTCTGCTTCATATACACTTAGAGTGTTGTTAGAACCATCAAAGCAGCTAGGTGCAACATCACCTTCTGGATCAAACATTCAAGCACTAATCATAGAAATTGTCACCACCTTCACCATGGTGTTCATCTCCACGGCGGTCGCCACCGACTCTAAAGCGGTAAAAAAAAAACTTAAATATTTAATTTTGTTGCACCAAATTAATGTAAATTATTGACATTATTTGCTTTTATTTGGCAGACTAGAGAGCTTGCTGGAGTAGCAGTAGGTTCATCTGTTTGCATAGCAAGCATTGTTGCTGGGTAAGATAATGCCTTGCACCCTCTCCAAGTCGTAAACTAAAAAAATAAAAATAAAAAAGTGCACATACCCCTAATAAAAGACCCCTTTCGTAATTTTTTTAGTCTTTTTGGGCCTGTTAATATAGGGCCCATTTGTTATAGGTTATTCAATATTTACAAATTATTTTTAAAATATTTCTGAGAAAGTCATAAGTTAATTTGAATTTAATTTATTAAATAAATAAAAATCATTTTTTTGTGTAAAAAATTATTATAAAAACTACTTTTTTTTAAAAAAATTACTTAAATCAAATTCTCATTTTAAGTTGTTTTAAGAAGGTTTTTTTTAGATTAACAATTTTTTAGAGTTGCAAGTTGTAACACACGTACATTCACTTTTGTAAAAAAAAAGTTGTAACGCATTCAAAGAATTTTTGTCACAAATAATTATTTTTTATCAAAAATTGTAAGAAAAATGAATGAAATTTTTTAACAGTGATTATTATTATTATTATTTTGAATAAAATAACTATTATCTATAGAAAAACTATAACAATTACAAATTCACTTTAATAGTTTAGAGAAAATTAGTCAAAAATTCTTTTTGGAGAAATACGTAACTCAGCCTTTTGTTGTGAAAATTACTATCAAAAGAACTAAAGTTGGTAATTAGATGGTAATTAATATAAGTTGTCAATGTCTTGTGATCTTGTCTATGTATACAGACCAATATCAGGTGGGTCAATGAACCCAGCAAGGACATTAGGTCCTGCAATTGCTACTTCATCCTACAAAGGAATTTGGGTTTATATGGTTGGACCAATTACTGGTGCACTTTTAGGTGCATGGTCTTATGTTGTGATTCAGGAGACAAATCATAAACAAGATAATGCAACTTCACAATCTCCTCTTTCAATCAAGTTACAAAATGATATGACTGGCATTGAACTATAGCTTGTGATGACAAGGACAATCAATCCTAAGGAACATATTTTTGCAATGTGAATGTTCTACCAAGGGACCTTTTCACCTTGTTGGAAAATTGTTGCTTTTATCTTAAACAGAAAGAGATAATGAACGGGTGGTTGTTGATTTGGCACGCAACGTTGTGGTTTATATGGAAAGCATAGAATGATTTAGTTTTTTCCGAGAATACATCAATGTGGCGGAAGTCTTGGACTCTTTAAAAAGTATCTTGTGACGGTGGTTTTTAGTGAAATAATCTCGTGGGTGTATATATAAGTTGGCACTTTTGTTTTAGTTTAATTATTATCTTTGTTTTGTGGATGTAGTAATTATTCTCAACTTGTGGGTGTAGTGTTATTCGTATTTTCCCCATTAATCAAATTAAATTTCCCATTAAGGTTAAGGATTTATGCGTTTTTTTTTTATATATATATATAAAAAAAAAAAAAAGGATTTATGCGTTTTTATTTAACAACTTTAATCTTAATGAATCTCAATAATATATTAAATGATTTTAGATTTGTGTACAGTTTTATGTCTATGATTTACAAGATATAAACTTTCAAAGTGAAGGAGTATACTATATGTTGACTCAGGTGGATAGGCGATGACTAAATGATTACGACTCAAAATCATTTCAAAAGAAAATAACCCAACAATATGCAGTGAAACACTACGTACGCATCCATGATATTCGACTTATAAATCAAAATTTAAAATAATAAAGATGAAAATTCAAGTAGTTAGACCTGAAAATGGCAAACATGATCTAAGACAAAAGATAACCTGAATTGAAGAGTGGGAGAAAGCATAAACCGTAGCATCTGAAAGAGACAAGTGCAACATGCGCAGTCGTCAATCGAAGTGAAACCAAATTTCTAAATTGTTTGCAAATTAAATAATGTCATTTACCATGCTGAGACTTGCAAGTGAGAGCCAGAGAGAGCAAATTTGCAATTCGGTTATTTACCATATTGTTTACCATATTGGAATTTGCAAGTGAGAGCCAGAGAGAGCAGGTTATCTTTTGTCTTAAATCAGTTCCTTCGTCAAACGCACCACACCTTATTTGGTCCATAGTCGAGTGGATCGAAGTGGCAACTAACAATCGCTACACATTGAAACCTTAGTTCACTAACATAAAACATTACTGAATCCCTCGTCGAGTGTGTGAATCATGACTTTTATCGTGTCCTCGTCTCTGACGATGAGGAAGCGTCAAAGGGTGGAGTCCAATAAGGTGAAGGACGATTTTGTGCCACGAATCGTTTGATGAGTACTTTTGACGAATTTGGTATCGAATTGAGATATAATCCAACTCCCAACTTAATATGGTAATCTGGTATATCCACAACATGAACCGGTTTATATGAAGAAATGTAGAATGGCTCGGCGAGGTTATCTCAAATAAATAGGTTTAGCTAACAAGGATGGAATGAATAACAGTTGTGCATTTAAATTCTACCAGAGTCCTCGTGAGCATAACTCTGTTGGTAAAGACATCATATTATATATACATATTAGGGTCCTCGCAACATATTTGAGGCCCCGAGTGATTTTTTTTCTTCATAATTTTTATAATTTAAAAAAAAAAAAAAACAAATCTATTAATTTTTTGATAATTAAAAAACGGGCTCTGAATAAAAAAATAGAAAAAATGCAAACAAATGGGACACACTTAATAAAAATAAATGCAAAATATACGGTTAGTGGGATTTGAACACATAAACACAAATGACTCAACCAGACCACTGGACTATTAGTTACATTGTTATATTTTTATTATTAACTATTTCGAACAAATATTTTAAAAATACACAACAAATTAAAAAAAATAAAATTAGGCCTCTATTAGTGAAGCCCTGAGTGAAGGTTCATTTAGCCATTTCTTAGATCGAGCCGCCCCCAATGTGAATGTCTAAGTTCAAACTTGAGATTTTTTATTTAATCATTTCAATGAGTGAATTTATAGTCATTAGACAACTTAAAAAAAATATTACCTACGTGAATAATATGTTGGTGAATTAAGAATCTACACGAACATGAACAGTTTATAAATGTTGGTAAAAATCAATGAAACCGTTGAGTACTATGAATAAAAAAATTATTAACTACCGCAACAGATTAAGAAATTGTTGTTGTAATTTTGACGAAAACGGTTTTGTTTTTGACCTTTCAAAATAGGTTTAATAGATCTTTTGGTCCCTGTATATTCACTAATTTTTGGTTTTAGTCTATGTATCTTGTTTTGTTGCAAATAAGTCCCTGGATGTACAAAATTTGTTGGTTTTAGTCCCTAAAGTCAAAATCCGCACGAAAATCTTAAGGAAAATCTGCACAAAAACTGCAGATTTCCCTGCGGATTTCGACTTTAGGGACTAAAACCAACCAACTTTATACATTAAGAGACTTATTTACAACAAAACAAAATATAGGGACTAAAACCAAAAATTCGCGAACATACTGGGACCAAATGATCTATTAATAAGCCTTCAAAATATATAGGTGTCAAGGTACAAAATGTTGTAGTGTCGTCCTATACTTGATGGGTGATGTCTAAGTTTCAAGCTACAAACTTAAAATGTTGAAGAAACTCACATAAAACAAAATGGCATAATTACAAATTCAATGCATAGATAAATGATGCAATAAAATGGAAACCAGTCGGTGATATTTAACTTTATGTTCTTTAACAAACATATTCAGATAAAGAACCCTCAAGTAGGGGCTTTTGGATTAGTATCATTTTAGAAATCAAAATGCCTTTGTAAAGTGCATTCTTATTGCGTATTTTTAGTGAATGGAGCAAAAAAAAACACTAAAAAGTGAATACTAAATGGTAAGGCAAGTAAGTAAGAAGCCTCACCAACCTATATAAACCAAGATTCAAATTTCATAAAGATATATCTATATTTAATCATATCAAAAAAACCCGACACGTATGAAATTATATCTGTAGAAGAAATTATATCTTGTAGAAGAAAAATTAAAAGTTAGGTGGAAAACTCATAGTGCCAAATTCTTCTATAAAAGATGTGGCAAAGGCACATAAAAGTCGCATCTTTAAGTTACGCGTAAAGTTGGAAATAAGTAGAGTCGATCGAGTTAAATTTATCTGAATTCGTTTCAATTTAATAAGAATTGATTTGAATCAAAACTCAACTCGAGTTCGATAAAAACTCTTTTTTCAGTTCGAATTCGGCTCTTTAGAGTTTGCGATCGGTTCGAATTGATTGTTAGGTTGAGTTCATTTTCAATTCGAAACTCAATTCAAAAACTCGACATGAATTTTTTTTCTATTTATTCTTTATATTTTATATACACTTTGATATGAGACTATTTATCTTAGAAATCAAAATATTTTTGTAAAGTGCATTCTTCTTATAGTGTATATGTAATCATTATAAAAAAACCCGACACGTATGAAATTATATCTTGTAGAAGAAATTAAGGCGCATCTTTATGTAAAGCAAGGTTGAAAATGAGTTGAGTCGATTGAGTCAAATATATTTAAGTTCAATTCAACTTTATAAGAATTGACTCGGACCAAAATTCAGCTCGAGTTCAACACGAACTCTTTTTCAGCTCAAATTCGACTTGTTTAGAGTTTGTGAACAGTTCGATTCGATTGTTAGATTCAGTCCATTTTCAATTCGGTTTGATGGTTAGAGATATCTTTTAACAAAAAGTGTTGTATTTTTTTTAGAAAATAATAAATACATGAGACAAAAAAATATTTTTTGTTTGAGAAGAGAAAAAACTGCTTTAAATCAAGATATCCTCCCCATTTTTTACTTTCACTATTTTTATCATTAATAAATTTTTTGAAATATAAATATAATGATTTGATATTTGATGGGTCCAATTATTTTATACATATTTTAAAACTCTTTAAAACTATAATAATAAAAAAATAAAAATAATAATAATGAAGAGGATCATAATTCCTAAATTTTAATTTTTTTTTTAACCAGAAATGGACTCTTTTAGAGCATAATTATCGAGACAAAATGCCACATAGGCGTGACTTTTGTTTTATTTTTTCTTTGAAATAATTGACAAACTATGTAGGAAATATTGTGGGGTTAAGTGAGACCCATTTTAGAGTATTTGATAGGTTATGTGGATATTTAGAAAATGTAGTTGAGTTGTTTAAATAATTCAAAAGTATGAAGTAATATAAAATATTAAGTTAAGCCCAATTTTTTTTTTGACAAAAATAAATATTCATTCATTCAAATTGAAACATACATAGATCATTACAGATTCAAATTCGTGATTGCTAAAAACTGTAAAAGGTGAACCTACAAACAATCTTGCAGCACCTAGATTAATAGCATACAACGACATCATGAAAGTGCCTACAAATATGACAAAATAAATGTTACCGGAATATTCACACTTCCAGATCTGCAACGTTGATATCCAAGTCTTCATTAGATCTGTAATGAGTTGGGGTAGACATATAAATTTGAATCAAGGAAACACAGTACGGAAACGAAAAACTAACAAACGCCGCACAAAACGACGACAAACACAACGCCGTACAAGACGACGACAAACACAAAATCACGAAGAAAATTAAATATATGTGAATATCACTTATTTGAATAAAAAGAAAGGAAAAAACAATTTAGAGGGCTGATTTTGGGTAAAAAATTGACCCTAAAACCACCGCTCTTTTGATGGATGAAGAAGAGCAGAAACTAGGGTTTTATGAAAAAGGGAGTGGTTGTACAGAGAGTTTAGATTAAAACTTAAGTTAAGCACATTTAAAAAACCCAAGTGTGGGTTTAATGGATGTGGGTGTTCTTAGTTGGTGTGTGGGAATCTTAGTTTATTCTTTAGGAGGGACATATAATAGAAATGTTTAAATATCATTTTTATCTCTGTAAGTTCGCAATTTTTTTTTATTTTAGTCCCTGAATTTTTTTTCTTGCAATTTCATCACTGTGTGTTCAAATCTTTTTTATTTTAGTCCCTAAATCTAAAATTCGTAGGAAAATCTGCAGGAAAATTCGCAAGTTTCCTGCGGATTTTAGTTTTAGGGACTAAAACCAAAAGATTTGAACAAACAGGGATTAATTCGCAAGAAAAAAAGATACAGAATTAAAATCAAAAAATCGCAAACTTACACGAATGAAAATGATATTTAAGCCTAAAAGAAACTCATACATACAAAACCCAAATAAATAACGGTTACTTGTTCATTGATGTTGAATGTGAGGCTTACTTATTCAATCCGACTATTTAGCCTCCTTTGCGCTTTGCCCATCCTGGTCATAAATGTTAGACCAACCAATCTCGGAGCCTACACAACAGAATTGGTTTAAGAAAAGGAAACCCTAGCAACCAAACAAATAATACCCAATAATTGGAGAGCATGGGAAAAAAGCATTGTAAGGAAGAGTATAAGAAATTCCTAACCAATATAAAAATCATATCAAATGGAACCATAATAATCACACGCAAAAACAAGTGATTAGCATCACCAGTATGCAAACATAAATCGCATTTATAAATATCACGCCACAACAAGATATCCTTTGTAGTTAGACGATCACTAAGTAAACGCCACACAAAGAGAGAAATTTTATGGGTTCTAACTTATTCCAAGTTATATCATTGCAAACCGTAAGATCTGTCTGTATCAAATGTGTCAACCAATGATACAACCCATTAATTGAATAGCGTAAGAAGGATCCAAATTTTACCATCAATGATTAGACACATTAACCCTAAAAACAACATTAACCGACAAAAGACTGCACTCCTCAGCCAACTCCTCTTCCCATGCAAAATTCTTCACTGCGAACTCCTTCTACCTACTTCCCAACCTAACCTCCACAGTCACCTCTTTATGAACTGATAATGCAAACAATCTATCAAATATAGACTTTAGAGAACCACCCTCCAACCAATCGTCCTTCCAAAACACTGAATCTTCTTCATCCCCAAAACTCTACTGATGTAGTAATTAAACCACCTCCCAACTATCAATATTTATTATCAAGAATCACAGAAAAATAATTTGAGGAGATAAAATATGATTGGTTGAGATGATACAACCCACTAATTGAATAGCGTGCGAAGGATCCACATTTCACCTTCAGTGATGAGACACATTAACCCTGAAAAAAACATTAACCAACAAAAGACTGCACTCCTCAAACAATTCATCTTCCTAGGCAAAAAGTTTTCAATGCTAACCCTAACTCCCTCCACCTACTCCTAACCTCCACATCTTCGTCACAGTTACCTCTTTATGAACCGATAATGCAAACAATCTATCAAATCTAGACTTAAGAGAACCACCCTCCGACCATTCATCATTTTAGAACAACGAATCCTCCTCATCCACCACCACTCTACTGATGTTGTCATTAAATCACCTCTCAACTACCAACTCGTTTCCTATTAAAATTCAATGGAAAAATAATTTGAGGAGATAAAATATAATTGATTAAGATGATACATCCCACTAATTGAATAACGTGAGAAGAATTCAAATTGCATCTTAATGATTAGACACATTAACCGTGAAAACAACATTGACAAACAAAAAACTCCACTCCTCAGTCAACTCATCTTCCCCAAGTAAAAAGTCTTCACTGCCAATCCCAACTCCCTCCACCTATACTCCCCAATCTAACTTCCACATATTTGCCATAGTCACTTCCTTATGAGCCGATAATGCAAACAATCTATCAAATCTAAACTTAAGAGAATCATTAACCAATCATTCTTGCAAAACAATGAATTCTACCCCACCATTCTGCTAACATTGTCATTAAACCACCTCTCAACTATCAACTTTCGTATTTAGCCAAAAAAAAAAAAACTATCAACTTTCGTATCAAAATTTAATGAAAAATATTTAATTTGTAGAGATAAAATATGATTGATTGAAATGTGAAATTTTGTAAATCGATCATAGCATGGTACGCTTGAGTTGTAACAATTTGGTGTGAAATTCCTCAACAAAATTAAAATAAAAGAACGAAACAAAATCATCATAATAAAATTATATACTCAACATTCTTTAATCGAATCAACAATTTCTTAATATCATATTAATCATCTTACTAAACTAATCACAAAATAATCATTTTCTTTATCCCAAACCATTGTAGCTTTAAATTCTTCATTGAATGAGAAGGGATCGAAGAGATATATAGAGACAAATGATGTGTTTATATATGATCTCAATCCCCAAGCCACATCAATATATAGTCCACATAAGCTGAGCACAGCAAGTTCAAGCAAGACATATATATATATAGCACAACTCTCATAACACAATATTATCTCTATGGCACACCTATCTCGAAAAATATTTCCCTTTCTGAATCACTCAAATGCTGGTCTGTTCTCTCTCTCTCTGAATTAATTTTTCAATTCAGAAATGATTTTTGCAGTTCTTGGGTTTACATATAGTTTATTTTTCCTCCTTTTGGTGTTAGTTTCGATCTATTGATTTGTAATCATGCTTTCATCATGCTTTCATCAGCTTGATGAAATTATATATTAAGAAAAATATTAACTAGTATTTCTGAAACACTAGTTAAAAAATTAATCAAAGTATAAACATCTTTTTTTTTTTTTGAACTTGTGCAATTTTATTTTTTAATAATATAAAAATGTATTTTTTAATATAAAATTTATTTATTTTTTAATTTATTTAACTAGTGTTCTAGAGGCATTAGTTATAACAAAATATCATCGTAGAGAATCATGCATATATATTTCATTATTCTTTTATGTGATGTTTTTGTTAAAGAACATGGCTTACAATTTCTCCTAGCCTTTTTCTTGATCTTATATTGCTAAACATGGTCTTAATAGTCACTTTGTGCAAAATTTGTCTATTTTCTTAATTTTCTCTAAATCAAGCTTCATTTGAAACTTATTTCTTTTTTGTTCTTCTTATTCATGATTCAGTTGGTTAATTCATACATGCATGATGAATATGATCAAGATTTGTATGGAGCGGTGGATTTTGAAAACTTGTAATAGAAATCTCTATTTTTCTTGCTGAATTTAAGACGGTGTGATGATAAAGTTGTTTTTTTTTTTTAATATGAAGTGTGATGAGAAATTTGTTTTAGAAAAATACAAATAATACAATAAAGTGTAATCAATCAAACTTTTTGTGAAATCACAAATACGTATACGTTTCTTAATTTCTTATTCTTATGTCATGAATGTCATACATGTGCCAAAACCTTCATACACACCAAAATAAATACACATATTTTCATTGCTACTCTTTTTTTTTTCTTCTTAAGCTATCAATGATTAACATGCTTCTTCTTCAATTATAGATATGAATATGGGAGATAACATCAGACAAGACCAAGTTGAAATTTCCATAGAATCTTTAGAAGCTGCAAATTTTAACAACCCTAATGACAATGACAATGTATCTGAAGAAGAAGTTGAAAAAAGTGAACCAAAGGGTGAATGTCGCTATTGCCATGAAGAAGAATTGGTTTCTAGGCTTGAAGCACCATGTGGTTGTGATGGAAGCTTAAAGGTTTTCTAATTCTACCTTAAACATACATCATTCTTGTTTGCATGTTTTAATTACTTTACTATTTCTTCTAAGCGATTCGTCTACTATTTTAACTCAAAGTTTGATATTACGTTAAAAATTAGTTGACGTTACGCCGCAAAGTTCGATATTACGACAAAATGTGAATAAATCCCGTCGATGTAGCGGAAATTACGGTTGTGTTGTCGTTGCGCACACGTGTGAAACTTTTTATATCATGGTTGTAATTATGCAGACCGTCATTTAGAATTTTGTTATAATCATATCTAGTGCGCGAAATTTCCGCCAATTTTGTCGATGGTTGATCTCTGTCGCAAAATCTCTGGCGCGAAATTTCCGCCAATTTTATATATTCACATGTTATATAGTTGTTAAACTATATACTAAAACTCAAATTTTCTTGTGCCTTAGTATGCTCACAGGACATGTGTTTCTCATTGGTGCAATGTCAAACGCAACATATTTTGTGAGATCTGCAAGCAGGTATATACTGTTTACGGATACCTTGTAATTTATTTATTTTTTAATGAAAAATCTTTAATAATTAACCATGTAATTATTATGGTGGTGTTTTCTTTGTATCAATTCAATTGATTGATTCCTTCCATTTTTTACTATATCCATTTATTTAAAAGGATAACTAATATATTTCTTGACAAAAATAAGAGTATAATTTCTCAACTCCATACATCTCTAAACTATATGAGAATTTTCAAATAGGCCCATAAGCAAAAACAATTCAATTTGCAATTCAATATTTAAATTTGTTAGTAATTTATGATTTAGTAGTACAAGTTTTTAAATGGATCATAAATTTTTAAATAATTTGTAATTATGTCCTGATCCAAATACAAATTATTTACAAGTTTAGGAACTTATTTAAATTTTTTAAAATAATTTAGGAGTGACCTATAATTTTTTTATTGAAACGACTAGTAATTTATATTTTACAAAAAATAAAATTGCTAGTAATTTATATGTTACAAAAAAAATAATCAATAAAGTTTTTTTTTTTTGACGAATACATTTTAATAGAATTGTAATGTAATATTATAAAAGTTAAAGAGCTTTGCTTTCTTAATAATTGAAATATTTCAGGTTTTCTCTCCAAATTATTCAGTGATCGGGCCTCCACCTTTGGATGATGACATTGTCATGAGGCAAGTTCTATATTACTTGCTACTCTTCTTATTTTGTATCGGGATTCACTGTTGTAGTGTTTACACGCAGTTTTATAATGTAATAGAACTCAATTTCATATAATAAAATGATCTCGGCCATTTATATACAATTGTTAACAATAATATAAACTAAATCACCAAGTTTAATTATTCTTTTTCAATGAAGTGAGCGATGGAGAATTCCGGGAACAAACATTAGAATGGTGTCACCATTTGTACTGATACAACATGGCATAAATCGCCTTCTCCGATCAATGAATACTGACTTCACATTGAGAAATCCTACTCCCGGCGTCATTTTTGGAACACTACTTCTTTTGGTAATTAATACTTTTCTCTAAATCTAACGGTTTCTACAACTATAATACCGTGCAATAGTTATAAAGGATGTATGTATGTATGTATGAATTTAATTAGTAGAAATTAGCGCATATTTTCTTTATATATTCGAGAATTAAATTCTAGCCAAATCTTTGATGAATTAATTAGTTTAGTTGCTTATGGATTGTTTGCAGTTTGTTGCATCGATGATTATAAGGGATGCATATTACTATACTCCACCCAAGGAAGATACATATTCTTGGATTATGTACATGGTAAGTGTGGAATATGTATTTATATCACTCTATAAAATTGAATTAACTTAATATAATGAACATTTCTATTTAATGGTACATAATGTAAGTGTGGAAATGTATTTGTATCACAGGCTGTGATCGTGATCTCTGTGCCTATCTATATTTTATCATGGCTTTCAGAATGCAGGTAACTTAACTTTATGTTATTCCTTTTTTTTTTTTTTGGCATTGATTTATTTTATGATATTGTTGCATATTTTTATGATTTCTGATTATGGCTTTGAAATTTTTAAAATCAATTTAGAAATCGCGGTAGAGAGGATCATCAGCAGTGATTGCGAGAGCGAAAGGAATCTGAAGGGATAGTTACCTCCTTTAATAAAACTAATAATTACATCATTAGATGTAAATGTTATTGTTACCTTGTTATGGAAGGAGGATAAGAAATCAAATGTATTTGTATAATTGAAAACTTGGATTTGTACATAAGCTTTAAATTTGCTTCTGTTTTTTCCCCTGCTCTGTACTATGTATCTTTCAGTATATAAATAAAAGAACCAAAGTTCTTGTGTGTGTGTACACAAAATGGGCTTTTCCATATGCATGAAATGTGTATATATGGTTCTTAATTTGAGATTTATTTAACTTGTGAAAACTGTGTTAGTTTAAAGTACTTTAGTTTAAAATTTTTATTTGAAACTCTAACAAAGACCAGTGTCCCTCTCTCTCTATAATGTAAGTAGACACTAATGATATTTTTTGTCCCCAACCTTGACACTGATTAAATTGGTGCTGATTTGTTAAGAAACAAAGAAAATGAAAATCAGTACTCCAAAATTCAATTTATATTCGTTTTCTCTTACTTTTATTGAATCAACATTGACCAATTCATTGTCCCAAATATTAAAATATAAAAGACCGTCCATTTCTACTTAAAAATGGCGATCCCAATTGTCGTAAAAAAAAATTAAGACAATCGTTGTGGCATCGTTCACAGCCACACAACGTCTCTCACATATCAAGGTTCACTCATGATCAAGTACCATTCCAATAATAAATACTATTATGGTAAAAAAAAATTGATGAAAAAAATATGTCAATTCTTCCCGTAATTGATAATTATTAGAATTTGTGAGGCCTATACTCAACCACAAAAGCTAGCTTTAGAGTTGAGGTTTGCACTACACTTATAAAGGCCATCTTTGCCATATCTCTAGCCAATGTGGGACTTCTAACACACCCCCTCACGCCCAGCACTATTGGGCTTGGTGCGTGGAATCAATAACAACGGGTGGCCCAAATATGGGAGGTCTCCACAACAAACAACAAATGGATCTAGGATAGGCTCTGATACCATATTAGAATTTGTGAGGCCTATACTCAACCACAAAAGCTAGTTTTAGAGTTGAAGTTTGCACTACACTTATAAAGACCATCTTTGCCATATCTCTAGCCAATGTGGGACTTCTAACAATAATAAAGATTTTTTTTCTTCTTGTTCATGAGGTAAAAAGATAAATAGATTGATAGACAAACAATTTTCTACTACTACTATTACTACAAGCTTTGCAATATTGATCGAGTTATATTCTCTATTTTTTTTATTCTTTCCCATTTTTCTATTCTAACTTTATAGTTTTAGAAATATAAATATAAAAGTGTGACATTAAATAATATAAATGTCTCTTATTCACTTCAAAATATTTAAAAACTGTAGTAGTAATTTTTTTTTTTGAAATAATAAAAAATAGTGAATATATTGATTCACATTATTATTACATGTTTCTAATCACGGATGGAGCGGCGAGGATTGAATCCGGGTTTCGGTGGTATTTTGCACGATCATTGTGGTCATTGGGTTGAAGGTTTCTCAAAATATCTTTGGTAATAATTAATACCACAACATCTATGGTTTTACTTTGGGGATTATAAGAAGTTTTATTCATGACGGAAAGGAATTATGATGTTCGAGAATCAAATGGGTTAGGCGATGATTGTCCAAAGTTTACGAAATGGCAAAAATGGGTGGTCTCTCTTGAAGAAAACGAAATAGCTTCTTGCTTTGAATTGGAAGATACAGATTTCTCATATGAAGCGTGAAACTAATAGATATGTGGATCAGTGGATTGTGGTTGTTAATATAGACCGTGAGCTTATCTCGTCAATTGTTTTGTATAATGTAACCTTCATATTAGATGATTCAAGTTCTTACTGATAATTTTAGGGGATACATATATGTTGACTAGTGTCTCTATTTAGGCTTAGGCTCCGCTGAATACTAAAAAGTTGAAATTTTAGTCCATAACATGATTTTGGTATTTTTTTTAAGTATCTCTTCACTTTTAAATTTTTGAATCAAAATATCTTTTTATTTTTGGCCGATTTACTTTATGAAAAGAAGAGGAAACAACAATAATACTAATGAATAAACTATGGGCTTGCTATCATGAGAGAGAAAAGTGTATGAACTAGCAATTTAAATATGGGCTTTTTCTTTCATATGGGCCCTATGTAGTACTGCCAAAATTATTTTTCTTAAAAAAGTGGTAGGGTATAAAACTTTTACATTTCTCTATAAATAGTTCAATACAAATTCAATAGATAATTACCAATTAACACAATTCATCCGTGATTAGAAACATGTAATAATAATTGATCTTCCAAATCAAGATTACATTTCATTAGATGGTAACAATCACATTAATAAACCATTCTCAATAAAGGAGAACAAGCCTAAAAGTAGTGATATAATACTAATAATAGCACATGGAACCCATAAACTTATAAGGGTATCACAAAGTACATCAAACACATTTTCTTAGAACCCAAAAGGGGTTACCATCTAGTTAGCATATAATAATAAATTAAAATATAATAAAGTACACAACAAGGAGGGAAATTATTAAATACTATAGTAACTTAGGTAGTTGATTGATTGGTTGATAAAGATGAAATTATTTAATTTAAGGGCACTTGGGTCCTCCTTGTTGGGTCTTCCAGTTGTTGTAGCAAGGGCACACTGCTTTGTTACCATAGTAGCCTGGTGGTACACACAAGCATTTGTTGCAACACTTCTGACAGAAAAACATGCAAGGCTTGTGGTACTGTGTCCTTCCACATCTCCTCGCACATTGTGATGGACATTCTGGTCATTTCACATTCACCAAGAAACAAAAAATATTATTAAATTATTAAAGGTTAATTTGACCAATGGTCATTTCTTTTTCACACATCATTATGTAGTCAAGACACTCCAACAGAAACAGCTTTTACCGGAAAAATATTTGACTATGGAGTATGGTCCATGTAATTGATTAAGAATAATATTTTGTTCATTGTAATTTGTAATCAAGAAAATATGTGTAAAAAATTCAACACTTAACAAATTTACGTTTCTTATCTTAAGAAAATGTGTGCACAATTTTTTGTTTAATAACCCTTTGTTTTATTAATAATAGTAAGATTTAATTATTTTTTTACACGATTTGTAATTATTTATATATAAATTTAGTATCCAACATAAAGATCGACTATGATTTGTCATTTTTAAACACGAGTAAAATTTATACTATTGGGTCATGCTAACTGGTGCTCCCGGGATATTGGTTAAGGATACCCAAAAAAGAAATTTTTAAATTAAAAATATCACTCTTTAGATTTTCGAGGGGTCTGTACAACATCCAATACTATATTACTATTTTTGCTTCCTTAAACAATGCTCCGGGACACCCTTTAACATTTTTCTTATTTTTTAATATTATGATTTATTAAAGTAGTTGTCCACAGTTAATTATTAGTTGATAGTAATAAATGAGACTAGGAAAATAGATTAATCATATACTATAAAATATTATTTTGTATTAAATTTTTTATATAGATTGATGTCTAATGCTGACACAAATTACTATACATTTAGTTTGAGAAGAAATAGTTGTTTTCTTTTCTTCTATAAACCCACCAAAGTTTAGTACTTCTAATTGTAAATTCTGGTTATCTAGTTGTATTTCAAGTTGTAAAAATAAAGTCATGTTTAAATACTTTTCAACTAGACTAACAACATAACCCAATGCATGATCTGTGCTCTTCTTTTTTGGGTAATTATTTATTTCTTCTTCCAATCGATGTTGATACTAGTTCTTCTAAGATGCTTTATGCCAAAAAATTAAAGAAAATGTGAAGAAAATTAGAAAAACAAAAAATTGCAAAGTTAACTTTACTTACGGTAGCTCTTGAGACTGCCAGGTCCATATTTACTCTGAAGAAAACAAAATTAAACATTAAACACCAAAATTAAACACTAATTCAAAAACAAAATTCTAAAACCCATTTTGACCATTTTACCCCTACCCAAAAAAATGTTGAGTATATAATATAAAAAAAATACCTTGTTATCATTGAGGTGGCTATCATTACTAGCCATGACCTGAAAAATCAATCCATACATTCAAATATAAGAACTTTAATACACTAAAAAATATTCATGCTATTGTAGTATATTTGGATCTTTAGAATGAAAAACTAACCAATGTTTGAAGCATGGAAATGGCAATGAGTGCTAAGATCAAAGAAGCAAAAAACTTAATCATGGCCATTGTAGTAGCACCTCTAGATTTGGCAAATCTCTTTGTAGATAAGAGAGAACCAAATCACAAGAGATATTTTTTTTGAGGAGATGATGGGATCAATGTAGAAATGAATGTGGGGTATTTATAGAATAAATAATGTGAATGGGGTTTAGATGAAACATTTATTGTGTACATCCAATTGTAAAGAGTTGTCCTTGTTTTGAACAACAATAATTTGACACGTGTGTATGATCATTATCAATCGGTGATGTGAGCCACATGAGATCTGATCATACGGTTTACAATCAACATATAATTTATTGTGAGAAAAATAATGCTAAAGCAACTTGGAACATAAATAGTTCTCTACACTATAGCTACTACTCAAACCAACAAACAATTTTCTACAAGTATGTCTCATATTAATTGTTATTTAAAAGTGTGTAGTATATAAAAAATTGCAAAAGTTAATTCCACATCAACTTGAAAACTACGGTGTACATAATTTCCTTTTGCCGATAGTATATTTTTCCATTATTAAATATAACTTTTCTTTAAAAAAGATTTGTCAGTGTCACTTTTTATAGCACAATTATGAAATTTTCAATTACATTAATTATTATTTTTACTAACATTCATATAATTAGTTTATCTTTTTTCTATATTTAAATCAAATACATATGATAGTAATATACTCTCTCTTTTCTATATTTAAATTAAATACATATGATAGTAATATACTCTCTCATCGTTTGAAGTATAATTATCAATTTAGAATTGATTCTGGAACTAAAATTGTTTCTTATTTTGGGACTTGATGTTAGTTCAATCTCAATATTTATTATTTAATTAGATCAAACTTCACATCACCACCTCTTAAGATATGCATCATAATAAACATAACATCAACCTCGACCACATATTTACTTAAGTGTCAAGGTATTTGGAAGTACACCCTTACTATATTAGCTGTAGTCATTGTTGCGAATTTTGGTCAAACATCATTGTTTAATGAACATTTTTTGACATATCTTTTAAAATTATTGTGAGTCACTGAGTTCAGCTCAGAATATTAATATCATTAATGAGAAAGAATATTCGTTCTCATTCGTTACTAACCATGACTCTGAATAAATTTCTGCATATTTGGATGCATGTTAGCCTAAAATTTTCTTAAAACTTTGTTCTTTCTTTTTTGAATGATTTTCCACAAACCTAAAGCTAGAGGTGTAAGTGGATCCGAAAAATCTAATTAAACCAATCCAAACCGGAAAAAAAACAATTTTTTATGGTTTGGATCAAAAACCGAACCGAACCAATTGAAAACCGAAGTGGTTTGGTTTGATTCTCGGTTCCAGTTTTCAGATCCAATAGACAAACCAAACCAATATATAGTATATATGTTAAATTATTTTTTAGGCAACCCATATCTATCTAAAACTACAACTGACCCAACTACTTCTAAAAAAAAAAAAAAAATTGTCTCACTTAGAAACTATAACTTAAAAACACAAACTTAGAACATTCAAAGCCACATACGCAAACTCAGAAACGCTTCTCTTATCTCACATAACCTCATCCTCAATCTGCTCTCACCTCACATAACCTCATCCTCAATCTGCTCTCACCTCACATAACCTCATCCTCAATCTGCTCTCAACACTACGCAAACAACACTCTCACGTCATGTTGTTGCTTTCATCTCAAACGCTCTGAACGATAACTTCTCAGCATTGTTTTTATTTTTTTTCGATTTAAATGGGAATATACTTAAAATTTTATTTTTATTGCACTTTATTATTTGAAAAACTTATGAACTTAATTTTAATATGGTTGTATTTTGTATTTGATGAACTCATGAACTTAATTTCAATATGGTTGTATTATGAATTTGATGAACTTAAGCGAAAAGAATTGTATTTTGTATGTGTTTTCAATATGGTTGTATTACGTATATGTATTTAATGAATTTATGGAAAAAGAATTGTATTTTGTATTTGATGAGTTTATGGGAAAAAAATATACTGAGAAAAAAATAATAGCATGGAATACATGAAAAAAACCGATTAAAGTATCCGAATCAAACCGATGAATTTGGTTCAGATTCATTTTTGAAAAACACTAAAAACCGAACCGAACCAATCAAAGATTTATTGGTTCAGACATTAGATTCATTCAAAACCGATTCAAACCGATCCAATTACACTTCTACCTAAAGCCATACGTTCTTCATGTTTGGACCAAAGATCCTCCGCCATAAACAAATCAAAGTCCAATAAAAATGGAATCTAGTCCTAGCTTGTTTCACTCATTCGCAACTCAATCCACCAAGTCAACTTAGTCATTTTCTTAAATCACACTCTCTATGCTTGGCGACGTCATCCGAAATTGGGGAGAAGAGAGAAAATATAGTGAAAACTCATAGAAGCAAGATGAAATCAGGGGTTTAATCTCAAGTGTTGAGTGTTGCTTCGGGTATATTTAAGGTTATGAACACATTATACACCTCTTGGGATTGTTCACCATTGTTCTAAAGAGATTGAGAGAAATAGGTAGAAATTAGGATTTTGTTTTTATGAACTATTGAGGCTAATTTTTTTGTAACTCATTTGAATTCATTTTAAACAGTGTTCTATAGTGAATGTAAATTGTTGTCCTCTCCTCCATATGTAGGTTACATTGGCCGAATTAACATGTTACAAAGTCCATTATTTTTTTTGTTCTACTTTGTTGTTTGTTACTTGGTTGGATTGTGCTTATATTTTGTTTGTATTGAATTTTTGTTTTGCTCTTTATTATAATTGGTTTGAATAAGAGGTTTGAAGTCACAACAATTTATAATATGTTCCTAATTTGGTAATAATTTGGTAATTCTCTATCCTAGTTCAAAAATCGGTTTTTGTTTTTGATTTTTTTTTAAAAATATAAGTATACTAGTTTTTTATAAAAATAAATAAATTTGGTACTACTGTTTCTAACATTATTTGAAATTGATTATATGCAAATACTACTATAAAATAATTTCAAATTTTTAGCTTACTCATAAAGGTGAGGCAATATAAAACAATTTAATTATGCCTTTAAACTTTCTTATTCTTTTTTCAAAGACATGGGCCACTAGATGAACATAATAGATCATGTTTCAACTTGGTATTTCAACAAATGGATCGGGGATCATGTTAATGCCATATGCAATCCTCATGCAAACTAAATCATCGTATTATTAAAAAACTTGGTGGTGGGCTCTCCCTGCGGTGCATCATTTGCTTTCATAAGAATTACAGCTTATAAATATTCACAAGAGGATATACATTATACTAGTACATATTCTTTTTAATTCTTTTTATTTATATACTTTAATACTTTCTTGAAACCCACCCCGACGATCAGGGCCATCCCTGAATATTTGGAGGTCCCGGACAAATAAGAAAAGAGACCCTTTAAATATAAAATAAATTTAATAAAATAACTATTTTTAATAATATCAATAATATAAAAAATAATCATATTCTAATTAATACTAACAAAATATATTTCAAGTTAATATCATTAAATATTGATAGTTCCCGTAAAAAAAAATTAAATATTGATAGTTTTATTTATAAAAATTACAACTTAAAAGGAAACAATTTTTAAAATAATTTGTGTAATTTTGTTCCATACATATTACTCTATTAAATTTATTTCAATATTTGTTAATTTTATGTTGTCTCAATAATCTCCTAAATAAATGGAAAAAAATGGTCTCAGGGTGGATTGAACACACGACCCCCAAGTGTACAAGCACTTAAGACAAGATCAAGGCCACGAGGCTATTCTGCATTTGATGAATATTTAACTTCACACAACTACTTAAGCAATACTTTCTATCAAGAATTTGAAAAAGAAAAAAAATTGAGGCCCTCTAAAATTTGAGGCCCAGAGTTATAGGCCTGCTTGCACTTGCTCTAGGCCGGGCCTGCCGACGATCTAAAGTTTGGCCGTGAGGTAAATTAATTAAGTTTAGTCAGAAATTATTTTCACTATAAATCAAATATTTTAATGCATTTGTAATTTTAGTTTTGAATTAACTCAACTTTACAAAACTATTTTTAAGATAGTGGTTGCTTCTACTTATAAAAATATATGTTTAGGTCATCTCTCTTTGGACGTGAACCTCTTAGCAATGAGTTAGTCACATTGCCTCAATAAAGAAAAAAAAGTTTGATACATTATAAAAATAATTATTCTAAAATTTATATTACTTTTAATTTTTAATGTCATATTAAATTTATTTATTTTTAATTATACCAATAATATTATGTACAATACTTCCTAGTCAATACTTTCACTTTATATTTTTTCTAATTATAAAAATATATGTTTAGATCATCTCTCTTTGGACGTGAACCTCTTAGCAATGAGTTAGTCACATTGCCTCAATAAAGAAAAAAAAGTTTGATACATTATAAAAATAATTATTCTAAAATTTATATTACTTTTAATTTTTAATGTCATATTAAATTTATTTATTTTTAATTATACCAATAATATTATGTACAATACTTCCTAGTCAATACTTTCACTTTATATTTTTTCTAACAATTCATAAATACTTGATAAAATTATTATTCTCTTTATTTTATATATGATTATTTTTTTATTTTCACTACCAGTTTAATCTGAATAGAGGATATTATATTTTATAATTTAACATAATTAGGGATTTTGATTTTCAGTATGAGACTAATTTTCAAATAAATAGAAAAGCATCTCATTTTTTTTTATTAGGGCTAAATTGCCTTTTAAGTGAACGACTTTTCAAATTATCAAACTTGAGAATCTTCTTTACAACTCTTATCACAGTAGTAGTGAATTTTCTTTACCTTTTTAATTTATGTGAAATCGTCAAATGTAATAAAAAAAATGGAATGAGTATATATAATTTTAAACTTTTATTTATGCGAGTTCTAAGATGAGCTAACCATCGTTACTAGCTACGAATTATTAATAGATTAAAAGAAGCTTCAAATTCAAAATGGCTCATAAAGAAAAAGGTACGAATAATATGTTGTTAGCTACATTTTACTTAGATTTTGTCTTTCACAAAAACTTTTACATTTGCAGTAATACCCTTTACCCTTATCTTACAATTAATTTGGAGCAACCAACGTCGGTGGTAGAACTTGTATAATATTCATAAAATTTGTCCACATAAATTTGTTATATTCAATTAAACTCCTATCACGTGAAGAGTTCCACAATTTTCTTTAGGAACAGTTTTTAGGCAAGTGTGTTAGTGCTAGTCTAAACATGCATTGAATGTGTGTTGGATTGAACCCAATGTGGATATGAGAAATTTTAGCGATATTAATTCGTTGCCCATACGGAAAGGACTTGTAGTGTACTACTATTAGTATTTTGTACAATATATATATTATATAGTATTATTTTATTTTGGGTCAGGATCAAATGACACCAACTAGTTTGACACCAAATGTTCACCACTCAATAACGCTTTAACGAATTCAAATTTTACAAAATCCACCGTTGGATTGGAAGATTATATCATATAGATCATCCATGTTAAATTTTATAAAAATCTAAAATCGTTTAATATGTTATCGAGACTCGTCAAGATTAACGGTATTCAATAAAAACGCACAAACCGTTAATCTTGACGAGTCTCGATAACATATTAAACGATTTTAGATTTTTATAAAATTTAACATGGATGATCTATATGATATAATCTTCCAATCCAACGGTGAATTTTGTAAAATTTGAATTTGTTAAAGCGTTATTGAGCGGTGTAACATTTGGTGTCAAACTAGTTGGTGTCATTTGATCCTGACCCTTTTATTTTTGTACATAAAGAGGGTAAAGTCAAAAGAAAAAGAAATTAAACACACATATTTAGACATGCATGTTCTAAATATATAATTAAAGAGGATACTCTCAAGTTTTTCAGAAGTAGTCTCCAAAGATATTACATCAAAAGAAGTATGATTAAATTATGGTTATCCAACCAATCAACGCTTTTGTTGTCTTCCCATCATGTATGGTTAAGTCGAATCTGCCAAACGAAGTTTATAAGACCATGTAATTATGTCAATTAGTATTTTGAAGTAACTTTCTTCAATGAGGTAAATAATTCCTTATCTTCGAGTCAATTCATTTCTACATATTACCCCACATTTCGATATGTAAAGCATTACGCACTCCAATCTCTTAGAGGTGTATTATACGAACAATTATTTTTTTAGACAACTTATGGGACAATTAAAAAATAATAAGGTTGTGTAAATTTTGACACATAAATCAAGACAAATAAAAAATTATTTAAAAAAGTTAAAATAACTTTGTTTGAAGGGTTGTCCAAATTAATTGTTAAAATATTATTTCTCATCTTTTAAGTGTATCCTTAAATCCACTAATCATATAAGTGTTGTAACAAATATTTTGTAGAACATATATATTCATCAAATCCGTCGAATTAAAATATAATTCGTAATTGAGAAATGCTCTTTTATTATTAATAATATAGTGATACAGTCGTTAATATTTTATTATTAAATTTTTTCTGTTACTTTTTGAGTTACAAACTCAAATTCTAACACTCAATTAACACATCTTAGGAAAATTTACTCACTATATTATTTGTGGAGTTAAATTCAAATTCTTACACTCGATTAACACATCATACGAATAATCATAGTTTTTTAATAATTATTAATTGTTTGCGGAGTTAAATTTACTCTTAGGAAAAATATATTTTGTCTTTTATAAATAATGAAATAACCTTATATTATTTTGGATGAAATTTAACTCAGTCTTTTCTGAACAATGTTTCGGATATAGTCTTGTGTACATGTAGAAAGAACATGGTTGAGAGAAGATATTCCACTAAATGTGTTATAGTTGAGTTTTTTGATAAATTTATAGTAGTAATATCACTTATTTACATACATAAATGTGAAATTTTTATGTTCAAATTTAAATAAAGATGTTCCATTTAACATAATTTATTAGTTAAGTTATATTTTACAAGACATCAATAATAGTTAAAATGAAACTAGAACAGAAGAAAATAGTTAAAATAAAGTAGGAAAATGTTAACTAGTGTCCCACTAATTAAGGAACCAAATGTGGTAAATTGGTCTCAGAACTTGTGTAATTGATTTTTTATAAAGATAAAAAACATTATTTTCAATACAAAAGTTACTTGTTTCTGTATCCTTAACTAGTGCCCCAGGATGCTAGTTAATATAACCCAATAAAATATTTTATAAAGAAATAATACAATTAAATTAAAAACAAAATCTAGATAGAAGAAAAAGTCTCAAGAAATCCAATATTTAAAGAGGGAGATAATGTAAAAGCTAACTGCAATCCAATTGCGCAGGACTCATGTTCTAGGCATGTGGGATTGTTTAAACATCCACATGGGAGACCCAATTTATGTCTTTTTCAAGGATAATAATGATAATGATTGAGCTCAAAATATCACTACTTTTTCCGATTTGGATCGGAGAGTAATAATGGTAGGTACTCACATTATTCTCTACTTGTGAATCTTGTGATACTATATAGATAGTCATGCATTCTAATTATTCATTTTTACTGAATGATTTGTGTTCTGGATTTAACACAATGTTAACGTTATTAAAAAAAGGAAAATGCTAATGCTCCCGGAGCACTAGTTAAGGAAGCAAATATAGTAAAATCTTTTTGAAAATTGTGTAGTCAACCTCTAAAAGATGAAAAAAAACTTATTTTCTATACAGAATTATCTCTTTTTGGTATCCTTAACTAGTGTCCCGGAAGCACTAGTTAGCATGACCCTTAAAAAAAATGCAAAGAATAATTTCTTACCTAAATTTTACTTTACTTCTAAATTATTGAGCCTCTTTCCTGAAAACTGGCGAAAAGCTTGATAAAAAAAAACTATTTACAACAATTTACTGCCTTGTTAATAAAAGTTAAATAAATAAAAAAAAGTAAATATTGGATTAAAAATGATGGTAGAATTGAAAAAATAATACAACAATTTACTATATTGGTTTGAGAGCTTTATGTTAAAACGACATTAAAAAAAAATTAAACTAGTATTTCATAAACTAGCTAGTTTATAAGTTTGCTCCATAAAATTAGAAATGTTTGGCAACAACCTTTTCTCATTAGTTTATATATAGTTTTTATTTTATATGTTAATTTTAAGTAGCGTTTGAGTTTATAGCTTTTTATATATTTTTTTCCATTTTTATGTCATTATGTATCAACAAACTTACCAAACACTTCAATTAGCTAGGTAGTTTTTAAGATATAAGTCATCAATTATCAATTATCAATTATAAGTTAACTTTTCAACTATCAGCTAAATTTTTAGTTAACAATTGACTTATAGCTTAATTTTAACAAACAGAACCTATAACATCGGCTTTATGTGACACTCAAAAGTCATTATCAATTTATGTGTGCTTGAAATCATGTTAAAATTGTAGAAAATAGGTTTTGGTTTGGCCTTATATTTGAGTTGGCTGGATTTTATAGAATTTAGGATATTTTTGCTTTGCCTCATCTGCAAGACGGCATAGTTACTCCAAGTATAAAAGTCTAACATTTTCTAAAGGTTTTAGAGCTTTTGAGAGTTTCTTTGGAGGCTAAGGTTAGGCCAAAAGATAATTTTTTGGGAACTTGTTTACTGTGAAATTTAGTAAACAACGCTAGTTTGAGTTATTACAAGAGAGATCAACTAGTAAATCTCGGGACATAGTGCTTTGTTTATATTTTTAAAGAAATTAGTGTTCATTAATGTTCTTATGTTTATAAATGTTGTTTTTTAATGTGTTTAATATTACTTGCAATACAAGAAAGAATGTTTATTCAATTGAATAAACAGAATGAAAGATGAGTCGAAATAAAAGACAATTGGATTAAAATGGAAGAACTGTAAATTTGCATTTAACGGTAAATGTTTACAGAAAAAGAAATGGTGCACAATACATACATTTTTCCTTTCGAACTCTTTTCTCTCGTTCACATGGATACTTTGAGTTTTTACAGGAATTTCTGTATAATGATTGTGACCCCTTTCTCGATCATAGAACTATCCTATTTATAAGCACTAATTCTTAACTGCTAATAACGCCTAAATGACTATAGAGAGGACGCGTGTCTTGACACGTATTTTGAATTTGAATTCGTCCTTATCCTTTGCTTTAGCCGTTATATCCATCGAAGTCGAAATAGCAATGTTTTCCCTGAATATTTTGCTAAGTCCATACTTTTCTCCTGCATAGCTGAACGCTTCGACCCTATTGACGCTTCGACCCTATTGACGCTTCGACCAAATCGAAAGGACCCTGAGAAAAATAAAGTTAAGAATAATGCTCCAAATAGAACATTTATTATATGTTCATGCATGATTAATCATTAAATTCATTGGCTCTGAAAACCAAACATCTTTAATGACTTTTGAGATAATAAAATAATTGAATAGAATTATTTTGATTATGCATTTAGAACATATTTTGACTTAGTAAAAATATGGGCTAACAGAACCAAAGGTTGAGGCTTTAGAGTTTTTTGGGAGAGATTCTAGGGTTGGAAACAGTTGGAAAACGACACAAGTTATGGTGCATAAGCCATGTTTATGCACCGTGCATAAATATCCAAAATTGCATAGTGCACCCCTCGAATTTCTAGTGCACCCCCAAATTACTTAACGCACCCCTAGATTTTTAGGGGGTGTGTTAGAAATTTGGGGGTGCGCTAGAAATTTGGGGGGTGCGCTAAGAAATCTGGAGGGTGCTAAGAAATCTGGGGGGTGCATTAAGCAATTTTCATTATTTATGCATGATACATAAGAAAAAAGCTTATGTATCATAACCACTCCCGTTGGAAAACACCTTGAGTCTCTAAGAATCAATGGAGAAAGGATTAACGTTTTTTTTAAGCAAAGACAAAGTTTTTTCTAATGGCTTATTGGGTGAAATCTATCAAGTGAGGGGTCGAGAGGAGTGGAGAGAAATTAGGGTTTCTCTATAAATTTGTAACATGATATGGATGACTTCTTTTCAATTTTAGTGTGATAAGGCCGATAAACTTGAAACTATATTGTACATCATCTATGATAGATCATTGACGTTTGCTGAGATTTGAGTATTATAATATACAAAACACATATTGTCATTCTCTTTCTTTCTCGTGTCATTTCACTCATGACTGTTAGTTACTCTAAAACTTGACTTGACTCTTGTTAAAATATTTGTTCACAAAAACACCTCATATGTAGTTTTCTTTTGACACAAATTGTTGTGTTTTTTTAATAAAAAAATAAAATAGTAATGTTATTTATAAGTTATAGAGTGATTTTATTTATAGAAATTTTTTATTATTTTGTATATATTACTATTAATATTATCAAATATGTTTTAAAATGAAATTAAAAAAATTGACATAGGTAAGAGAACTCTTTTTTTTTTTTTTCAAGAGAAAGTGGAGCAGCTAAGTGCTACTACCACCAAAATGTATATATATATAATAAGAGAGATATACAAAAAAGAGAGGGGGGACCAAACCAAAACCCTCTCAGTGAGAAAACCTAAAGCAAGGGAAACCCATTTTGTTCCTAGCAAAACTATCATACACAAGCTGGGGAACATCATTCCAATATACGGAATTCATAATGCCTAGTCCCAAGTTGGCAAAAGCATCAGCACACTCATTGCCCTCTCTATAGATATGGGAAACAAAAAAATTCATATTTCTAATTCTCACTAAACTATTCAACCATCTATTTCTAAGCTGCCAAGGAATTAAAGCATAATTGTTGAAAGCCTTGACAACAAGTTCAGAATCAGTCTCAAGCCATAAATTAAACCAATGATTTTGATAGGCAATTTCAATAGCCCTGATAGCACCTAATATCTCAGCAAAGAATGCAGAATTCTTACCAATATTTTCAGCAAAACCACCTCTAAAATCAGCCAAATGATTTCTAAAAATACCTCCATAAGCCGCCGTGTCTGTTGTGGATGCTCCATCAGTGTTGCATTTCATCCAATTGAGCTGAGGAGGGCACCAGAGAACTTCAGTGATTGTTGGAGTCTTGGGAGGATGAATGTCAATCTTAAACTTCTTTAAAATTGTGAAGTCTCTCATGGAAGAATTGAAAACTTTTCTGGTTTTGCTACCAGATAACAAGACACTAGCACAAATCAAAGAAACTGCAGACTTCCAATGTATATTTTTATCCATGAATCTTTTTTGATTTCGAGCAAACCAAATAGTACTAAAAATGTTCACAAGAGAAGCAGCAATGACAACCTTACATTGTGGATTCCAGTTCCTATCACAGATCTTCCATATATCATCAATTGAATGAAAGTGAAGGTTTAGACCAATAACATCAGAAAACCATGTCCAAATGTGAACTGCATAAGGGCATTCAAAGAATAAGTGGAAAGTAGATTCCTGACAGCACATACACAAGCTGCAAACTGAAGGCAGATAGCAACCTCTACAGATCAAAGAAATATCGGTTGGCAACTTGTCATGCATTAGTCTCCATGCAACAAGAGACTTAGAAGGTGGAATATCATTAGACCAAACAATCTTGGCCCAATGAAGCTCTGGAGATGAGTGACACTTGAACTGAAAAGCTGCCTTGAGGGACAGGTTACCAGAGTCAGCAAGCCTCCAAAAGCATATCAGGCTTATCTTCCAATGGGATATGAATTTTGTTCACTAATTGCTTTACCAGTGGAAACATTAAATCAATATCATCAGGGATTAACCATTGACTTCCTTGAATAAAGTCAGCCACTTTTGCTTGAAGATTGTTTTGCACCGAGGGTGGAAAATGCAAAATATCAGCAATAGAGTCCTCACCACACCATTTGTCTGTCCAGAAAGAAATGTCATTGCCATTGCCAATGATAAATATAGAGTTGTCCCAAATTACATTGAAGTCATTCTTCATACCACTCCAGATAGAAGAAAATATGTGATGGTTGATACAATGTTGCCCTCTAATCACTCTACTTTTAAGCAACAAAGCCCAGTGATCTTGTGAATTGAGAAGATCCCAACAAAGCTTTAAGTTTGTAGCTTCATTGAGAGTCATGATTGATCTAATACCAAGGCCACCTTCAGCAGTAGGTTTACAAACCTTTTTCCAACCAACAGTGACAAGTTTTCGTTGATTCAAATCACCCGACCAAATAAAATTCTTCATCCACCTTTCAAGATCCTTCAGCAAAGAAGTTGGCCAAGAATAAATGGAAATGGAGTGTATTAGCATGCTATGAATGACTGACTTCACCAATTGCACTCTTCCAGCAATAGATAAAAGTGAAGCCTTCCAAGCTGCCAGCTTTGATTTGATTTTGTCTGCAATTGGTTGGAGGTAAATACTTTTTGGCTTTCCTTTGAAGATGGGAACCCCCAAATAGATAAATGGCAAAGAACCAATAGTGAAACCAAGAAACAAGGCTATCTGATGCACTCTAGCCTGAGGAATAGAACCAGCATATATAGTGGACTTACTGGCATTCACAACCTGACCAGAAGCCATAGCATATCTGGTAAATAAATGTTTTAAAGTGATGAGGTTAGATTGCCTACCATTGCAGAAGACCAAAACATCATCAGCATAAAGACAATGAGAGGGAACTGAGACATTTCTAGTGCCTTTGAAGGAGTGCAATTGACTATCTTCCACCATCTTTGAAAGATTTCTACTGAGAACTTCTTCTGCAATGCAAAATAAAAGAGGTGATAGAGGATCACCTTGCCTCACTCCCCTAGTGCAGTTGAAGTAGCCATGCATCTTGCCATTGATAGAGATTGATAAAGAAGCAGATTTCAGGATATTGTCAATCCAATTACAGAATTTCTCACAAAAACCAAAACTTCTCAGCACCTTCAGAAGAAATGGCCATTCAAGAGTATCAAAAGCCTTGGTGATGTCAATTTTGAGAGTTAAGTTACCACCATAAGACTTGTTGTGCAAAAGATTAGTTGCTTCTGATGCAAGGCAGATGCAATCTCTAATGTTCCTACCTTGAATGAATCCCTTTTGTTCCTTAGAGATGAAGTTAGGCAAAATGAGGGCCAATCTATCAGCTAAAATCTTAGATATCACTTTGAACTTGAAATTAGTCATTGCAATGGGTCTATATTGCTCAATGGTGTCAGCATTGGAAGACTTTGGAATGAGAATAACATTGTTGGCATTGAAATTAGGGAGAATCCAACCAGTTTGAAAAAACTGTAAGACTGCCTGTTCCACATCTTTATGCACTATATCCCAATAGTTTTGAAAGAAAAAAGCCCCAAAACCATCAGGACCAGGAGCTCCATCTCTATTGAGACTAAAGACTGCAGCTTTAATTTCATCTGCTGAAGGAAGCAAAGTGAGCAAATTATTAATGTTGTTATCAATGACTTCAGGAATGACCTCATCAATCAACAATGGATCCTGCAAAATAGCATGGTTAGTAGAAAACAAATTTTTATAGTAATGTACAATGTGATCAGCAATTTGGTCAGGCTCTGATAGGATTGTGTCACCAGCTCTAATAGATGAAAGAGTTTTGGTAGTATTTTTTATCTTTGCTATTCTGTGAAAATAGCCAGTGTTTCTATCACCCTCAACATGCCAATTGACTCTAGCCTTTTCTTGCCAAAACCAATCCTGCCTAGTCAAGGCCTCTTCCAATTTGGCTTGAGCAATCTTTTCTTGATCTCTTAACAATTGATTAGAACCATTGTTGTGTATCTGAGATTGAATTTGAAAAAGATCATCCTCAGCATCTTTAACAAATAAGTGTACATTTCCAAACACTTGCTTATTCCACACCTTTAAATGTTCTTTAAGCATTTTTAACTTACTGCATAAAACAAACATAGGGCACCCAACAAAAGTAGTACTCCAGACATTGGTGATAAGATCCTTACAAGATTCATGAAGAGACCACATCTTGTGAAATTTGAACTGTGAGACAAAAGAAGTGTTGCTAAAATTGAAATCCAACAGAATAGGATAGTGGTCCGATGTGGCTTTGACAAGAGTGGAGACATTGACAGTGTTGCAAAATGTTAGCCAAGATTGATTACAAATAACCCTATCAAGTCTCTTTTCTGTATGTGCTCTACCCCTTCTACCATTAGACCAAGTATACCATGCTCCTTTGGTTGGAAGATGTAAAAAGTCATTACTAGCAGTCCATTCTTGAAAATCAACCATTGGCTGCCTATCAGGACAATGAGATCCACTATACTCATGCATACCAATAACAACATTAAAGTCACCCAAATAGCACCAGGGTAAGCAGTGCATCACAGTTAGATCGCTTAATTTGGCCCAAAGACTTCTTCTCTTGATATAACTATTAGATGCATAAACAGCAGCTACACAAAAAGTCTTATCTAAAGCAGAAATTTTAAAAGCAACAAATTGATCATCTATGTACAGCAAGTCAGGATCAAGGCTATTTTTACATATACACCAGATGTTAGGCAGTAAATTGTCCCTTTCATTGACAGAAAACAATTTAAGATCTAACCTTTGGAGCCATCTTCTAGGAAAATCAGCAAAGCTCATCCAAGGCTCAGCAATGATGATGAAATCAGGCTTTTCAGTATTAATTAATCTTCTAAGTGCCAATTTAGAGGCTTTATTGGCTATGCCTCTGATATTCCAATATAAACCCTTCATTTGAGAGTCTTTTTTTGACCAGGTCTGGATCTGGTACCATAAGTAGACTTGGAAGTTAAAGATTTTGTCGTTGTTGCTTTCTTACTTGCTTTGGAAGTAACTAAAGTAAATTTGGAAGAGTCAGGAACTGCCTCTATATTTTCAATCAAATTTTGCTCTTTTTCCTCATTTTCTGCTATGTTTGCCCATGATTCTCTAAGGAATTGCATATCATGATGAATTCTGTCTTGTGAATGCCCATGATTAAATCAAGGTAAGAGAACTCATGCCCCTTGGACACTAGAAACTTTAACAAAGACACACATACCATTACACCAGTTCAGTTCTTGTGTAATTTTTTCTCACACGATCTACTTAACCAATACTTTGTACGCTGGCTTGAAGAAAAATAAGGTCCTCAATATTGTGAAGCCCCTAGGCTATGGGCCTACTTGCCCTGAGTCGGGCCCAGAAGTGATTTAGGCATTTTTTGTTCTTTTATAAGCTACTAGTCAAATAAATCCTATCTTAAAACTAATCAATATATATATATATATACAAAATAAAAGATATTTTGCAGCGAATTTTTTCGTCGCCAAAAATAAAAAATTATTGGCAAAATTATATTTAATAGTTCTGCCAACGACTTTTGATTTTGGACGACGATAAAATTAAAGTCGCAGCAAAATATATTTTATTTTGTAGTAGTATATATCATTGAATTGGGATCTTAAGTTCATTGGTTCAAACTCCTGTAAAAAAAAGTTCACTGGTTCATAATGTAAAACTAACAAATTTAGCGAATGATTAAGAGACAAATTTATCGATTGTTAGATCAATGGTCGTTAACTTGTAGTTACCAATTTAGAACTTGGTTATAAAAATTGATTTAGAGATTTTTTTTGACCAATTTTGGCAACGAATTTTACCAAGTTATAGAAAAAACTTATTAATTAATACAAAAATTTATTTATTTACATAAGTTATTTTCATATGCTAAAAAATAAACCAAATTCAAACTAACTTTTAATAGCACTCTTTTTTCTTTGGTGAATGACTTAATAGCACTTTTTTTTTCATTAGACGTTAATTAAGTGTACTCTCTTTCGATAAGGAAATCAATTGCTAGTAATTTTATGTATGAATTGTAATTGACGTATTTTAGTAATTAAGTGTAAATTGTCACATTCTTAGCCTTTCATAACGACATATGCACACTTGTTATTGGTCTTAATTTTATTTCATAAATTAATGTTTTTTATTTAGTTTTCAGAATTATTTTACTTGTTTTTTTTAAAAAAATAATATTTCCAATTATAGGATGAGATCAAGGGAAATTGAAGAAAATGTTGAATTTAATGCATTTTATATATGAAGTCTTATTGTCCATGGAAAGAATTATGATAGTGAGAGCCCTTCTTAAAGGAGAAAATGCGAAAAATCAATGCATTTTTGTGCGTAACGAGAATTTCGTAGTTATACATGAGCACTACAACCACCTGTAGCCTCATGTTGTCTTGTTGAAGCCCTAAATTTGCTACGTGCTCGTAATGCAAGTCTACGATCGTAGCAAGTTGCCTGCTTAGTTTTCATCTGTTACAATTTGTGTACTAAAGACTTATTGTTATTGAATAACACAAGTTTAGGGTTCCTAGTGGCTATATAAAGGCATATAATCTTACTCATCATCAAGCACCAATGAAGCTTTAATACTTGATGGAATTTATACATGATCATCGACACATTATAAGATTATTCAACATTTTGATTCAATTAAATCTGCTTCAAGAAAGAGTTTTTGAAGGCGTAAGTATACTAAATTTGACATCGAATATCAATGAATCCTTATTCATATAATTATATGAGTTGATGATCATATTATATTTATTGAAATGTGATTTTGGCAAATCAACAAGCCATATATATAAGAATAAAATTACGTTTATCTCTTTTAACAGAAATTACATTTCTTAGACTACATTTATCTCTTCTCCATTCATCTCATTTATTAAATGAGAGACCCCTTACCTACAAGGACTAATTGCTAGCACTTTGCTTTGTTGTACATTGCAACAACATCATATACCAACTTATTTATAATGAAGTTGCCTCTTATTTTTTATGAAACTAGCAATGTGGGACTAATATTCTAGTGCAATCTCCCCATATTAGACAAGCATCAGCACTATGTCATAAATATAAGCCTCATTTTTTTTATAGGTAAAATCAAACTTTTGCCACTTTAATATCTTTTATTGCGTACTTTTGTTAGAATATTATTTATTTTTTTAACCTCGTTTTTTTTATTTCCCATTTGGTATTTTGTTTCTAACTTTAATACTCAATAATTATTATATGTTTTGTATGATTCTTGGTCAGGTAGTTTAGAAATACTTAGTAATTTTTTATTTCTATATATTATTGAAAAATATATATTTAATTAAAAATGGTTCAATTTTGGTTGAACTTCGGTCTAACCAATTAAACCTTGAACCAATAACCACACTGGTTCAATGATTGGTCTGATTCCAATTTTTAAAACTTGGTCAAAATATATTAACATGTAATTTTGGAAAAAAAAATTACCAATCACATTTTAATTAGTTTAAATTTATATTATTATTATTATTATTCAATTTTGTCCAAGTTCATAAGAATTTAAAATTGAATAGAATTTGAATTATTTCGGTCAAAATATTTATTTTATACTTAAAACATTGTTGTTACTATTATTATTTATTTCCCTCATATATTCAATATTGCGTCCAGGTTCATTTGAAAATAAGTAAAGTTTCAAAATTTGTGCAAACCAGCAAAACCATCATGACATACAGCGAATGGTGGTAACTACTGGATTGGTCCTCAAAAACTTTCTTTTTATGTTATAATACAGTGACAATGTGATGTCACTCATTCTGCCTTTATAAACCCTAAATGATATATGATGAACACATTTCTTCCTCAATCTTATACTTCAATCACATTTTAGTTAGTTTAATTTATGTTATTATATTTGTCAAAAAATTTATGTTATTATTTGGTCAAAAACAATTTATGTTATTATTATTATTGTTCAATTGTGTCCAGATTCATAAGAATTTAAAATTGAATAGAATTTGAATTATTTCGGTCAAAATATTTATTTTATACTTAAAAAATTGTTATTACTATTATTATTTATTTCCCTCATATATTCAATATTGCGTCCAGGTTCATTTGAAAATAGGTAAAGTTTCAAAATTTGTGCAAACAAGCAAAACCATCACGACATACAACGAATAGTGGTAACTATTGGATTGGTCCTCAAAAATGTTCTTTTTATGTTATAATACAGTGACAATGTGATGCCACTCATTCTGCCCTTATAAACCGTAAATGATATATGATGAACACATTTCTTCCTCAATCTTATACCTCAATCACATTTTAGTTAGTTTAAATCTATGTTATTATTTGGTCAAAAACTATTATTATTATTGTTCAATTGTGTCCAGGTTCATAAGAATTTAAAATTGAATAGAATTTGAATTATTTTGGTCAAAATATTTATTTTATACTAAAAAATTGTTATTACTAATATTATTTATTTCCCTCTTATATTCAATATTTCGTCCAGGTTCATTTGAAGATAGATAAAGTTTAGAAATTTGTGCAAACCAGCAAAATCATCATGACATACAGCGAATGGTGATGCCTTTTTGGATTGGCCCTCAAAAACGTTCTTTTTACATTATCATACAGTGACAACATGATGTCAATAGTTCTGCCTTTTTATACCCTAAATGATATATGATGAACACATTTATTCCTCAATCTTATACCTCAATCACATTTTAGTTAGTTTAAATTTATGTTATTATTTGGTTAAAAATAATTTATGTTATTATTATTATTGTTTAATTGTGTCCAGCTTCATAAAGATTTTAAAAGGAACAGTATTTGAATTATTTCGGTCAAAATATTTATTTTATACTAAAAAATTGTTATTAGTATTATTATTTATTTCCTTCATATATTCAATGTTGCGTCCAGGTTCATTTGAAAATATGTAAAGTTTCAAAATTTGTGCAAACCAGTAAAACCATCATAAAATATAGCGAATGGTGGTAACTTTTAGACTGATCCTCAAAAATATTCTTACGTTATCACACTGTGACAATGTTTATCACTCATTCTGGCTTTATATAAACCCTAAGTGATATATGATGAACACATTTCTTTCTGAATCTTATACCTCAATCATATTTTAGTTAGTTTAAATTCATTTTATTATCTGGCCAAAAACAATTTATGTTATTATTATTATTGTTCAATTGTGTTCAGGTCATAATTAAGAATTTAAAATTGAATAAAATTTGAATTATTTTAGTCAAAATATTTATTTTATACCAAAAAATTGTTATTGCTATTATTGTTTATTTCCCTCATATATTCAATATTACGTCCAGGTTCATTTGAAAATAGGTTAAGTTTCAAAATTTATGCAAACTAGTAAAACCACCATGACATACAACAAATGGTGGTAACTTTTGGATTGGTCATCAAAAACATTATTTTTACGTTATCGCACTGTGACAATATGTTGTCACTCATTATGTCTTTATATAAACCCTAAGTGATGTATGATAAACACATTTCTTCCTCAATTTTATACCTCAACCACATTTTAGTTAGTTTAAATTTATTTTATTATTTGGTAAAAAACAATTTATGTTATTATTATTATTGTTCAATTGTGTCCATGTTCATAAGAATTTAAAATTGAATAGAAATTGAATTATTTCAGTCAAAATATTTATTTTATACTAAAAAATAGTTATTACTATTATTGTTTATTTCCCTCAAATATTCAATATTGCGTCCAGGTTTATTTGAAAATAAGTAAAGTTTCAAAATTTGTGCAAACAAGCAAACCATCATGACATACAGCGAATAATGGTAACTTTTGGATTGTTCTTCAAAAACGTTCGTTTTACGTTATCACATCGTGACAATGAGCTGTCTCCAAAACGTTCGTTTTACGTTATCACACCGTGACAATGAGCTGTCAGTCATTCTGCCTTTATTATATAAACCCTAATTGATATATGGTGAACACATTTCTTCCTCAATCTTATACCTCTCAATAAATTTCATAAATCGTATACTCAATTTTCTCTTTGTTATACTTTCGTTCTCAATTTTTTCGTTAGAGTTGTCAAAAAGAAGTTCTTGCCTCAGATCCCATCACAATAATCGGTATGTATATGAGTTATCTTGTAAATTCTATGTGCTCTTAAAAAACCATCTTTATACCTTAAAGTTTTCGTTAATTTAAATTATTCATCCATCCCTAGACATGCACATGTATTGTTATATATCAAAGATTTTATTAGTTTTGAAACTCAACTAAATCAAGTTCATTTCGTTCATTATCTTGGATATATTTTATGATTTTTTTTTAATTCTTTTTCCCCAGTTATTCAAGTTATCATTGATTTCAATATTGTGGATCTAAAGTTGAAATCATGGTACTTTTTTATTTCATGACAAATTATTTTATTAATTATCTATGTTATGAATTAAAGTTCTGTATTTTATGGTTTGAGTTGATTATGTGGTTTGATTGAGTTAGATTTATGTCCTCCAATATTTTGTACTTCTTTTTATTTTATTTTGATCTATATAGAGTTTTGCAATAGTTTACCAGTTGCACACCTTTTGCCTAAAAAAAAAATTATATTTGTGTGATGATATACAATTCATTTTTTTTTTTGTATTTCACCTTTTTCATACAAATCGAAAGGGAGTTCTACCTTGAAAAACATAATTCAATAGTGCTAGTTTAAATTTTTCATTTTATTTAGGATCAATTTTATTTAAATTTTATTCTATACTTTCAAATGTTTGTTGAGCAAGAATTAAGCAAATATTTTATGTCTATATTCTAAGTTTAATGTTGAATGTTTAAAAAATTCTTGAAATTTTTAAGGGATAGATTTCTATAATTAATAAAGCATTGATCCAAATCCTCAACTACATTTAGTACCTCTGTAGTAAAATATCGGCCACTAGATTATTGATCTATTAATTAGTCCTAGATTGTTATTAAAACATTAATCTCCCCTAATAATTTGTCTACAAAAATATAAATATGTTATGCGAAAAATTTAAAATATCTTGTATGTTAATATGCATATCTATTTCTTATACTTTGAGCAATTTATGAATAATTTATGTTGTTGCAGAGAGAAAAGGCATAATGAGCGAATTACCAAACAATGATCCTTTTGTTGAAATCAAGCCAGGAATGAGCTTCACGGGCGTTATCGATGGATCATTTCCCGGCGGATATTTGATCACAGTTGGAGTAGGAAATTGTCCTACACTGTCTGGTGTAGCCTTCACCTCTGGTCAACCTGCACAAATTGACAGGAATGTCAATGAGAATGTTCCTATTATTCCCACCAACACTAGTCTTACTCAGACGAACCAAAAGCAAAAGAACATTCCTCCCCGAAATACAGAGAATCCAGAATCGCGAATGGATATTAACATCGATGAAGTTCCTCCTGGATTTGAAGTGGAACATGAGTTAGTTTCGAAATACTACAATATCGGTAAATTTGTTCCTGTCAAGCTCGAACCTGTTAATAGATCAACAAGAGTTCAAATTAATCAAACTGCTAATTCTCTTGATAAAGGGAAACGCGTCTCTCGAGAATATTATGGTAATCCAACAGACTTTGGAATCAAGAGAGACCCTTTTCTACCTAGACATTTTCCATCTCCAGCATTTGCTAATCTTCCTACTTCTGATATGGTACAAAGTTACATGCAAACAAGAGAAGGTTAGTTTTCTCTTAATTAGAACACTAAATTACCAATTGTTGTGAATTCATTTTCGGCGACAAATATTAAAGGGTCGCCAAAATTTATTTGTATGTGTGAAATAATTAGAAATATTATATCCTTAATATTTGTCGTCAAATATTAAGGATAGAATATTTAATAATTTCTCTTAATTAGATTAATGAAAGAACCTTGTAAGCATGTTAATACTAATAATTTTATTTCTTATGTTGTTAAGATGTTTCACGGTAACTCACATTTCTCAAATGGTGTGTCTCATAACAAAAATTTAGGTCTGGAAGGTTCTAGAAGGGAGCAGCAAGGAAATAATAATGTTGTTACTGAGTTGGTGGAGGAGCAAGATTCTCGTCATGCAGAACCATACTCTCTATTTCAGTCTTCCAAAAAATCCAAGCATATGCAGGTAAAACAAATTAAAAAGTTAATATTTTACAACGTGTGCTTTTGTATATTAAATAATTTCGCACATACGAATTTAGTTGTAAAGGAAGAATTTAGATATAAGTATAACAATGAATGAATGTTGCCTAAGATTTATTTTGATCTAAGTGATCTAAAATATATTTTCAAACAAAAATAATTTTGGAATATATATATGTTGATATTATAAGTGGATTTTTGCAGGACAATAATTGATTTGGAGATCAAAGTACTCAATGCTCAAGGAAACTTATATTGGAGATATATTGCATAATTGGTCAATTTGGAAAAGGTGGATGATATTGGCATTTTAAATGGTATTTTATGTTTATGTGAAATTAGGGAAGATTATTTTGTTGAATGGTTTTTAAGATGTAATTTGGATATTGGTTCTCATTGAACAAATTTAAATGTTTTGTTTATGTTTCTAAAAATGTTGGATTGGATTTCATTTAAATATTGTTGAAGTATTTAAATTATTATTTGTGACAATTTTTAATTGCTTTTTTAGTGCATCCTCTTATGATAAGTCATATAATGATGATTCATATCAAAAACAAAGATTGTTATGATATAGGCAAAGTCTATGGTACATGAGATAAATTTCATTGTATCGGTATATTAGGTTATTAAATTACTAGGTAAATGACTAATTTTTTGAAAGAAATCATTTTTTTATCATTTAAAATATTATAATAACTAAATACTATTTATCAAAATTGTAAAAAAAAAATATTTTATATTTTATTGAATTTTTATCACTCATAATAGTTAATAATAGTCGATTTTGAATTTTTTTATAAAAAATGTAAAAAAGTTAGTGTAATGCTTATAAGACATTGAAATTGTGTTTTTTTTTTATGAAATTATCATCTCTAAAATACAATAATCGATAAATAGTTTTTAGATTTATAAAATAATTATTAATTTATTAATTAAACAATCTAATGTACTCGTACTTAAAAATTTTCATATAATACGTACCATAGAAGGTCCCTATGATATATATTTAGGAACATCTTTATAAATAGATCGAGTTGGAAAACTTGTGCCAAAGATGGACACCTAAGATTCTTGGCTTTATTGATTCTTTTCTCTTACTTCTCTATTCTCACTTCCCACCTCTCGCTAAACTTCATCCACCGAAACCCTAGACGGTGTCGTCACCGTCATACACCATCGTCTATCATGTCTACAGTTTGTCCTCTCTCACTTTTGTTCACCTCTCTCTCTCTGAACCCTATCTTTCATTGATTTTGAGCCCTATTTTTCTTTCAACTCATCTGCTTCAATTTCCTTACTTTGAGTGATGCATCATGCATAGGTCTTTCTTTTGTGAATGATACATAGACCTTTAGTTATTTCATGAACTTGGTACCCGATGAAGGTTACAAACTTTTAAAATGATGATTATGAAATAAGGAGTATTAATTAAATAAATTTATTTAGTTTATGTATTATATCTTTTGAGTTTTTGTATGTATATATGTAAAGTTACAAGTTTTCCCTTAAGTAGGATCTTACAAATCATGTTATGACCCTTGTGCTTAGAATCCTTCACCAGTCTATCGAGCCTACGTAGAAACTCGACCCTGACTACAGCGCGTGTTCGACACTGAGATGACATGACACAACAGTGACACTTATAATTACATCAAATTGTGTTATTTTTGCAAATTATTATCGATAGTTGATAGTTGTTGTATAAACAAAAGAAAATTTTACATTCTTGAATCAGAGAACCATACTTGGTTCGAATTGATTTGTCGTTGTGTACATTGTCTACCACTTTTTGGCTCCCATCATGTTCTATCCCACAGCAGCATTCCTTCGTGGTCACGAACACATGCTGAACCCGGTGCTATTTCTGCTGTGCAAACAGAGCGCGTCTACGTTACACTTAAGGGCACCTGCTGGTGGGGGTCACCATGTTGCAGGTTGCAACTGTCTTTTGCCTGGTACTTGCGCGCATACTGCCAGTCATAACGGAGTCCAGTAGCTCTCCTGACAATCTGTTCAGCAGTTAAACAGTTCCAAATGTGCAGAAAAATGTCGGTAAATCCTTCAGGATCTGTTATTAAATCTTTCAGCAATTTGACACAAATTTTTCCATTTTCCTTCCAGCTTCCAATCCTCAGTAACAATACCATCCGGGAAATATTAAAGCCATTGAGGTGTCGAATCATCCACCGATATCCTTTATTACCACCATTACCTTGTTCCCCACCAGAGAAAATTACGGGGCAGTACATGTACATATAGAATTTGAAAGCTTCTTTAGGATAAGCTTAAGAGGATAAGTCAGAAACCTGTTATTTTCCACCTTCATATTTGTCATTACCATTTTCTTTGATGAAACTAAACTATGCTGATGGGTTTAAATGGTTTATGCACGATAAAAATAGCAATGAAAAATCTTGTTGTATCAACGGGGAAAAATGATTTTCTCACACCTAAGGCTTTGTTTGCGAGTTTGGAGGGGGAGGAAAGGGAAGGGTTTTGGAGGGAGGGAAATAAAGAGAAAATTAGAGAAATCTTTTACATTTTTTAAGAAAGTATTTTTTTATAGAAAATGACAAATAAATACATATGATTAATATATTATGAATTTAAAAATATTATGACAACATTAATTAAATTTGAAGAATTCATATAAACCCTCCAAATCCCCTCCAAATCCTCATCCAATACAATTTTTGAGTTCCTCCAAATTGGGGGGTTTTTGTGTTAGGAAGAAAAATTAACCCTCCAAACTCCTTCCCTCCCAAACTTGTTAATTTTTCCACTTGTTTCTTCCTTTTTAGCCTTTCCTTCCCTTCCCTTCCCCTCTAAACTCGCAAACAAAGCCTAAGGAAATTGCCAATCGAATCAAACCAAAAGGACTGCAGATTGAGGATATGGTGGTATTGACAGATGTGCCAGAAGCAATGTCGAGATGAGAACGGGTTTAAATGCCACTGCATGGTTTATAACATAAACCATAGCAGTTATCTTTTGTTTATTATTGGACCAAAATCTTGCATGACATTTTGGGATAAATGTTCTGTGGCAGTGTTGGGAATGTATATGTTCTTGACAAAGCTATGTATATGTATCACTAGCTTGTGTGTATTCATTCATATGCATCGGTAGGCTTTTCAGTATTGAAAACATTAAGCTTCTTAATGAAAATGTTCATCATAAGATTCATACACTATGCACATACGGTGAGAAGTAATTTTCGCGTCCCCCGAATTTCACATGCACCCTCGGATTTCCAATATTACCCCATCGCTATTTAAGTAGCCAACTCAGGGGGTGCTAAAGCTGGAAAAAAAATAGTTTGCTGTCTAGAATGCGAACTGAGTGTGCACTCTAGATAGCGAACAAATCCGGGGGGGGTGTGTGAGATTCAGGGGGCGTAAAAAGTACTTCTCTAATATGGTATCCTCTGTTTGAGAAACTCTGTTTTGACAAGTCCAATCCCAATCCAGTAGACCAGCCCAATACAGGTCCAGCTATTGAGTCCATGAAAGAGGTATCCAGCATTTTTCTTGGATCATCTATCACACACTTGTACATGGTCCTAATTTATAAGAGTGTTTCTTTTTGCACCCCTAGTTTTCTTGCGCACCTCTTGAAGTTCTAAAAATATCCCCCTCGCAAGATTACCGGTAAGTGTCGAAGGGGTGCAAGATCTAAAAAAACACAATTCGCTATTTAACTAGCAAACCTTATAAAAATATTTTCATACGGGTGAAGGAATGGTGAGAGAGACAAAAATATTATATTTTATAAGATTTGCTACCATAATTTCTATCATAAAATATTAGATGAAAAATTGTTCTTTAGATAATGATATAGTTTACTATTTATTTGAGTTGGATGAATTTCATTACTACATTTATACAAGTAATGTATTTTCTAGAGGTGTCAATCATATTATTAATGAGTTTTGTTTCATAAGAGGGTTATCTTTCACTAAATTGTGATGTTCATGGCCTTGTTATAATCATAATATACCTAAAAGAAAAGGGAGCACTCATATGGTGATTTTAGAAGCAAGTATGGCTCAACTTAACATAAATGTTTCTCTTCTTTTTAACTCTCTATTCCCCCTTGAAATTCCTACTTAAATTGAGTCACATCAGCTTTTTTTTTTTTTTTTGAAACGGCAAAATTTTATTAATAAACAATTCATAAATAAGAAGTATAAGGAATTGTTAAAACATACAACAAGAGGTAAAGTGATGAATCACTTAACCAAACACCAAGTACACCAAAACACACGCCAATCCACCCCTAAAGTCACATCAGCTTGTAATGAACAAAAAATTTGTGCTCTCCCTATGATCTAGAGAATACATGGATTTGATAAGGTTAAGTGCTGCAGTTACTTTGGCTATGCTTCATAATCACACTTCACACCCCATAGTTCTACTGTTGCATCTAAAAACTTGAAGACTGAAAAGATTGATGACTATGTTAAAATGGTGCACAACATGTATGTTACGATGATTTTTTTTTATTTTTTTTTTGAACATCAATGATTTGATGTGAATTGAAAAACTTAGTGCTCTCATTTTATATTCTAAAATAAAACTCTTGGGCTTTTTATGATATACTCATACCCTAATACTTTTAAGCTCTGTATCATGTACTCATATATGCATCATAGGTCAAAGGTGTTTATTGGGAATTCGATAGGTTTGTTAGGGTGCATTGGCTAAGTGCTAGTGTGAGAAGTAAATTTTTCTAAAGTTTTCAAATTTTGCTCCGGTCCAAATTGAATAGAAAAAAAATGGGCCTTAAGTTTAAAAAGAGAAATCAAAAGGCCAAGAGTTCTCTTCAAGCCCCTCAATATGCTCTAAGATCTTTTAACATGTTTTGAAAATTTGGACGGTCTTAGAGCATATTAAAAAATATAAGAACTTTTTGTTAACAAAAAGAGTTAATGTTTCATGGATGATTGTTCTTTTCTTTCTATATTGTTCAAAATTGATAAATTACACACTACTTGAAACTAGCTTTCAGTAGGGTTTTTACCAAAAGAAGACGAAAAAAAACAGTACTTGAAGCTAGTGTTGAACATCACATGGACATAAGAACAATCATCTCCATCGGAAGAGGTACAACAAAAATAATATTTTAAAAAACGTCTAATAATATTCGGTTTATATGATATTTTTTTTGTTGTATTGATATACGGTTTTAATTGGATAGATTTAAATATAAACCTTTTATTAGAGAGTTTTCCCAAAATAATGATATATACTTCTTTATAGGAGTGTTATAAAGTTTGATTCGAAAAAATGATTCCAACTAGAATTCAAACTCATGTTTTCTTGAATGATTCGCAATTAATAAATGTTAGATAATTAATTTAATTTAAAAAGTTCAATAATCAATAGAATTTACTTGAGTAAAATGTCCAATAATATGATTAAAAAGATAAATCCAATAATTACCCATGAAGTGTTAGCTTAGTGTTAAAAATTTAACGTTATAAGGTGTCAAGTTCAAATTCCATCAAGAACAATTATAAAAATTTCCACTTTTCCAATTTTCTTTTAAAAAACCAATAATTGATGTACCAAAAAAAAAACCAATAATAGCATTTTTAATAAGATGGATGCTGTCGGGTTTAGGCCCTCATAATTTTAAAAAGATAATAATGAGATGGATGCCTATTATTTAGAGACCTTCTAATTTAGGAATGTGGTGCTAAATTAAACTAAGTTGATAGATAATTTAACATGAGTGGGGTTTTTGTTAGGGAAAAACTAAGGTTGTTAGGGCACAACAATCATAATGGTAGCACATTTTCAATGATAAGAATCCATTGTATTATTGATTGGTAACAATATAACAAAATTGCCAGTTGGGGAAGTGACAATACATTATACAAATTTCACATTACATATTTGTTAATTTGCATAATTATATTGTACTTTGTTTTTTGATTGATAACCTTTTTATAGACTTTGATTCCGTAACATTTGTTTTCACTAACCCTTGTAGTGGCTTAAAAAGAGGATTCATGTAGGACCATAGGAGCACTTGTTAATTCAATTTTCTTATCACAAATAGCTGTTATCTCTCAAGCAAAATATTATTCATATTTAGCTGGTTTTAATTTCAACTTTCTGAAACTTGTGCAATTGAAAGGGACTATTAGGTAGATATGTCAGAGGCCATAATAAGGGTGTATGAACTGTTACAAAGGGTAACAACCCAATTTACCTCTTCGTGGACCTCATATTGAATAGACCTCTTAGAAAATATAGGCCATTAATTCCACACCTTTTGTAACAATTTATTTACTTCCCAAAGGGTTTGTTTTAATTTTTTTGAGAATAAGGTGTAACATGACATGCCATTTTTATTTTTTATGTAACATATAATAATTACACGAGGAAAATAAGGTAAATGAGGTGTATCTTTTTTTCTTTTTTCGGAACAATCCTATTTCTAAGGGAAAGAGATTCTGATAATTTCGAGTTTGATAGATGAGTTATAAATAAAATATGACTAATAATTGTAAGAAAAAAAATTGAATTCTTCAAAATAATTTTTTCTTGACTAAAGTTTAGTAACTATTTGAATCCAATTAGCTAGTTTGTTTATGCTTTCATTTGATTGTCACATTTCAATTGCTCATCTATAGTCATCATAATATAATAGATCAATATTGAAAATAAATATAGGTAGGTTATGTATTTGGTTTAATTTTATTTCCTCTATAGATAATAGTGTTTTTTTGTTTATTTTTATAAATATATTATTTGATCTTTATTTGAAAATATTATGGAGAAAAGATGCAGTTAATGTTATAAAATAAAATTTGATTCTTTTTTATAAAAATATTATTTGATTTTATTAATTTCCTTATAAAAAAGCAATTATGAAATAATCAAAAAAAACTTGTTGCTATTTGTTTGTTTCTTATTTCATTATTAAACATTGTAAGAAACTACTTACACAAGATTTTGGACCACCATGTAAACATTAAGATCCAACCATAACCATAACTACCAACATTGCATTACATGAGTAAAGCTAGATTCAAATTTCTTAAGGAATATCTTAGGTTTGAGTCTTGTTAGTTTGCTTAAAAGAGAGCTAGACTCCAATAGAAGTGGTCAGTTAAATTCTCTGATAAAATTAGTTATAGAAAAAATCGGTAAATATTTCGCACCAATAACATAATAAAAATAAAACTACAACCATAACTCTATAGATAAATAAAAATGGAAATCCAACCATAACCAATATATTGTTCAAAAAATAAATGATTAAAGATCGGTTATTTTACCAAATTATTTAAAATTAATGGTTAACTTATAATCTTATATTTTATTTATTTTCTAGAGTGCACATCTTACATTAGAGGAGGCAAATATATTCTTAAATGTAGCTATAAATTGGACAAGTTATGTTAGTTGGTTTAACAAAGTTGCTAGCTAGAATTCTAATTAAGAACTTGAAAATGCCTTCCACGAAATGCAAACAGTGGGGTATATATGAAGAGACAAAAAATGGGATGACAATGTTAATGAGTTTGTAAGAGAGTGGGACATTGCACATGATGATAATTGAGATATAAAACTTGCATTGTAATTCATGATGTGGAGAAAAAGATAATGAGAAACTTGACTCTTGTTATTTTGAGTAAAGTTAGACAACTACTTTTCAGATATTAATTTCTATGGAGCATTCACCCTCTCTAATGAAGAAACAAAATTTGGACATTACTCTTCCCACCTTGGATTCTAATTTTGACCAACATCTTTGCATATTCCATATCATATAATAGCTTTCATACTTGTAAATATATTTGTATCAAACTTAGAGTATCTCATATACAATTTTCAATATAATTTTAATTGATTTTTCTTCTTCTAATTGTAGCATATAATAAGTAATATATGTGTATCACTTTTAGATATTATTTCATATTTGCATTTTATGTTAATAAAAGTGTACCAATGGTTTATAAAAATAATTTATTAAAATCATCATTCTTTTGTCCTGTAAGTACAACTTAGATGATAATAGACCGGAATTACATTTGATATGCTAATGCTCGAGATTGAACTCACTTGACACTAGATGATAATAGACTGCAATGCTAACTATAACACTAGGGACACAAATTAAGAACACTTAATTTAGTAAAAATATTTTGAAACTTGTGAAGTGAACATCTTAAAAGTATATATATAAAAAATTCAATACGAAAATTTCTCTTTTTGTTTTCTTAACTAGTGTTTCAGGGGTATTAATTAGCATGACTCTTAGTCTATGATAGGTTATTGTAGGATGCTCGGAGAATTATTTTTGGCGAACTATCTTAATATATGAAAATGCAAGGCCAATGAGAATGACAATTCAATGACCTATAATTAAATACTGTATTGTCCACAATGTATGAGAAATTTTAATTTGAAGGGTTGTGTTATGCATCTTTTTCATATATTCAAGCAATTATAACCTCAACGGTGTAAAATAATATTAGCACCCTACACATTATTATTATAATTATAACTAATTTGTACATACATGCAGCCAATGACCTTATACACAAAAAACTTATAATAATGGGGAAGCATTATTGTTGCTGTTCAACTTTCTAAGGATGGAGGATCTACAAGCAAAGAAGTTACATGTGCAAGAAATGTGCACCATTATCATTATATGTATGAAGCACTTGATATATAACTTTAATGCGATTGAGTCCTATAATAATTTGAATCATGCACAGCTATTAAACTCGACTATATAAAACCATATCTTGTAAAGTGTACTATTTTTTTATTTTTTATTTCAAGGTTTGACAATCATCATTTCTTGAGAGAACAAAAACCGTTCATCATCAATTGCAATTTATATTGAGAGAAAAGAACTTAACAGCGTTGAATTAAGATTACACAAAAATCCTTGTATTTGGTTGGAACAAAATGCAATCATTTTTTTTAATTAAGATGTTAAATTTAAGTGGTTAACGAATTTTCCTTAGAACAAATGGTTTGGCCAAATTTTAAATTAATGGAGTCTCTTTCCTCTGAGAACCATTAACAAAAAAATACAGTCTTTTTAAATGGAAAGGTGTCGAACATTTTGGAAGTTACAAATAATATATAAAAGTTTATATGGTCTATCAATACATACTCCGAAAGCCGTCCGTGATTTTCTTAAGAACAACGCAATGAGAACCTTCTTTCTCCGCGAGTAGTTTTTTCCTTTTAGTTTAGTCTTTTTTCTTTTCTTTTTAGCCTCATTACCAAAAAAAAAAAAAATACAGACTGAATAAATAAAAATATGTTTTTTTTTTTCTTTATATATTGGTGTAAAAATAACCCTCTATCTATGGTGTATTAAAAATGTTTGAGTCATTTGTTTGCGATGGGTTTTGATAGCATAATTAATACAATTGGAAATATAAACAAACATGATGAATATAGTGATATAACCGTAAACAATTACACAGCCTAAGTTTGACATACATTGAGAGGGGACATGAGTTATTTTAATTTATCTCATCTTTAAATAAAAACTTGACGATGTCCATAATAAGAGGATAGATTGGAACAATATAATAAGTAGACCATTGTGAATCCGTAATTCTGAGGCATGTTTATTTAAGTGCATACTTTACTTTATTATTATAACGAAAAGAATCAAACTATCCCTTCAATCGATCATTGTTTAAGCTAATTACTACCTCTAGTCCTTTTATAAGAAAAAAAGAATTTAAATTCATTGAAATATTGATGTATGTAATTCATAATATTGACTATCTAAGACAATATTTTGTTTTTAATTAATCTAAAAAGTAAATTTTCTTTTATATTTAAAACAAGAGGGAGTAAGTAAGAACAAAAATTTGGTATTCCATGAGTTTATGTGGGATCGATATTTTTACAGTTAATGTGTAGATTTTGATTTACCCCCGATAAAAAAATATTTTGCTTCACCCCCCTATAATTCAAAGATTCCTTGTTTTTGACCTCATGGCCACATATGTTGGCATATGACTGTACATTTTGACGACGTGACAAGCCTACTTGTTATTTTTTATTTACTTTAAAATCCACTTGAATATTTACATCCTTTTAATAAAACAAAAATAAAATAAAATAATTAATGAAGAAGAAAAGATGAAGATTTAAAAAGTTATAAATCCACCTATACATTTATTTTTAGTAAAATCATTTTGTCATTCGTGGAACTATGGTGGTTGCTTATTATTAGTTGAGAGTTGGACTTTGATAAAGGTTACAGATTCTAGGAGCTTTGTGTAGATTTTAAAACATAAATGAACAATCTTTGCAAAGCTATTTATAGGGTAGTTTGATGGGGTGGAGATTGATCCAAAGAATAAGAGTGTTAGTAGAATTGGGGGGAAACTCAAAGTGTGTCTTTTTTATTGTGAAGTGAACTATTGTGCCGATTTATTAACTAATATATATGTGATGACAGTGACTCTTTAATCACTATGATAGTTGTTCCGCTAATCTTAATAAGTTGATCATTTTTTTACTTTGGAGTGTCTACTCCACATTTTGTTCTTTTATAGTTTTATTTTTTCAGACTTATTCCTTTTATATAATCAATAAAAAAGATTGAAATAATTAGAGAAATCTCAAAATATGAAAAGAATAAAAGATTGAAATGCAAACACAAAATGAAAGGGGTTGGAAGAACAAATTCATCTTATTCATAATTTTTGAAATGGTGGGGCTGGAAATAGTTCACCATTAATGTCATAAATAAAAAATTGAACCATTGGATTCTTTGTTGCCACATGTCAGACATCTGGGCAAAGACTGGAGAGAAATGGAGCATAAGCCAATGGAGTTGATCTGAACTCATATTTCTAATATTATGTGTGAATTTGAATAATTGTTTTGGGAAATGTGCAAGTAACACATTGGAAACATGCATGTCTTTTAAAATAATTGACTTAGATGATTATTTCAAATTTATTAAATAAAATGTATAAATAAAATGAGAATATTATTTTTACTAAAATAACTTTTAAATTGGTGTATTTACAATGATACTATTAGTTAGAGGGTAGAATTGAAAAAAGAGTAATTAAGGTTGTATTGAAAATTAAAACGGTCAAATACTACTTTGAGACAGTTTTTTTATACATTGAAATCTAAAAAAAGTAACTTTGCATTGAAATTATAAAATGTTTGACTTTCAAAAAGTTATTTCCACATTTTTTAATAATATTTTTCTACATTTGTTATCTTAACTAGTGCCTCTGGAGCACTAATTAACATTTGCCAAATAAATAAATAAATAAATAAATAAAATTCATACCGCTTGTGTTGTAAAAAGTGTAATTTGTATTGGGAATAGGTGATACAATTAAACTTGTTGACTTTTTTAATATTGATTGCCCAAAAGAGAAAAGTCATACTTATAACAATATACATTTAAGTAAATGGATGGAGTACAAAATTATTAAATGTCTTTCAAATTTATGCAGGAAAAATGAGTAAACTCACTTAGTTATTATGATCATATTAAATAAACTATTATCTCTATTTATTTTTCATGTCACAGACTCATTTATTTATACCTTAAAGTCTTTTCTTTACGAGAGCCGTTCCTTTTTTTTGTCTCCTCTTTGTTTCAGTCCCCTCTTTTGCAATGGAAACCCAATAATAATAATAATAATAATGATAATATTTTTTATTTTCTTTAAGAAGTCTCATATAGAATGTGGGGCTTACCACTTATTCAGTTTTAATTGTTGTGAGAAATTTTGTCGAAATAAAAAAAAATTGTGGTGTAGAATCACTCTATCAAATATAACTTCTCAATTCTCGTCTTCCTATTTATTTGTCTTTAACAGAATTGAGACTTGAGAGAATATAAAAAATAAAAAAAGAAGAATTGAGACTTTTTCAAAATTAATTATACTTGTTCTTGTGTTTAATTCGTGGTAGCACCGTAGCACATCGGTAAGAGCTTGGCAATATAATGTCAAGGGGAACATAGTACGATATCTTAGAGATAATTATAATATGGTTAATGTGTGGAGCTATTCTTACATAGGCACAACACATTTAAGTATAAATTTAGACACACACATAAATTGAAAAAATCAAAAATAAAATAAAATGATCATATCAATATTATTTTATTCATTTTTTCTTTAATTTTTATCCTTTATTATGACTGTGCCTAAACTATATTTATTTGGGTTTGTGGCCATATTAGAATTTATCCTGTAAATGACACCCTAAGCCCCAATAGAGCATAATTAAAAATCCATAGATTGATATAAATTCAAAATGATCGATTGTCTCAAACACATGAAATTGCACGACGTACATACTCAAACATAGCTAAAAATAGAAAGTAGTATATAGAGAAAATGGTAATAGTTACCTCAGTGTCACAATAACATAAAAACATCAAATAATCTCATAAATGACATCATCAAATATCAAATAGAGATAACATAACAATATTCAATAAGCTCCGAATCAGACTAAACTGATGAAAAAATCTAAAAAATATCCAATAAACTTCACATGCATCATGGGGATGTATGCATCATCCTGCAAATACAAATAGACAAATGAACCTTGGTGAGTAATTGAGTTATTTTTTTTAACGGCAAATATATTATTAATAAAAAATTAGGTCTTTGTATAAAAAGAACAGAGAACGGTAAAAGATGGGCTATAAAATATATGTGTCGTATATAAGTGAAATATCAATTAAAAAACTAAAGCAAACATCTTCTAGTAAAAGTTATGTTATGCACAAAAGCGAAATAGAGTAAACTCGGTCACTTAAATCCATATATCACACAATCACAAAATTTCAGTTCATGAGTTCACATTTCAGTTCTATGTTAGTTATACAAAAATCTAAAATGGTTTGATATGTTATTGAGACACATCAAAATTAACGATTTATGCGTTTTTATTAAATACCGTTAATCTTTATTTGTCTCAAAAATATGTCATATAATTTTAGATTTTTGTATAGTTTAACATAGATCATCTGTACGTTATAAACTTTCAATCCAACAGTGGATTTTGTAAAATTTAAATTCGTTAAGGCGTTATTGAACGGTATAACATTACTCAAATATTACACGGTGTAATTTGATCTCTTCCTCATAATTATATATTCACATTTATGTATCCCAACTTAATAGCAAAGCACATTTTATATTGATAGACACAAGCATGCACACTTGACACTCATAAGACATTTTGCACCTCCTTACTCGGGTCTCCCTCCCCTCATAGAACAAAGCTACGTACCCTTCAATTCGATTGAATATTTTCACTAGAGTATTGAACTATCACTGTACATGTATATGATTCAATGTATATTTGACATGTACATTTTCAGATTAACATCACATGATTTCACAGTACAAAGATTCACAATTAGCATTCACATGTAATTTCACATAAATCACTATTAACACAACACATAGAGTTCACATTAATGGTTTCACATAATGCACATCATTCACGTGTAAGAAATATCAACTACAATATATTAGTTGAAATGATTTCATAAAAAAAACATTATTCAAATGATAATAGTTATAATTTTTTTTAGTACGTAATCAGGAGTTTAATTAATAGTTTGATTGAAAAAAAAAATTATTTAAAAGCTGATAATTCATCTTATATGTTCCACATATTTTTCAATTCTATTCCAAATATATTTAACACTAAGGGCCCGTTTGTTTTGAATGAAAGAAAGTGGGAGGAAAGAAAATTGCGGAAATCGACGAATGAATTTGGATTAACTTTTAATATAAATTCATAAATTCATTTCCGCAATTTTCTTTCTTTTTACTTTTATTCCTTCCAACCTAACGAACTATTAAAAAAAACGCATTACAGTAGGTCACATATCACACGTAACAACTATATAGTATTTTTGAAGCATAAAAGGATAACAAATAATTGATTTCAAAAGCAACATGTTAAATAAGCAAGTTTCACAATAAGATATTTAAATCATCAAGAACCATCAGTCCATCACTATAATATATGAACAGAACAGTATGCTCATTTATTTCAAATTCATATGTCGTGTAAATGACACAAAGGGGACTAAAAACACACACGATGCCTTTCCTTTTGAATATTATCACATACTATAGTACTATAATCAAATTAAAGGTCCTCAAATTCAATATAATATGGTGTGAGGAGTTATCTTGTGTTATCAATATCACATAAACAGTGTGAAGATTTGTGATATAGTATAGGGAAGTACTAGTAATAATGAGACTGGGAATATTTGTTCATAGAATAAAATAATAAAATAATAATGAGGGGTTTATAAACAAGAAGGGAAAAGAGTAAAGATGAAAAGAAAAGGAAATGGGTTACATCCCCAAAATAATAAACCTCAATGATTTTACTGTGAAAGCTGTCTTGTCCTTTCCTTTACTGCCAACTTGACAAATTAAGATGGGTTACGGTCAATGGGCTCAGAATTGCAGGCCATACTAATTTTATGTTAACAAATTACACTAATGAGTCAACTCACTAGTACTAACCGAGTCATTATTTTATTGTTTTAATTTAATTAAAATCCTACTACCATAAAAAATGAAAAAAACTTCTTCAAGTAAATTAGACCTACTGACTCAGTCTCTTGTGTTTTTGCTTCTGCAAGGTTTAGTCAAAATCAAATTCCCATTGTTAAATAAAAACCATTATTATTGTAGCATAGTATTGAAACTTGTCTGATGTAAAAAAAAAGTATTGGGTAAGTAAAACTTACAGTAATGTCATATTACTTCAATTTCATTTCTTTTTTGATACACTTCATTTCAATTTCACTACATTACCCATTCAAAAAAAAAGAGTCACGAGTACATTACAATCCCCACTACTACAAAAAACACTTTTGGTTGAGGGGTTTCACATCAGTTAGCTGAATATCATATGTGAAAGAGGAATATGTATACATTTTACATATGGTTTTAGTAAGGCCTGATGTGAAAAATAAGGCATAAAGTGAAAATTAAACACGGTGGCAATCCTGTAAATTAAACTAAAAATGTGTTATAAGGATTTCACATGCGGCCACGTGTCCACCGATGTAAAATCCCTCTTTCACCTAACGCGCGCTATACAACACGTCAACACCAAATCTCTTTCAATTCTCACTCACTCAGGAAACCCTAATCACTCACGAAGCCTTATCGCAAACTCATTCTCCATCCTCAGTTCTTAATCGCAAACTCAATCAACCTCACGAATCCTTTCAATCGCTAAATCGTTCCATTCTCATTTTGAATCAGCTAATCGAAGTCTCTCACGAAGCCCTCTCTCACTGTTGAAGCTAACGAATCGATCTCTCACTCTCGAAGCTCACAAATTGTTTCACTCACCGAATCATTCCATTCTCAGTTCAAATCAACGAATCGAAGCCTCTCATGAAGCCCTTTCTCACTCTCATCTCATTCACAGAGCCTTCAACCACATTTTCGCGAATCTGTAACGTTTCGATGTTTCATTCTTTTTTCCTTTCGATCTATGAATATTTGATTTATGGGTATTGATTTTAGGGTTCTAAACCTCAGGTTAAAGTTTTCAGGTTAGGATTAGTGTTCTAAAGTATATTTTAAATTTATTTAGGTGAACTTGTAAGTTTTTTCTGGATTGTTAATTATGGATTTAAGTACTAGTGTTTGCTGGATTATTAGTTCTGTCTTATTCTATTCTGCAATGATATTAGTTCTTTATTTTTCTGGATGAGTTTTTATTATAAGTAACCTAAGATTTTGTATATAGCTTTTCTAACCTAAGACTTCTCATTCAATGTGTAAGAAGTTTGTTTCTGTGATTTGGTGGAAATTAGAAGGCTTTTGAAACATATGAACTGTTTTGTTTGTGTTTGCATCTATGTTAAGGTCCTGTTTAGTGTCATGTATTTACAAGGCTTTCATCCGTAGATATTTGTCTTTACATATTAATTTGTGAAAAATTAATTTCATAAAGCCTCGTGAGTACTTGATTAAAAAGATGATGGCTTATAACATGTAGTTCTATTCTTCTATTTTCAATCAGTTTCATTACATTTGCGAGTAGTATTTATGGATACCTCACGAGTAGTATTTTAGTAAGTGTATATACAATCCGTGGAGAGGCGAGGTCTCTCTTGCTTCCCGTTTCCCTCGGTTGTATACAATTTCGCTTCAGCAACGCGACAAGATTAATCAAATGGGGACTATGAACGGCACTGGCTGGAGGTGGAATCTGACTTGGAGAAGAAATTTTTTCTCATGGGAAATCCCATTATTCCATGAGATGCTTGCTGTTATTGAAGGGTTTCAACCTCTGGACTGCGAGGATAGCTGGCAGTGGAGAGCTGATCCTACTGCTGGTTTTACGTCAAAATCGGCATACCACGCCCTTATTAATCTGCAGAATAACGGTAATCAACTGTCTCATATGCAGCAGTTTGTCTTTAAAAATATTAGGAAAAGTGCTGCACCCTCCAAAGTCATTTCGTGGCAATTGGTTCTTGATAGAATCCCGTCAAAACAGAATCTGATGTTGTGTGGTGTTGACACTGGTATAGAGGCCTTGTGTGTTGCCTGCAACTCCAAATTAGAAACATCTGTGCATCTGTTCTTACACTGTGATGTTGCGGCACATGTATGGTATGAGATTGCGCGATGGGTTGGCCATGATCTGATTATGCCCCCAACCTTAGGCCACTCCTTTTCCCTTCTTTTGAGTTGCGGTTTTGGCAAAATTCGTAAGAAGGGATTGGCTTTAATTTGGCATGCTTTTATTTGGTCAATTTGGCGTGCGAGAAACAATCGGATTTTCAATAACGGTGTAAGTGATCCGGATGAAATTTTCGAAAGTATCAAACGGATCTCTTGGGAGTGGTTCATCAAAAGAATGGCTAAGTCTCCTTGTCTTTTTTACGAGTGGCGATGGAACCCGGGTGATTGCTTCCTTCGATGATGGTGTGGTATTGGTGCTTCTGGTCTTGCTTGAGAGGATTCTTCTCTCTGCTGGTGTGCTTTTTTTTATGCTGTTTTGAGTTGCCACTCATTTTTAGCTGTTCTGTTTTTTCTGTTGTTATCTAGGTGTGTTTGTTCTAGTTTTTGGCTGCTATTTTTCTATGCTGTATTGGCCTTGTAACCTTATTTGTATCCTCCCTTTTCTCTTATAGTACTTATTGTGCTTTAGAGTCTTATATAATAAATCATTTGCCTTCAAAAAAAAAAAAGTAAGTGTATATACAAACATTTAATATAATTGTTTTTCTTATTAGATAAAGACAAATAAAATTTATATAAATTCTTACAAATACTCACTATAATCTGAATATGCTATTATATTATGAGTTTATTTAGGTTGGTGCTTTAATTCTTGACTTTCTTATTCATGTATTTGTTGTTTTCTTCTTTGCAGTCAAGCAATTCTTATCTATATTGCTTCGGGAGGGCTTGTTTGTTACTATGGTGAGTTATATTTCTTTCTCTCAGCTAGCCATGTTTTCTGGAGTTATATTAAATTGTCTATATTTGTCTGATTTGAGTTGTATAGGTAATGTGATTTATGTGTCATGATATGTTTTTGACTGACTTACATGAGTTGTTTCGTATATCATTAGGCCTTATGATGTGATTATAAGGAGTTCTAGAAAAATGTTAAGTTTAATGTTTCTAATGGTTGACTTTTTATTTTTGCTAGGTCTTTCAAGGTGATGATGGAATCTGGTTGTGATGAGGTATGTATAATGTAGCTATGAGACAGTTTGTATAATTTTTTTAATTATCACTTGCGGGTTTACGGATTTTTCTAATATGCACAAGTCACAAGTTAAGCTAAAGTAGGCCTATGTCTAGTTGTATGCCAATATCCTGTAGTTTTGGCATGTAGAGAAAGCTTTTAGTTAAGGACATGTAGAGAAAGCTTTCAGTTACTGTTATGCCAATGTCCTATGCTTATATTTCACTTACTGTTATGCCAATGTCATGTACTTATATGTAGGGAAAGCTTTTAGTTTAGGTACTAGTTGCATTATCCTTTTTATGTAATTCAGTTCTGTTACGCCTTGTATATCACTTACTGTTGTGGCCTTATTTTTGCATTATCCTATATTTCACTTACTGGCTTTATTTTTGCTCTTGTTTTATGACAGTTCTGTTGTGGCTTTCCTTTACTTAATTCAGCTAGTAGACATTTGATATTGTTGCTGGAAGCCTGGTTCGTTGTTTAGTGGCAAGCTGCATCTGATTTTTTTTCCTCCCTACTATCAGAGTTAGTGTAGAAATGGAGAATGCTCTTTTGGCATTTGTGTTGCATTGGTCTTGTGTTAGCTTTTGTATTTGGTACTTTAGTGCTGCTTCTGCTATTTTGTATCAGTTGAACTTTTTTTTGTGATTTTGCATTACTTGTGTTTGTATCAGTTGAACCTTGCTAACTATTAATTTGTTGCAATGAAATTAATTTGACTTTTAAAGAATTTTTATTATAGCTATATATATATGTATGTATATGTTTGCGGTCTGTGTGATGATGAAAGAAATTTTAGGTACCAAATGGCTACATGAATGTAGTCTGTGTGATGCTGCAGGTACAAATAAACACGGATTTCACATCGGGGTCACAAAAGCAACGATGTGATATATTGACTTTTCACATCGGCCTAAACTTGTACCAGAGGTGAAATATACATTTGTTTTTAATAAATTAAAATTAAAGGTCATATTTCACATCGGAGATAATTAATAACCGATGTGATATCTTAGATTTCACATCGGGTGGCCAACCGATGTGAAATGTGTCAGACTTACCACATCAAGTGTCTTTACATCGGGTCAGGACCCGATGTAAAATGTCCATATGGCCCGATGTAAAAACCCTTTTCTGTAGTAGTGCCCTGTCAATGCATGTCTATGTTTGATTGTGCACTTATAAACAATATTTAATTCTTTATTAATATATTTAATTAGTATTATGAAATACTGAGGTACTGTTTAGTATTTCTCTTTATTTTATATTAATATTTTATTTTTATGGAGAATTAGTATTATTTTTATAATTAACTAGTGTGGGCCGCCCATCTTTGTGATATGAATAGATTAAGAAAAAAAAAATATTTTTGAATTAAAAAAAAAAAAAAAAAACTGAAACCAACTTTTTTTTGGAAGTTTTTTTTAACAAATATATACAAATTACCTTCTTTTTTGTTGTGCTAATTTAATATTAAGAAGAAAAATAATTATTTTTTGACTAAGAAAAAAAAAACTGAAAATTAACTTTTATGTGGAAGATATTTTTTAACAAACATATATATATATATATATATATATATATATATATTTGAATAGAGTGAAGGACAAAAATGACAATAAAAAAAGACCACACGAAAGGGGTTATTCTCTTTATATATTGGTATAGATTCTAACTCGAATCTAAATATTGAAGTATTTTAATAGAATTAATTTCTATATTTATATTTAGGAAAAATTACATTATAGATCTTTTATCATATTTTTCTATAACATTTTGGTTATTTATCTTACTTTTTTGTAACACTTTGATCTTTTATCTTTTATTTGTAACATTTTGGTCATTTATCTTTTTTTTGTAACACTTTGGTCCTTTAAAGAATATGAAAATATTAAGAATTGATGAAGATGATGAACATATTCATCAAAATTATGAGTTTTATTTAATTTTAATTAAAAGGTATTTAAAAAATAAAATTCAGAATTTTTTTAATAAACAAAATATGAAAAAAAAGATTTATATGTGAATATTATAAAAGATAAAGGACCAAAATGTTAAATAAAAGATAAAGAACCAAAGAATTACAAATAAATAAAATAAAGGATCAAAGTGTTACAAATAAAATATAGATGACCAAAGTGTTACCAAAAAAAAAGATAAAACACCAAAAATGTAATTTTGCCTTTATATTTATTATTCAACTTATTTGGTCATATTTATTTTATAAATTCAATTCACTCATAATTATTATTATTTTCTTAATATTGAAGGGTCATTTTAGTTAAAATTTCACCTTTTTCATGTGATATTTTTACATTTTATTATATTTTATAAAAGGTTTTTTTTTATCGAAATACACTATGTTTGATTCAACTTTTAAAAAAGACAGTTGATTTTTAGAATAATAAAATTAATTTTGAAATATTTGTATATTTTTAAATAAAATTGATTTTATTTAATTTTAATTTCTAGAATTTATTATAACTTTAACTTATAACTTAAACTTAGAGTTTACTTTCCTCTAGAATTTAATTTGAATTTTAAATATTTTATCTTCTCAATTTTAGTTCTAATCAATTTTTCAAACACGGTTTATTTAAAATCAATCTTTACAAACATGGTTTCTTTGTATTTTGACCTTTATCACGTTGCTATTGACTGTTTGCAGGTGGTCTGTGAGTTGAGACTTATTTGTCTAGATTTCTATTTTACCGGCGTCCCTTCAACTTTTGATTCAATGAGCTATTTTTTAGATTCTGATGGGCTGATCACTTTTGATTCAATATTGGAATTTAGTGTCTAATGGCATCTCTATTGGTCGGGTTGAGGTCATCTTTGGTAGTCTAAAAACTGAGGATGGTCTTTCTAAAAATGTGATTAAAAGTGGACCTCTATTAGGTGATATCTGTCTTGGTATTTTTATTAGTGTTTTGCTTATATGTGACATTTTATCTTGTAGTTTCTCTTATAAGGATCTCTGTTCATCTTGTGCAGAGATATATTTCTCATTATTAATAATATATTCATAGTTAAAAAAAAATCTTATTACCAAAAGTCAAAATTCAACCCAAAAATATTGATATTATTTAGTTATCTTCACTAAAATACAATTCAAAACACCAAAGTTATGTATGTGAATTATAGTGATGTCAATAATTTTTTATTTTTTCTTCTTAGCCATTGATTTTTAAGGGAAAAGATTTCAATAATTTAGAATTCAGTTACGAAATTAAGAAAGTTTGACAAAAAATTCTTTCCATTAAAAATTGAACTCAGATTCTATCAAAAAAAATAATAATATTTGGTACAACTATCAAATTTGTCTAAAAGAAATTCATTAACCACTTGAGACAAATTTATTGATTAATAATGTCAATAGTTTGTTTTTATGGATTTCACCACCAGTTTAATCTGGTTCGAGGGTGAATTCTGACATCAGTTCTGACAGTAAGTTAACATTGAATCCGTCAAAAGTTAATGTATTCTTGCAGTGCCTCCCGATCGTAGTTACGGGAATTGAACCGTAATATTATCTATTAAATTCAGCATCAATCACTACTAATTCATTGTCAATAATTTTATTTGAGAAAAGAAAAAGAAAACAAAGGAATATGAGAGTAAAGAAGGCATATTTATTACTCACATCTAACCTCAAGTAGGGTCAATAACTTAACCATAGATTAGAACCCGGGTTAAAAAACAAGTGGTTAAGAAGGACAACACAACCACATAACCCTTGATTTTTATTTTGCATTATCATCATCATCACAACCCAAACCCAAAAACATTTCTCTTCTTCATCTCTTCTCCCCTTTTTCCCCCTTCTAACCCATTTTCTCATTTTAATTTTCACTATTCCTCAAACCCAAAACCCCTTAATTTCTCAAAGATAAAACAGTGTCCTCTTACTCACTCATCAATGTCTCAAACTTCAATTCATGGAGACTATATATCATCATCCTATCTCTCCTAATCTCTAACCTAACCCTATATCATAAAAAGCTAACCTTGTCTCTCCTCTTTTTTATCATTTTTTTTCTACTTAAATTATAAATTATTACACAAAAAATCTTTTCTTCACCATAGATGTTAGAGCCATGGACTTAACCCCAAACCCAACAACAACCCCAACACCAACAACAATACCAACCATTGTAACAACAACAACTACTTTAACTAAATCACCAGAACATGAAACCTCAACCCCAACAAAAATCACAACCTCAACAACTCCAAAAATCTCACCTTTTTCCAACGGTGTCCTCAAACGCCTCCACCACAATCACCACCACCTTAACAACCACTACCACCTTAACCACCACAACAACCACCACCAAGTAACCGTTACTTACAAAGAATGTCTCAAAAACCATGCAGCAAACTTAGGTGGTCATGCTCTCGACGGCTGCGGCGAATTTATGACATCACCCACCGCAACACCCGCCGACCCAACATCCTTAAAATGCGCTGCGTGTGGCTGTCACCGTAATTTCCACCGCCGTGAACCAGAAGAACCACCACTTTCAACCACCACACATGTCATTGAATATCAACCTCACCACCGTCATCAGCCACTTCCACCGCCGCCTTTTTCCAACCGCAGCCCAAATTCTTCATCTCCTCCGCCGATCTCCTCCACTTACTACCCTTCTGCACCTCACATGCTTCTTGCTCTCTCCACCGCCTTACCGGAAAACGTCTCCGGACCCATGATCTCTCCTGGGTCCCACACTAGAAAACGTTTCAGAACAAAATTTACTCAAGATCAGAAAGAAAAGATGTTGAAATTTGCTGAGAAAGTTGGATGGAAGATGCAGAAAAAAGATGATGAATTTACTCATGAATTTTGTAATGAGATTGGTGTTGATCGAAGTGTTCTTAAAGTTTGGATGCATAACAACAAAAACACTTTCTCTAAGCGAGAAAACATCAACAACAACATCAACAACATTAACAACAACAATGAGATTAATGTTGTTGGTGTTAAGAGTTTTATGCCTTATGAAGATGAAGAACACAAGATGAAGAATAACATTAATAAAGATGATATGAATGCTGAGATTCATAGCCTTAATCATTACCAGAATGATGGTGGAGTTGTTGTTCGTGCTAATGGTTCATCTTCTTCTTGATCTTTAATTAATGGAAGATAATAATAAAGTAATATGTTAGATAGATTTTATGAGTACTATGTTACTGGTTAATTAATTAATTAGTTTTTTTTTTAAAATTTTAGTTTTATGTTATTATGAGATGATGAATGTGGAATTATGATCACCACCTTTGTTAACATTGCAGAGAATTTGATATCAAGTAGTGAAGGGAATTTAGTTTATTTTATGTGTTAATTTTTTTTTTTTTTTGTGGTTCTATATGTTTAATTAATTAATGTATTAAAATGGTTTTATTTTTAGTATTAGTTTTTTTTTCTTCTTTGGAATCAAGTATTTTATGTGATTTTTTTTTTGGTGGTTCTAGATGTTAATTACTACTAATAATTAATTAAATTGGGTTTTATTCTAATTAATTATAGTACTACTAGTAGTAGTGTTAGTTTTGGAATTGATTACTATGCTGATGCTGGCTTACTTGTACGTGTGGAAATGTTTGGTATGATTTAATTTAATTTTTTCTGTTCATTGCTCAGTTTAATTTGTTTGAGAGTGATGTATGAACAGTGATTTTGTCAGTGTCATAATTTGGTTGTGTTTTTCAAGCTTTGAGAAATGAATTAGAGAGAGTGTTTTTCTGCAAATTTGTTTTCTGTCTAATATAATTTTTTCTCCCGCAAGAAATGGAATACAGTACTTTATTTATTATATTTCATTTTTTTTTATTTTTTTATTTTTTTAAATAAATTGTATTCGTGTCTGAGAGAAAGAGGCAGAAAGTGTTGCTGTTTGATCAGAAATTTTTTTGATTTTGTTTTGTTTTGTTTTATAGAAGGTGGTGAAATTGGTGATGGTGTTATTCTATTCATTCCTATGGTTCCTTCCTATGGTACTGTGTTCCACATTATATCCACGAATGAAATTATTGGATAAAAATATTATATTCTATTCTATTCTATTGAGGTGTATGTCAAAGTTGTGTAAGCTTTTTATAATTTGTACTAATATGAGTATGATTTAGATAAGTGAATAGTTTATTAGTTTAATATGGTTAATGAATCCAAAAGAAACCTTAATTAAGTATGCTTTTCGTCTCTTATCAAAGTACTCGTTATCTAATTTAAAACTAATTTAACATTCTTGGTAGCTTTAGTATTATATTCTTGAAGAATAATTTGTGGGCACTTTCCTTATCATGAAATGAAAGTAGATCTCCCTATTAGTAAAGTATAAAGTAATCTATAAGATATTTACAAAAACAATAAAATAGTTCTTAAAAAAAGAGATTATTCTCGGGTCAAAAAAAGAATAGATTATTCTTAAATTATTTTTGACTCATTAAACTAGTTCTTCACTAATGAATTCAATCAAGTGCTAAAGGAATTTAGAATCCTTAAGGAATGTGGTTATGTGTTTGATCAATAACTTTTGTGTATAAATAAAATTCGATTGAAATAGTCGACCTAATTAGCCATGTATGCCTCACTAGTTTGACGATGAAAATTAGTCATCATTGTCAAGATTTTTATATTTTAAGATAAATTAATACAAGACAAATAAAATTGCATCTATAATCATTTAAGTTTGACTATTTTATTCAGACTTTTAACTTCATTTTTTGAATTGGATGTTTTTGTTGTATTCCACATTTACGTTATGTTAAATTGTTATGTTAAATCACTACCAAAAAAAAAATTGTTATGTTAAATTATGCAAGTAGTCTTTTAAACATTACTATTTTTTCAAATTCTATTGTAAGATGTTAAAATTTAATCTCAAAGCACAATCAATTTGACATTACAAATTACACGCGAGTGCGTGCATGTGTGCGCATTAAATGTGGTCGAAAACATCTTAAAATGTAAATTTTTTAAACATTTATCAGATGATGAATGATGACTTTACGTCATTACGATGTTTCACACCACTTTAACAAGGCATTTTAGGTAGCTTTTTAATGTTTTCCGCAATGAAATAAAGAGAAAATAACAATGTTACAAGTTGGCTTGAAGCACAAGAAAATTGAAGAAAAATCAGCACAATTTGCATCATGACGTCTGCCCGGTATTTTGACTATATCTGGAGTTCCATAACTCAGAATGACACGGGACTTGCGGAAATTGAAAGCTAAGATCAAGAGCTACAACTTTCATGAAGAGCAGAATTGCATATTCCTTACCATTTGCGCCCAGGCACCGCGCCCAAGCGCGGGCCCGTAACTTAGGTCTATAAATTGAATTTTCTGCCACAATTAGGGAGACAGAATTTTACCGGCGAAAAAAGGTAATTTTTGAGATCAAGTCCAGAGCTAGTTTTCCTTCTTGTAATGAATTCTTTCACTCTATTTATTGTTTATGCTTTGATTATAAGTAGCTAAACTCTTTTGATTGGATCCTAGGGGATTCTAATTGTTATTGTCTTGAACCATGTATTTCATATGATTTGTTAATCGAATTACGAAGTTAGTATTCATTCAATTGTCCCTTAATCTTAATGCTTTATACAAAGTTGCGAATTGTGTGATGATTATAATTGTTTGTTTACTAAGACATTAGAAACAAATTGATTGACCTAGGGATAATTGTTCAATTAACTTGTACTTTAGACATATTGGTTTGTTATTTGAGAATTCAAGGATTAAAGGGCAAAAACCTAAATTGATTATAGGTCATCCTAAGATATTAGGGATTGATAATCAAGTTAGAGGATTATGTACCAAGACATTGGACATAGTTATTTAATTTAATCGAATCATGAAACTAAGTTCGTAGTTTGTCAACACGCGAGGAATACCAAGACAATAGTAATTAGATGAACCGAAAAGGTCTAATCTCCTTCGCATCTTGAAAGAAAAACCATATTTTCTTGCCGTTTATTTTCTTAAGTCTGAAACCTAAAAACTCCCCCAATTTATTTAATTGCAAATTTACTTTCGTATGATACCAATTACTCGCATTTGATTCGGAACAATCCCTGTGGAATCGATAATTTTTATACTTACTTTGATACTTCATCAATGAACAATTTTTACATTAATAAACATATACCATAATAATTGTATAAAAATAAACACATCCTAATAAACATATGCTTTCAATTAGAGCATAGTTGATGGAATTGAGATAGAGGACTAAAAAAAATGAAAAAAAATAAAATAATCAGAGGACTAAAAATGTAAACAAGATGTTACATATATTATTAATAAAAAAATAAAAGAACTTATAAAATCAATCCTACAAAAATCAATTTTCAAAGACAATAGACATAATTTTATCTAAAAAACTATAGTAATTAAAACATGAAATTGAAGATTTATTTACTAAATAGTGATTTTTTTTAAAAAAGAACATTATTATTAAAAAATGAAGATGATGACGAGAGGGGGGGTGGTACAAGTACTGAGCCAGTGTCTTTTCTTCCTACGCATCCGCACTTTGCGTTATGGGTGTGTTTTGTTTTTTTTTTCATTTTCACCAATAGCTTATTTTAAATTTGAAAATTGATATATGTGTGTGGGGTCCACTTTTCTCCCTGCTAAGTTTGTTTTGGTTTTTAGTTTTTGATGATATGATGAAGTCAGTAATCTTGTTTTGGTGAGTATGTGGGACCCATTTGGTACTGCTAACCAGCTAGTCATGGGCTGGTTCTTGATCAGACCCTTTAATTTCCCCTTAAAACTTGGGTACTGTTGCACAGCTTAAGAATTTTTGTCACTGTTTGATAATCATTTTCTTTCAAATCTTTCAATCCAAATAGGTTCAAGTTCAACTTTCTATCAAAACCAAATAGGAGTATATTTGGATTCCATTTTAGTATTTCAATAGATTTGAGAATTACAGTGTTGTAAAACGGTGATTAATTCTTATATGAGAATTTATAAGATATTATGGCTATGTTTGGGAAGACAAATAAGTTAGCTTCTAGATATTATGACTCTTTTAAAAATTGTTCTATTATCTGGTAACAATTTTTTTTAAAAAGCTTATAGCTTATTTTACTAGCTTATAGTTTATTTTTAAAATGCTATTTTAAGTAGCTTATATAGTTTATCATATTTTCTTCAAATTTTACTTGAAAAAAATTAAATATTAATTAAACATTTTTTTTATGTCATTTCATACTTATAAGCTAGTTCAACCATTAATTTTACTAAACACTACAAATTCAATCAGCTAGCTTATAAACTTAAAATAGGTTCAAACTTGCACATACTACACTACAAAATTCTAGGTTCAAACTCAAGTTAAAATATTTAGCTTAAAATAGAGTATAAGTCTACTAATAAGCTTTTTTTCAAAAACAATATTCTCTATAAATTATTAGGTTGAGTCTAATAATGAAGAATTTAGGTATTATGCATCAGATTTTAAGTTCGATATTCATTTTAATTTTATTTAATTTTATTAAATAAATTCTCTCAAGACCACATGAAGTTGGGTTTATAGGAATCAATCAACTTGGGTTTATGGGAAGGAGCTTGACTTCTATAATATAGCAAATTTATTAATCGTGTCTTAAATTTATTTTTTTGGGGGAAGAGAATTAATGAAAACTAAAATAAATCTGAAATTAGTTACTTCTTATTTATCAATTTAGTTTCTAATTTTTTTGGTTTAAGGATTAATATAATTGAGAATTTTCAATTATTCAACTATCATTTTGAAACTTAGTTATTGAGTTTATTTTTGAAATAAGTTAATTTCAAGACTAAATTAATTGTTCACTTCATTAAATTAAATGGTTAAATAGAAAATTAGATGAAAACATGATCACCATCGTGTTATAATCTTGTTATAATTTCACTTGATTTATAAATAATAAGTTGATGTTAAAAACTCCTTTACTGATATACTTCTGCCTTAATCCATTCCTAGAATTCTTTTAGGATAAAGATTCATTGTTGTATAATTACATATAATTTCTTATTGTAATAAATTTTGTTTGTTGATTTCAAATTCATTCCTTCTTTTAGAACCATTGCATTTCCAACAAGGTTAATAAAACAATATTGTACATTCTTTTGGACTAAATTTGAAAGCTGTCATTTTCAGAGCATATTTTTTTGTATAATTGTGGAGGTTAATTTGTCCATGATGTCCGAAAACCACACACTGAAACATCGTTATCATAGGATAATTGTCTTTTTTTTGCTTATGTTTGAGGATTAAGAATTAACACATACATGGCGGGGGGAACTTATCTTAATAAAGCAGTGTTACTTAAAATGGGAGTAAGCTTTAGAGCGAGATTATAATACTATTTATTTTTACATATATTAAACAAAGAGTAGTATTATTTGAATGAAAAATTCTAACATAAACCAAATCTTCAAGTGGTCAATGGTGGACCAGTTATGAATAACCCTATAACGAATACGAGTTTTACAAAATTCATCGTTAGATTGAAAATTTATATCATATAGATCATCCATAAAAATTCTCAGATAAATTAAAAATTATTTGATATGTTAATGATACATATCAAAATTGACAGTATTAATTTTTTTCAATAAACCGTTAATTTTAATGTGTCTCAATAACAAATCAAATAATTTTCAATTTTTCTGAGAATTTTTATGGATGATCTATATGATACAAACTTTCAATCCAACGGTGGATTTTGTAAAATTCGTATTCGTTATTGGTATTGATCATTTGTCTATGGTGGACCACTTGTGAAAGTGGTACATCGTAGCATTAGCCTTATTTGAATAACTAGTATGTTAAGGCACGAGATAATTTTCTTTTTTAATATTATTTATGTGTATCTTTTAATATTATTTATGTGTTTGTTTTATAATATTACTAGCCGCCAGTGCCCGTTTGTGTAATCGATATTCTTTTTTTTTGTGATCGATATTCTGTATTGTGCAAATATAAATAACTACTTAATCTCCTTTTTTATTGGACTTTGTTAATTGATAACTAACCTCCTTTTTTGTTTTTGTGGTTAGTTATTAAGAAGAAAAAAATATATATCTTTTTTACCATAAAAAAACTGAAAATCTATTTTTATGTGGAAGTTATTTTTTAAGGGTAAAATTGGAATAATAAAAAAGCCATCCCAAAAATTTGTATCCCCATTATATATTAGTATAGATTTTATAATAAAATTGAGATAGTTTTTGAATTATATATGTTTAATTATGTTACAGGAAAAAGCAAGATGAAGAGTATTCATTCGCTTTCCGTTTTAAACTATTAGGAGATTTTTTTCTCTCATCTTCAACCTCGGGACTATATAAGGGCTCTATAAATATAAGACTTAATTGCATATTTGGTCCGTTATGTTTATTTTAGGTTTCAAGTTGGTCACTTATGTTCATTGAGAAATTCTAACATAGACACAAATAAAAAATATTTGGTCACACATACATAATTGAAAAAGTTTAAATATAAAATAATTTAATCAGATCATGTAACATCACTTTTTCATCATTTCTATTAATTTTTTAAAAAAAAGTGTGTGTGTGCGCCTAGATATAAAACATTTAGGCTTGTGCCTAAGTAAGTATCTCTCATGTTTATTTTGTTTCAAGTTGGTCACTTATATTTTAAAAATTTCAAGTTAGTCCCTCATGTTTTAAAATTTGAATAAGTTAGTCCTTATAAGACTAACTAAATCAAATTTTATAAACAAGTTTATAAGATAGGCATATCAAATTACCATCCAATTTTGCCCTAAAATTATTGACTTATTGTCGAATTACTCTAATAATTATAGGCATATCAAAAAATCATTGAACAAGTTTATAAGATGATGGAGATGATATAGCATGAAGATTCTTTTTTCTTAGTTCTAAAACAAAATATGATAAATGTAAAAGGTTACAAAACATACCCTTAGCAAATGATGACGAAAGTGACAACAAGTAACTAACCACGCGAACATGAAAATGGCTAAGAAAATCTTTGAGTTGGAGAAGATGATTCTATAGAAATGAGAGAAAGGATGATTACAATGGCTGGTTGTTTCAAAGAAGAGAAAATGTTTTTGCTTTTTGGAGAAATGAAGGGAAAAAGGGGGTTTGGGGTGATTAAGGCTATGTTTGGTAAACAATAGCGGATAACTGATAAGCTAGTTTATAGAGAATGAGTTTATAGCGGATAGCTTATGAACTAGATTTTAGTTTATAATGAATAAATTAGCTGATTGAATTTATAGTATTTGATAAAATTAGCGGTTGAATTAGCTTATAAATATGAAACGATATAAAAAAATGTTTAATTAATATTTAATTTTTTTTCAAGTAAGATGATATGGATAAAATTGGAAGAAAATATGATAAGCTATTTGAATTAACGTTTGAAAAATAAACTATAAGCTAGTAAAATAAGCTATAAGCTATTTTTTTAAAACGGTTACCAAAAAAGCTTTTCACTTATAAATTATAAGCTATAAATTAAACTAGCTTATTTGTCTTTTCAAACAGAACCCACAATATACCACCTCCGATCTTTAATGCAAGAAAAAAAATTGTTTTTTGGATACATTGATTAATTAATGTATCTAAAAAGTTAGTTTTCTCTTATTTAAGGATCAGAGACAGTATTATGTTATGATTTTTACATATTCAGGCAAAAATCCTCTATGAGATGGCATCAATTGTCTATATAAATAGAATTGTCACATAATCAAATTGTATTCACGTCATCACCATTAATAGAGCAAACAAACAAAAGGGATGATTTGTTGGACGTCAAACAAATTAAGAGGTTTATTTTCATATTTGCAAATTTCATATGGCAAATATTTGTGGTAGCCTCAATGTAATAGTTAAATATTATTTCTTTTATGGAATGCTTCTAAGCAAAAAATGACCGAGCAATGAGAAAACACGTTTTCTAGTCAAATACATATTTGTGATTCTGCTCAATTTCAAATGACATATGATATTTGGAGGTATCAAACAATTCATTTATTTCATAAAATGCTTTAAATAAAGTTGGACCTCACTCTTAAAATGTAGTTTGTAAGACGAGGGTCTCCAAACACATAAATTGCACATCCCATGAACTTTGAAAATGTAAGGTACAAATAAATGCATAACAAAGAAAAAAACATATGTCCTAGGTGTGGTTCTTGATTTGCCTTATAAGCCTAATTTATCTTGAGTGTAGTCCCATCTATGTTGAGATTATGACCATGTCATTCGCTTTGCCAACTTGAATTAGCAATAGAACATGCCCCATGTGCTACTATTTAAGAGGGATGGGAAACTTTCCTTATAAACCGTTGCAATTTACCTATTAAAGGTTTGTTCATAGAGAAAAGAAGAAGCATAACAGGTATACTTGACTATCACATTTTGACACATGTTTTTTGTGCTTATAATCTTTTAACCTTTGGGACATAGTGGATTATGTTACATGTGTTTATTGTGCTTATAATCTCTTCTAGTCTTTGAGATAGAGTTACTATTTTGCTTGACTATTTTCATTGGATTCTCTATTTGACTTGCCGATATTTAAATTTGTGATATTATGTGCTTTTTCAAAGAGACTGTGCTATATATAGTGGCTTTGATTATTTTTCACCTCAATTGTGAGATTAGCTAGTAAAATTGTATATGTTCTATTGAGTTATTTTGAAGAAATCAAGAGTCAAGACATATCCATATTCAGTAGTACAAAATCTTAGTTACACCGAAATTTTGTTGAATTTTTTGAATGTACGATTTCCATTAATTTTGATTTTGTCAAATTGATTGCAAAATCAAACATACACTAATATCTGATTAATTGATTGGAATTAGAAATTCCTCAATGTTATAAAACATACAGTTTTCCCAACTAGTCCTTAGCTAAAAAAACAACCAATTTTGCATATTCTGTAATTGGTTGGCGGAGCAACCCTAGGCCGAATTTTCAACGTGCTTGGAGAGCCTATTGATAATTTAGGTCCTGTAGAAACCCGCACAACATCTCCTATTCAGAGATCTGCGCCTGCCTTTGTACAGTTAGATACAAAATTATCCATTTTTAAAATTGAAATTAAAGTAGTTGATATTTTAGCTCCTTATCGCCGTGGCAGAAAAATAGGACTTTTGGTAGCAAAATTATAGTAACTCACTATGATTCTTTCAAATTCACGGTAGAACCATAGATGCACTAAGGACTATACTTGATTGGAAATTGCTTGATGTAATGATTTTTTTTAACAATGATGCTATACATCACGAAAGACAACTCAACAGATTTCACGAACATGTGTTGGAATTACAGGTTTTCTTCTTTTAAAAATAAAAATATAATAATGTTAATTTACAAAACAACATAATGGTGGTGGCAATGTTATTCATGGTTTTCGTGAATTCATAATTCGTGGTTACAAGCATTAATTTTCCAATTTTCAATCATAATGTGTCACGAAATAATATTTTTGGACAACAACTTTTGTGTTATGTTGAAATTCGATTGATAATTAATCATTTTTTTTGGTACATAAGCTAAATTATCATTTATTCTTTAAAATCTGACTCGAGTGATGTTGTGACATTCGTGATCGTTTTGCCTCATACATTTAACACTATTATAATTGGTTAGTGATGCCGTTATTTTCAGTTTAATATGCATTTGATGATTATTTGAGCCATTTATCCTCTTCAACGTTGGCTAGAATAAAATTACATGATATTTAGGTGACTAATGCTACCCATTAGTAGTATAAAATTTTATGTATGAAGATACATTTCAAATTTGTGATGATTAAATCATAACATTAATAGAAGTTGATCAGAAAAGACAATGCAGAAGAAAAGAAGGCACCAGCATTTCAATTAGGGGTGTTCACGGTTCATAAACTGCACTGAACTGAACCATATAAATGGTTCAGTTTAGTAACTGAAACCACTTTTTATAAAAACTGGTTTATTTCTCAAACCAGTTTCAGTTCAGTTCAGAACCAGTTTATAACCAGTTTACATCTTTAAACCAGTTTAGTTTCAGTTAACTGGTTTAAAACTGATTTTTTTAATAAAACCGGTTTATTTTTTGAAAAACTGGTTTTATACCAATTTTCTGTATTTTTTTTAAAAAAAACTGGTTTCCGATAAAAATAATTTCGGAGTGTTTTTTCCGAAAAACAGTTTAAGTCTATTTTTCGGGAAAAAAGTTTCAATATTTTTTTTCGGAAAAAAAGTTTCCGACTTTTTCAAGAAAAAAGTTCCTATTTTTTTTGGGAAAAAAAGTTCCCGATTTTTTTCGTAAAAAAAGTTTCCGATTTTTTCAGGAAAAAAAGTTCCTGATTGTTTTCGGGAAAAAAGTTCTCGATTTTTTTTCGGAAAAAAAGTTCCCGATTTTTTCGGAAAAAAAGTTCCAATTTTTTTCAGGAAAAAAGTTACCGATTTTTTCGGAAAAAACGTTCCCGATTTTTTCGGAAAAAAAGTTCCGATTTTTTTCGGGAACAATAGTTCCCGATTTTTTCGGGAAAAAAAGTTCCCGATTTTTTTCGGGAACAATAGTTCCTGATTTTTTCGGGAAAAAAAGTTCCCGATTTTTTCCGGAAAAAAAGTTCCCGATTTTTTCGGAAAAAAAGTTCCGATTTTTTTTTGGGAAAAAAAGTTCTCGTTTTTTTCGGAAAAAAGTTCCCGGTTTTTTCGGAAAAAATGTTCCCGGTTTTTTTCGGAAAAAAAGTTCCGATTTTTTTTCGGGAAAAAAAGTTCCCGATTTTTTCCGAAAAAAAGTTCCAATTTTTTTCAGGAAAAAAAGTTCCCGATTTTTTCGGAAAAAAAGTTCCGATTTGTTTCGGGAACAATAGTTCCCGATTTTTTCGGGAAAAAAAGTTCCCGATTTTTCTGGAAAAAAAGTTCCTGATTTTTTCCGGAAAAAAAAAAAATTTCCCGATTTTTTCGTAAAAAAAGTTCTCGATTTTTTCGGAAAAAAAGTTCCCGGTTTTTTCGGAAAAAAAGTTCCCGGTTTTTTTCGGAAAAAAGTTCCCGATTTTCTCGGGAGAATTTTTTCCGCTTATTTTTTTAAGAAAAAAGTTCCCATTTTTTTTGGGAATTATTAAATATTTTTTTAAAAAATAAAATAAAATACAGTTCATAAATTTAAACTGGTTTTGAACCGGTTATAAACTGAATTGTAACTGTTTTTAAAAAGTGGTTCAGTTCAAAACTGCATTAAATGGTTCAGTTTAAAATATGGTTCAGTGCAGTTCGAACTATAGTTTGGTTCAGTTAACTGGATTTTTGAACACCCCTAATTTCAATATTATCAAAATTGTAATCATTTAACTAACATGTCACCAAGGGAGAATTGTTAAAACAGGATTTTGAATGATTAACTTGTTGCTTATTTTCACAGAGTATAGTAACTCAGTGTATTTTTAAACAAAGTTATTCCGTTAGTAACTTCCACAAAATATTGAACTTTACTAGTTTAACTGTTGGTTAGCATCTTATATTAATCCATCAACATAATTTTTTTTATATCTGTAGAGACTAATTTCTCGAGTTAATTAGGACTACAATGGGTTGTGAAGCTCTACATCAAAATAAAAATTATAATAGTTTTTTCAAAAGAACAATAATAATTGAAATAAAAGTTTTTATGAGAGGTGCAATATTTTCTTTGTTGTTTCAACTAGTTTTTTCAAGTGTGAAGCCCAATTTGCTCGAGGCCCAATATAACTAGCAATTTAGACCCTTTTGTTTTTATTTAGAAAGCTTCTTTCGCCATCTATCACCTTCTTTGGCACCTTACTAATTTTCTATTTTACCCTTTAACTGCTTAAGTAGCGGACATGTGACGTGTAAAGTACGGTGTTTAATTTTTCCTATCAAATTTTTCATTTTTTTAATGGCTGCTACTTAAGTTGCGGACATATTTTAATAAATTTGAAGCGCGCAATAGAAAAATTGATAGTGTGACGAAAAAAACTGTTTTATTTAATTAAAAAGAGTTGAAAATTGCTCTTTAGTCAATATATACATTTCGGAATGTAAATTTCAAACCACCCTGAATCCAAAATTAGAGGTATTTTTTGAGTTTTTGGAGGGCCTGCAAGCAACACAGGGGGTTTAAAAAGCAATTTTCAAAAGAGGCTGTTTAAGGCCCATCTTGTTTCTTCCATAATTCTATTGTTTTTAATCTGTATATAATGTGATAAATATTATTGAAATTTACACAATTGCAAAATTTTGACCTGAATCCAAATTATTATTAAGATGTCTAACCCAACTATATGTTAATTTTGCTTTCTTAATTTTCTTTAGTATTCCTGAAAACATATCCCATTAGCCGTGGTACATTTTTTATAAGCTTATTAGAATATACTTGTTGATGGTGTTAAGGATAATAGAAATATTTGCATCCATTTTTGCTTATGAAATATATTAACAGCAAAAAGATTTATAAATACTCTTTTAATTTATGGTTCTTTCTCAACAAAAATTGCATGTGTTACGGTCCAATATGTTAAACACTAAGCCCAACATATTGGTGTTTCTATTATCTTCGTATCTCTACTCAAGAATTGAGAGATGTCATGGAACAAATAAAATCAACCCCAACACCTAGCTAACACCTCCTTCCATGTCTTGATACCTTGGGACAAAAAAAGAAGAAGAGACTAGAGTAGAATTGAACTAGTGACGACTGAAGAGTGAGTTTTATGACATATTTTAAATGATGTGATAAAATTTATAGAAGAATCTAGATAGAATTATTTTGGTGTGTAATTGGTTAGTTTGTTAGAATAAGTAGGAATATATATATATTTTTTCACTGTGCTCAGATTCGGAGCTGCTGGGAGGCGGCAGGATTAGTGCGTGTGGAGCAGAGGCGTTGCCATAGTTTAATAACATACCAGATTCTAAGGATAGGAACGCAGCTGGCCGCGTTGTAGTGGTGTTATGGTGCATATGGCAGGCACACAACAATTATCCTTGGAATGAGAAGTCGTGCACAATGCAGCCGATTGGGACACAACCTTTTGAGATGTGGAAAGCATGGTATGAAACAAACCAGGATCTTCTGATAGGCGCAATTCAGCAGATCTGAATGAATTGCGCCACTTATTGATTGGTTGATTGAAAAGTAATGTTAATGCGATATTGTTTGAGGAAATCAGCGCTATGTCAACAAGCTGTTGTATCCATAACAGTAGCAGTGAATTCGTCATGACATAAACTTGATGGACAGTTGCTATATAATATGTCTATTATGGAAGGCGAGGCTACTGCTATTCTAGATGCAATCACAATGACTACCAATTTGGGACTAATCGAGTTATTTTTGAAAATGATTCTCAAGTATCGGTTAAATCTTTTTGCCAACTTATTAAGCGTCTCCGTGTTTACTAGTGTTGTTTCCAATATAATTTCTAGATTGACTTTAAATGTAAACTTTGAGTTTAAGCTATAAACTTCCTACTAAGAACTCTTTTATTGTCTCTCCTCTCCCTAGCTATTGAGAAAGGAATGTTAAGTGCTCTTAAAGCTTTGATCAACTATAAGAACTATTTTACCATGTATATATTTCAATCTTCTACATATTAGACATCTTGACCGTGGATTTAGATCTAATGGTTACAATTTTATCAAGCACAAAGTAGCCTACTTTTGCAAGATACCCTCAAAATGAATGGTACCTTAAACGTTGCATGATCATCTACTAATTTCTTCAAACACCCTTGGTTTCTTTTGATGGCAAGCCATTAATCAAATGTTAGGGGCTTCCACTGCCTCCTGCAAATTTGTCACAACCTTGAGAGGGTGTCATTTGTCTAGTCCCTATACCCTCACATTTCTACCTGTACATCATTTAAATAATTGGCCCAATAACAAAATTGTTCTTTTGTGATAAAAATTTAAAATGGATTAAAAAATCTTTAAAGATTACCCTCTCACATACTTTTTTCATTACACTATAAGTTGTTTAAGGTTTCTAAAGGGAATATAAGTTGTTTAGTGGACTTGAGACAATAATTTAGTTCCCAATGGTGTGGGTTCGACCTTCTCTATATATTAATTTTAATTATGTTTTATTTAAAAAAAAAGCAAAATTGTAGTAGAACCTTATATAATAAGGGTACTCTAGTAATTTTCCATCTCTTAATCTTAGTCATTCATTTACTTTTCTTCTCTCTTCTCTCTTATCTTGATTGCCTTTTTGCTCTTTGTGATTTACCAACCATTGGATTAAGAAAAGGAGAAACAATAAGAGAGAAAAAATTGAAGACAATCCAAATTCGATCCTCAACTTCACTCACCTAAAGGGGCCTACAAGATTCTTGTGCATATCTTCATCCATTCCCACACCTACATATACGCATATGCACTTACTCTCAAAGTACATACATTTCACTCACTTCATAGACACATATTGAGCTGTTACAAACTTGAGCATTGAAGTACTAATATTTTTACAAGTACTTTTTCTCATCGTATCTTCAGCTCTCAACCACCATCAATACAAGTTTTATCTCACCGGAGGAACCATCTAACCTGATACCTCAATCTATTCTAAAGAGAATTGCCGATTATTTAATTTTTACATAAATTGTTGGAAGAGAATCAAACTTAAAGTATATAGTGTATCTATACACACTTTAGAATTTATTTGTGCAATCATCATTGTCATGTTCTTCATCTTCTTCTTATTGACGCTTTTACACCAATCTCCCAACACAAAATCTAACAATTATTTTTAAGTTTTAACCTTCAATATATAGGACAAGTGCACCAATCTAAAAGAAAATACACGGATCATTAATTAGTTACTTTTGCCTTAAATTAAGACTAAGATTTAAACACTAATCAAAGACAAATTATAAAAAAAAGTACCACCTTAACATATTTTTCGACATAAGCTCTAACCATGTAACGACATGAGTAATGATAATTTTGACATCAAATTCTCAGAGAAAGTAAATGTAAATGCATTCATAATTATTTTTATAATCTTTAATTTCTCTATTTTGAAATAGAGCACGCTCACAATTTTCTGTTAACAATAAATATTGATATCAAATACATGTATTTTAGAAATGTCCAAAACTCTAAATAATAAAAGAGATAGAAATAAACATATACGTAGTCATTGTCACATACGTCTGTATTTTGGATTTTCAAAATAACACAACTTTATACCAAAATAACTTTTTTATTTTTTCATTTTTGAAACTCTTATCTTATAATAATAAGATATGATCTTGACCATTAAACCATAAAGCACAATTGAAAAACTATCCAATCATAAATGTTCTATCGTTTATCTTCTTTTCTTCTATGTTATTGGTCACCAAGCCAACACTTGTCCATGATGTTTTCACTCTTCTCAACATTTCTATCACCAGCTGGTACATCATCAAAGAGGGGAAAGAAAATCCCCACATACACCAAACTAGAATTTGTTGTTCAATCATTGAATTTTGTTGATTGCATCATATATATAACCAGGCATTAATGACAACATACATAATACTTGTATGAATCTTACCCGATCGACTCGTATTTTTCCAAAAAATTATAGGATTTGAAAATTAATACAGCAACACAACTACACAAGATACACTTGATTGTAGCTAGATACATGCATAGTTTATAAATATAGCCTCAATTAATCAAAATTGAGGCCAGAATTTTTCAACATGTTGATCGACGATCCATAAATAATTTTTGTGATTCATCAAAGGAGCATTGTCTAATTAGTAGTGAGTTGACTCATATAAGAGTGTTTATTCAATTTTCATTGTAGACGGGGTGGGAAGATGTTGGTGTATTAATTATCTAGGTCTATAGATATAATTTTTTGAAATTTTGTTATACATAAAGATTTAGCAGCGTATTTTGTTATTCATTTACTTTTTATTTGTGTGTAAATATGTTAAATATATTAAAATATTTGTATATTAATATACGTCAAAGTGATTGTCTTTTACTACCGCTTATTCAGGATAGGATACCTACTCATCAAAATCTAACCAGTTTAAAAACGGTTGAATTGGTCTAATCAGTTGAACTATAATTCGAAAATCACACTGACTTGAACTCTCTAATATAAATTTGGGTTTATGTTCGGTGTATATGAAAAACGTCAACATATCTTGAGATAAGTCAACATCTTAACTAATTAGATCTCAATTACTTCGTTGAATTAATCAAATGTCCTTGCACATTGAATATGTTGATATTAAAATAATAAAAAGTATAAACCATGTTGCTTGGGGTCAAGTGGCAAGAAGCTCATTCTAAGGACGTACCCAGAAAATACTGGGTTCGATTCTCAGGAGGAACAACGGTTGACCAGTGCGTATGCCTCTACGTACGAGTCAGATTAGTCGTCCACTTTTGGTGGATTGGAAACCGGTGCGAAAGAAAAAAATATAAAATAAAACGTACCAAGGAAATTAAATGAAATTAGGTTACTTATCATCATAAAACATGAATAGACCATGTCAATTTGGTTCTGTAATGTAAAATTAATTAGTCCAACTTGATGGAGTTGGTTCTTTAATTCCATAATACAGGGACACCATATTGTTGTTGATTATTGGTTACAAAACCAACACCTGTCCATTCTAATTTCACTCATTTCGACATTTCCCTAGTACTATAGTACATCATCAAATCAATAAGGAAAAGAAAATCCCCACATACACCAAACTAAAATTTGTTTAATCATTGAGTTATATATTGATTGCTTCATGCACCGGATATTGATGTTGATGACAACATAATACTTGTATCTTGCCGACTTGTATTCTACAAAGTGGTATCATTTTTTGGCTGAGGATCACGTCGATTTGTCCTGATAATATAATTTTGAGTGGATCTTAATTTTGTGGCACTTAGAGCATCTCCAATAAGGGTATCTAAAAGAGTTCTATAGGCTGATGATACCGTACCTTATTTTTTTTTATCATTGGAGTTTCATGACGTGGCATAGAGGGTATCAAAATTGATGATACCGGTACCTTAATTAAGATACCGTATCATCAATTTAATATTGCTTTTTTTGGTATATCGAATTAAATAGAATTAATAACTTGTTGATAATGTATGATACCTAGAGTGGTATCACCATTGGAGCAAAACATGTATAAGTTGCATAAATACTATATGGCATTGTAGGGACCACTTTTTAATGATGTATGATACCCAAAGTGGTATCACCATTGGAGATGCTCTTATGGTTTTTGCAAAAATATTAGGACTAGTTTATAAGCAATTTGGTTAGTCTCGATCTAGTCTATTTGAAAAGTTAGAAATGATAAAGTTTTTAATGGCACGGTATTGTTGACATGTTAATCTTTATTATCAAAGTTCATGCCTGATAGTGGTTTAAGGCAAGGAAAAAAGATTTTTGTTTCCATCTAGATCATTGGGCGCTAAATTTGAAAACTTGTATAGAGTTCAACACATGATAGCTCCAATCTTAACTTCTTCGTTGCATTTGAATCCTGTTATGTAGACACTCCTTATACTTATTGTTGAGTCTTTGATATTGGCTGCATTTTTGGAAAATAAACTTTGTGCAAGATGTGCGATTCGATGCCTCAGGCATTGCGTAGAGCATTGTAACGTCTCAGGAAGTTCGCTCATGACAAGTTCTATTTTTGGAATGTTTGGTTTCTCTCTCATGAATCTTGTATGGCGCGTTTTATAAGGCTTTATATAAGGAATGCTATTTAGTGCTTCAGATCCTGTTCAAGAATATTTCTGAAGAGTATCTTCTTTGAAGAATATATTTTGAAAGAATCTCTTTTAATTAATATGGAGTTAATGCTTGGGTCAAACAAACCAAGCCCATGCATGACTGATTTGTCTGAAGTATTTAAAGGAGCTGCAAAACCCTAATTGAGTAGTTGTTCACGTCGTTATTGTGTTTCTGTCTAGAACTAGGTTTTGCGTGTGTTTTGTAATTGTGACCCTTTCTTGTGTCACCTTGATGCAAGCTTAGGACGTGTGTTCTTGGGTTGTATTGTGTTATCCTTCTCCTAAGCTTTGAAGTACGGAGTTAGGACTTTGGATGTGTTTAACACTCTAAGCCTTTAGGTACGAGTGTGTAGTTTTAGGAGTGTGTCTCCAAAAACGTTTTTGTATTTGTGTTAGTGAAATCCTTGCTGGTTGTTAGGTTGTTAGGGAGTGAGATGAGATCTCATATCTAGGAGTTCCTAGGTAGAAAAGTCATTGATAGTGTCTAGGTTATAAGTTGTAAATGGGTGGTTTGCTGATAACTTAGAACTAGGGCTATTATAGTGATATTCCTTCCTGGATTGGTATCCCCTAAACGTAGGTTGCTGTTTGCGCCGAACTGGGTTAACAAATATCCTGTCTCCTTTATTTGTTTTCTTTACTTGTTCTATTTTATTACGCGCTAGGCCGGATAGAGTGCTAGAGCATTGTGTAGAGCATCGTGCATAGCGTGCCAGAAATTTCACTTATTCTTTTTTAATATATTCTTTGGCTTTTTAAAAATGGATAAAAAAAATACAGCAAAACAAGATACACTTGATTGAATGTAGATACATGTACACTTTATAAATACAGCCTAAATATTAATCACAATTGAGGTCATAGTGTTGATAACTTTGACCACATAGTTTAATCAACGATCCATGGCGTTTGCTTAGTTATTTTTCTCATATAAGTTTCAAAGTTCTCGTCTGGCGCTAAGTAAAATCTTCAAAGAGATGGAGAGGAATTATGAGACTATGTGAGTTGCATTGGTGATAAATTTGTTTCAAATGATTAATGAGTTTTTTTTTTTGATTTGAAAAAAACATTTATTCATTTAAATTGGTGAATTCTATCGAAAATGATACAAACTTAATGTTGTTAAAATTGAAAAATAAAATAAAATGAATATGCAAACAAATTTACAATATATGTAAACTAATAGCATAGATCGGCAAAATACTTACAAATATGATAAAATTAAAGTTACTGAAACATTCATATTATGTTTATGGATTTGTAATATTGACGACACCCATTGATTGAATATTTAATGGATAATATTGCACCAAAAGAAAACCAAACAATGATCTACCAAGATTAAAAACCAAACAATTAATGCCACACCAAAAGGATAAACAAAAAAGTTGTACTTACAAAATAAAATTGTAGAAAACAAGAAAACTAAACTAGATCAATGAATAAATCACTTATTTAGATAAAACTAGAGAAAAAGAGATGTATATATGAGTGATTTGGAACTAAAAAATGTCCAAAAACAACCATTAATGTTAAGATACTGCTTTGAACATGTAGAAACAAATGTTTCTCTAATGGATCTGAGAGTTCAAATAAAACAGAGGATGTATTTAAGGTAAAATGTGTGTACCTTGAAGATGAATGCACATGTGTGCATATATATAGTTGGATGGAAGAGTTGTTGAACAATATAAAGAACCGATAAATTAATGTCTTATGATTTTGGATGAAGATGTTGTATCCAAACTTATTACTAGTATGATCGTTGCTCTTGGACCAATGTGTTGGTCTAAACCAATTACCCTATAATGGTATTAAGATCCGGTTCGACTTGTTGGAAAGCGGGATAGATTCATTATGTTGGATAATAGACGCATGTGTAAGTTAAAGTCTCACATCAAATAAAAAAATAAATTAAAGATTAACATATAAATAAGAAGACTCTTATAAGTCTAATATTTTAATGTGATTGCTCTTAACTCAACATACTAGTTCAACCCAATAAAACCTCCTCTCGGGCCCAACAAAATCGCAGTGCTAGAATTACATACAAAACAATAAAATGAAATCATGTTCTTTATAATTATGATCAATCAAACATCACATGGTAAGAAAATTTAATTAGTCCAACACTATGGTATGTAGTTTTTTCTTCAATCCTAAATAGGAAATTCATACTGTAGCTGATCTAAGATAAATACCACATAAAATTGTTTGGGACCCCACTTTTTTAATGACTAGCACATATATTTCAGCATTGGAGAGAGGTATTGGTATATACCGATCGTTTGTTGGTTTAGTGGTGACTGACGCTAAATTTGATAGAGAGAATCACAGTTTGATCCCCACAACTACGATCAGAAGGGAGCTGAAACCATTTGATGTCAGAACTGATCCTCAAATCAAATTCAATTGATAGTGAAAAAAAAAAAAAAAGAGAGGTACTAGTATATGGCAAAATACTATTTTCCCTCTTAAATATAACACCTTTCAAAAGTTTAGGCATAATCATTTTTACAATCTATAATAAATACTCTAAAAAATATCAAATGTGAACAAATTTAATAGCACAATTCACTTAATCTGTATTATTTTTTTATATGGTCTTATATTTAAAGATGAAAGTAATATATATTATTATATTTTCTTAATATAATAGAGAAAATATATTAGAATATACACCGCTAAGTGAAAGAGAATAAAGAGAAAAGCGTTACTAAAACTGGTGCTTATTTGCAAGTTGTCAACCAAAGCTAATGATCAATAGTTCATAAAGACAGAATCATGTGCCGTATTTCAGAACCCAAACCCATTCTGCATTTAGTAGAACATGTGAATTCGTATACATATATATTGCTTTATTTCACAGCTTGCAATGTCATACACGTAACTTGAGTTTCTTTAAACAAAATTAAAATAATATACAAAATTATAGTACATCTAATAAGAAACTAGCGAAAGATTACTATTTATAAGTAAATATTAACATTTGTCATAAAAATATATTTTAAATAACTTAATATAAAAATATTATTTTAAAAAATTATATATTTAACATTTTTAAAAGTTAGTATAAAATAAACATTTTGAAAGTTAAATTGTGGTTCAATATAACAATTCTATTTTAAAATTCTTAAATATATACTTTTAAAACATACGTTTAACACGATAAAACAAAAGTGTTCAATCGGATGTTAATTTCTTTTGAATTACTTAAAAGTGTAATATTTAGACTTCAATGTTGAAGAGGTGACTCTCTCTTCGGTAGGAGCGTAGTAAAAAATTACATATAGGAGGATCAAGTCTAAAAATTATAATTATATATATTTTTTATAATAAAAACTATATCATATATAAGAAATTTAATTAAGAAAATATAACTAATATCCAAAGTCTATATATGGATATATATATATATATATATAAGTCTTTTAAGTATAAGAAATACTCAAAAAGTAAGACAAAACATAAGACATATTTTATGTTATAAGTTAAAAACCAATACAAACTCCATTTTAGCATTATGAATAAAACAATATACAAGCTTCACACACAAAAATGGCCAACATATTAACAAGCAGTCACAATTATTAATCAAGCATAAACACATTAACTCAAGTGCTTCATTTCTAAAAAGTGCCTATAACAAATTTCACTCTAAAAACATACCCATGCTTACACACTTTTTTTACCATAAAAAACAAAGACACAATACATATTTGCTCTTTTTTATAAGAGATAATTGAGTCAACAAAAAATAATTTATTTAAATAAATATTATAAACTAAATACATCAATTTCAAAGGGAAGGGAGACCATAGCCACCCTGTTGAGTATGACTCATTCACATATATAAGAGGGTAAGCAAAGATGTAGAGAGCGAGCCTAGCAAGTGAAGCAACCATCTATTTTCAATCGGGTAAAATTCACATGGGACACTGGCTATTTATGTGAGATTTATTTACAAATTTATAAAGTGAGAAATCCATATTGACTTAAGAAAAAATCCATATTTACCGACCATTTAGGGTGTGTTTGTTTTAGATTTTTTTAAGATTTTTTTTTTCAAAATTCATTTTAAAATTTTGATAGTGTTTGTTATCGATTTTTTTAAAAATCATTTTTAAGCCTAAAATGAAAAGCTAAGGAACCTAAAGAACTTTCTATTTAAAAAAAAATGATTTTTTTTATAGTAAATAAACGAAAATTAACTTTAGATATTTTTAAAATCTCTAAAAATGAACATCTAAATTTTTTCAAAAAAATATTATTTTCTTTAAATCTTAAACAAACGCACATTTAATCTAATTAAAGAGAGAGTGTTCCACACACATACACACACACATATACATAAACTACACACACGAAGAAGAAATATATGTAAGTGTGCCGCTAGAGTTTGAGATAAAAGGAAAGGAGATTAATATGTACAACTAGAGTAAGGCTCTATAAATCAAGGGTGATTTTCGACTATGGTGTTAACTGGTGATGGGTGGTTTGTCATGGTTGTTCGCTCGAAAGAGCCTTTAGCCTGTTGTGATTCGTTGCAGGGGGTTCTGGGTATGTGAATTAGCCGTGTAAGCTTTAAGAGGTCCAAGTTTCGATGGCTTGCTGTTTTGCAGAGAGTTGACCACTCATTGTTCGCATCCATATTGGCATATCCTTTTGTGTTTGGTGGGCGTTCTAGTTCTCTGATTCTTTCGTTGTTTCTAAATCTGTCGAGATTTGCAGATTGAACTTTTTGGCATACTATTTAAGTTTTTGCATGTTATTACTAGTAAAAGTAATATTGGGGAATTTGCTCTTTTTCTTTTAATGTTCAAAATTACTGAAAATGAAATGGAGATTGAATAGGTTTATTCAAATACGTTAATTTAGTGGAAAAAAATCATTATGACGAAAATTTTATTTGATTTTAGTTCCAATTTACTACCTATTGTTTTATTTAAAAAGCAAATGTAGATAAAAGTGGTCTATATATATAGCTTAATTAATTATTTTCAATTATAATCAAGTATAAAGAATACTTTGGTCATAAATATTTTTAATAATTAAAACCGTTATGATTTTTTTTTTTGAAAAGGCAAAATTGAAATGCATACATTAATCAAAATCATTATGAATATAAGTGATACCCCTGCCCAATACAATCAATTTGGTCCTTGAGTAGAGTAATTTCACGGAAATGTCATTTGTCCGTTGCTTTGTGCCATTATTTTCTTTAATTTCCCATAGTATGAGTTGTACAATCCTAACTTCATAAGGGAAAGTAAGTTTTGGAAAAGAAAAAAAAATAATACTCTCTCCGTTCCTTTTTATAAGAGACAATTCACTTTTTAGATTCATTTAATAATTGATGTATTTGGTTTATATTATAACTTAAATACATTTATTATTGAATGAATCTAAAAAGTCAACTATCTCTTATAAAAAGAAACGGAGGGAGTAATAAAAAATGCTTACTAGAATGTTGATAGGATGTAACAAATGAAAAAAAGCAATCAATATATTTATTACACGAGAAGAATGAAGAAATTAATTAATTCCAAAAGGAAGATCACATTGCTGGAGCTTTACATAAGTAAAGCAAGTTTTCCATTTCGGTATCTAAGTAATGTGTAATACAATCATGTTAGCACCAAAAGATTGAAAACTTGTCTCTCTTTATAGGAGTAAGCCATAAAGTAAAGATTATTGATTATGAGACCTTTCCTATAGAAAGGTGATAAAACAAAAAATTTAAAAAGTTTTTCCACATATATTTCACAAATTGAACCATAACTTTATATTGTTGTCGAAAATGGCAAATGATCAAAGGTCTCTGCAACTGCATTAAACCACAATTTTGACCGTCTCTTCATGTATTTTATTGCATTATAAAAATTCACGGCATAATTAGCTGCGACTGTAATTTAAAACCATGTATTTCAGAGCTTGAACAAAGCAAATAACATCCCAACCACAACTTCGGCCGCATTTGCCCTTATGTTTTTTCAAAAATAGAATCTAGAAAACCCGAGCATGATCACCACAACCTAATCCCACTTTCTCGGGACAACCGGCTTCATCAAGAAGCCATTTCTCAAGCAAAGAAAAGGGCATTGTTTCTGAACCAACTTCAGGCTTACTTTCATCTTGTAAAACCGTTGCGTCTGGCGACAAAGATTGATGAGAGAATTCGGAATTCGAAGACTCCAAAGATTCCAAAGACTCAAAACCAAACAAAGATTCAAAAGTCTCAGACAATATTTCACTTTCACCTTTTGTTCCACTACTAGAAACACAATCAATGTTGTTGAAGGAATTTTGTGCCACAGATGAATTAGTACTTCTAGATGATTTTATTGGATTTTTCATCCAACCCTTTAGTAACCTAGCTATGTTATCAGCACTTGAAGCATAGCAAATAGATTGTGGTAATTCTTTAGTGGAAGAAATAGAGTTACTATTAGAAAGGTTTGAAGCTGAAAAATTAGAAGAAGATAATTTTTGTGGTGAAACTGAAAGTGCTTCATTAAGTGCTTTTTTGGCCATTTGAATATCTGTTTGAAGTCTTCTTTCCCATTGACCTCTAGGAATTCTTTGTGATGCTGAAAAATTTTCTTCCTCAAAATTTCCTTCAGAATTATTATTATTACCTGCTTGCATTTTCTTGAGCTTCTTTTTCAAATGAGTATTCCAATAGTTTTTTATGTCATTATCTGTTCTTTGTGGAAGGTATGATGCTATTGCAGCCCATCTGTGATATAATCAATGTGATTCAGTTAGCCATGTGAATCATAAAGAAGCTCAAAAAAATACTACTAAAATAATGAAATTAGATATAAAATTCTAGAGAGAAAAATAATATTAAATACTTAAAAAAATAAAAATTAAACTCTTCTGTCACTAATTTTCGTCGTTAATTATATTTTTCTCGATAGATAAAATTAAATTAAATATCCTAAAAAAAAGTAAATATCAAAGCTTCAAAAATATCAATATTTAGTAACTTGTTTAGATTTACATTAATAATTATAAAAATAGGGCAAAAAATGGAAAAGAAACAAAAATGAAATCCAATACTAATTTTTTCAAACACAAGTAGGTTTATCTAATTATATATTTCCTAAATCTTTAGGCAATGGTCTCTTCTTCATTATTAACTTTTTTGGTGTTACTAGAAACATATTATTATATATTTATTTAAATTTTTGTTTCTAATTTAATTTTTATAGAAAATTAAGAAAAGATTTATACCTATTTCCTAAAAGATCTTGAAGATGGATAATCATCTTCTCCTCTTGTTCAGTGAAGTTGCCCCTCTTGATTCCTGGCCTTAAGTAATTAGTCCATCTAAGTCTACAACTCTTGCTGCATCTTGACAACCCTGAAAATTAAACCATAAAATCAAATAAATAACTTTCATTCTTACAAACAAAAAAAATTAAAAAAAAACTTCAATTCAGATCTAGTTAAGTAGTAAAAATAAAACCTAAATTATTAATTTATGATCAACAACAGTCCTATTGGATCATTATTTTCCTATTAATGATATATGTTATATAGAACAAAGAAAATAATTAAGCAATAAAAAAATTTATAAAAAAATAATAAAATATAATGAAAAAGTTTGTAAAGTTATGAACTATGAACCTGTCTTGGTTGGAACAGCCCTCCAATTTCCAGGACCATGTTCTTGTATATAAGTAACAAGTATTATATCTTCTTCAGGTGTCCATGGTCCTTTCTTTACACCTTCTTTGTCACAACAAGGTGGTCTTCCCATGTTTCCTTGTTTTTCTTTTGCTTTATAGTAACACTTTTATTGTTGTTACTTACTAACTTCAACACCACTTTTTCTTCTTCCCTCTCTCTATCTTAGTGTATATGATACTATCTTCTACTTTAAATTCGCTCTAAAACCTCTTGACTTTGTTAGGTTTCAAAAGCAAGTGTCCAAGCCTAACCTTTGCTCGGTGTAAATATATAGCTAAAAAGAAAGAGTACAAGGGTATGGGTATGGGGGTGTATTTAGTCCTCTCATAACAACTGTCATGTTTTTTAAAATAAATGTTCTAAAAGAACCGTCATTTAATTTTTAGCTTCTAATATAATTTTAGTTTTTAATATTTCTTTTAGTTTCTAATATAATTAAAAATGAAATAAAGTACAATTAATACTCACCCTGTTATATAGGCTAAAGTTTAAGGGTTACTCTAACTATATATCCATCGAAAATGATAAAACAATTTTTTTAGGCAAAGGCTGAACATTGCACTCATTACACTTGTTAAGAAATCAAAAATTGTAAATTTGTTTTGGGATTTGTGTAACCAATTTTTTTGAAGTGTAAATTATATTTTTTTTCAAGATAAAATTTACTATTTTTAAATTCATTAACTAGTGCACCGGATATATTAGTTAACAAGATTTTTTTTTAACTGGCCCAACATATAACGATGAATGCATTCAAGTGCATAATTATTCAACTAAAAATACTCAAACCTTCCTTCTTTAACGCTAAAATCCAACTCCAACAAATATGTTTGATAGCATGTACGACCTCTTCAACACTAGGTGATTTTTAGGAAAAGTTCGATTCATTCCTTGCTCCCCAAATTGACCAAATTATCGAGTGCCAAATTAAAATAAGACCATTTTTCCTTTTTCATCCCTCGAAGACGCAATGTATAAAGGAGTCAAAGAGTGAGAAAAGTTCCTTTCAAAGGAACTATTGTGACCTCTATCATTTATGAATTTGATACTAACACTTTGTAGGGTCATGTTAGGGTCATGCTAATTAGTGTCCTTAGTTAAGGAACCTAATATAGTAATATAACATTGATACTTGTGCAATTATTTTTTTCAAAATATAAAATGTGCTTTTATCAATACAAAAGTTATTTTTTTGGGTATCCTTAACTAGTGTCCTTACGCCTTTCAAAATAATTATTCTTCACTTAATTATTTTTCTGTTTGAACTTAAAAAGCACAACCTTAAAACTTACACACAAAAAACAAGGTTCACAATTCCAAGTCAGATAAAATATTTTAGTTTAATAATATTGATATTGTCAATTGAGTTAGATTAATTATTTATAATTTCTCGTTAATTTTCATGAAATCATTTAATTCGAACTTGGTTGAAAATTTCTAATATAATAGTATTGATATTGTCAGTTGAATTAGATTAATTATTTATAATTTCTCCATAACTTTTATGAAATCATTTAAAATAAAAAAGAATGGGGAAGAAAATAATTAGAATTGTGTGCAGTTCTTTGAAAAATTATTAGTTGTGTTGAATTTAATGATAAAATTAGTGTCACTTATTAAAGCATCGACAATTAAGTTGAGTGAAATTCAATAAATAAAGTTATACTATAGATCTATATAGTGAGAAAACAGATAAATGTTGCTTTGATATTTTAAAATACTCCACTATTATTTTGAGATTAAAATATTGTAAATACGACACTATTATGAGATAGAAAGAGTATAATACAACCAAAAGATTTGACTTAATTGATTATAATGAGATCCCTACGACGAATTATATTTGGGAGAATTCGAGCTCGTCTTTTGTTAGTAATAATTTTTGGATAATCTTTACTTGCGGTTAAATTCTAGATTATTGAAGCTTATTTTTTTGAAAATTAGAGAGTTAATATAAAAAAAATACTATCTCTCAAGTAATTTTTTTTGCTTTCACCATCAGTTTAATCTGGTCCAGGTGTCAGTTCTGACATCAAGTGGTTCCAGCTCCATTCCGATCGCAATTGCGGGGGGTCGAACCGTGGTCCTTCCTACCATGTTCAGCGTCAATCACTACTGAATCAACCAACGATTGATACCCTCTCAAGTAATTTAGGCTCTGTTTGGTAAAAAATAGTGGATAGCTGATAAGCTAGCTGATTGAATTTGTAGTGTTTGGTAAAATTAGCGGTTGAACTAGCTTATAAGTATGAAATGACATAAAAAAATATATGTTTAATTAATATTTTAAATTTTTCAAGTAAGATGATAGGGGTAAAATTGGAAGAAAAGATAATAAACTATAAGCTCATAAGCTACTTGAAATAGCATTTGAAAAATAAGCTATAAGCTAGTAAAATAAGATATAAGCTCTTTTTTAAAAACGATTACCAAACATAGCTTTTAGCTTATAAGCTAAAAATTATAAGTTATAAATTAGCTTATTTGGCTTACCAAACAGAACCTTAGTAGTTAGAATTTACCTTAAAGTGAATTAGTACATGTATCACAATTCGAACTTTAATCCCTACATATTACATGCAATATCTTTCTCAATTGAATTTATACGATAAAAAATATAATTAATAGTATTATATAAAAAAAAAGAAATTATAAATTATTTTACAAAATTGATCTTTATTAAATTTTTTTGCAATGATAAATTAAATAATGAATAAAAATATAGTATTAATAAATAGTTATGATTTAATAAAGAAATATTAAATATTATTTTTTATTCATTAAGGTAGATAAAAATTTCACCCTTAAGGTAAATAATTTTGATGGGTGGAGGCTGAATACCGGCTCCTTGTATATATAATGCAATGTCATAACAATTAAGCTTAACTCTCGCGAAACTCTTTGATTTTTTACTTTTTTTTTTGGTTAAGTAGCCTAATGACTATAAACTCTATCCTTATGGTAGATAGGTAGGATGATTAGAGTTCGAACCATGAACTTTACATATGTAATACAATGTCCAACCAACTAAACTAAACTTTCGGAGTCCTATATAACTTGATCCAATTACAGTATTTTTTACAGTATAGTATTATCAAACGATTTGATGGAATGTTGGGAAGAATTGACTTAAAAAAGTATAGAGGAAACCAAGAGTCAAAATTTGACAGCAATAGGCATTAACTGAAGGAGGAAAAAGCTACTAAATAATTTACTACAGCATGTTGTGTACCACTCAAAACCGCGTAGAGCATTGAATGTTGCTCTATTTAAACTGGGAAAGCTCAATATTATCTCTGCTTTTAAAGTCTCTATAAATAAATACAAACATGTCATTAAATGTAAATTTGAGATAAAGCTGACTTTTTGCATATGAAGGCTAATTAAGCTATCACAATTAAGTCTTTCCATTTGCCTATCTGGTGATCACAATGAACAAGTCTTTTCAAGAAACTCTAACTTGTCTATAAATCAATTTATGCATTTATATTTTGTTAATTGGACAGTGACAAAAACTGCCACCTTTGCTGTCTTCTAGAAAGGGATAGCTTTGCATTATTAATTATGTAGTAGTACAATTCTAAATGCTCAAAATAGTCATCTTAACTAATGTTTCTAAGACCTCATAACACTAGTTAAAGAACATGGATGAATCCAGAAATTTTAATTTATAGGATCAAAATTTTTATATGTGAATGCGTCGATAAAATAATGACATTGTTTTATTCAAGCAAATATTTTTGAAAATTGAATACAAAATTTATGGAATCTTATATCTAAAAATGTACGACACCTAAGCATCTAAGAAATATAATTCTCATGTATATTCATATTTTGAGTGTTGTAAAATTTTTATTTTAACATTGTCAAATATATCAATTTTTATGTATGTGACAAGACAATTATTACAAATTCATCCCTTATATGACATGTTTTATTGTTATCGAGTATAATTGATTTTGTAGCTAAAATTGATTCTAACTTAAAAATTAGTTTATATTTATTTTTTGTTGTTTTAACTTTTATTTTATTTTTCCAGCATTGAAAATGATAGTATCTCTTCAAATGACATATAATATACTATATATATATATATATAAAATAATTACACATGATTAAAAGATAAATGGCCAACAAACTGCGGCACTAAACAAACAAATAATAGAAGGAGTAGTAAAATTTAATTTTTGAAAAAACTACATTCATAAACTTAAATGATACAATATTATTATGCATGACATTTTGGACATTATATTTATAGATTTAGATAACACTAATTTAGCATTACCTTAACAAATAGTGAACTTAAAAATACTTTAACAATTACTATTAGTGATCTGTGTGGGGGCAACACAAAAATGTCCATTTGTTGGTTAAAAAATAATTAGAGAAGTGGGGTAAATTGCCCCCATTTTGTGTTGGGTCATTATGAGAGGGCAGCCAGGGGATCATCCACATTGGGTTCAAGAACAACTTCACAAGTGAGTTGGACACCACACTCTTACCCAAAACCTTAAGGTGTTAGGTTTATGGGTCCTATCACTTATAAAGTGTTCAACCTCCACCATTCTAAGCAATGTGGGACTTTTCACTCACACTTGTCACATCATCTTCATATTTGTAATTGACTCCATCATTCAAACAAGTAATAATGCCCTTAACCAAGAGCTCTGATGGGGAATTGACACACAATAATAATAACAGAGCAATATGCAGCGGAAATAAAATTCCCCAAACTTGTAAGAACTTTTGAGTACCAACACACAAATAAAAAGGCAATTAATAAAGCAAAATAAAGACACAAAAGAACACCACAATTTTAACGTGGAAAACCCTCGATGTGAGAGTAAAAAACCACGGGTCGTCCAGACCAAATAAATAGATCCACTATAATCAAATATGGGTACAAGAGAGTCTCAAAGTGATGCACAAACAAGTGCTAACAACCAATTAAACAACAAAGCACTAAAGCTTACAAACCAAGAACAAGAAGTTGAAAATTCTCCCCCTAAAACCTGATGCACTGCAGACACGATTTCTCCCAAACTAGAACTGATTTCGACGATCCGAACGGTGAAACTGTACCTGGAGCTGCGAACCTGCCCTCCAAATTTCGGCAAAATCCAACGGTTAACGAATCGGAAAACTGCGTTTTAGTGAGGCTGCTGTGTGGAATACGGGATTTTCTTTCTCTCTTCTTTTCTCACTTTTTGAAAGGTTGTTTTCTCACAAAATTTACTCACTTAGTAACCCTAGTATGACCACTCTCCACTTACATAAGTGAGACCTAATGGGCTATCAATCTTGGACTTTTATCCACATAGGAAGGGAGCCCAAAACCCAACATTTTGTACCGAGTAGATCCGTGCCTTGTTAAGAATGCAAAAGGATGAGTATTGATAGTACTTCCTCAGGTCTCATATATAAGCAATATTTTATTTTTTAGATTCATTAAATAATTGATGAATCTAGTCAGTATTATAGACTAGATACATATGTTCTTGAATGAATCTAAAAAATGAAATATTGCTTATATATGAGACTAGAAGAGTATCTCGGAATACTAATTAAGAATGCAAAAAAAAATTACTTAAAAATATTATTTTTTATGTAAAATATAAAAATATAATAATTTTTTTAAGTAATAGTACCTCGTAATACTAGTCTTCTCAACATGTACTTTCAAGATATTTAACGAGGTAGGCTTCTCTCTGTTTTTCAAAATAAATGGAGAACATGATTATTATAATTGTGTGTAAATTTCATATTTTCATTAAAAAAGAAATACATTTTAATTTCTAAGGCATCCACTCTACATATATAATATTGCTATAAGAACTTATTATGTTTAAATATTTTAAAAAATTGTTTTGGGGACACTCATTAACATTTTCTTTGAAAAAAGTAAAAGTCTAAATCATAGCTTATATATATCAATTTATATCAAATATGAAAAATGTATAAATGAAAATGGAAAGAAAAAAAAAATGTTTACTAACATACCCTCACTACTAGAAATTTTCTGTTTACCTGCGGATTTTCCTGCAAATTTGGACTAAAATTCCGCAGGAAACTGTTTCCTGCGGAATTTCCTGCAGATTTGGGTTCCCAGCTAAAACCTTTGTAGGTAATTGTTTCCTGCGGTTTTGTGAAATCCGCAGGAAATTTTCCTGCGGAATTTTCTGCCAAAAGTAAGAACAAATCCACAGCAAATTTTCCTGTAAAAAACCGCAGGTAGTTCCGCAGTAATACCCGCAGGAAATTACCCAAGAAACATGATTTCGCAAATAAATCCGTAGGAAATTCCGCAGGAAACGTATTTCCGCAGATAAATCCACAGGAATTTCCCCAAAAATGTTTTTTAAATATTTTGCAGTAATATTCTTTTTATCAAACAAAAATGAATATTAAACCATTTAATTGAATTACTCTACGAATATCATGATATTAAATTGTTTAAAAACTATTATTCATAAATAAATTTAAGTAAAAAAACATAAATCCCAAAATATCCTAATCATTAAGTTATAAACTTTGAATGACAAGTAAATTTTGTCACACCAGACCCAAAACAAATATGTTGTTGGTTATCCTGTAACACAGAATTCACAATACCAGAAGCAAATACAGACAAAATACTGAGAATTATGAATTAATAAGCATTTGAACTCAAAATACTGAGAATCCCTACAATATTAACAACATAACAAAAAAATAAAGGATTTTTTTCTTCTGATTCTTCATCAATTAATGATAAGCTAAATGCAATGAAAAGGAATTATGCTGATCATTTCTCTTCCCTTGATCCATCACCTTCCCTATCCTCTAGCAACCTTCCAGTTTCTTCATCAGCCTGTGCAACCTTCTTCTGTGCTTCTTTAGCCTTAAGTGCCTGCAACTTTGAATGATTATAATAAGCCACACCCAAGAAAGCAAGTCCATACCCAAACAAATTAAATCCCACATATTCTCGTGCTAGAAAAAGCTTCATGCTATATATCTAATATAACACCTTGAATAACATCACATAACACCAAAATATTACTTTTCAAGCACCAATATAATAAAATACTTATACTTATATCCTTAAAGAAAATTGAATCATTCTCATTTAACAGTCCAAAATATATTATTTGAGAGGATTTAGCATCTTAAAAATCAATTTCGCAATAAACAGCTACCAGTGAATACATATTAACTTTAAAAGGGGGAATGAGATATCCATGCTAGTTCTAGATCGAGTTATTACAACCATCATATGTAAAATAGTCTAAAACAATTACAACAATATACTATACACAGGGATCTGCACCAATTAATCTTAAAACTAATGGTTGCAAGCAAAACTGATGTGAGCTTGTGACAAATGGAACCCATATTGTTCAAGAGTAGAAATAAATACTATATACCCTATTTAGATAAACCTTTTTGCTTATATTTAAGTCTGAAGGGAGTATTTATGTTCAGCAAAATTAGACGACAAACCTGAAGAGTCGAGCTGTCCTTTCTTTCGAACTTCATCTCCCAGTTGACACTTACCCAAGGCCTATTTTAAAGAAGGTAAATCAATATTAAAGACCAATTACATGTCTAAAATTTTGGTCAAAACCAAGTGTTACTGTCATTGCATAAGAGTTGTTTTGCCACTACCTGTTCTACCAACAATGCTAGTTTTCAATCCTCCATGAAATGTGTATGTCAGGCCATGCAACACGAGTGGTAGATGTGGAGCATATCAAACCTTCATCACGGACAACAAATTACAAATGTTGAAATGGAGGACAAACATCTTACAAAAGAAAGTATGCTATGAGTATGTTGCATCCAGAGCACAATACATAAGTCAAATTCTAACTATTTAGGAAAAGAGAACCTTAGCATGAATTTCGAAAATCAATTGACTGCAAAATGAAAGAAAACAAAACCAAAAACATATCTAAAAGGCATCAACATGGAGAAAAAATTCCAGCTACCTGCAAGTTCCGTATATCAACCTTCCCATGTGCGGGCCAAGAAGGATCTGGCCTATTTTATTCTTCTGAAACAATAGCTGATATACAAACTGCACGACTGCCATTAGCCACAACTCGGTGAAGGTGAACATCTTAACTACAACTCTTTTAACAAGAAAGGCCAATAAAATTTGATAAGAAGCACATACTACTACTGCTCTCTTAACAACCACTAACATACAAGGACCACTAGTCTCTGTTGATTCAATTTTCATGAATAGCACAAAATGAAAGTTACTTTATGTTATTCAACATATTCAAACTATGAAATGTAGCACTTGCAGAGTACAAATAGCATTAATACCAACTCTGAGAATACAAACTATGAGATTAGACATAAATTTCTTCAATTTCCAAATATATGAAGGCTTCAAATTTAAGATGAATCAGAAATGAGACAATTTAAGATGAAGCATAAAACTCTAACAATATTCAAATTTAATATGAAGCAAGAACACCAACGATTTATGATGAAGCATAAAATTGGACCTAAAATTGTTCTGGATTTATGATCAAGCAATCCAGAAATCCAGATCTACAACAAAAACGTGAAAATGAAAAACTTTTACCTAAAATTGTTGATGATGAAATACAGAATAAGACATAAACTGATCCAAATTTGATATCAGTTTTCCATTTTTCCCTAAAAGCCAATCGATCTAAGAATGAAATGGAACCCTAAATACAACAACTCGATGAAGACAAGAATGCGTGAGAGAAATCGGAACCCTAACGAGAATGAAATTAGAGAGATTGTGAAGGAATTTACCTGACTAAACTTTGTTCTGAGTTAACCTCATCAAAATCGCATCGAAGATCGGTTGTAAAAACTCATAAGGAAGCTCGAAAATAGAAACAAATGGAAGGACAGTGAAGGATGGAAGCAGTATTGGAGCGAGAATGGAGAATAACGGCGGCGACGGAACGTTTCCGATCAGAAATTTGCGACGGCGAGATCTGCGATGATTAGGGTTCATGCGATTTGGGAGAGAAATGAGTTTAATTTTGAGAAAATGAGTTTTTTTTTACGCAAGAGAAAAATGAGTATATAAGTTTCTTTTGTTATGAAAGTATTTGATTTGATTTGATGATAACTCTTTTTTTTTTTATATCAAAATTAAGTAAAAAGTTTATTAAAAAAAATTAAAATCCGCAGGAAATTCTTTGGGAATACCTGCGGATATTCCTAGAAACGTCAAATCCGCAGGAAAATTCCTTGAAATACCTGCAGATTTTCCTGAAAACACAAAATCCGCAGGAAATTACTTCTTAGTGTGAAATCCGCAGGAAAATTCTTGGGAATACCTGCGGATTTCTTTCCGCAGCAAAATCCGCAGGAAAATAGCATATTTCTAGTAGTGTCTGTTACTATGTACAATAGTCATATATTGGTTATTCACTTTACCATAAATGTAAAGTAGAAGATTTTTTTTAATTAACAATATAGGTGTATTTACTTTCCTCACATACTTAAAGGCCCGTTTGTTTTAATTTTTTCTTTGTATTTCTAAAAAGGATTTTTATGATAATTGAATTAAATATAGTAAAAGTTATTTTAAATTCATCTTTTTGTAAATTAAAAGAGTACTTTAATATTCAATAACTTAAAGGAAAATGCTAAATAGTTAACCCGGCGCACTAGTTAAACATATACTGTAAATAAGAAAATTTTGTCTTGAAACTCGTGTATTTAAAAATATGTTTTGAAAAAGATATCTCTCAAAAATAATTTTCATGAAAAACTATTTAAAATAATTTTTTTATTAGATATTTTTTAAGATAAGCTATTTAAACAGATTTTCTAAGTTCCTTCTTTATGAAAGATTTCGTCAGAAAATCATTATCATGTCCTGCAATTTTTACAGACACGTTTGTTTGAATGACGAACAAGTTACTTGTGTTATTATTTTTTTTGGATGACAAATATAATATTTTACGTACACAATCACACTAAAAATATCATACCTAACCGATAGAGTTTAACTACAAGAAATGAATAAATGTTCAGCCGATTCAGAGTTGAGTTCAACGAAGACACACAAAGAATCACAAGCAATCCCAATGGTGCTTGGATAATACTCCTTCCGTTATAATATATAAGTAAAAATTCACTTTCTAGGTTCATTGTATAATTAATGTATCTGGACAATGGTGTATTTTTGTTTATATATTATATCGAATGGAGTATTAAGCAGCACATTGAAATAATCTTTTGCCACCTTGCACAATTCCTCCTGCGCTTCAGCCATCACTACAAAAAAATATGATTTTTTTAAGTAACTTTGAGATATTGTTTCTCTTCAATGTCTTTCATCCTATGCGTTATCAAAAAAAATGTCTTTCATCCTATGGACCTTTGCTCTTTACCTCCAAAATGCATTAATATCTAATTGATTTAACAATATCGTATTGTTCGCTAGGAGCCACAGTCTCTCAATTCTAGCATGTGTTACACGTTAATTGATTGGATATGAGTTTGACTTTAAAGTATCTCTTGTATTCTAATTCATACTAATTCATACTAATTAATCCATCTTTGGTGCTTAAAAGAACTTGTTAAGAGTGCTCGTGAGTATAAATGAGTTGGCAAAATATTGCAAGTAGCGAGAAAATTCAAATCTTAATACTCTAGTTTTTTTTTAATTGCAGTTTTGGTCTCCCTATTTTGTAAGATTTGCAATTTAGGTTTCCTTATTTTAAAATCAAATATTCTTACCCCCCCTATTTTGATTTTGTTTGCACTTTTGATTCCCACCCTATTTTTTAACTAGTTGGCATAAAAAACGGTGATGTAGCAATAGCATGTGGCAAATCAATATGACACATTAGCAATTGTATTTTTTTAAAATAAAAAATATAATTTAAAACATTTAAGTGCAAAACTTGGCAAATCAAATGTTTTAAAATTATATTTGTTATTTTAAAAAAAAATACAATTGCTGATGTGTAATATTGATTTGTCACATGTATTGCTACATAAGCGTTTTTATGCTAACTGGTTAAAAAATAAGATAGGAGACCAAAAGTGTAAACATAATCAAAATAGGGGGCAAAATGTTTGATTTTAAAATAGGGAGACAAAAATTGCAAATCTTTCAAAATAGGGGGACCAAAACCACAATTACGTTTTTTTTTTTGACAAACATCCTAATACTCTTATTTATTTATGAAATTATAGTAGTAGAAAATTTGGGGAAGAAAAAAAGCTTGTTAAGATATTTATAAGTGTTACCACTACCTTAAAATTAAATTAGTTCTTTAGCTGTATTATCATTTCCCATCCACAGCTATTAAATCGATAAACAACCCAAATTAAACTTGTGCAACGTGTTAGTCCATGGACCATAATATATATTGCAATATTTGATCAAACAATCAAACGCTATAAAACTCAAAAATCATTTAGTTATAGCACATGCATGATCTATGGCTAAATCAATAGAGTGATGACTTCCACATCATGAATAGAACATGAATATAATGCATGGATGTGGACTAGTTTAAACAGTTATGGGTCTTGCAATCAGTGAAGAAAAGTAAGCTGTTTATGCTATGAAAACAAAATTGATAGTATTAAATTTCATAAATGACATGTGGAAAGAGTAGGCACCCATAAGAAGGCCCACTACCCTTAGAATGTGCCACAGGTGATGCCCATTTAACCAATTTGAGAGTACAAAGAGGCCTAAGTACCCTTTAGTGTCTCACTCTTTAGATTCTCCTATTAAAGTTGAAACAAAAACAAGATATAAATTGTTTCCATATCTGACTTTGAGTATACGTAGAGTCTCGTATTTTGGGGTTAGAGATTGCTTAATTATAATGTGGCATCCCAAATATATGTGGTCTGATTGCAATACAAGCTAAGTGTAGAAATTAGATTAATTTATTGGAAGTCTCTTATGTCTTTTTTGTGGAACTGAGTCTTCGTGAAGTTTAATTGATTGAAAGTCTCTTATGTTTTATTTTATGGTTGATTATTGTCTCTCTCTCTAAAGGATTTTTGAAATTTTTTATGGTCGGAAGTTAGATGTTTTAGTTTTTATTGTTAGTGTGCCCATTTGTTTACCTATGTTAATTATATCTGTCAAGTGTACTTTTGACACCCTGTGTATTCTAAATATTTTCTGATACTTTTTCGTTTTTATATAATATTTTCTATTAAAGAAAAATTATACACCGATGGTATAAAAAAATTATATGTATATTCAATCAAATTATATTATGAAGTCACTTTCATTAGTTCCCCGCATAACTTTACAAACATCTATTTTTCATAGTTTTGAATAGATGCATAAAATAATTTACTTGTTGGTTGTTGGATCGGTATTACTTATTCATGCTTAGATTTTTGTGTTTTTATTTTCCCTATTTTAGATAGGTAAATGTTAGTTGTTAATTAGTATATGAGAAGAAGGGAGCATGTTAATAGACAGGGATCAAATTTTAGACCTCTTTATGAAACTCCTACGTTCCAACTCCTTCTAAAATATATATGCAATGTGTTTCATGTTGGTTCATATCAATGTTTTATCTTTGAATAATATTAATACTATAGAAAGGCCTCACAATACTAGCTTTTTCGCCAGTTCAATTGGCTGTGTGCAATCTCCTTCAGCAAATGGACAAGGGTTCGAAACTCATAGAGTTTCATATTTTTTAAACTCATGTACTCTATTTTGTTTACTAAACCACCCTTGTACTCTTTTTTGTTTACTAAACCCTTGTTTTTTTTTCATTTCCTTATTATATTTTATAATTGCTCTTTTATTTTTTACTTTTTTCAATAGAAATTATCTTTTTTTTTGGAAAAAATAATATTGTTTAATTATTTAGAGAGTATTAATTATTTCAAACAAAAATTATAAATAGGGAATACAAAAATAACTACAAATATTGATTGGAATTTTTTTTCATCTAAATTTTTTTGTTAAATATTTTCCCCCAAAGGTTTTTTAAGTTTAATAATATACAACACAAATATTGAAACCAAAATTTAGATAAGTTTAAATATTATGAATATTATGAAACTGAAAAAAGTAAATTAAACTAAAATGGACAAAACAAATATTATACAATAAAATTTATATTTATCTTTTCGCTCCTTCATATTATAGCACTACTTTATGTTAATTATTTTCTATAAATAATATATTTTAATTTTAATAGAAATATAATTGATACATTTTTCACTTTTTATCAATTTTTTTTGGTTATTATTCAATAAAATATAACTCTTATGTTGTGTCTACAAATTCTAGTTCAACTGGTACAAAATGTCGAAATTGTTAGGTCAGACGTCATGATCGGGGTTCGCACACTGGATTCTCCACTTTTGTGTGTAAATTTAAAATGATTTTACCATTTAGTCTATGTATCAAAAATATATTAAAAAAATTATGTTGATTTTTCTTAAATTTTTTTATACTAAAAAAAGTCATATTTTTTGTTAGGCCTCATTTTAATGTTAGCTTTAGGCCTCACATTATGTTGGGCCGGCTCTGCATATCATAAGAAAAGTTTATTAACTCAATGTCTTTATTCAATATATGTATCAACTATGATCCTATACTTTTATTATAAAAAAATAAACTATCTTGTAGACTTTTAATTAATAAATATATGTATTTTCACCTCTTCAATGCATTATTTCCACAACTTATCCATTTCATCATTCTTCACTATCGTTTCTATTTTGGAAATTTTCCTTTGTCTATCATGAAATGCTAAACGAGAAATAGAAAAACATAATGAATTTTTTACTAAAAAAAATGAATGAATTTTGATTATCATCAAGATATTAATTATGTCAATTTTTTATTAGAATTAAGTGGTCAATTCAATGAGCTTGGAACACTAAACTAGTTGATGCACAGTTAAGTGGTAGAAATAGAAAAGAAATATTATTTTCAATGTTTTTATATTGGACACATTGATGTATCTTAGAGACATATAACAATAATTTAATTTTGTTTAATAGTTTCTTGCAACTGTAAGTTAATTTTAAAAAGGATTTAAATGAAGTTAACAAAGCATATAATTTTTACTTATAAAATAAAGTATAATTTTGAATTTTATTACTATATGCTAAGGAAGATTAACAACATGGCTCAAATTTCCATGTATATTTATATTTTGATCATATTTTTTTCTCTACTTCTTGAGGTAACCAATGGAAGTAAGTCATTTTTAATACAATTTTCAAATTTTACTTTTTGACTTATATACTCAACATTTTAATTTGTCACCTTCTGGTAACACTTATTTTCTTATTTGACACTGTAGCCCCTATCCCTTGCAACACTGATGCTGATTGTCCAAAAATGGTGTGCATGTTTCCTCTAAGAGTAATCTGTGTTACGTGTAATTGTGTCTGCGTGTAAGTGTGACAATAAAGATGAAAAATAATACATGTTACTATAATAAGTATATAATTTTAGTACAATTCAGTTGAAAAATAAGTAACACAGGCAACCTCTCTTGTGATGGTCTAATAAAGTGAGGTGATGATGTGGTGTCTGGATGTATTTGGTTCTTGTTGAGTATTATCTTTTGGGGTGCTCGTTCTTATAGTTCTTTTCCCTTTCCCCTTTTCGGTTGCTGCCTTGAGTGGCTTTGGTGGTTTGTTGCTTTCCGGAGTCCTTCAGTGTTTCTTATGTATATGTTTATTTTGTTTTTTAAGTATTTCTGGTACTCCTGTTCTGTACTCTGGACCATTTTATTTATTATGTATATCTTACTTCGATCTCTTATATATACTACTTCCGTTTTATTTTTGAATGAGAAAAGAGAATATACAAAGATAATATAAAATAATTTTACATTGTCAATCAATTACAACCATATTTTTTGGCTCATCATCCCACTTAACCCCACTTTCTTGATATAACATGACACATTGAACCATTTTTATTGATTGTTAGTTTAAAATTAATTTACACTGACATTACGTGTTTTTTAAACTCTTTTAACCACCTAAAAATAGAGTACCACTCCATAGAGGACACTTCCACAAGTTAAGAATAGGTGGAACACCGACACACCTGAATTCCCACATAACACACATAAGATATTGTTAATATATGTTATTTACCATTCGTCGAAAGAGGTTTTGACAAGATGAAATACTATTTTGGAGTACTTTGTAACACCCAAACCCATAATTATATAAATTATGCTTTTATAAAATATTACTCGAGAATACGCAACGGAAATAAAATTTGATTTACAAAAGGTTTGGTTCGAGTATTACATCGTACACATAAAAGCTTACCAATAACTTAATTAGTAAACGATTATTGTACAAATAAGTTTATAAGAAAATACATATTTAAATACATTGGAAATAAGAAGCAAGACTCTAAATAATACATTATTGAAATAATCCCATCCCCGTGTCACATCAGAGCGGAGCTTCACTGACAACTCGATCACAAACATAACCTGAAGATCTGGAACCCAAATCCAGCACATACACAAAACAGAGGGTTAGATAATATAACCATAAAAGAAACTAAGTACAAGAACACACTTAGTACTTAGGACATAGCATGGTCATGTCTAACAACTCATTCCATAAACAAATATCAATCTCATATCATTCATATTTCATATTCATATAAAACACAAAGCATCATAATAATATCACATTTTCAATCAATTGACAAGTATACACATCATCATCAATTATCAATTGATATTACACACCTCATAATATGTTCAATCATAAGTATCACATTATTCAATCATTCACAAACATAATGGAAACAATGACAATTACCAAATACCAATTAGAGTGCACAATTACCCTAATGCAAACTAATGTCACAAATCTCATGTCATGTCACCCTAGACATAACTAAATGCATGTGGTACCCGCATCAAAATAGTGAACACCCCCCAAGTAACCTCAGCCCTTGGAGTCTCAATGTTCCGGATAATATCCATCACTCAAAATGAACACCCTCCAAGTAATCGCAACCCTTGGAGTCTCAATGTTCTGGATATATCCATCGTCTTTATTAGAGTATCTCACCTCTAATATCCGTCTTTATCAAATATTATCATTTGATATCCTCTTTATTAGAATTCACATGATTCTAATATCCGACTCACAAGATGAATGCATGAATGTACACATACCAAATAATGATGATAACACTATACTCTACTCATGAATAATAGGCCACTCATCCCTATTATTCCGTCTTTAAGTTATTATTAACTTATCTCAACACATCATCATATCATCATTAAGGTATACATTCAAGCAAGATACAACAACACACTCATCATCATAAAACATGAACATCATAATTCATCATCATTAATTAACTTCTAATCATCACACATCATTAGCTAATCAACATACATTATTAACTAATCCTCATACATCATTAATCATCACACATCATTACTAATTATCTATCATTATTATTAACATAATCTCATCTCAACATACTCATAAATCATAGTTAATTAGTATGTAGGATATCACAACTCAATTCATCATCCTATACTCAATTCAAGTACATATAGTAAGTTATTAATTCAATTAACAAAGTGTAACAATTCTACGCCAAAACAGAATAATCCAAGCATGATCTTTAAAAACTAACATCAAAAATGGATTCTACGCGAAAAATCATTGAAAATAGGTTCCGGGTGCATAAGTCAACAAAAAGTCAAAAAGTCAACCAAAGTCAAAGTCAACCCTGTTGACTGGCAGTTTTCGCGCAAGCGAGCTAATTTTCGCGCAAGCGAAGAGCTAATTTCGCGCAGGCGAGCTAATTTTCGCGCAGGCGAAATTGGCAGAATCTTCCTGCAGAAGTCTGTCTCACCAAAATGGTCATAACTCGGGCTACGTTAATCCAAACGCGATGAGTGAATATGCGTTGGAAAGCTAAGAACGATACCTACAACTTTCATGTTTAACAAAAATTCCAATTCGAAGTCTAAATGGGTCAAAAACGACGATCTTTCTTCAGGTATTCTAGAAAACAGTTTTTCTTACACAATTCCTTGATTTTCCAAAATACAAGTTGAAACCCAATAACTCAAATGTTCTTAAATCATTATTCAATGCATAGAAACACATAAAGGAAGCAACTTTAATCATGTATAATCATACTAGGCATAGAAATACAATCTATAACATCATCAAACACTATTTCATGATAAAAGCAATGATTTTCCAAAGTTTCACTAAAAACCCATTTTCAAACATCAACAACATAAATCATTCAATTAACACGAATTTGTTCATGGGAATTCGAAATAGAAACATATAGCAACATGTTAACATCATACAATAACATATAAAGCTATAAACACATTCCCTTGATTCTCAATCCCCACCAAAAGAGATGAGAGGGTTTGGGTGTGGAGAATAGACATCTCCCCCCTCTTTGATCATCTCAAAGTTATATTATCTAAGCCTCTTACCTTAATAAAGTTGGAATCTCTACTCCACCACTTGATTTTCTTTAATCTACCATGGCTTATTCTTTATTTGATCTTCTCCTTCATCTCTTTCTCTTTCTCTACTCTCTCAACTCTCTCTTTCTCTTAACTTCTCTTTCTCTCATTTTTATGATAATAAAATCACACCACTACTCTTCACAAAAACCTCCTATATATAACCCCAACTTAGGTTATAGTCAAATCCCCATACTACCCTTAATTCCACTACTAATTCCACTACTAATTCCACTCATAATCCTCACTTTACTATTACCACAAATTCTTGTACTATTTACACCATTGTCACTACTTTCTCTCCAAGACACTCTATCCCTTTTAAGATAATAACCAAAGTGCCACTCTTATCTCTACACAACCCACTAACTCACTAGATTACTATATTACCCTTAATCCTACCATAAACTCTTGTTCATTCTAATTAGGCCCAATACTCATAAAAGCCCATCATCAACAAACATAATTGCAACAATTAATTAATACATATAAAACATATCAATTAACATACACAATTAATTAAATAACATCAGTTAATCAAATATAATAAAATATAAGATTTGGGGTGTTACATACTTGCCACGAGAAGACAGTCACATTGAATAGTGCCCATTGTTGTGGCAAGTGTGAGTGAGAAAGTCTCACATTGTTTAAAATAGTGGAGGTTGAACACTTTATAAGTGAGAGGACCCATAAACCTAACGCCTTAAAGTTTTGGGTTAAAGTGTGGTGTCCAAAGTCACTTGTGAAGTTGTTCTTAAACCCAATGTAGATAATCCTCTTGGCTGCCCCCTCATGGTGACCCAACACCCAAAACTTCCACACTTTAGCCAAAATAATTTTGGACATCTCTGACGGGACAACATATCAATCCCAGAAGCTAGCTCAACAACTGAGTAAAATATTCCGATAGTTACCATGTTTTTATATGCAAGTCTGTGTTATATTAAAAACACATGTAAAAATTATATCTATTAGAGACTAAAAATAAAACAAAAAATATTTGAGAGATGAAACATCTCCTTTTTAAAATTAATTTTTTTGCTCTTTTGAGTACCACATTTGTTTCAAATTTTAGTTCAATCCAATTTTTATTTTTTAAAATCGGCTAAATTTTATTAATGAACTATTTCCTAAACAAGAAGTTTAGTTTCAGAAAAATACGACTCTTTTTTAGCAATAAAATAAGGGGACCATATAAATTTCTCACTTGAATATTTGGTTTATCATCAAAATTAAATAAACGAGGGTCTAGAATATTAAATCTATATGATGCTAACATATAGACAAGTCTTTGAAAACAAAACATAAATACAAGGTAATATAGTATCAACCACATATATTAACTAGCTCTTATTATTGATCCAGTTAACTTATAAAAAGGATTGAATTGGAGTTAAGAAAACTTTATATATTGAAATAGGATACTACATAATATAAATAATTGCTTTTATTTCCTTGCACGAGATAAACACACCATTTATTCAATACTTCAATTCACGCAAATTTTATATTGGATATGTGTCAACCATGATGCTATATTTTTATTAAAAAAACAAAAAGTATTTGTAGTGTATATATATTTTAGAGATGGATGAAATGACAAGTTAGTGAAAACTCACATACACAAAATCGAAAAATCAGGGTTCGATCCTTGCTCATGGCAGGTGATACTAGCAATTTTAATATTTTTACTAGCTAGTTGAGCTATGATTTATGGATATCTTGTAATACTTTAAATTAATAAATTAATCTATTTTCACCTCTTGAATGCATTATTTTCACAACTTACCAATTCATCATTCATCACTATTGTTTCTATTCTGGAAGTATCCTTTGTCTATCATGAAATGCTAAACAAGAAATAGAAAAATATAATGAAATTTTAATTATAAAAAAAATGAATGAACTTTGATTATTATCAAGATATATTTATGTGAAATCTCTATTAGAGTTAAGTAATCAAATCAATGAGCTAAACAGATATATTAGACACATTGATGTACCTAAGAGACATAACAATAATTTAATTTTTTTTAATACTAGTTTCTTGCAACTCAATCTAAAGTTAGTTTTAAAAAGGATTGAAAATGAAGTTAACAAAGCATATAACTTTCACTTATAAAATGAACTAATAATTTTCAATTTTATTAGATTAACAACATGGCTCAAACTTCCATGTATATTTATATTTTGGTCATATTTTTTTCTCTACTTCTTGATGTAATCAATGGCAGTAAGTCATTTTTCATAAAATTTTCAAATTTTACACTTTGATGTATATACTCAACATTTTGTCACCTTTTAGTACGTAACACTTATTTGTTCTTATTTTACATGGCAGCTCCTATCCCCTGCAATACTAAAGTTGATTGTCCAAGAAGAGTGTGCATATTTCCTCTTAGAGCAATCTGTATTAAAAAACACTGCGTGTGCGTGTAAGTGTAACAATAAAGATTAAAAGTAACACATGTTACTATAATAAGTGTATAATTTTATTATAATTCATATCTTATTTCTAATCGTATCATTTTTTTTTTTGTATAATCTAATCGTATCATTTTATTTGTACATCATAAATTTTTGTGTTCTTTTTGGGCCGTTGAAATTGTTTTGCTAACCAAATATGAAACATAAACAAATTTCATTTATGTGTTTGTGGATATTTTTAAAAAGAGAAATGCTATCCTCAAACTCCCTGACAAACTCTTTCTAACACACGCCACTATACAAAGCCACGTAGCCCCTCTTTCTTGGTAATTTTTTTATTTTTTATTTTTTTTACTATTTTCATGAATTTAACTACCCACAACCCACAATTCCCACAAAAATAGTCTCTTTCCCTTGGCGCCATTGTGAATTCTCCTTGCCGCTACACAAATTGCAAGTTGTTCTTTCCTCTGTCAAAAAACTGTTGATGCTGCTATCACCTGTTTCCATGCCAACCAACATCTACAAGTCTTATATTTCACCACTGCTTCACTCTGCTATTATCTCTTAAAGTAAGTTGTTATCTGCCGTTATGTACCAACTTTATCCTAAATTTATTCTTTTTTATTTGGCATACTATGATTAGTTATTTTTGTTTTGAGTAATATATGGCTACTTGTTTTATATATCTACTTATTATTTGAAGTATAGGAATTCATGGAAGTTGGTGATGGAAACAGAGAGCATGTCATTGATGGGATTGAAGAGCACGTTTGCAATGAAAATGCTGACAATGATTCATGTGTCGTGGACTTAGAGGTTGATGGTAAAGAACCATATGTTGGAATGGAATTTGGTTCACAAGAAAATGCTTATTCATTCTATAGTGATTATGCAAAAGTTGTCGGGTTTGGAATATCAACTAAACATAGTCGTCGATCAAAAGTTTCGAAACAGTTTATCGATGTGACTTATGCTTGCACAAGATATGGGAAGAAGCGGGAATCCATTGCACAAAATCCACGTCCTTGTTTGAAGGTGGAATGTGAGGCTAGCTTCCGTATAAAAAGAAATTGTGATGGAAACTGAATTGTTCATAATTTCATTAAAGACCATAATCATGAACTTTTTCCAGCATATGCACATTATTTTCCTTGTCACAGAGGAATCAATAAAGCTCAAAAGCATTATATTGAAACTTTGCAACATGCTGGAGTGAGAACAAGCCAAATTTATGATGCAATGGCCAAACAACATGGAGGATATGAAAACATTGGTTGCTTGGAGAAAGATATCAGAAATCATTTAGATAAAGGTCGACGCTTGGCTTTAGAATCAGGAGATGCAAATGCAATGTTCGAGTGCTTTCTGCACATGCAAGAAGAAAATCCAAGATTCTTTTATGCAATTGATTTAGATGACGAAGATCGTATAAAAAATGTATTTTGGGTGGATGCAAAAGGTAGAGATGACTATCAAGAGTTTGGAGATGTGATTTCATTTGATACTACATACATCACAAATAAGTACAAAATGCCATTTGCTCCTTTTATTGGTGTAAACAATCACTTTCAATCAAGGCTACTTGGTTGTGCATTACTCTCAGATGAGTCCGCACATACTTTCACGTGGTTGATGAAAACATGGCTTAGAGCAATGGGTGGAAAACCTCCTAATGCAATTATAACTGATCAAGATAGAGCAATGAAGGCAGCTATTAAAGAGGTATTTCCTAATACTCGACATCGCTTTTGTCTTTGGCATATACTTCGTAAGGTGCCCGAAAAGCTTAGTCATGTATGGAGTAAACATGGAGACTTCATGATGTATCTCAACAGATGCATTTATAAGTCTTGGTCAGAACAACAATTTGAAGATTCATGGCATGAAATGGTAGAAAAATTTCAACTATCGGAAGATGCGTGGATTCACTCTTTATATGAAGAACGTGAACATTGGGTTCCTGTTTACATGAAGGATACTTTTTTTGGTGGCTTGTCAACTACTCAGAGATCAGAGAGCATTAATTCTTTTTTTGACAAATATGTATGTAAGAAAACTACATTAAGGGAATTTGTTGAAAAATATAAGGTTGCTTTACAAGATAGAGAAGAAGCGGAAATGCAAGCTGATTTTAATACATGGCATAAACAACCTGTTCTTAGGACTCCATCACCTTTTGAGAAGCAAATGTCAATGATTTATACACATGAAGTCTTCAAGAAATTTCAAGTTGAAGTTTTGGGATTATCTGGATGTCATATTGTGAAAGAGCATAAAGATAATCAAGTTACCACTTTTGAAATCTTTGACTTTCAGAAAAATGAAGAGTTTGTTGTAGAGTGTGATGTATTGAAAGAGCAAATATCATGCATATGTCACTTGTTTGAGTATAATGGATATCTTTGTAGACATTCATTAATGGCACTCCAAACTGTTGGTGTATTTGCTGTCCCGCCACATTATATATTGAGAAGATGGACCAAAGATGTTAGAAGCAAGCATCACAAAAGGAAAATGAAAGAAGATGTTTGTTCTAGTAAGGAGAGATATGATCATTTATATCAAAATGCTATAGAATTGCTTGAGGAAGGATCATTAAGTTTTGAGAGCTACGATTTTGCATGTCATGCACTTGAAGAGGCCCTAAAACAATGTGTAACTATCAATCAATCTTTGAAAATAGACAAGGAAAAAGTTAGTCATAACAATTTACATGAGAAGCCACTACGTGATCCTCAAGAAAAAAAAACAAAAGGTGCTCCAAGAAGAATGAAGAGTGGAATAGAGAAAGGTCGTAAAAGAACATCTAATGATAAATTAAAAAAGGTTAGAATATTTCCACTTTGTCAAAATTTCTACAATGATTATCTTATTTTAACATGATTTCTCATTGTTATATATTTGTTGTGATTTGAAGTGATTTGAAGTCTGTTATTGTTGAAAGTGAAACAATAGATGCCTCAAATGATGAATGACACATATACTTAGCTGATTTAATGATTTGGCTAGTAGATGCATTTTGAGTTTCACCTAACTGTCTTTCGTTTTCTCATTTTTGCAGGTAAATCAAGAGGGTTCAAGGAGTTAATAAAGTTGTTTTAGAGATATGTTTTGTAGGACTTTTTGTTGGATTTTTGTGTAAAATAGATGTTTTACTAGATTGGTAGTGCTGATTTTATAACCAGCTAGATCTCTTCATGGACCATATGTTTTTTCTTATATACTTCTTAATTAATGTAAAGAATTATTAGTTTACATTCAAATACTGTTTGCAGAGGCAGTTTGCATTCAAGATACTAGTTTTAATCCACTGAGTAGTTGATTATTAGTGTCCTGATCAACTTGTCTGGTTTACTTAACAATCATTCAAGTATTTATAATGTGCAGATGATTATACATTTGTTTTTTAATCACTATACTTTCAAATATATAACCAAATAACGTCGCTTTGCAAAATTGTCAGAAGCACGGATAGTCCTTAGATTATGTGTATCCCGGTGTCGTCGGACATATGTCCATATCCGACACTGATAGTTCTAATTACATTATGTCATTTTATCAAATTATTATTAGTGTTCGTCCACGCCGTGTTCGCCGTTTCTCTGTTCGTGCTTCCTAAGTTATCAGTTTCAAGCAATTCATCGAATAAATTTGTATTTGTAGGCAATTGACATGAGCCAAGGTGATGATAGTATTTTGCATACTACTACTGCCATAAGCCATGTGTGCAATACTACTTTGAAATGAAATTACTGCCGCTGCTACAATTTTGTTTAAAAATAAAATGCATTGTGATCACCCAATATATTGAACCATATTCATAAAGAGTGATGAAGCTAACTTGTGCATACAGCATATAACACCACCATCAATTAAAGCAGAACAAATTGGTGAAAATAAACAGGAAACTGAAGAAAAACAAAACATATTCTTGTAACTCCCAGTCGTCACTTGTGAATCCCACTATACAACAACTCAAGTAGCGCCAGAAGAGGCTTTAGCAGTGGTGGTTGCATGACTATGCATAGTGATTTCAACGGTGGAGGATAAAAACTTGATGATAAACTCATGATGAACAACTCTGAAGATTAACAACAAACTCCATTGGAATTTCCAAAATCAAAGACTAGAGACACCAAGTGAGTAAATAGAAACAACAGAGATGGTAAAGAACAAAGATACTGTTGGCGGTGTGAGATTTCGTGCAAGCGGTTAAACAATTATATAAAAATAAAAAAAATTAAAAAAAATTACTCTTTCAACCGGCACAACAGGTAGCCAGTTACATTAATAACAAAAGAGGTACGTGGCTTTCTATTTGAGCGTGTGTTGAAAAGAGTTTGTCAGGGAGTTTGAGGAAAGCATTTCTCTTTTAAAAATGTCTTTGACATAGGTTTGGATTTTTAAAATTTTGAAATTGGTTCAAAAAAAATTTAAAAGGTTAATTGCTTTGAAATAGGTTGCACGAAGAAAACGATTGAATTAAAAAAAAATCCTGAAATTAAAAAGGTGTCAAGGTTAAAAGGTTGAATGGTTTGAAATAAGTAATTGAATTACTGAATCGGAAATAGCTTGCTAAAATAGGGCTTGAAACTAATATAAAAAATTTCTAAAAAATAAATTGTTTCAAAGTTAATTTACAAGATTTAAAAAAAAATTTAAGGATAAGATTTTGAAAGGCTTGAATTTGTTTCTAAGCCGGGGTAGGCTTTAAAAGTTAAGTATTAGTTCGTTGTTCCTTTGCAAGAATAATCATTTTTAGAGGAGTAAAATGTATTGGCCATAATTTACAAGAACATTTTGTAGTCTTTAGTTTTAAGACTTTTGGTACAAAAGAAAAGTGGGTTAGCATTATTCCATATTTAATCAAATTATATGTACAAATCATTCTCATTTTATGTATCATACTATTTTTCACGATACTTTTAATTTATTGGTGAAAAGGCGAAGAAATAGATTTCTTAACTAATTAACTTCCACTTCAACAATAAACCATGATCATGTTGCTTCGCTGAATTATTTTCAACATAACGTACACTTAAGATATTGACATTAGTTTAATATGAATACACCATAAGCAAAATATGACATAACATTAAATTTTACCTAAAATATTAGTACGCAATTAAACTTTGAAATATTAGAGTATTCACCTTTTATTTATAGTTTTGAAAAAATAGCATTTTTTACCATAACAATTAGCCTCGTTAAGTGAGACATCAATATTAGCACGCATCGACCATTTAAGTTCTTATAACTAAAAAAGAATAAAGAAAAAAAAATAGATTATTAGGATCATTTAAGCTTATAAACAAAAAAAAACTAAAGAAAAAGAGATAGATTATGACCATTGAAGCTAATGGGCTCAGAATTTTCGTCAAAGCCAAATGTAACAGCCCATAGTTGATCCAATAATATGTTCCAATCCAATACCCATATCTGCAACTTTCATACAAGAATTTCTCCGCCCCCACCACCCCCCACAATCACTCCATATGTTTCTCTTTCTCTTCTCCCCCAATGCACCAAAGTGTTTCTGGTCAATTTTTTTTTTTTTTACGCACCAAGTGGATGGTTATGGTGCATAAGCTTTTTTCTTATGCACCACAGTACCATGCATAAATTATGAAAATTGCTTAATGCACTCCCTCAAATTGCTTAGCGCACTCCTGGGAGGTGTATTAGAAATCTGGGGGTGCGCTAAGCAATCTAGGGGGTGCGCTAGAAATCTGAGGGATGTGATAAGCAACCTGGAGTATTTATGCACGGTGCATTAGCTTGGCTTATGCACCATAACTTGTCCCATGACGCCAATCATACACTAAAGTGCAAAAAAAAAAAGAGAACATTGAGTTCAAATTTATTTCAAAAATCATGAAATATTCCTGTAACTGCAAAGTTGTACTACCATACATAGTAGAAATAATATTGTATATAATGTTGTACAATTAATAATTCTAATATAGACATACATAAATTTGACATAACATGAACACGTCTTGAACATAAATTGATTATGGGTCATGTTAAACAGTGTCCTCGGTGTAACACCTCAAATCTTATATTTTATTATATTTAATTAATTGTGTATGATAAATGGTATGTTTTATATGTATTAATTAGTTGTTACATTTATGTTTGTTGATAATGGGTTTTATGAGTATTGAGCTTAATTAGAATGAATAAGAGTTTGTGGTAGAATTAAGGGTAATATGGTAATCTAGTGAGTTAGTGGATTGTGTAGAGATAAGAGTGGCACTTTGGTTATTATCTTAAAGGGATATAGTGTCTTGGAGAGAAAGTAGTGGCAATGGTGTAAATAGTACAAGAATTTGTGGTAATAGTAAAGTTGAGATTATGAGTGGTATTTGTAGTGAAATTAAGGGTATTTGGGGAATTCCATTAAACCTAAGAAAGGGGTTATATAAAGGAATGGTTTTTGTGTGATGTAGTGTTGTGATTTTCATTTACCACAAAATGAGAGAAAGAGAGGTAGAAAGAAGAGAAAAGGGTTTGAGAAAGAAAGAAGAGAAAGAAGCTTAGAAATGGATGAACAAAGAGAAAGAACATGACTTGAGGATTGGAGCTAGCTAGGAGTGGTGGACTAGAGTTTCCAACTAATCAAGGTATGAGAGTAGTATGGTGTTCTAGAGTGATCAAGAGAGGGGGAGAAAGTCTATCTCTCTCCATCCCAATCCTCTCTCACTCTTTTTCTTTGGGTTAGGTTTGATTCTTGAAAATGAATGATTTTTATGTTATAGATAGATTATTCATATGATTTGATGAAAGAAAACTACAAACTTGGGGTTTAAATATGGGAATTTGTTAGATGTTTGTAGGTTATGAGTTTTTATGATAAATTGATAAAATGATATCTTTAATGGATGAAATGTTGTTAATTGGTGAAATGAGTTGTACTTCTATATTTAGCATGATTATATATGTATAAAGTTGTAATCTTTGCGAATCGGTATGTTGAAATTTCAAGATTTTGAACTATTGCAGCAAAAACCCGAGAACAGGGTGAACTGATGCTGTCAAGCTCGCTGCAGCGAGTGCAGGGCGAGCTGACAGCGAGTTCACCTGTGTGCTCTCTAACTTAACTCGCTGCAACGAGCTATAACTCGCTGAGCGAGTTACTCAGACCTGAATCTTGTGTTTTTCTTGAAATTATGAGGTATATGCTTGTACTATGATTGTATTATGATCCTATGATTATGTAATGATACATGTAACTATTGTATGAGCTCTTAAATGATGAATTGAGTTATATCATACATGTTGGTTAAATGATGATTATTATGAAATTGTATGATGATTATGTATGTTGAAATGATGTTATGATTCATGATATCCTATATGTGGATGGATCATGATAATGAGTTATGATGATGATAATCTTGTATATGTGTGATAACTTGAGAAGATTAATTAATGTGATTTAATTAATAGATGACATGTATTTCTAACGATGTGATTGAAATATATGTATATGGATTGTATTATCATTTTATGATGAGTAGATACTTTAGTAAGGTGATTAAAGTATGTGATTGTTGGGTTAGATTTTTATACATATATTTATTTTCAATTCCAACATAAAGGTCAGTGGAATGAAATGGTATTGTAATACCAAAATAAAAATCGAATTGGAATAATCATCTGATAGAATATTCGAAGTAACGCTTCGATTTCACAAAGCGATGTTTCGATCCTTCGTGTTGAGGCGAAATAGTTGGGGCTGAGTTGGGCTTTAATAGAGTTTTCGTTTAAACTTCGAAGGAGATCATTTTATTGGGCCAAAAGAATTAGGCCCAAAAGTAAACGAAACAAATGAGCCCAAAGTTTAAGCGCGAAGAGGAGCGGTTTTCGTGGTTGAAGAACGTGGGGCACGAAGATCAAATCTGGAGCGTCCAGATAATCGAGGCAGTTATCATCAAGGCAGTTAGGAAATAGTTCAAATATATATAGCTGTTGCTTAGAAGGAAAAAGGGTCGCAAAACTGTTTACTAAATTTCTCTAAGTATTCTGAGTACTCGAGCGTAAGAAAGAAAGGAATCACAGAGGAAAATGTACGGTTTGTGAACCATTTTTTATTTGTATTCGCAAGTTTATCTTTAATGCAAGTTCATTTACTGCAAATCTACATTTTTATTGTTATTCTTCTTTAAAATGTATTGATTCTGAGGCGATTCAAATCAGTATATTTTGTCTTTAATTTCGAACGAAACTAAGAAATCAAATGTTTGTTAAACTTTAATGAACATTAAGTTATTTTCTCTAACAAAACAAGCATAAAATTGTCCTGAGATTTCTAGTCAATCTCGCAAGTTTAAAATACTTAGACTAGCGCTTGTTTACCAAATTTTACTGTAAACAAATTGGCACGCCCAGTGGGACTGGTTTTGTGCTTTGTTTCTGTAAATTAAGTTTTTCTGTGTTAGTAACTGCCATTAGCGGTTATGGCTAGAACTCATCAAATGCATGGGTCTACTACCAGTCAAGCTATAAGTTCTTCGAGCAGTGAGGGTGGTTCTTCTCCCCCTCCAGATTCGAACGCGGCGAGTATTACAACTACTCCGCCAATTCCTAGCCCAAGTGGTTCTGGATATATTCCCGGAACTACCATACCAATTACAACCATGGCGTTTCACTCAGTCACGGGTAGTTCGAGGCCTATGGTCACAAATCCTTTATATGGTTTTATACCAACACCTACTCAAGGTTTCGCTTCAATACCCACTTCTGAACCTGAGAGATATACTACCCCTAGAGTCACCCCAACGCCTTTAACTACTGCATCTGTGTTGTCTTTAAGACAACAAATGGATGAAAGTAACCATGATATGGTTAACCTCTTAACACAACAAATTGGAACTGTCTTCAACCCTTTGATCCAAAATACCAATGACAGTTACCAAATGTTAGCCTATCAAATGGGTCGAATTGCTGACTTTTTTGGCACTCCAGCCCCTCAAACTCAGCCTAGGGTTAATTATGTGGCACCACAAATGATTTTACCTGCTATGTCTGCTACTCCTTTTAATCCAAGGCCACCACATGTAATTCCTCAAGTTACACAACAGCAAGAGCCGGTGCCAATAGGTCAAGAGGAATACCAATATCAAAATGAGGTTAACCAACCTCCTCCAGTGGTAATGGTTCGAAGGAATCAAGACCCTGATGATGTGGTTCGAAATGTTCAGAATAATAACAATTTCGCTGCACCTAACAACTTAGCAACTTTAGTCGAAACTATTCTGAACCAAAATGGCCTTAACACTGGTACTCGAAGGCCAAACTTTGTTTCTGCATTGTCTGAATATGTGTTGCAAACAGAGTTACCTAGAGGTTGGAAGGTTCCAAAATACACTAAGTTTGCAGGAGATACTAATGAGTCAACTGTTGAACACATTGCTAGATACTTAGCAGAGTCTGGAAATTTGGCAAATAATGAAAACCTACGAATGAAATATTTTCCTAATTCATTAACCAAAAATGCTTTCACTTGGTTTACAACTTTGCCTCCTAATTCGATCCATAACTGGACTCAGTTAGAGAGGTTGTTTCATGAACAGTTTTACATGGGCCAAACTAAGATAAGTCTCAAAGAATTGGCTAGTGTTAAAAGAAAAACACAAGAAACTGTTGATGATTATTTGAATAGGTTTAGATTATTAAAGGCTCGATGCTTTACATCAGTGCCTGAACATGAACTAGTCGAAATGGCTGCAGGTGGTCTAGACTATTCGATTAGGAAAAAACTAGATACTCAATATCTTCGAGACATGTCTCAATTGGCTGATAGAGTTAGGCAAATCGAAAGATTAAAAGCTGAAAAAGCCAGAAACTCTAAGTTTCACAAAAAGAAAGATGTTGCTTTTTTAGATTCTTATGATAATGATTTTGGATATGAAACTGAAGATGAGTATGTAGATGTTGATGATAGTGATATCAATGTGGCAGAATTAAAACCAGGGCCTCCTTATATTTGTAAATTGTTGAGGCCTTCGAATGGAAAAAATCCTGTCGAACCTAAAAATGAGAAATACGCTACTAAAACTTATTCTTTTGATATTACTAAATGTGATGAAATTTTTGATTTGTTGGTATCTGATGGTCAAATAGTTGTTCAAAAAGATTTAAAAATACCTCCTATTGAACAAAGAAAGAAAAGAGGTTATTGTAAATTTCACAATTATTTAGGCCATAAAACTCACCAATGTGTTCTTTTCAGGGATTTGGTTCAACGCGCATTGAACGAAGGAAGGCTTAAGTTTGCTGAAAAAACTAAGCCACCAATGAAAGTGGATACTCATCCACTATCAACTGCTGATGCTAGCATGGTTGATGTACTGGATTGCAACATGGTTGAGATCAGCGAAGCTGATGTGGCTGCTGCTGTCAAAGCCATACCTGAGGGAGAGTATGACCAGAAGGTGAAAGAGGCTTACCCTGCTGCTGAAGAGGAATTAGTAGATTTCCTCAATAGGTGTAAGTTGAACAACGCTGAAGTCATGCTATGTCCTCGCTGCAGTGCTGTATGTGATAAGGAGGCAGTGACAAACCTGAAGAAAGTTTTGCCTTATGCTGATCACAAAAGAAAATGGCCAAGTTCTAAACCAAATAAGAAGAGCTGGCCATATCAGAAGATTGATTGGAGTAAGTCTCACAATCAAGGCTTATCTGTTCATCAGAGGCTTGGCCCTCAAAGAACCTTCAAACCATCCAACAAAGCACCTACAAACCAGTGGGTCAGTGGCCAATATGTGGCCTTCGACAAGAAGTGGATGGAGAAAGGAAGCTCTAGCAACGTCAATGTGAAGTTCACTGCTGGAACTTCGAAGGTGTTTGCTGAATCAAAAGTGACAGCTGGCTCGAAACCACAAGTTGGTTCGAAAGTGGTTGCTCAACCACCTAACTCCCAAACTGCAACTGAAGCCAACAAGTATGGTTATAGGAATAATTATAAGGGTAAGAATCCCATGACTCGAACCCAATGGCGTAGGTTCCAGCGTAGGAAGAAGCTGGCTGCTCAAGATAGTAAGGCTGGGGGCAAATCTGATGATAAGGGAAAGGCTGAAATGGTCGAAAGGCCAACTAAGGTAAAGCTAACTCCTATAAAAGAGTCAGATGCTGAAAATAAAGAGAATACTGATAAAGAAGAGGATCTCATGGAAGATGATGATCTTTTAGATGAAGAGTCTGATTTCGATGTGTTGGTGAATGTGGTGTCAGTTTTACCACTGGAGTATGATGTTCCAACAGAGATCGAGGAGGTCGAAGAAGAGTTCGAGGCTCTTGAATTGGCTAATCATAAGCCAGTGTGTTTTTATGTTATGGAGAATGGCTGCGTAGAGGCACAAGATGCTGTCTTCGAAAGGCCAGATGGAGGGATGAGAAACCATCTAAAAGCTCTATTTATTAAAGCCAAAGTGAATGATGTGGGGGTTAACAAAATCCTGGTTGATGGTGGTGCTGTAGTTAACATCATGCCTCACTTCATGCTTAAGAAGTTGGGTCTTTTCGACACTGACTTACATTCTCACAATGTGGTCTTAGCCAATTATGAGGGCAAAACTGGCCACTCCCTTGGTGCTATACAATTGGAGGTTTGTGTGGGCAGCACAATTAGGAAAACTTTGTTCATGGTGATTGCTGCTAGGCCAAACTACAACCTGCTGTTAGGCAGAGAATGGATTCATGGGGTTGGTGATGTTCCTTCGTCCCTTCACCAAAGGCTAATTTTGTGGAGAGATGATGGCCTTGTTGAAAACATTGAGGCTGATCAAAGTGCTTATTTGGCTGATTCGAGCACAGTGACCTTGCAAAACTTTGATAAAAATCTGGCAAATATTGCTCCATGTGGAGAACAAGATGCTGCCTTCAATCCAAACATGGTAAGTCCTGATAGTGTTTACCATTCTGTTAAGTTGCATCCTACCCATGGTTTCAGTTGGGAGAGGGAGCCTGTTGATGGACCCCAAATGGGATATGCGCCTGTACCAGCTTCCGGTTGGGAAGACATCGAAAATAATGCTGATGTTTAAGTCCCCCGAATGGAGCAGGATTACGGCTTATGCTGCCGAGAATAGAATAAAAATGGCTATTGAAGCTGTTGAAAATAATGATGATATGGCTGTTGAAGCCAATGACAATGTAGAAAACAAATTGGCAACAAGTGCCAATGCTTCGAATGCTGGCAATAACCAAAGATTGGATTGCATTTATGACGAAGAACCCTTGGGTTTCGAAAAAGATCCAATTAGTTCAAGTCAAAAAATGCAGGCCCAAGATCCTTTACAAGAGATTGATATTGGAAATGGCTCTATTAAAAGGCCAACTTATATCAGCGCCAATATTAATCCAATGTTGAAAGGAAAGTTGGTTGAATTGCTCAAGGAATACAAAGACTGCTTTGCTTGGGATTACAATGAAATGCCAGGATTAAGCAGAGAATTGGTCGAACACAGATTACCTCTTCGACCTGATAAAAAACCTGTGAAGCAGCTTCCAAGGAGGTTCGCTCCAGAAATCATGACAAAGATCAAGACAGAAATTGAAAGGTTGCTCAAGTGCAAGTTCATTCGAACAGCCAGGTATGTTGAATGGTTAGCTAATATAGTTCCTGTAATAAAAAAGAATGGTTCACTTAGAGTTTGTATAGATTTTAGGGACTTAAATAATGCTACACCTAAAGATGAATATTCAATGCCTGTAGCAGAAATGTTAATTGATTCAGCAGCAGGCCATGAATATTTAAGTATGTTAGATGGCTACTCTGGTTATAATCAGATTTTTATAGCTGAAGATGATGTTGCTAAAACTGCCTTTCGTTGCCCTGGTGCTTTGGGCACTTATGAATGGGTAGTGATGCCCTTTGGATTAAAAAATGCAGGGGCAACGTATCAAAGAGCAATGAATTCAATTTTCCATGATTTCATTGAAATTTTCATGCAAATATACATTGATGACATTGTTGTCAAGTCTTCATCTTCTGATGATCATCTAAGTCATCT